>JAQQTO010000021.1:4890000-6120000 GCA_029884595.1 Ormosia semicastrata | reverse complement strand
AGGATATAGTCGATTATCCTAACAAACAATTAAATAACAGCTTTTTTTTTTCTTGAACTCATATAATCTTATCTAGTACACACACAATTATTATTATTATTATTCTATTAACCGACATTTGACGTTTCTATCAATTCTGTCAATTCATATTTTTTATTATTTGAATATATTTTATATTTATTTTTAAATATTTGAGTAAGTAATACGTTTATATTTTGTTTTTATTTTTATATTTATCATAAAAAAGGATAAGATGATAAATATAAAATGGATAAGATGATATATTTATAATCATAACCTCTTTTTCAGCTCAAAACAAAAATATTCCATTTTTTATATTTATCTTTAATTCCTTTTTTTATATAGATATTTTATATATTTTTAATAAGTAATAAAATGTAATTATAATTTGATTTTTTTATTTTTTTAAAATATTTTTCATTAAACTTTTTGATGGGTGATTAATAATAGTAATTTTAGAAAAGTTAAAAGTAAACACTAAAGTACAGAATCGCTTTTATAATATTTCAGATTACGGAAAAATGTAATTATTATTATTATTTTTAATTATTGATTAGTTATTAGTTATTAGCATATTGATAGACATGTACATTTGTTTTTCTCATATTTTTTGTAAAGATAAAATAAAAATAAAAGTAAAAAGTATTTGAAGTGAAATATTATGAATATCTTATTTTGATCTGGTTATTTTATTTTATTTTGTTTAAAAAATTTTAAAAAAAAATTAAAATCTGAAAATTTAAAAAAAAATAAAAAATAAAAAAAGATTGAATAATAAGTGGCTGAATTCATAAATCAAGTATCTAAGTTTTAATTTAATGTTCTTGACCTAAAATAGAATGTCCAAATTAAAAATTAAAATGCCTAGGTTTAAAAGTAGCCAAAAAAAAAGTTCAAAAGTATCTTTTTATTAAAATATGTTCTTTTTTTTTCTTTGGAAGGAAATAATTAAGAAATTTGATTGATAAAATTGAGATTAATTGATTGAGAAAATTAAAAGTTGATTGAGGGAATTAGAAGATTGATTAAGCTTTGATTGATACCTTCACATAAATGAGAACTAGGATTTTTGTCTCTATAAAAGGAAAAATTAAGGGAGGCAAGACAGGCTCTTGGTAATGGTTGTTTGAAGAAGCGAGGCAAGACAGGTTCTTGGTAATGGTTGTTTGAACACATACGCTGTATACCACCAAACCAAACACATGAAACAAACCGAACCAGAACCTGCGTCTTCCCTACAGCCTCAAAAATTCACAATAGTAACGACACCATTTTGATCAAGGTAAATTGGTATTTTCAACAAAATTAGGGTTCTGGATTGTGTGATTGAAGAGTTGAATTGAAAGTCTCGGTTTTTGTGAGAGTTTTGTAAGATAGGGTAATTTTAAGAAAGGGTTAGGGGTTAAAATATCAATTCCTTAATTGTTATTTAAATTTAACATAGTGGCTCCCTTCACTTCCAAATTCCAATGGTAATGTTAGTGTTATTGGGTTTGGAGCTAACATGGTGTTGAGTTGCATTGTAAGAGAAAATGTTGTGTAATGAATAATTTGTGCTATTACCTTCTTCTTCTTTTTGGTAATGTTTGTGCTTCTGCATGGAAGTTTGAATTTGTTCTCTATTTAATCATTTGTGTTTCTTCGTTGCTTTTGGTCTTTAGGGAAAGAAAATGAAATAAAATCTGTATTGCACTTGCTGATGGGACTTGTGAGGAGCCAAAGATAGGAATGAACAAGGTTTTGAGAAACAACCTTAGGGTTAGGCTTGGAGAATTTGTTTCCGTTCATCAATGTGCTGATGTCAAATATGGAAAGCGAGTCCACATTCTTCCTGTCAATGATACTATTGAAGGGGTAACAGGGAATCTGTTTGATGCCTACTTAAAACGTGAGTTACTATTTCATCGTGTTTGTTGGACAATATTATGCTTTTCTTTTCCTCTTATTGATTTTATCTCTACTTGAACTTTGTCATTTGTAGTTGGCCTCTTTGATTAGATGATCTGATAACTGGTAGTTCATCATATCATATCATTTCCTTTTCTTTTTGTCTTTTGTTGTTAAGTCGTTTTGATAATGGCTCAATTATTTTTCAGAAGAATACTTCGCTGTTAGCGTTGAAAGTTGATGATCCTTTTTACTAGATAATGGCTTCCCTGTGCTATGGGAGGTTCAATATGATGAGTTAGTCATGAATTCATTTATTTAAGTGATAAGTGATGGTATATGGAAATATTTAGTCTGAGCTTATAAGCATTGATTTCTTTGAGATTTATTCCATAAGTTATTGAAGTTAAATGGCATTGGCAGCAGGACATATTACAACTTCTGTTCTGTTATTTTCATTGTCATCCACTTGGCTTCCTCACATATGTGCTTGTTGCATTCTATTTCATTATGAATGCTAAGTCCTGTTCTACTTTTGCAGCTTATTTCCTGGAGGCATATCGTCCAGTGAGGAAGGGTGACCTTTTCCTTCGTAAGAGGGGGGGGAATGAGAAGTGTAGAATTCAAGGTTATTGAAACTGACCCTGCTGAGTACTGTGTTGTTGCTCCAGATACTAGATCTTCTGTAAAGGAGAGTCTATTAAAAGGGAAGATGAGAATTGATTAAATGAGATTGGTTATGATGATGTTGGTGGTGTAAGAAAGCAGATGGCACAGATTTGGGAACTGGCTGAACTGCCATTAAGGCATCCACAATTGTTCAAGTCTATTGGTGTTAGCCACCAAAGGGAATTCTGCTTTATGGACCCCCTGGATCTGGTAAGACTTTAATTGCCTGAGCAGTTGCAAATGAAATTGGTGCCTTCTTTTTCTGCATCAATGGCGCTGAAATCATGTCAAAACTGGCTGATGAGAGTGAAAACAATCTAAGGAAGGCATTTGAGGAAGCTGAGAAGAATGCACCCTCCATCATCTTCATTGATGAGATAGACTTAATAGCTCCAAAGTGGGAGAAGACTCATGGTAAAGTTGAGAGGAGAATTGTTTCCTAGCTCTTGACCCTCATGGATGGGCTTAAATCGCATGCACATATAATTGTTATTGGAGCTACAAATCGTCCCAAGTCCCAAACAAGCCAACATTCCAAGGGCTGAATACTTACCAAAAAATAAAATGGATAAAACCATGCCTATCCTGCTCTTAGGATGTTTGGAAGGTTCGATCAGGAGATAGATATTGGTGTTCCAGATGAAGTTGGGCATCTTGAGGTTCTTCATATCCATACAAAGAATATGAAGCTTGCTGAAGACGTAAGATTGAATTCCTTTCCCACTTAGTTTGGTTTGATTTGAACGTTCTGAAATCTGAGAAGTTTTGTCCATTGTGTCATTTGCAGGTTGATTTAGAAAGTATTGCTAAGGACACCCATGGCTATGTTGGTGCTGATTTAGCTGCTTTATGTACTGAAGCTGCACTTCAGTGTATCAGATAGAAAATGGATGTGATTGATTTGGAAGATGAGTCCATTGATGCTGAGATACTAAACTCAGTGGCAGTGACATGAGAATTTTCAGACTGCTCTTTGATCAAGCAATCCTCCTGCTCTCCGTGAATTAGTAAGTATTTTAGCAGTTTCTTATATCATTGTTAAGTTTCCTCTCTTCTTGTTCTCCCTTCCTTGGCCAACACCTTTCCTGATTACACCTTTCAAACTTTGATGTATCTGTAACCTTGACTTTGCTAATGAAACCAGGTTGTTGAAGTGCCCAATATCAGCTGGGAAGATATTGGTATTTGGTGGTCTTGGAAATGTTAAGAGAGAACTTCAAGAGGTAACTTGAGCTCTTGCACTGAATCACATTACTCCACCTGTTTAATCTCATCTGCCTCTGGGTTTTAATAATGTTTTCGTTTGCAGAATGTTCAATATCCAGTGGAACACCCTGAGAAATTTGAGAAGTTTGGAATGTCACCTTCAAAGGGGGTTCTTTTCTATGGTCCTCCTGGTTGTGGTAAAACCCTTCTGGCAAAAGCTATTGCCAATGAATGTAAGGCGAACTTCATCAGTGTCAAAGGTCCTGAGCTACTTACAATGTGGTTTGGAGAAAGTGAGGCTAATGTGAGGGAAATTTTTGAGAAGGCTCGTGGTTCTGCTCCATGTGTCCTATTCTTTGATGAACTTGACTTTACTGCAACTCAGGTTTGTACCATACTAAGCTATGATTTGGACATCAGGCAAAATTTATTGGTTTCGAAAGCATTTTGGTATTCATTTTAAATATATTAAAATATTGTTAATTAATGTGCTCTGAAGACATGGTTTACAATAGGACACAATAATATTATTTAATCCATGTAGCAGGCCCCACCTAATAAGAAAATGTTTTTTTTTGTTGTTGTTGTTGTTGTTGTATTGTTAATTAGTGTGCCTTTACTGTAATTATATTTTCTTGTTAGACGTATTTAAATGTGTGCTTTATCTTGCAGAGAGGCAGTAGTGTAGGAGATGCTGGTGGTGCTGCTGATAGGGTTTTGAGCCAACTGCTTACAGAAATGGATGGGATGTCAGTAAAGAAAACTGTATTCATCATTGGGGTCACTAAATGATCAGACATTATAGATCCTACTCTTCTGCGACCAGGCCGTCTAGACCAGTTGATTTATATCCCCCTTCCAGACGAGGAATCCCGTTATCAGATCTTTAAAGCTTGCTTGGGTAAATCCCCCATCTCAAAAGATTTTGACCTTAGAGCTCTTGCCAAGTATACTCAAGGCTTCAGTGGTGCTGATATTACTGAGATTTGCAGCATGCATGCAAGTATGCTATAAGAGAGAACATTGAAAAGGTACAGTTTGGGACACCTTTCTCTCTGTAATGCCATTTACTAAGTGCCTTGACAATTATAGGAATTGTTATATTGGATTCAGGTTAAGCTAATTTCATTTTTTCCCAACATCTCTTGGCAGGATATTGAGAGAGAAAGGAGGAGAAGAGATACTAACCCTGAGGCCATGGAAGAGGATATTGAAGACGAAGGTGTAGCAGAAATCAAGGCAGCTCATTTTGAAGAATCAATGAAGTATGCACGAAGGAGTGTTAAGTGATGCTGACATTCGCAAGTACCAGGCATTTGCTCAAACATTGCAGCAGTCAAGAGGGTTTGGAACTGAGTTCAGGTTTGCTGATACCAGCTCTGGTGCTGCTGCTGCTGCATTTTACCCTTCTGCACGTGCTGATGGAGCTGATGATGATGATCTTTACAGTTAGGTCAACTTGTGCTTTTGTTTTTATTTATGAACGGCAATGCTACCTTATTTATGTACTTTCTCATTTTTTGTATGATGTCTGTAAGACTTCCATTGGATGATTGTTGTCATTGCTCCGTAAAAGGCATTGGTTCATGTGGCCAGAGCATTAGGTGCGAGCCTCTTGGAAAGTTGGAAAGAATTACCTGAATAGTTGAACCTAAAGATTTAAATGTATATTATGATTTGTGAGCAAAAAACTCTTAATTGGAAATCACAATAACAAAATTGAGATAAAATTCTTTAGGATTTCATGGTTTCATTCTTTAATAAAAATTTTACATGTGTATCTCTTATCCGATAGGTACTTTATATATATTATGATATTTTAATATTTATATAATATAATTAATTTTATAAATAGTATAATATCTTTTTAAAGTGTAAGTCCAGTAATTTATATAAAAGTTTTAAGTCCTTTAAATATCTCGTTAACATATTTAAAGATAAGGTTGACTATTTAAAGATTTTATTTCAAAATGAGTTTTTAAATAAGATTTTAAGTTAAGTTAATTAGACTTTTAAAAAAATTATGTTAAATCTTTAAAAATAACTTATGTCAAATAAAGAGGTTTGATTCAAACTTTTCATTGGAGAAACATGCTAGACTTGATTAAGGCAGGTCCTTACTTGCGGAACCATATGATACCCGCCATTCATTTTCAAACAAAATGTAAAAAAATAAAAATTAGGCATGCTTGTGTGCTACTAACACAGTAATGCTATATATTAAACTTTCAAGCCGAATGTCCCAAAGAAGAAGAGGGCTAATTAAAAAGTACGTGAATGCTTTATAAACTTAATTGAATAATAATAATAAAAGTCAAATACATGTCTGAAAAATTGTACGAAATTATACCTCTATAAGCTGATAATTTTGTATCGACATTCAATTTTTTTTTTAATTTAGAGTATTTCTACATCTTTTAAGATTGAGATTAATCTTCTTAAGTAAGGAGTGATATGTTTTGTCTCTCTCCACAAGTAATTCATGTCTCTAGCAAAACAAAAAGATAAACAGAAATCGTTTACACAGTACACCAAATTTTTTTAAAAAAAAATCATTTACAACTTACCATTAGTTTAAAAATAATGTTATTCACATAATTTTAACTATAAACATGGGTTACTGATTATTAAATTGGTAAATAATCAGTAATTTATCCAACATTATGTACTATTATAGAATAATATATAAATTTTAATATGAAACCGTTAATCTAACTATATAATATACAGATGCAAAATTAAACTTAATAACATTATATATATATATATATATATATATATATATATATATATATATATATATATTCTTAATTTTATATTTATAACATTAATATTTTCTAAAATTAATTAAATGAAAGAATCAAATATTATTTTTTTCTACAACCAACGCATATAAAAATGAAAGGTGATAGTGATTAAGTATGAATTTGGCTCATCTAAAATAAGGGTTTCACATTATTGTTGACAAAAAAATAATCAATGAAGTGGATTTTAACAACTTTATAGTTTGTAATACATGTACGTGCATTTTATATAATTAATAAAGTATTAAATAATTATGAATTAATGTTATATAATTGTTAATATTCAATTTTGTTCATAAAATTTTTATTTTTATTATTTAATTAAAAAATTAATAAATTTGTATTAATTAATATTTGATTGTAATGTTTTGAACTTTTTTTTATTAATTTTTTTTATTGTTTATAAAAATAAAAATAAAAAAATAAAAAATTATTTTTTTATAATAATAAAAAATAAAAAGTACACTTAATGCAAAAAAATAAAAAAAAAATCAAACAAAAATCCAACAAAATAAAAGAAAAAGAAAAAATATGCGAAGTAGTTGGAGGTAAAGCTAAAAAATGTTGCAATCATTCAATGTAGAATTAAATTTTACAACATTATTCAACCTCATTCAAATGGTATTATCTCCTTTACAATTGTGAAAGAACTGATTCAAATGGTATTATCTCCTTTATAATTGTAAAAGAAATTTGATAAGATTTTTTTTTTTTGTTTGTCTCCCACTCACCAAAAAGAAGGAGAGCAAATTTTGCAAACAAAACCATATAAATCTCAAAGAAATTATTGAGGAAGGAGAGGAAGAATCGCAGAGAAATTCCACAAACAGAGATCAAGAAATCACAGAAAAATTCTTGCAGGCAGAGGTAATAAAAAATAAAAAAAAATTCCCTCACTCAAACAGAATTCTCACGATTTTACATTGCCTTCTTGCAAATCTCAAAGAAAAAATCTTCACCACAGCCTTCTCACCTTCTTCATCCACCCAGAAATTTTCATCACAGCCTTAACATACCATCATCCTCCACGTATCAATTACACAGAGAATCACATCTTTGTTCAACTAATCCATCTCATCACAGTGCAATTCAATCATCAAACTATTAACAAAGTATTTCCTTTCCGCTCCCAATTTCAATCATTCTTCATCATCCCCATTAACAACCACACCACCGTGACCCTACCTTCACCCACCATCCTCCATCTCCACCCAAAGAATTACCCCTTGACTGTGTCCTCCTCTGTCCAAGCTGCAAACAGGATCAAAATCCGCACGAACCCGTCGACAAACCGCATTTCGATCCCTGGCTTGCCGTGCTCCATCGTCGCTCCTCCCACCCCTGACTGGAATTCCCTCACTACGTGCAAATCTGTCGAGCTGCAATCTCCATCTTCGCAGATCCGGCCTGTGAAGCACTTTGCAGCCACCTTCGTCGCCGCACGACCGAGCAGCACCACCGTTCTCTAGCTGTGAGCCTGTTAGATCCGGCCAGTTGCGTTCGATCCTCGACTGCCCAACCGTCGTTTACATTGCCGTACCACCAGACCACCGAGTCGTCGCTTCCCCCAGATCCTCCCGCACTACCGCGAACGATCACACACGCCCAGGCTTCACCGGAGCACCACCGTACACCATCACGATCTGCGAGCAATCTCCACCGCGAGTTCCTTCTCTGCCACCATTTGTGGTGGGCATTTCTCAAACCCCTTTCTCTTTTTCTCTGTTTTCATTTCTGTCATCTGCAACCCCTCCCCTTTTTCCTTTCTTTATTTGTTTCCTTTTTATTTTGTTTTTATTTTATTTATTTATATATATTTGTTTTTATGTATTTATTAACTTGAGGTTTATATTACCTGTGTTTTAATTTAACCTTTTTAAATGTATTTATCTGTTTAATTATTTTTTATTTTATTTATTTATTTATTCTTTCGAATTAATATATATTTATTAATTTGAGATTTCTATTACTTATATTTTAATTAAACATACTTTTTTTTGTATTAATGTAATAATTAAACAATTTAAAATAGGTCGACAATGGAAAAATTAAAAGAAGATTAGAGCATCGATCAAATACACTCTTTCCAATACTCTTGAGGCTTTATATTGAATCTTACCAGAAGCGCTGGTGAGGTTTAATCCCCACATTAAAATTTAAATATTTTCACAAATAAAAATGCAACATTTTTTTTATAAACCAAAATAAAATCAATTTTGTAAAAATAAAAATCTTCAAATAAAAGCAAACAATTTCACATAGACTCAACGTTATGATTGTGGTGAATAAAAAATCATTTTGTCACTTTTCAAAAATAATTTTTTCTTTGCAAAATTCCTTTTAAATAATTTTATTCAAAATATCTCATTAAAAATAAAATATGTTGAAAATTCTTTTTCTTGCGAAATTAACTTATTTTTAATTCACCACTTTTATATAATATGTTGTAAGCTTAGAATTTGTTTTAAAATAATGACTATTTAACCACCTATTTCTTGTTCATTTATGATTATTGAAATTATGCTTGACAAAATAGGATATTTTAAAATAAAGAAAAATAAAAAAATGCTTAAAATAAATAGAAAAAAATTAAAAATTAAAAATAATAAAAATAAAAATACAAAAATAAAATAACCAAACTTTGTTGAAAGGAATAAAATAATAGTTTTTTTCTTAAAATTTTTTATTAAATTAAAAACAACTAACCCATAATCATTTTTTACAGAATTACGTGACTTTGAGTTCTCCATTGCACCAGGGGATACGTAGGAGCAGAAATTCATTTTTGTCAAGCTAAAAAATAAATTTTCACAATTTGATTATTTCCTTTCTTTCTTTTAAAATAAAAATAAAAAAATTAGTTATAAAGTCTTTTTCTAAAAAAAGGTAAAAATAAATATATTTGATATTATTAAATTTTACACAACTAACATAAGGTACCGATCATGGAATGGGCAGTGTAGGGTGCTAACACCTTCTCTACCTGTAATCAACTCTCAAATCCAAACTCATTTTCAAAAGACCAGCTTGCCTGATTAAAAGATTTTTCTAATGTTTTTTCAATTTAAATAAGCATTGGTGGTGATTCTATTGATTTTTTTTAAAAGCGAATATTTTTCGGTCGTCCCGTCGCTATCCCGGTTGCGACAACAACTATTTATTATCTTGAATATTTACATTAAATTTTATAAAAATTAAAAATCAATAAGAATATATAATCAAATAGTTTTTATTTTCATATATTTTAAAAATATATATTACATTAATCTTGATATTTATCAATAAAGTATTAAATAATTATAAATTAATATAAAATTTTATAAATATGATCTATATAATAAGAACTTTTAATCTAACGATAGATTTAGTGAAACAAATATTTAATAAGAAGTTATTCAATAATATAAGAGTAATTTTAATTTATACTGATGTAACTTGATCAATTCCCGATATATAATCCTATTTCTTTTATTTAAATGTTAGGCACTAGAACATTCACACCAAGGATGAAATAAAAACATAAAATTGCTACAATAGACACAGTCACTTTGGGAAGCAATGACACGCTCTTTATTTTAAAGACATTTTGAGTAAAAGATTGACTGAACTTAATAAAAGTCAGACAAAATATTTATTATTTAAGCAAATATATTATATAAGATGACAATAAGATAAGATAAAAATAAAAATAACAAAAACAACTAAAGATAATAAGAAATAAATTTAAACTAAATTAAAATAAATCCTAGATAAGATATATGTTCTATCAGATTTGATAAAACTTGTTCTAATCCCATCTTCGCACCTTATATCATTTTGTCACCAACAAAATTGGATCCAAATTGATTTGACCGTGGTTGGTTAGATCTGTTTGCATCTGGTTAAATGGTTTAAAGCTAGTTTTTCAACATTTCAATTTAAGTAGCATGAAAAATCAACTGATGGTCCAGATCACAGTTGAATTGGTTTGACTAACCAATTCAGACTGGTTTTTAAAAAGAAAAATTTTAAAGACTTGACCAATCAAAAACATTTCACTCGTAATAATTACATGATTTTTATTCAAATTCAAAACTTTTTTTTTATTAATAAGCGATTTATAATACTACTAAATCTTTGTTAAAGTTAATGACTTATATTAACCTTAGAATAAAAATAGCCTTCCTCTCACCCTAAACTGTTTAGGAAAAAAAATATGATATTGACACGCTTGCTCATAGACCAACCATGATGTTTCTTCTAATTATCGATTATTAAATCATTCAAATAACATGAGTTGGAATGAAGTGACATAATAAGCCAAGGGTGTTGAATAGTCAAGCAACCCAATAAGCATGCATGACCACCAGAAGCTAATGACATGGTCACATGCATGGATGATGGATCACAGACAGGTGGGTCAGGTATTTAAGTTTAAGGAAAGTTAAAAATTTACACCAAGCTATTGGCTGAACAGTGAAATGTGGATTAATAAGTCAATGTCATAGCAAATTTTGAATTATTAGATGTAATATGCAAAATTTCTCATCCTCACTTTTTTAATAACATCATCTAGAAAAAAAATTATCATATATTTCTTTTAAAAATATATATATTATTGATATTTTTTTAAGTGTCAAATTTAATGAAAAATAATAATAAAATAAATATAATAAATAATATTAAAAAATATATAAAAAATATATACACTGAGTTAATAATAAAAATATTATAAGTGATTTTCTATAGAGGAATAATTGAATCAACAATAATATTTTTATCACAAATGATATATATATATTTTTTACATTAGTTTTAATATAATTTATTATATTTATTATTATTATTATTTTTTCTTACTTAATTACATTTACCTAAAAAATATAAAAATAATATTTTATATAAAATGATGTAAGATAATCATTTTTGTAATTGAATAGATACACGGTATGGTGGATCTCTCGGCATGATTGTTATATAATATATACACTGTCTCTTTACTTTTGATTAGCAGACAAAATCATGCATGGCGAAAGAAATTAGTTAATATTTCTATATATCTGAGTCAGCTTTATGATAACTTGTTATTACATTCTTATAATTTTTTTGTACAAACATTCTGGTTATACATTAATTGCACATAGTACAGACCACAGTAAACATCCTGAATTCAGTTGTTAATTTTGTTAGATTTGGATTTTGAAAATGTTTTAAATTTAGAGTACTTTTGTATATATTTTGTATAAAATTAAGTCATACATTAAGTAAAATAAACTTTTAAAGAATATTTATATAAAGACTATGTCCTTAGTTAGATATCTTATAGTATTGAAGAAGATATATAAACTTTGCCTTATTTTAATACATAGATGCGTGCCATATCTAATCTCACCTGCGTGCATGTGGACTTAGTTTGGTTTTATTTTGAATTTATCTTTTTTGTTAGGTCACTTGGAGACTAAAACATCTCTTTAGACCATTGAGATAGATCTATTGGGATGCTTACTTAGTAAGCTACTTTGGTCTATTTATCTTTACTTCATCAAACAGAACATAATACACTTACTTATCATATTACACCGCTTACTTCTCATGCCCTTTTTTGCTCCCATTACTGTTCATCTTCCTCTTCTCCTTTGCTACTATGCGTACACCAAAGAGCTCCTCTGCACTCTCTATTACATCTTCTGGTGTTAGAACGAGAGGTGTTTCTACTCAGAGTACCAGAATCTTCGTGTAGAAGAATTCTTAAGGAGACTCACGTCTATTCTTGGAGGGTTACTTGTCAAGGCCATTCCACTAAGTATTACTTCAGGTCGGGTAGAGATAAACTCTTAAGGACAGTGTCTAACACGATTCATAGTATACCCGTTCTAATTCTTCCTTTGTTCTTGTTGATTTCTCTTGTTGGTTCTTTGTTTTGCTAGAGTTCCCGGATCAATTAATCCCAAATTATGACATGCCCAAATAATATAGATTGAGTTGTAGGGTTATCTTGAAAAGATGACAATAAGGTTGCCATACTTGAAAGTGATCTCAACGAGGAAGATATACTATTCCTATCCAACAGTAGTCGCTCATGCGTCAGTATCAATAGGGTAACTGTACATATTAGAGTGACTATGAATAAGGGTCTCCCCCTATATATATAGAATAACTAAAATAAGCTAAATTTACCCACTATGGCAAGCTCATATACAAGACTCAAACAAAACCTACATATGAGTAGTGCTTAATAACAACAGGCTCAATAACAATACTGATCACAATTTTGGCTAAACAAAATGCTCTAATAATTTTGACATCTAACTAGTCCGGGTTATATAAAATTATAATATGATTTATGCTAGTCAATATAAAATATTCTAACATTCTCTCACTTGGACAACATAAGTCATATTACTTTATTTCAATAAGAAAATAATTCTCTAAATTAATTAGACAATATGTGACCACAACATAATGTCAAAATCGAGTCAGCACTCTCAACCACTGGTCCAAAATGAGACTACAAATATTTTAATAATGCAGAAAATCATACTCGAATGAGTACTGATATCATACATACAAGATACTCATATTCCGGTAACCCAACAAAATGTGATATATGGGTAATGGGAAAGTACAATAAATTTATATGTCAATATGTGATCAAAATGTATTTCCGAACAAAAAGGCTTAAGCATCCGCCAAAGATGCTTTATGAGATTTAACAAAATATTTCAACACAACAACAAAATAAGACTGAATCCAAAATGTCTTACAATATGCCATAATACAAACAAATAAAACTACACAAATAATAATAATAATAATAATAATAATAATAATAATAATAATAATAATAATAATAATAATAATATATGACAATGATAATAATAACATAATTGTTTAAGGTCTCGAGACATAATAATAAAATGAGGTCACAATAAAATCACAAAACAAACCCTCACTAACCAAAAACATCAAAAGACTTCACTATATCCATACAGGTTACATGATCAACAAAACTATAATAGGTAAACCTTTGATTAAGAGATTTGCAACTATAAGTTTTGTAGGGATATGCTTGGCATAAGTCAGAAACTATTGAATCTTCTCTCTAACAAACATATGTTTTATGTCAAAATGCTTCAAGCTTTTAGAGCTCTTATTGATTTGAAAGAAGCACATTATAGCAGAGTTATCACAATAGATAGTAACAAGCCTGAAAATATTCTTTACAACACGAAACTTAGTAATCAAATTTTTCAATCATACCGCTTGACACGTACTCTCATAACAAGTTATATACTTTGCCTCCATAATAAAAGTAGCTGTAAGTGTCTGTTTAACACTTTTCTAAGAAACAACTCATCCTACCAACATAAAGATATACTTTGATATGGACTTGTGGTCATCTGGACAACCACCATAATCATAATCAAAATAACCTATCACCTCAAGGTGATCCGATCTCTTATAGGTGAGCATATAATCTTTGGTATCTTATAGATACCTCATAACTTGTTCACATCAGGTTTGCTCAAGTATCTCCCAAGTACACTAACAACAAAAGCAATATCAAGACGTGTACAAACTTGAGCATATATAAGGTTGCCAACAGTATAATCACATAGGACCTTCTAAATATCATCAATACATTAGAACACTAGGTATTAGAGAGTCTCTCACCCTTTTGAATGGATGCAGAACAAGAATTACAATATTTCATGTCAAATATATTCAAAATGCTTTCTACAATGCCTTTTCTGAGACAAGCCAACAACACAAGATCTGTTAATGTGAATCTCAATGCCCATAACAAAAGAGGCATCACTAAGATCTTTCATATTAAAGTGTGTTGTCAACATTTGCTTAGTTTCATACAAAAAACTAACATCATTACTAGCCAACAATATATCATCAACATATAAAACAAGAATGATGAATCTGCTCCCACTAAATTTCAAATAAATGCATTAGTCAATAATATTTTCTTTAAACCAAGAGAACCACCAATAGAATTAAATTTCAAATACCATTGCCTGAAAGCCTGTTTAAATCCATAAATGGATCTTCTCAATTTAGATACCATATGATCTTTATCATCTTCAATAAAAGCATCAGGTTGATCTATATAGACATACTCATATAAATCACTATTTAGGAAGGTTGTCTTAACATTCATTTGATGGAGCTTCAAATCAAAATGAGCAACCAAAGCCATCACAACACAAAAAAGAGTCTATAGTAGAGACCGGTAAGAAAGTCTCTTTATAATTAATGTCTTACCTCTAGTTATATTCCTTAATAACAAGTCTAGTCTTATGTCTCTCAATTTCACATTTGGCATCACATTTGGTCTTAAAGATCCATTTACAACCAACAATATTACAAACACTAGGGAAATCAACCAGTTCCCAAACACAATTCCTTTTAATAGAATCCAATTCATCCTCCATAGCAAACAACCATTGTGCACTATAAGGACTAACCATGCCCTCTTGAAAGGAAATCTGATTAGAATCCTCAACTGAATTAAACTCATGTTCCTATAGGTACTCAACATAATCCTTGAATCTTGTAAACTCAGTGGATATGGGAACCTGCTCAGATCTTCTAGGTGGAGCTACAACAACATCTGGATTTAGTAAATTATCTTTGACTTGTTGAAAGATATCAACATTATCAATAGGATCAACAACATCATCATGGATCAAAGAAAATGACATTATCCCTAGAAAGGGAACACCAGGAATAGGAACGACAACATGCTCTTCTCTAAAATCAATAATATGCGGCTCTTGAGTTCTACCATGCTCTAAGTCCCCTTCGAAAAAGACAGCCCATTTGAATTCAATAACTCAAATAGTATGAGAGAGACAATAGAACTTAGAATCCCTTGAGCCAATACAATAACCAATAAAAAAACCATTAATGGTTTTAAGATTAACCTTATTCAACTATGGCCTTGAATGCTTTAAAAACATCTAAAGATTTAGATCTCTCACGCAATAAGTGGACTCATTCATGCCTAGAGAAATCGTCAATCAGGGTGGTGAAGAATTAAAAAATGCTCATGGCAATAGGAGAAATGGGCCCACAAAAGTTTGTACAAATCAGTTGTAGCATTCCTTCACGCCTACTAACCCACTCTTCCTAGCTCCAATAATTAGCTTCCCTTTTATGCAATCAACGCAAGTATATACGTAAAGAATATTATCCTTGATCAACTTCTTCATTCGTTCCTTGGAGATATGGCTTGAATGCCTATGCCACAATATAGACAAGACTCGTGTGTTTATTCCTAATAATATCATCGACATCTAATTGTCATTGATCAATAGAAAAAGAGGTTAATATTTAATATATAAAGGCCATTAGATGAAACTTCATAACTAACAAGAATGGAATCATAAAGTAAGGAAACTTTCTTTTCACTAAACCGGAGGGATAATGCAACTATCCAAAATAAAGACTGAAAACAAGTTCCTTCTCATAGAAGGTACAAAAATGGTGCCTTTAAACCTAAAGAATATCCAGTACACAATTTTAAGAAAACAATACCTATATACTCTATTTTGACACTAACTTTATTTCTTATTGTGATAATCAAATTTCCTTTACTTGGTTGTCGCCAATTTTTGAACTCCAATAATAAGTTTGTAACACGAGTAGTCACATCAATATCTAATCAACATTTAACAAGATTGGATTCAAAACACACTAGAGCCAGTGGTTCATCTTCATTCTCCTCAATCCAATTATTAAACTCTATATAATTAGCTTGTTTGAGCTAATTCACAAGTTTTGTGGTGCATTCATAGTGGGAACACGAACCATCATGCATAGTCTAGGTCAACATAAAGAGGTCACAGACCCGTCTAGATTCGCCAATAGCTTTATAAAATTGGCTGGCATTATCTGCTTCACGGACTCTCTCCTTAATGACTTTGTTCATGTTATACTTTATGGTCATGAGACAGACTTTATTGGAATGAGACTAATCTTCACATTTCACCCTAATCACAATGGAAGGCATATCTATGGGCTCGGGGCTCATCCATAGCTAGAACAACATCAACAATAGAGGCGGCCAAAAATAAATTAATTGACTCAACCCAATCCTCATAATTGCTCTCACACAACTTAATCAAAACATTTATTTTTATAAGCAAAGCTGAATCAATATTTTAAAGGGAGATTTTCTTGTTGAGTATTTCAATAAACAAGATGAGAAATAACCACAACAAAGCTCTCTTATGCAATTGTAATCTCGCGTATGGGTCCTGAATTACAACATATGAGTAAACTCTCACAGACATTAAAATCATGTCCCTAAACCTAATATTGAGAGGGTGCTGAAAACTCTAAAGACATAACCTCAACGCCCTTAAAAAATTATCAGGAATTACATTAATAAAGGTAAACCGATAAGGTAAGCGCATTATCAACATAATCTCCAATGCCACAAAATAATAATATTTTATCAACAAAATAATACATTGCCACAATTAGTCTGACAAAGTCGAGCTCATAATTATGAAAGGTGCCTAAAAGCTCCACAACATTTTAAATAACTCTCAGAACAAAATTGCATAAAAAATAATAAGAAATAGCAATATATAATATTTTACATAGTATTTTATGCACAAAATAGCACTAAAAAAAAGTTCAGTGACCAGACAATATCAAATCTGAAAGTACAAATTGTACAACACTTCCAGTAGTGCCACAAACATGCTTAAAAAAATTTCAGGTCAAAACTTGAAGAGTATACAATAATTTTTAACATTATGCAATATTATATATATACAACATAATATCAAAATTATTTAAATAATTAAATGACACCAAGTCCGTGAGTGCACAATATATATCATGTTCAAAAGCATCACAATAATACACAAATTTTCAAAGACAAAAGAGGAGAGTACAATATATTTTTAACAATTTTAAACTCTCAGACGTGTGGAGTGTATAAAAAAATTAGTAATACAAAACCAATTTTATACACCTCTCATGCACCCCTATGTGCCTAAGGCGCGAGTAGGCATGGCTAGAAGATATTGTTTTCCTTACCTGGTATTGCAAAATGAGTCGTGCAGCCTGTTTCATGGTAGAACGGGTCGCACGAGTTTTCTCACTTTATTCTCCACTATTTCATGAGATCTATATCTCATTCGAATCACAAAATTGGAATCTACAATATCGCTAAGTCAATTTTGAGAAAAAAATCATGAAAGAAACTGAGTTTGTGGAACAAAATTGAGGCCATATTTGCGAGACCAAAAATGAAATTACTCACTAGTTTCTTAACCATTTTACACGATTCTTGTGTTTATTAAAATGCATTTTAGAGATCTACAATAACCCTATAACAATTTCTAGAATTGATCAAGTAAAAATTCAAATCATAAAACTTAAACATTTTAAGGTTCCACATGTTTGAGTAATCAATTCATATTATAATGCAATATACATGTTTTTAAACTTAGGATAATATGATCTACAAAAACCCTAACTTGGTTTTCAAAATTAATCATAAAAATATTTCAAATTGCACATCATATTGTTAGGATTTCGAGTTTCTTCAATTTTAAACTTCATACTATTTTTTAGGTAAAATAGAGAATTGATAACCATAATTAAGATTAAAATTGTCCTAATACCAATTGATGGGTCAAAGAAGAAACACGAATCATCAACTCTAATATCAGTTGCTAGAGTTCCCAGATCAATTAGCCCTAGATTGTGGCATGCTTAAAAAATATAAATTGAGTTACAAGGTTGCCTTAAAAAGATGCTAATAAGATTGTCATGTTTGAATCCTTGAAAGTGATCTTGCCGAGTGAAAGA
The DNA here is from genome assembly GCA_029884595.1 of Ormosia semicastrata. NCBI lineage: Eukaryota > Viridiplantae > Streptophyta > Magnoliopsida > Fabales > Fabaceae > Ormosia > Ormosia semicastrata. The sequence continues at coordinate 6,101,593 of JAQQTO010000021.1, read as the reverse complement.
TACTATTTATATCTCACAGTAGTCACTCACGCTTTAGTATCAATAGGACAACTATATGCACTAGAGTGACTAAAAATAAGAGTCTATCCCCATATATATAGAATAATTAGAATAGTCTAAACTTACTCACTATGACAAGCCTATATACATACCCATAAACAAATCTCACATATGAGCAGTGCTTAACAACAAAAGGTCCTATAATAATACTGATCACACTTTAGACTAAACAAAATACGCTAATAATTTTGATATTTAATTAATCTAAACTATATAAAATTATAATATAATTTATACTAATTCATATAAAATATTCTAACATGTTCTTATATTTCCAACAAATTCATCTGTTTGATGTTCAATATATCCTTAGCCAACACTCAGCGTGGCACTTGCAGTTTTCTCAAGCCATGTGCAAATCGTAACTTGATTGATTTGTTTACCATTGGAGAAGGTATTTGGTGGGAGGGTCTCCTCCTTGCAATAATAACTATGGGTCCTGCTAGTATCTTCACCATTTTAACGTATCTCACAACCACCCTTAAATTTTAGTTTCTTCTATACTCTCAAAGTATTACACTATTTTATTAAAATTGTAGCACATGATATCATATAACTAAATAGATGATTTGATTGAAAATGAAATATTTTTAAATTAGATCAGGATGGTTATAAAATTGCCGAAAATATTACTTAGCAAGTATTTTAGAATTTCTCCTTAAATTTGGGTAAATTATGACTAAATTCTGTCAAGTTTTTTTTTTTTTGCTGTGTTGCATTACTATATTATTATTTGGTTCTCATACAGTCAAATGTTTTTTTCTTTGCTGATACATACAGTCATCCTATATCGGTTTACCATATATATTGATAAATTTGAGAGTGAAGAGCTATGTGAAAAATGCTGAGTCCTAACTGCATCTTATATAGTACTGGCCTAATAAGAACTTAAACCCAGGTGGGAAAACTGTCTCACAATGTTCTAGGACTATGTTGACCTAAAACAAAAAAAGTTCTAGGACAGCATGGCACAAATCCTAGATCCAACAACAAGCAGCCCAACTTCTGCTAGGCAAATTATATAACATTATGTTGTACTATTTAAATCTTCAGGAACTGGGTTTAAATTTTCATCAGTCTAAGATTTAGGACCAATGCAATTCTGAATGGAGTGTTGGGCTTGGGCGAGACCAGTGCCTTGATTAATTAATGTATGGCAATATTGCTATGAGTCCTTGTATCTATATACACTTTTTTTTTTCTTGTAAGTGTCATATATTCTTACCAAAAAAATATATTTATATCTAAAATTGTATAAGCCCATATCAAAATATTTCTTCACATATATCCATATATAATCTGAGTTTGTGCACAAATGCAAAGCTTAGAGGTTTCCTGTTGTAATAGTGCTTGCCTGTTTGCATTTTCTGCTTTTCAACCTTTTTCGCATTCCCTTTTCTGGAAAATTTCACCATTCACTTCATAGTTCACGATTTAGTGCAGTCTGCTGAGGCAAAGTGCGTGCTTGCGTATAAAGGAATATATCATAAGCTTGCCAAATGATAAGTTCTAATATATTCTATTAATTTCCCATCTTTTCAGCCTATCTCAGTTGGATTTTGAGTTAGGTCATCTATTAAGCATTATTTATAACTTATACAGACCAAATGAGTATGTATTGTGCTTGTCTTATCCATTCCCTTCCACTAATCCACTCCCTTAACTTTCTTTATCTGAGTAGACTCTACTTTGCATCAAGCTGATGTGTAGTTTCTGAGTTTCTGGTTGCTTTGGCTGATGAATCATTTTCTGCCCAATGAGAATCTTGCTTGGAGGATGGTCCAGTCTTCCTTGCATCTTCCTAAAATTTCAGCCTGGCTTCTTCTTTTGCCAATTCAAGTGCTTGAATCAAACTTTTCAAATAAAGTTCTGCATCCCCAGAAGCAGTCTTGGGCATCAAATGCTCAGCAACATCAGCTGGGGTGATTTTGGTTTCCTTCAGCAATTCACATAATATGCCAAATAAATGGTGTGATTCAATATTAAGATAATTCTTAGCCAACAACTTGAATGCCTCAAAGCTACAGTATGACAACTCTATGTGCTTATCCATTCTTCCTTTTCTAACCAATGCCGGATCCAATTTCTCCACATAATTTGTTGTGAAAACTATCAGCCTTTCTCCACCACAAGCAGACCATAAACCATCAATGAAATTCAGAAGACCAGAAAGAGTAACCTGACTACTTTTGGTATCTCTTTCTTCCATTCCTGGTTGCTGCCTTGGATCTTTCTCTTCTCCCTCTTCCTTTTTCTCCTTTTTCTTCCTCCTCTGACCAGTTAGATCAAGTGAACAATCTATATCTTCAATCAGAATTATAGATTTGCTAGATGTCTCGATCAACAGCTTCCTCAATTCAGTGTTATCCTTCACATTAGTCAATTCCAGATCATACAGATCATACCCTAACAGGTTTGCCATGGCAGCAATCATTGTGGACTTGCCAGTCCCTGGAGGTCCATAAAGTAGGTACCCTCTCTTCCAGGCCCTCCCAATTCTAGCATAAAACTCTCCGGCCTTGCTGAATGTGATGAGATCATCAATGATTATTTTCTTCTGCTCTGGCTCCATAGCTAGTGTTTGAAATGTTGCTGGGTGCTCAAACGCTACATGGCTCCAATAAGACCCACTATTGGTATAAAGCTTCTTTTGTCTATTTTTAACCTTAATGGCCTTACCCTCTTTCATGACATAATTCAAATATGTCCCTAAAATCATATCTCTATGATGTTTATGGAAAGTGAGCTTGTAGTACCTTTTTTCATCTGTCATACGGTGGACAGAAAGTGACTGTGATTTGGAAACATGCTTGCCAGAAGCCCACCAAAGTTTGACTCCATTGAACTCATCAGCTACCTCTTCATTATCATCCATGCTAAGCACAAGAGACTGGTTGTTCTTGCCTATGTCAGCCTTGAGCCTTTTTGCTTGTGTGGATGCCTTGGAGCTGAGGTAGTTCTCTATGGCTGAGTAAGCTTCACTGCGCATGAGTCTATCCCCAGTAAACTCATGGAATGTGATTTGGATGTAAGGGTAGACAAAAGTTACCAATCTTTGAGAGTATTTCTCAATTTGGTTGCGAAGTTGATAAGGAAAATATTGCTGAAACATAGCCCAAACAAACATCAACGAAGCAATTATGGATCCTATGTGAGCAAACATGCCTCCTGGTTTCATCTTTTAGCTTTCCCTTCTACCCCTTTTTCAGCTCTTCTCTGTTTCTTTCTTGTGTGGATTCAGGGATGGTTTTCAGGCTTTGTCTTATATAAAAGGTGAAGGGTATGTGACCACGCGTGTATCTTAGACACCCATTAATTATCTATCCTTCATGAATCTTCTAAGTGTATTGAAAGAAAGTTATGTGGCATGTTTGTCTACATCCTCAAATATCGGTAGGAAAAGTAGAAGCCGGCTTCTGTGTGGGGTTGATGTGTACTAAATTGTCATAACAACACCGACTACAGTTTCCTTAATCAATCAGATAAGAAGAGCAATAAAAGAAAAATATTTGGTTAGGTATCCTAAACCATGACTTTCCCATGCCACCATCTTGGGTTGGACCTTATAAAGGTTGGAAGGGCAGTAGATAAGATGAAATCAGACCCGGCTTTTATTGGAAAAACGGTGCTTCTTTTGGTGTCATTCATTCATTTTAAACTCACGTTAAGGCCAATATAAAAATTCTGAGTTAAGAAACAGGAAGGAAAATGATACTTAAAACATACTATGTAGGGTAGTGCACAATCGGTATTTTTTTATAATCAAAGAAAACTTTATTGAATTCATAATTAGTTGTAAACAAAATGATTCTTCTTAAGGCCAGTATGAAAAATGAAGTCCAATATGAAAATTCTGAGTGATAGTGCACAATCAGTAATATTCAGAAAGAAAAGTTATAAACTTATAAAGTATAATCTATTAATGAATGTAAATATAAATATGTCCAAGTATATTCCTCAAAGAAGAATATACAATTTTGTAATACCGAGGAATAAACATATAAAATCTAACATAACACAAATTAGAGAATTATGGAAATGAAATATAACTGGCCTAAATCAAAGTAGAAAATAGTGCTCAGATACCAGAAAGCACAACAATCAGATACAGTTATCACTTTTTTTCTCTTTCAACTCTGATCTGATGCAATCAACTGTCCTTCTTCAGTTGCTTTAGACTTGGCTTCTTTCTTGACTTTTTCTAGAGCTTGAACGAGGTTCTCCAAGCAAGCATCAGGATCATGCTGTGGGGTCGTTGGTGTCAAATTCTCAGCAACATCTGCAGGAGTCATATCCACATCTTCCAACAAGTTCTGAATCTTTTCAAAGAGAGGATGAGAGTCAATGTCCAAATAGTTCTTAGCCAACACCATGAAAGCTTCAAACTTACAGTATGATAATTCAATGTGTTTATCCATCCTTCCTCTACGAATAAGAGCAGGGTCAAGGGTGTCCACATGGTTAATTGTAAACACAATGATTCTTTCTCCTCCACAAGCTGACCATAGTCCATCTATGAAGTTCAAGAGCCCTGAAAGTGTAAGCTTGCTTTCACTCTCATCTTCTCCTCCCTCTTGCTTCACCATTTCCTCCTCCTCCTCCTTTTTCCGTTGGCCAGTGAGATCAAGGGAACAATCTATATCCTCAATTATAATCAGAGACTTACTTGGTATGTCACTCAATAACCTCCTCAATTCAGTGTTGTTCTTCACTGCTGTGAGTTCAAGGTCATAGACATCATAGCTTAGAAGATTAGCCATGGCTGCAATCATGGTGGATTTCCCAGTTCCTGGAGGACCATGGAGGAGATAGCTACTCTTCCAACCTTTACCAATCTTAGCATAATATTCTTTTGCTTTGCTGAATGTAATAAGATCATTCATGATCTCTTGTTTCTTCTTTGGATCCGTAGCTAGGCTCTGGAATGTGCTTGGATTATCAAAAGGCACACAGTTCCACAAGTTCCGCTAAAGTACCACCAATTGCTACTTGGATTGTTAGTGTATAGCTTGTTTTGTCTGTATCTGGCTATAAAGGCCTTGTACTCTTGCCATATATAGTTCAAGTACAGCTCTTTAACAATTTTGCCATGTTTTCTATGAAACTTGACCACAAAATACCTCTCATCAGGGACAGGGTTCCCAGATATTGATTTTGTCTTTCTTGCTAAGTACCATTGAACCTTGACACCTTTGAACTCATCATAGACTACCTCCCTGTCACCATTTGCAATCGTAATAGAGTTGTTCATCTTGACATACTCTGCTGCAAGATGTTTTGCTAAGCTGTTTGATTTATCACAGTAAGGTAAATCTCAATTGCATCATAGGCTTCATTGCGGTTTCCACAACCATTGTATTCATGGATGATGATCTTTGTGTAAGGTCTGAAATAGTGGCCTAATCTCTCCCATATGCTTTCTCTGAAAGGATGAGGGAGAAATTGATTCAGTGTGGTCAAAACAAACATGCAACTAGCTACATTAGAGAACAAATTTGATAGTACTTCTCTTATACTTCCCATCTTGTAGACTATGCTTGCTTTGTTCTAGGGTGGTATGTGCAATAGAAAGATCTGTTTCAAGAAATGGAATCAAGTAGCAGTTAACTTGCAATTGATGTTGATGTAGGAAAAGTATCTGACTTTTGATGCTAACATCAGAAAGAAACACTAATCACAAACTACAGTAAGTGACATTTAAGAACTATTTCCTTCTTTATTTCTGCTAATAGTAACATCTTTAATCGCTTTATTTGCAGAGACAGAGTTGCACTACTATTCAGAGAATCAAGATAATTGAATTTAACATCAGGCTTTTCTTTGGATTGCTGAAGCCTTTTCAATCTTCAACACTCAAGAAGAAAAAAGAAGTTCTAATTGATTGGTGGTGTAGGTGCAAAATAAAAAGTAAACAATTAAAAAAAGAACTAACTTGATTTAATAGCTAAAGATTTAATATAAAAAAGAATACTTTAAATTTGCTTGCAAAAATATTTGGTTATATATAATAAGCATAAAATTCTTTTTTTGGCACAAGGAAGCATTTTTTGGGTTTTCTTTTCATGAAATATACTATTATCCTTTGGATGAGAGGAAAGAAAATGAGAGATGAGAGAAAAATTTAAAATTTGAAATAAAGAGAAGACTAAAAAAGAAAAAATTGAAATTTTTTCATTTTCTCTTCAACTAAACAAAAAAGCTAATAAAAAAGAAAGTTACTAAAAAATCTAATCAAATCATCCCAACAACTCAAAGTTTTTTTTTTAATTTATTTTACTTTTGTTCATTTTATATTTTTTTTTTGTTTTTTTTTCCTAGCTTATACTGTTGATGAACAACCATTGATAAAAGCAACCTAAAACATAAAAGTCTAGTTTCTTATTCCTTATAAATTCGTGGGAAATGCAAGGAGGATATATAAACTTAATCTTCTTGAGCAATTGTATAATAGAGAGAATGAATAGATTGAGCAAAAAAAATTTAAAAGCATTCCATATAAAGTGTAAGGAAAACTATTCTTACCACTGTAGTGCTAGCCAGATAGAAGCATACTTTGAGCGACAAATATTCTGTAATTTTATCTGAAAATGCAGATAAACACTACAATAAGAAAGAGTGAAAGACACAGCAAACCTCCAACAACTCAACGTTTAATTTATTTAGTTTTATTTTTTAATTTTGTTCATTTAACATTTTTTAGTGTTTTTATTCCTATCTTATTTACTCAAAAAAATTTCATTTTTTTCACTAAAAGAAATTGCCCACCAAATTTTACAAATTAACCCACTAAAAAACTTAAGACCCAAAACTAAATAGAAGTAAGGAAAGAAAAACCTTTGACTCACGTAAAGGTTTCGGCTTTGAGGTTGCAAGGGAAACCATTTTGTGTTGTGGGGGTGAAAATTTGGGTGTTTGTGGAGTGTAGGTGATGGACTAGTTTGTATGTGTTTGAGGGTGGCTTTGGGGTTGTAGAGTTTAGGTTGTGATGGTGAGGCTTTGGGATTTGATTTTACTCTGTTTTGGGACTCTTCTCTGGGTTTGTGACTTTGTGGTTCGTTGGTTTGTGGGGTTGGTGATGAGGAGTTTTGTGTTTATGATGTAAGTTGATGAGCTACAGAAATTTCAAAAGGAAAGAGCAGAAAATTTCTAACAAATAACACACTTTTACCTTCAACTTGGAAATCAAGACTGTTCCACAAATTCTCCTTTTTTTTTTTTCCCTCACTCTCTAGTTCTCTATTCTCAATCTCAAGAGTTCACTCCCCTTCTTTGCCTTCACTCTTTCTGCTTCTCTTATATTAGGCGTGGCAATGGGAAGGTCACCAATAGAGATGGCACCCGCGCTGGACGGCTACATGGAGTACCTCTCCACACTCCCCGTGCCCACACCTCAATTATCTCCTTATCTCGATCCTGTTTTTTGTCAAGGAAGAATTTTTTTTATTTATTTCCATTCTTCGAATCTATGCAAATACTTGTCAGGATTCCTATCAATATCAAAAAATAAAAATAAAAGATAAAATAAATTATTTTAATATTTTTAATTTTAAATAAATATAAATTTTAATAAAAGATAAAATTATTAAAATACATATATTTATTTATATAATATATATATATATATATATATATATATATATATATATATTATAAATAATATTTTAATAATTTAACTAGGACAGGAATCCTATAGGCGAGGAGTATAATCTCCGTCTCCATTAATGGTGTAAGTGGGTGGTTTGGTTAGGGTTTTTGAAAAAAATAAATCTGAATCAATCAAAATCAATTAGTTCAGTTTGATTCGATTTTTTTATTTTTTGATAGCTAAATTTGAATCAAACCGAACCAAACATCTATAGTTTGGTTTCGTTCGGGTGATTAGGTTGACCATTATTTTTTTAACAAAAAAATTAGCTAAACAACTATACATGTAATACAGAAAAGTGCACATAATATATCTAAAATTTCAAATAATATTAGAATATAGACTAACCTTTATTCTTCCATCAGACAATAAACATTCAATTTTAAGTTGAGTCACACGATCATTGATCTTTGAGATTTCATGTTTATATCAAATCCAAAATACTAAAATATTGAGAAAAGAAAACTTCCTAGTAGACGATAGAAAAATAGAATACATAATAAAAAAATTCAGGTAATAACTGGACAACAATCAAAAGCATAATCTTGGTAAAGATCAAATATGGCATACAATTAACTCTTAGTAAAGGAAGAGAAGAAGAAGGAAGGACGATCAAGAGGCTTAAAGATTGATCATCACCAAGAGGTAGGGGAACTTCTTACTCATCAATTCACTCTTTAAGTTTTAGGGTTGAGTTAGGGATTGTGAATGATTAAATTATGTTCATAACCTAGTTGAGATAGATCTGAGTTAGTGATTGATAATTCTAACATGTTAAAGAACATGATTAGGATTGCCAATCACGTGGAATCCATGAGAAAGAGCAAAGGAAGGAGATTTGCCATGAGATAGGGCTACGGTTGCCCTATTTTCTGGTGCAAATCAATTTGAATAACCGGTTAGGGGAGCTCCCTAACCGATTGTTTAGTAAGGCAGAACGTATTTGAGCGTAAGGTAATTGGTTATAGATTGCTTATAACCGATTATGCAAGGTAAAATACATTTTTGGTTGAGTGAATAACCATTTAGGACAATGTCCTAACCAATTATTTAATTAAAACAGAGAGCTCATGGAGAAGTCCTAACCGGTTAGCAAAAGTATATAATCGGTTAGGCATATTTAGAAAATAGATTATTAGGGACTTTAACTGATTATTGAAGAGCTCTAACTGGTTAGAGAGCTAATTAGAAATCATTTTTAGACTTGGAAAACCTTTGGGGAGGTTTGAGAATGTGATTTTCAGTTGTTTTCTGCAACATTGTGTAGAAAACCAGCAAAGACTCCCTTAAACCAGAAAAACGAGTTATCCTGACAACTGGTGGATTTTGTCGCATAACTTGAGCTACAGACATCAAAATGACATGAATTTTGTGTCATTTTAAAGCTAAGACATAGGGCTACATGTGGTAAAAATTTCAGAATTTTCCACCAATCTAATTAGTACCAATTTCTGTTTGAATCCAAGGTAAATTCTTCAGAAAATGCATTCTGGCAGCCAGTAAACCAGATTGCATAACTTCCTGCTCTAATGTCCGTTTCACATGAAACCAGTGGAATTTTAAAGCTAACATGTAAGGCTTTTTGCATGGAAAATTTCATAATTTTCCTATGTGTAGTTTGATCCCAGTTGCAGTTTAAAGTCAGGGAAGAAATGGGTAAACCAATAAATCCTCTATTTTTTATTCTGCAAAATGTCGCATAACTTTAGATACGTTCAGCCAAAAGAGATGAGTTTTATGGCATTGGAAAGATATGAGAGAGATCTATCTTCCCATAAAATTTTAGAATTTTATAAGTTAGGATGCACATTTGGTGCAATCTTGAAAATCAGCCTTTTTAGGCAAGATTTGGAGGTGTTTTGGGGTGGTTTGAGTCCTAGAAACACTAGTAACTCCTTTAATAGTTGAAGTTGAGTTAGATATGCAATTTTTGTGATAAATGCTTTACTCTCTCAATAAGTTGAGTTGAAATGGGATAGTAGCAATAGTGAGTTAATTCCCTTAGGGTTGAACCCAGAGATTGGTTCTCTTAGGGTTGAACTTAGAGATTGGTTCCCTTAAGGTTGAACCTAGAGATTGGTTTCCTTAAGGTTGAACCTAGAGATTGGTTCCCTTAGGGTTGAACCTAGAGTTGGTTCCCTTAGTTGAACCTAGAGATTGGTTCCCTCAGGGTTGAACCTAGAGATTGGTTCCCTTAAGGTTGAACCTAGAGTTGGTTCCTTTAGGGTTGAACCTAGAGATTGGTTCCCTTAGGGTTGAACCTAGAGATTGATTCCCTTAAGGTTGAACCTAGAGTTGGTTCTTTTAGGGTTGAACCTAGAGTTGGTTCCCTTAGAAGACGAAGAAAATAGAAGAGCAAGATTAAATTATTTTTTAAAGTTTTCAATTCAGAGCTTATGTAATTAATTATATTTGCTTTGAGTATGTAAAAGTTGTATGTATAACACTTATATGTATGACTTTTAGATATGGCTCTCCATAATTATTTATTTAAATGTTATAGATTAGTTAAAGATTAAGTTAAAAGTAACATGACTGATACTGTTTATCCAGGTATGTGTCTATTATACTAGGGTATCAATATTAGGATGTTACACTTTTTATTTTACAATTTGACATAATTAAAAGAAATATAACATGAGCCTATGTAAAAGGGAACAGAACTCGAAAAGAAAATATAGTCAGAAAATTATACAGTATCAAATGAAGCAGTAGAAATGTAGAATATGTTGGAACTTGGATGAAAGAAAATAATGTATAGCCTGGATAGCAGAGTAAACTACAAACTGCACTAAAAAGAGGCATTAATAGATACACTCAGCGGCAAACATCAGTTTTAACAGAAACAAAAAGGAAGTTATAAAAAATACACTTAAACTCTCACCTTTAAGAGCAGAATTGTGAGGGATTTGAAAGAGTAACATGTTTAAGAATATCTTTGCTTGTCCTCTTGGGTGAGCAATAGATTAATGCAAATCCACTAGAGATAAAAAGTAGAGTTGGTGAGATGCGTTTGCTTCCAAGAAAAAAAGTAGGACACTTACGACGAGCTGAGCAGCGTCAGCGGCGAGGGGCGACAACGAGTAGAGTAGAGTCAGCGGCAAGCCGAGCAGCGACGGGGGGAATGCCGTAAGGCAGAGGGTGAGTCTGGGTTAGAGTTCAGATTTGGTAAAAAATTAAAAGGCACAGTTTTGGTAAAGAAAATGAAAATGCATATGTCTAATGTCTCTGTACGTGAACAGTAGTGGTTTGGTTCGGGTGGTTCTTCAGATTTAAAATTCTAAATCCGAGAACCGAACCAATTAAGCTCTCATTGGTTCAGATTTTACCCGAACCAATCAAAATACTCAAACCAAACTAAACCAACTTAATTGGTTCAGTTCGGGTTGGTCAGATTGGTCGGGTTATCCGAACTAATTTACACCTCTAGTCTCCATCCCTGAATATATTACGAGAAAATTTTTGTCTCCATCTTCATCCCTGCGGAGAGAAAAACTCTGCATTCAGAGCCTCATTCAGAACGGTCCCTGCTGGGATCCTCGAACAATGAGGATTTTTGCCATCCCTAGTCACCAAGGTGGTGAATATAGGTAGCAATAGGAGCAGACTTGGGGCTCAAATTTTTCCTTTTAATAGCTCAAACGAGCTAATTGTACAGAGTTTAATAATTGGATTAAAGAGAAGGAAGTTGAACCCTTGGCTCTAATGTGTTATGAATTCAATCTTGTTAATGTTTATTCTAACACTTATTGGTTAGATATTGGTGTAACTACTCACATTACAAGCTCATTACTGGAGTTCAAAATAGGCGAAAGTCAAGTGAATGAGAGTTACTAATCACATAGGAAATAAAGTTAGTGTCAAATTAGAGTATATAAGTATTATTTCCTTGAAGTTGTATATTAGATATTCTTTAGGTTTAAAAGGCACCATCTATGTGTTCTCTATAAGAATGAACTTGTTTACAGTCTCTATTTTGGATAGTTGTACTATCATATCTATTTAGTGATAAGAGAGTTTCTTTACCTTATGATTCTATTTTGATTATTTCTGGTATTTTTGGAGTTTCGTCTAATGGCTTTTAATCTAACGAAGTTTAGATATCAATAATGTTGTTGGGAACAAGCATGCTAAAAACTCTTCTATATTGTGGTACAAATGTTTAGGACACATCTCTAGGGAGAGAATGAAGATGTTGATTAAGGAAAATATTCTTTATGATCTAGATTTCTCTGATTATAAAAGGGAAACTTACAGCTAGAACTAAGAGAAGTGGGGTTACTAAGAATGAATGAATACTACAGTTAGTTCATATAGATATTTGTGGCTCCATTACTCCTATTGCTATGGGCAATTTTAAGTACTCTATCACCTTGATTGATAACTTCTCTACATACTGGTGAATTGATTTTTTGTGTGAGAAATCTGACTATTTAGATGCCTTTAAAACATTCAAAGTCATTGCTGAATTGAAATTTAGTAAGCAGATCAAATGTGTGAGGTCTGATAGAGGGGTGAATACTATGACAGGTATGATAAAACTGGTAGAAATCTTGGATATTTCACTAGATTCTTACAAGACTATGGTATTGAGGCACAGTACACCATGCCTGACACTCTGCAACAAAATAGAGTTGTAGAAAGATAAAACTGTACTCTTATGGATATGGTGGGATATATTCTTAGTCATTCTACTCTTTAGAATTCTAGTGGGGTGATGCCTTGAAGACTGTTGCTTATATATTGAATCATGTGCCAAGTAAATTTGTGTTGAAGACTCCACATGAGCTTATAACAGGCAAACTGCCTACCTTGAGGCATTTTCCGTGTTTGGGATTGTAGGGCAGATGTGAGACCTTATAACCCACATTTAAAGAAGTTTAATCCCAAAACTATTAGTGGTTTCTTCATTGGTTATTGTATTGGTTCAAGAGGTTCTAGGTTCTATTGTCCATCTCATACTTCTAGAGTTATTGAATCCAATCAGGCTATCTTTTTTTAAAGGGACTTGGAACATAGTGGAACGCAAGAGTCGTGTATTGTTAATTTTAGAGAGGAGCATGTTGTTGTTCCTATTCTTGTTGTTATGATGATGTTGTTGATCCTGTTGATAATGTCGATATCCCTCAACAAGTCAAAAATAGTGTATAGATTCCAGATATTGTTTTGATTCCATTGAGAAGATCTGAGCGAGTTCTTATATCCACTGAGTCTACTAGATTCAGGGATTATGTTGTGTACCTATAGGAGCATGAATTTAATTCAGTTGAGGATTATGATCTTATTTCCTTTTAAGAGGCCATGGTTAGTCTTGATAGTGCACAATGACTAGTGGCTATGGAGGATGAGTTAGCTTCTATGAGAAAGAATAATGTTTGGAAATTGGTGGGGTTGCTTACTAGTTGTAAAATTATTGGTTGCAAATGGGTCTTTAAGACCAAATGTGATGCTAGAGGTGAAATTGAGAGGTATAAGGTCAAACTTGTTGTTAAGGGATATAACCAGAGGAAGACATTAATTATAAGGAGACTTTCTCACCGGTCTCCACTAAAGACTCTTTTCATGTTGTAATGGCATTGGTAGCTCATTTTGATTTGAAGTTCCATCAAATGGATGTTAAGACTGCCTTCCTAAATGGTGATTTGTATGAGGATGTGTATATGGATCAACCTGATGATTTTATTGAAGATGGTAAAGGTCATATGGTATGTAAATTGAGAAGATTCATTTATGGATTGAAATAGACTTCCAGGCATTGGTACTTGAATTTTGATTATATTGTTGGCTCTCTTAACTTTAAAGAAAATATTGTTGACCAATGCATTTATCTGAAGTTTAGTGGGAGTAAACTCATCATTCTTATTTTTTATGTTGATGATATATCATTGGTTAGTAATAATGTTAATTTTTTGTATGAGATTAAGCAGATGTTGACAACGCATTTTGATATGAAAGATCTTAGTGATGCCTTTTTTGTATCGGGCATTGAGATTTACTATGACAAATCTCGTGATATTCTTGGCTTGTCTTAGAAAGTTTATATTAAAAGGATTCTGAATAGATTTAATATGAAATCTTGTAATCCTTGTGCTTCACCTATTCAAAAGGGTGAAAGACTCTCTAATACTTAGTGTCCTCAAAATGATAAAGATGTTGCTGAAATGGAGAAGGTCTCATATGCTTCTGCTGTTAGCAGCCTTATGTATGCTCAAGTTTGTACACGTCTTGATATTACTTTTGTTGTTAGTGTACTTGGAAGATACTTGAGCAAACCTGGTGTGGCGTATTGACAGGCTGTAAAATGAGTTATAAGGTATCAATAGGGTACCACAACTTATATGCTTACATATAGGAGATCGGATCACCTTGAAGTGATAGACTATTCTGATTCTGATTATAGTGGTTGTCCAGATGACCACAAGTCCATATCAAGGTATATCTTTATATTGGCTGGAGGAGTTGTTTCTTGGAAGAGTGTTAAACAGATACTTACAACTACTTCCACTATGGACGCAAAGTATATATAGCTTATTATGAGGCCACACGTCAAGCGATATGGTTGAAAATTTTGATTATTGAATTTTTTATTGTGAAGAGTATTTCTAAGCCTTTTATTATCTATTGTGATAACTTTGTCGTATTGTGCTTCTCTCAAATCAATAAGAGCTTTAAGCGCTCGAAACTTATGACACAAAGTATATATTTGTTAGAGAGAAGATTCTGGAGTTTCAAACTCATGTCGAGTATATCCCTACATAACATATGATTACAGATCCCCTAACAAAAGGTTTAACTGTCAAAGTTTTGTTATCATGTGACCCATATGGGTATAGTGAAGTCTTTTAATGTTTTGGGTTAGTGAGAGTTTGTTTTGTAATTTTATTGTGATCTCATTTTGTTATTATGTCTCGAGACCATAAATAATTATATTGTTATTATTATCGTGGGTCATATAATATTGTTAATTATCTGCGCAGTTTTGTTTGGTTATGTTATCACATATTGTGGAGAAATTTTGGACTCAGTCTCATTTTATTATTGTGCTGAGATATTTGTTAAATCTCAAAAAACATTTTGAGCAGTTACTTGGGGCCATTTTGTTAGGAAATGCACTTTGATCACATATTGGCATGCAATTTTGGATGTGCTTTCCCATTACCCATGTACCACATTTTGTTAGGTTACCGAGATATGAGTATCTTGCATGTATGATATTAGTACTCCTTCGAGTATGATTTTCTGCATTGTTCAAATGCTTGTACTCTCATTTTGGATCAGTTGTTAAGAGTGCTGACTCAATTTTGACATCATGTTGAAATCACATATTGTTTGATTAATCTGAAAAATTATTTTCTTATTGAAATAATTTGGATTTGAGATTGCTTCTTGTGCTAGCTCATGGGCCACCTGATTTCTATTTCTCTTCACATGTGAGGTCGAGAAGGATCTAAATCTCCTTGTCAAGGAGTAGTTATGAAGTACGAGTGCTTCATAATGTTTATCGTACCTGTTTTGAATATGTACACATATCTATAACATATACTCAGATACTTGATAAATGTTAGTTTATTTTTTTAACAAAAGTTATATTCTCGTATACTCGTGTCGTATCCGATACTCATACTCATATTCATGCATCATAGAAGAGTAGCATTCTTCAATCACCAGCCCAAGATACACTTCAATCTTCTTGCACTTGAATATAGCTTAGATCACTTCCAAATTATCTCCCTCCACCCACAAGTCAAAACAACACAAATCCAAAGCAAATTGGAGACGCAATCTCGCAGCACACAAGCCTCTATCATGGTCAGTTTAAATATGGCATTACAATAATGTCTACAAATATGTGGATGCAATTTAGCAATATACGAGAAGTCTGAGAATTAGTCCAAAAACATTAAGTGAACAATAACAACATTAAAATTGAGGTGGCAGCTTAAACCAGATTATAGAGAAGTTTGATCAATATGGTAATAATAGCATAAAGGACTTAAATGCAAAATTTAGACACAGTTGGGCTAAAACTGGATAAAGCAAGGCACAGTATTTTAATTTGACATTACTTGCTATTTAAAATGATCCTATTCACCACTCACACTACACTGTTGCTGCACCTTGCACAGTGTTGCTCCCCGCATGCTTGTTTTATCCTATGTTCACAGGAGTTTTGTTATATAGGAGAATTTGGATAGAGAGTGAAAACATTGAGAAGCCTATGAAAAATAATAGCAAGCCATCACTTAAAGCTTTTCAATACTTATAAACTGAGATTCATATCACTGTTATCGAGTCCCCCCACCCTTAGAAACCTAACATGCAAACAAAATAAACAATCTCACCACCAAACACCATCAACACTCAAGATCACTTGCAACTTCTCAATTCAACCACAACATATAATACAATACAAAACATAAAGCCTCAACTGAACCTCCATAGCCACTTGAACCACAACAACCAACAATTCCACAATATCTATACAAGCCACAAACACACTTTTGAATCATTATCTGCCATAACACCAAGAACATAACTCTGCAATCAGAACCCAACATCATTGCCATCATTAGCCGTCTGCTCTCCACCACCATGAAATGAAATAGCCTCGCAACACCACCAAGCCTCGCCTAAATCACACTCTTCTACCCATAACCATGGCTTCAGAACCCCAAACACCTAGCCACCGAACCTCCATGGCCAGTAATGAATAAATGTCAATTGCATCATAGGCTTTATTGTAGTTTCTATGACCATTGTGTTGGAAATTTTTTTATATATGATATTGTACTTCCATTGATTTATTTGTTTGTCAAAACTGGTTGAATGATAATATGATGTTTCTTAGAGTCCATTTTATTATATTATAATCAAAGAGTTTATTTGAAATCACATATTTGACTTCGAGTTCAAATATTATGTGTACTTAGAAAAGTGTTAGGCCCGATCACTTGATTCCACGATGAGTGGAACAAGACAACCTTTCAACAAAGAGGCAGGTCCTCGCTCCACTCCCTCTCTATATATATGTGTCTTTTCAAGACAAAGACATGATCTTTTAACTAGCAAACTATTATTGCCCTATCCAAAAGAGGGAGGAGAAGGAGAGGAAGATATTGTTTCCTATATTCCACAAGTGTGTACAATCCTTGGTGTTTCTTGATCGTAAACTTGACTAAGAACAAGATGTCTACAAGAAGTACGCCTTTGATTATTAATATGATATTCTAAATTCATGAAGCAATGAATGATGAAATACTCTCCAAGAATCATAATGATGTGTGGGGGCTTGTGGAACCTCCTGAGGGTGTTAAGCCTATTGGGTTCAAATGAGTGTTTAAGACGAAGAAATATTCTAAGGAAAATGTGGACCGCTTTAAAGCAAGATTGGTAGCAAAATGATTCACTCAAAAGGAAAGAATTGACTACAAAAAGACTTTCTCTCCTATTTCTTCTAAGGATTCTTTCCATATTATTATGACTTTAATTGCTCATTATGATTTGGAATTGCACCAGATGGATGTGAAGACAGCCTTCTTGAATGGAGATCTTTATGAAGATGTCTATATGTAGCAACTAGATGGTTTTATAGAAAATGAAAAGGAGCATATCGTATGCAAATTAAGGAAGTCTATTTACGATTTGAAGCAAGCTTCTAAACAACGGTATGTTAAATTTGATGAAGTTGTTTCTTCTATGAGCTTTGTGGAGAATAAGGTAGATCAATGCATATATCTTAAGGTGTGTAGGAGTAAATTCATTTTCTTTGTTCTCTATGTGGATGCTATTTTACTTATTAGATACAGTTGTCAAAGAAGACAAGTTGAACAAGAAGCAGTGCCCTAAGAATGATATTGAGAGGAGTTCCATGACAAATGTGCCTTATGCTAGTGCAGTTGGTAGCCTTATGTATGCTCAGGTATGCACTAGACCTGATCTGTCATTCACTATTAGAGCATTGGGAAGATATCTATCTAATCTAGAACATGCTCATTGGGTAGCTATTAAGAACGTTATGAGGTACCTATAGAAAACAAATGATTACATGCTTGTTTATAAGAATGTGAATGATTTAAATGTCATTGGCTACTCTGATTCAGACTTTGTTGGATGTATAGATAATGACAAATCCACTTCTGGATACATTTTCATGTTAGCTGAAGCAGCTATATCTTAGAAAAGCACAAAACAAACTCTAATAGCTTCTTTACAATGCAAATTGAATTTGTTGCATTATATGGTGCTGCTTTACATGCTATGTGGTTAAGGAACTTCATTTTCGCTCTTGGTGTTATTGAGTCTATTTCTAAACCATTGAAAATTTAATATGATAATCAATCTACTATTTTGTTTACCAAGAATACCAAGAATAATAGAATCACTTTTACCTCTAAACATACAAGGATCAAATTCTTCATGGTGAGATAAATGTTTGATAATGGAGAGATTCTTGTTAAGCATATTCTTACTAAGGATATGCTTGTTGACCCCTTACTAAGGGACTTAGACTCATAGTGTTTATGAGACATGTTGAGAATATATGTATTATAAGATCCTTTGATGTAATTGAATAGTAGGAGTTGTTATTTATTGTATACTTGTTACATTCAACTTATGCAATACTCATTTAATAAAGTTATGTGCGTGTTTATTTTTTATATCATTGTTATAATACTTATTTACATTTTTATTACTGTATTTTCTCAAGATGTTTAGTTTCCTTGAAGGAAGTGGTGTTTCATGATAAACATGTTTATAATCTCCTTTGGGAGATTGGTTGTGTTTTCTTGAGAAAACAAAATATACGATCTATACACATTAGTTTAAAGGAGCAAATGATCACAAACTTAGCTATAATGTGTGTATCTATACTAGCGCACTTATATTATGATCATGAAAATAAGATTATTAGCTACGTAATCACTGAGGAATTAAACTTTAAATATTTTAACTGTCACTTATGGCTATTAGTTGATAGTTTTATTGGACTCATTGATCATGTTTATTATGAGGATAATCAAGTTATTTTAGTGGTCATAGTTGTTCAACTAGAAATTCTTTTCTTTCAAAAGGAATTTGTAAAATACCTATTTATTTATTTATTTTTGAAATTATTTTGAGTTAAATTAAACTGAATCAATATTGTCTAAGTAAGAGAATGTTAGAAATTTTTCTATGATTTTTTACTTTTATTGATTTATTTGTTTGTCAAAACTAGTTGAATGGTAACCTGATGTTTCTTAGAATCCATTTTATTATATTGTGATCAAAGGGTTTAATGGAAATTACATGTTGGACTTCGAGTTCAATATTATGTGTGCTTAGAAAAGTGTTATGTCGGGTTATTTAATTCTATAATGGGTAGAACATGACAACCATTCAACGAATGGGAGGTTCCCTCTCCACACACACTCTCTCTATGTGTGTGTGTGTGTGTGTTTTCAAGACAGGGACATGATCTTTTGACTAACAAATTATTATTGTCACATCCAAAAGAGAGAGGAGAAGGAGAGAAAGATCATGTTTCCTGTAGCCCACAAGTGTGTACAATCCTTAGTGTTTCTTGATCGTAAACTTGACCAAGAACATGATATTTACAAAAGGTACACCTTTGCTTATTAATATAGTATTCTAAATTCATGAATCTATGATTTAGGAATATACTTGGTATGATTTCTAATGTCTACACATTGGGATATTCATGGATGGCAATCTTTGTGTAAGGTTTGAAATAGTATCCTAATCTCTCCCATATGGTTTCTCTATAAGGATTCGGGAGAAATTGATTCAATGTGGTCAAAACAAACATGTAGCTAGCTACATCAGAGAACAACTTTGATAGTAATTCTCTTATACTTGGCATCTTGTGGACTCTGCCTACTTTGTTATATGGTGATATATGTATTAGATAGATTTGTTTCAAGTATAGAAATCAGGTAGTAGTTAACTCGCAATTGATGATCATGCAAGAAATGTATCTAAATTTTGATGCTATCATCAGAAAAAAAAAAATTACACAACAGTGAGTGATATTTTTGAACTATTTCCTTCTTTGTTTAAACTAATAGTAGCATTTCTAATTGTTCTATTAGCTCAGGCAGAATTGTCCTACTATTCAAAGAATCAAGTTAGTTGAATTTGATCATCACACTTTTCTTCTAAATGATTAACAAAGCCTTTTCAATCTTAAACACTCAGATTGGTGTTTTAGGGGTAAAATAAAAATTAAGCAATTTTAAAAAGAACTACCTTCAGGGTTTGATTAAATAGGTAAATATTTTATGTTGATAAACTAATATATAAGATTATTTTTATTTTTCTTGCAAAAATATTTGGCACACATTTCAGCAAGGTAATTTCTACTCAGACTCTCTAGCCAAGCATGGCCACCATATATAGCTGGGAACTAAGATTTTCTATCACATGTTTAAGGGTGTCTAACGGGTTGGGTCAACCCATGAACCCATAGATTTTGACTCAACCTAACCTACAAAATGTAAGTTAGGTTGGGTCCGCAAGTTAGGTCAAGTTGGAAAGCGCTATAACCCTCAAGGTACGGGTCGGGTGACGGGTTTGAAAAGTATTGACCCAAGCAAACCCAACCCACCCAAGTAGGTTTTTTTTTTAATTGTAAAAACCATTTAATTATAGTGGCAATTTATGTTATTTTTCCCATGACTTTTCTATACAGTCAATTAAGTTTAGGTATATGCATTGTAGTCACATTGAGAATGTGACCAAGAAAATAGTGATTAGAAACTCATAAAGCGTCTAACAAACTAATGCGATGAAAATCTAACTGATCACTTGGATGACAAAGAGTATCATGAGAAAATTGAGAATGAAGTAAATGATTATATCAATCCATATTGAGAATGAAGTAAATGGTTATGTCAATCCATATTCTGTATGTGATGACATTGATTTCAATTAGCTAATGTGATTTGTTATTTATAACTTTTATTAGGACATATTAGCTTGCTTTAGTTTATTTTAGGTTTATGTTAGCTTAGTAAAACTTATTAAGTTTATTTAAAACATTGACTCGTGTTTTTGAGAACAAACTCTCTGGAAGGATTAAAAGAACACAATAAACATAGAATCAGAATTGTGGATTGCATATATTTTATGTTTATAAACCAATTAAAGGGAATAAATAACTTAAACAAAATAATATGCTTGTTTTACTAACATTTCATAACTAGATGAAGGATATTAAAATAGGTTCTCTACTTATTAGGAAAATTTACACGGTAATAAACCTATAACGCATTTCAAAAAAGTTAGAGAACAGAAGTAGGGTAGCAGAAGTTTTCTTATAAGTATTTGAGTTATAAATAGTTTAGTTTATTTCAAACTTAGTAAGACTTGTTAGTTGTTAATTTGTTATGCACTTATTAGTTGAGACTTATGGTATTAATTTGGTAAATTGAGACTTATTATATTTGAGATTGAGACTTATACTATTAATTTGTTAGATTGAGACCTATTATATTTAAGATTGAGACTTATGATATTAATTTGTTACATTTTATATTTTGACTTTTTTTTCAAGAATTTAAAAAAAATGTCAGACCCACAGGTTCGACCCAACCCAACTCAACTCATTGCTTTGATGATCGGGTCGGGTCCAAAAACACTGCTGGACCCACCTAACCCACCCAACGAACACCCCTATGTGTAGCGCTTTACATGTGGTATAAAAAAACATGCAGTTTCAACACTGAGCATCTTATTAATTTGTATCATGTGAATTTTATTATTACCAATTAATAACAAATGCACGGGAAACAAATGACCTGTGAGTGAGAATATAAGACATGAAGCAGTTCAAGTTCAAGAAAGGAATGCTACTAATAAAAAAAATAAAAAAAAAACAAAAGAAGAAGGAAATAAGCTGATAAATCAAACTATGGATGAAATTTGGGCTCAAGTTGGCTCAAAACTTGCAAGCATATTGTTTATATGGGCTATGATTCAAAGGTTTTTTCCTCATCAGCTTTATACCCTCATAGAGAGATTCTCAAAGAAATTAGCCAACTTGTTTTATCCATACATTGAGGTCAAATTCTTTGAGTACTCAGGTGACTCTATGAAATGCAGTGAAGCCTTCTCTGCCATTGAGCACTACTTGACTTCCAAATCCTCAAAACAGGCAAGGAGGCTCAAAGGTGATTTTGTCAGGCAATCTATGGTCCTCCAAATGAATGAACAAGAGGAGGTTTTTGATGAATTTGAAGACATAAAGCTTATGTGGAATCTCAGGAAGATAGCCCCTAGTACTAAATCTGTATCATTATATCCTGCTGATGAGAAAAGATATTACCTTCTAACTTTTCATGGCAGATATCACAGTTTCTTTACTAGGTCTTACTTGAAACATATTTTGGATGAAGGTAAGGCCATTGGTCTCAGGAAAGGGCAAAGAAAGCTTTACACCAATTGCACAGTTGATGGTGATTATGAAAAGAGGGGCAAGTGGAGCCATGTGATTTTTGAGCATCTGAATTCCTTTGAAACACTTGCAATGGAACTGAACAAGAAGAAAGAGATTATTGATGACCTTACTACATTCAGCTAGAATTAGAAAGCCTTGGAAGAGAGGCTATCTGCTTTATGGCCCTCCAGGGACAGGAAAATCCACACTAATTGTTGCCATTGTTAATTTTCTGAGGTATGATATATATGACATTGAGCTAACTACTATGCAAACCAATGTAGAGCTAAGGAAACTTCTAATCAGTATTACAAGCAAGTCAGTTGTTGTGATTGAGGATATAGATTGCTCACTTGATCTCACTTGCCAGAGGAAGACTAAAAATGAGTTTGGCAAAGATGAAGAGGAGAGGAATCTAGTTACTTTTCTAAAGAAACAAGCAGAAGGTGAAGCAAGTAAAGGTAAAAGCAGCAAGGTCACCCTTTCTTGTTGAGAAGTCAATAATATCTCTAAAGTTTTGGAACTGTATAACAAAATTGTAGGAGGATAATTGTTAATTGATTTTCTGTATATATTTTTCCTTTTGTATTTTCCTTAACTATATGAGTAGTTACGTAATCCTAGGAACCTAATTCTAGTATTCTCTCTGTATAAATATGTTATTCTTAATGAGAAAATCATTACGGCTGAAAACCTTGTTTTACATGGTATCAAGAGCTTTGGGAAATCTCAACTTTTTGTCTCAGCCAATAATCCTTTTCTCCGCAAGTTTTAGTTCTGCGTCCATTATTTCTCCACTATGAGTAACGTTGAAGAAACCTTACCCAACAATGCTGGTAAGTTAAGCTCCAGCTCCAGCGACATATCCAACCTTTTTTTATACATCATTCGGATCATCCCGGGATGGTTCTTGTTTCCAAGCCTGTCAATGGAGACAACTATGCAACATGGTCTCGGTTAATGTGAATCTCTCTTAGCACGAAGAACAAACTAGGCTTTGTTGATGGCATTGCCAAAGCCCCTTATGCAAAAACAAACCCAAATGAATATGCTTTGTGGCAACGATATCATGACATGATCATATCATGGATTCTGAATTCCCTTGAGTTAGCGATTGCTAACAACGTCATATATTCAACTACGACATATGAAGTATGGCAAGACCTTCAGGAGCGATTCTCACAAAGTAATGCACTGAGGATCTTTCAACTATAGCGTGACATCTCATCTCTCTGCCAAGAAACAATATCTGTTGTAACCTATTACATAAGATTAAAGGGCCTTTGGGATGAGTTAGCTTCTTATAATGATTTATCTTCTTGTAACTATGGTGCTATGAAAAAGCATTTGGAGAGTGAAGAGTGAAATGCACTGATGCAATTTCTCATGGGATTGCACGAGTCATATGTTGCTATACGTGGACAAATTCTACTTATGCAACCTTTGCCAAATCTTCGCAAGGCTTGCTCTCTGATCTCCCAAGAAGAGAAACAACGGGAATTGAGTACTTCAAGAGGAACCATGGATATTGCAGCCATGGCTATCCAACATAATCACCGCACAACAAAGTCGGGCCGCAAACCACTACATTGTAGTCACTATGGCTGAGATTACCACACCAAGGAGATGTGTTATAAGATCCACAGATATCCGGAGGGACATAGTTTTCACAAACCCAATAAATCCAATGGTGACAGCAATAAAAAATGGATCTCTCCCTCTGCCAACAATGTGAAACTGCATTTTCCATGCAAGAATTGCAGACAACTATGCCTAACCTTTCCCAAGACCAATATCAATAAATTATTTCTGTCATGAATGAAAAGACGGTTGAGCCAGAGACTCCACAAGCCAACATAATCGCTTTTTCTACAGGTTTGTTAACACCTCTTGGATCTAAGCGACAATGGATTATTGATAGCGGCGTGATAGATCACATTACTTCCTCTTCATAATCAATGACCGCTAATGCTGCTAATCCATCATTGCCTCCAGTTTTATTGCCTAGTGGAGACAAGGCTCCAATCACTTCTGTTGGAAAATTATCATGAAATTCAAATATATTTTTAAAAAATGTTTTGTGTGTGCCAACTTTTAAAGTTGATCTTTTATCTGTGAGAAAAATTACACAAGGTTTAAATTGTTCTATAACCTTTTATCCTTCTTGGTGCATTTTGCAGGATTTGGCTACGAAGACGATGATTGGTTTGGGTGAACAATGAGGTGGCCTTCATTATCTTGTGGCTTCGGAGCAGTCATCTTCTCATGTCAAACCAACTTGTTGTGCTACCTCCACAGATACTTGGCATCAATGCCTTGGTCATTTGTCTTATTCTAGATTACAAATTTTGTCTAAAACCTTGATAAATTCTTTTGGTAATTTCAATAATATATGCAATCTTTGTCCTTTAGCCAAGCAAACTCATTTGGCTTTTGGAACAAGCTCCATTTCTACTGCTAAACCTTTTTGTCTTCTCGATATTGATATTTGGGGGGCATATTAAACAACATCTCTTATTGGGGTATGTTATTTCCTGACTGTTGTAGATGACTTTACTCGATATACTTGGGTTTTCCTTATGCAGCAAAAACATGAAACACAAAGTCACCTTAAATCATTTTTTGCCTACATTCAAACATAGTACAATAGGAGAGTACAACAAAGACGAGTGGACAATAGGGGAGAATTCACATCTATGCAAATTTTTTTTCAAGAAAATGGGATAGTTTATCAACATTCCTACGTCTACACACCACAACAAAATGATGTTGTGGAACGTAAGCACCATCATATTCTTGATACTGCCTAAGCTTTGAGATTTCAAGCTCATCTTCCTCTTCAATTTTAGGGAGAATGCGTTCTTATAGCTGTCTACTTGATTAATCATTTTCCCACCAAAGTCCTTTCCAACAAAACACAATTTGAAAAACTCTATTCCAAGTTACCTTCCTACTCACATATATGAGTGTTTGGTTGTCTTGCTTTTGCTACCTCTGTCCAACCTTCAACCAAATTTGATCCTCGGGCTCGTAAATGCATTTTTTTAGGCTACCCAAATGGCCAAAAAGCTTATAAGTTATATGACCTTGAGACCCATAAAATTTTCACTTCCAGAGATGTTACCTTTCGTGAAGACGTCTTTCCCTTCCAAGTCACTTCCTCCACACCAACTGATAATACAGATACCTCTGTCCCAGTCTTGCCCATTCCCTTGGACTCGAAGATTGGTTTTTCTCCATCACACTAAGCTAATACTAACTCACTTGGTTCTCGTTCACCAGCTCCTGTTCCATCCACTTTGGAAAACTCCTCTTTTCTGAGTATGTGCCTCCACTCGAGTCTAACATCCCACCTCTTCGAGTATCCCAACGTCACAAGACTCCATCTATTCTCCTCAAAGACTTCGTTTGTTCTCAAATTACCCTACCCTCTACCAATTGTACGTCGTCTTCGTTGTCTAATCACACTAATGGTACTCGATATCTCCTTTGTAATTTTGTTTCATATAAAGGTTGCTCACCATCACATTTTTCTTTTATTTCCAATATTAGTAGGGATGTGGAACCTTCTACTTTTTCAGCTATTACTAGTGATGCAAATTGGCAACAAGCTATGAAAGCTGAACTAGATGCTTTAGAATCCAACAACACTTGGACTCTTACTTCTCTTGCTCCTAGCAAGGAACTCATTGGATGCAAGTGGATTTACAAGATCAAATGTCATTCTGACGGGAACATTGAGCGTTATAAAGCTCGTTTGGTGGCTAAGGAGTACACTCATATTGAAGGTATCGATTACCATGACACTTTCTCTCCCACGGCCAAAATGCTTACGGTCTGTTGTCTTCTTGCCATTGTTGTTGTAAGTCATTGGACACTTAATCAACTTGATGTGCATAATGCATTTTTTCATGGGGATCTTCATGAAGAAATTTATATGTCTCTTCCTCTTGGTTTTCAGCGACAGGAGGAGAATTTAGTATATCGCCTCAACAAGTCGTTATATAGTCTTAAACAAGCTTCGCGACAGTGGTTCACAAAGTTTACTGAACCTATTCAAGCTGCTGGCTTTGTTTAGTCTAAATCAGATTATTCACTTTTCACCAACAAAAAAGCAAAGTCCTTCAAAGCCCTTTTATTCTATGTGGACGATATTTTAATCACAGGTAATGATGATGAAGCCATTCAATCTCTCAAGCACTTCTTACATACGAAGTTTTGAATTAAAGACCTTGGGAATCTCAAATACATTTTGGGGATTAAAGTATCACGATAAAAAAAGGTTTATGTATCTCTCAAAGGAAGTATTGTTTAGACATACTTCGAGATGGAGGTGTATTGGGAGTAAAGCCTTTCACTTTTCCTATAGAACAAAATTTAAAGCTATCTGATTCTAGTGATATTCTCAAAGATCCATCCCGATACAGAAGATTGGCGGGTCGCTTAATTTACCTTACTATTACAAAACCTGACATTACTTATGCCGTGCATATATTAATCCTATTTATGCATGAGCCATGCAAACCTCACATGGATACTGCGCATAAGGTGCTGCGTTATCTCAAAAATGCTCTAGGACAGGGATTGTTTTTCCCTGCAAAGAATGAGTTAAAGTTGCAAGCCTACTGTGACTCAAATTGGGGAGGATGTCCAACCACTAGAAGATCAACCATGGGATATTGTGTTTTCTTGGGCAGTTCACAAATTTCCTAGAGAACCAAGCGACAGAAGACAGTTTCATTATCTTCATTAGAAGCTTAATATCGATCTATGGCAGGAACTTGTTGTGAGTTCTCTTGGTTAAAAAATATGCTGCACAATTTGCAAGTCGCTCAAACTGATGTTGTGTTGCTTCATGGTGATAATCAGGAAGCTATGCACATAGCTGCAAATCCTATTTTTCATGAAAGAACTTAACACATAGAGATAGATTGTCACTTTATTAGAGACAAGATACAAGATGGCTTAGTCATTACAAAGTATGTTACTTCATCTAGTCAATTAGCAGACATATTCACGAAACCTTTGGGAAGCGATAAGTTTTCAACAATCTTGGTCAAGTTGGGAGTTCTTGACATTCACTCTCCAACTTGAGGGAGAGTGTTGAGAAGTCAATAATATCTCTAAAGTTTTGGAATTGTATAACAAAATTGTAGGAAGATAATTGTTAATTGATTTTTTGTATATATCTTTTTCTTTTGTATTTACCTTAATTATAGCAGTAGTTACGTAATCCTAGGAACCTAATTCTAGCATTCTCTCTATAAATCTGTTATTCTTCAATGAGAAAATCATTACGGCTGAATACCTTGTTTTACATTTCTGGGCTGTTGAATTTCATTGATGGGATTTGGTCAACTAGTAGTGGAGAGAGACTGATCATATTTACCACTAATTATGTGGAGAAACTTGATCAGGCTCTCGTTCGCAGAGGAAGAATAGACATGCATATTGAACTGTCCTATTGTAGCTTTGAGGGATTCGAATTGTTGGCTAAGAATTATCTTAGTCTGGAGTCCCACCACTCATTTGACTCCATTCGCCGCTTGTTGGAAGAGACTAACATAACCCCAGCGGATGTTGCAGAAAACTTGATGCCTAAGGTAGCTAATGAAGATGTTGAGACTTCCTTGGAGAGATTGATCGAAGCCCTTAGAAGCTCCAAGGAAGAGGCAGGGATGAAGGCTGAGAAAGAAAAGGGACTACAGCAACGGAAGAGTCAAATGGAGAGGATTCATCAGTTAGAAGAGGAGGAGGCAGCAGATGTTAAACAGAAAGAGCTTATGGAAAAGATTCACAATGCTGAGTCCAAGAGAAAATCAATTAGTTGTTTGTTGTTAGTTATTTTCATATATATTGACTCCTAGAGTCCTACTAAAATATAAGTATGAATATTTATTTGTATTATTATAGTTATATTTATAAGCTTATATTTATCTAAGCTGAATTACAGACTCATCATTTGTGCTTTAAGACATTATAATAGAGTATTTTGAATATTTAGCATTAAAAATAGGCCACACATAGAAATTTAGAGATTTTGAAGTTCAGCATGGGAGACTATAATCTCAAACAGCATATGATATGACAGTTTGTAACTTATTGAGACAAAAAGATTTGGCACTGTTCTATTTCATGACACATGATCAGAAATCCCAGCCTTACATGGAACAGTGGAAGATTCATTATATCTGTTTCTCACAAGAGAATAAATGTATAATCCTAATGCGGGATTTGATTCAGGCATAAGTGGAGAAAAATTATAAAGGCCTTAAATTGTTATATATACGCATGAAATAGAATTAGATATTTTATTTTATTTTATTGTATAATTTCACATACAGTCACCTACAGCACAAGAAAGGGAAATAACGAAATAAGATAGACCTATGGGTCGTCTTTTCTTTTTGTTAAGTTGAAGGTACAAATGTCAATCGTTACATCTATATTTTAAAGACTTGGACTGATTTACCTCCAGCTCGCAAGCATCTATCAGCCGTTATATATACATAAGGAAAATGATCATCCTACAATTTTTTTTAGAGATGTTAGTATTATGTATATTTCTTTTAAAAATATATGATTGAAAGAAAAAAGTGATAAAAAAAAATAAATATGATAAATAGTATTAGACGAGATATAAAAAAATATATACATTATTTATGATAAGAATATAAGAGTTATATACATAATATACACTCTCAATGTTAACAAATTATTATATAAGATAAATTGTTTCTCTTCCTATATTAACTCTCATCGTGGCATTACTCACATCACATGGTTCATTTTCAAATTTTTTTAGACCATGAGATATATTAATAGATTTGACTCATTTAAACTACTCATAAGATTCATCTTTGTTTGACCGCACAAACATATGAATTATGTGGTCTCTCCACACAAATTGTTTTCCTAAAATTTGAACATACATCTTTGTCCCCAAGGTTGAGCACCCTTTGTGGGTAATTAATATTTTAATATGAATACAATTTTATTTATCCCTTTTACTGTTATCTTAGCCTAAAATCATACTAAACTCCTAATTTAAAGCATACAAACAATCAAACAATGTTTAATTGCAATTCAAATCATATGCTAGGAATATTTTCAACTTATGATCTCTTAATTAATAAAAGGCATGTCGGACGCCAACCTATGCGTGCAGCTAATTAAATAAATTTTCAAGATTCTAACTTTAAATTTCGTACGTGTTGAATAATGAGATGCTAATGCGATTAATATATAAGATGGATGAATTGCACTTGTAAACATAGTGTAGGCACAGTTGCACATATTAAAATTGGGTGTTTGCTGTGTTTTTCTTATTCTAGTGTTTATTTGAACTTTCGGATAAAATTATAGAATATATTACACACACTACTCTCGAGTCAAGTTCCCATAGGTTACTGCCCCATTGGATTTTTATTTTTTTATTTTTTTAACGATGCCAACACAGAAGTTTATCTTATTAACTTTTACAAACTAATCAAACTCCTCACCTCCCTGTCAAAAAAAAAAAATCCTCACCTCTGACACACTAAAATTTTAATTAGGCAGGCACGTCTAAAATAGCGAATAATAATCTATCAAATAGAGTGAATTTTGATTTCACATGGTCACCAACAAGCCAATTAATTGGCCACGCCCCCTGAAATGTAAAGATTTGTGTATTATTATCGACGACCTAACTTAAAATGTACAATCACTTATAGGCCCAGATATTCTTCTTTTACAATCTAATTTGTACTTGGATTGTGCGCGACTCCCCCTTTTTTTCCTATTTATTTCTAATTTCCCACTTCTATTTTGGACATTAAACCCTTTAATTTTTAATTATTATTATTATTATTATTATTTAATAGTAGTAATAGTTTTTTTAGTTTTTTTTTTTTCACGAGAATAATAGTAGTAGCAGTTACTCGTGTATTAGAGGGGCAATAACATGTTTATTTATTGCTCGATTTTTCTTCCCTAAGAATTCTAATAATTTGGTTTTCAACTTCTCTTTACCTATAGTAAAAAATAAGGGTTTAATTTTTAATAAAAAAACAATAACGAAAATTTTAAAATAAAATTATATGAAAAGTTGTATAAAAAACCTTATTCCTAAATCTTTCATTCTTTAACTAACTATTTTAAAAAAAAAAACTGAAAACCAAACTTTTATTTGCGTAAGGCATTATCAATTAACAATACATAAAATACGAAGGATTCTCAAGCCAAATACTTGCCTCAGAGTTCTTAGCATAGTTGGGAAGAGTATATGTGGCTCCTAACTCTTGATAAATTTATGAATGTACCTTTTTAATCCAAATCTATATGTTATTTAGTGAAATAAAATTAATATATAAATAGTTAATGTTTCTTATTGGTATAATTGTGCTTTTGAAGAAAAATTAAACAAAAAACAATAAAAAAGTGAAGCTAAAAGTCTAGAAAATAACTCTATTTGTTTTGGACTCCCCTCAATACAGATTAGCATTGAAAGGAAAGAAAAAAAAAATAGTTATGTTTTATTGAGTCTCGTTCTAACAGCAATCCAAGATAAATGGATTGAAAATAAGGTGAGTTTCATTTAAGTAGATTCCACATTTACAAGGAGGGCACCACAATACAGATTAGCAATGTAAGGAAAGACAAAAAAGAAAAGAAACAATTCTATTTTATTGAGTCTCATTCTAATAGGCGTTTATTGTAAGAGTTCAAAATAAATGGATTGAAAATAAGATGAGTTTCATTAAAGTAGACCCCATATTTACAAGGAGGGCCCTACATTTGCAGCGAGACTTGTCTTTCTTCTCAAACTTTCTTGAGATGTGTAGGTAACAATTTTTTAGGTTAAAATCTATACATGTTTTAATTTGTGATATACAACAAATAAATCTTCATTACTAATATTAATAAACATGTGTGACCCATAAGGAGTAGGAGCGTTTGCAGATTAGATTATGAAGAGAAAGTTAACCAATTTAATCTAATTATACATTTTTCAAAAATTAAATATAAATATATTTAAATATTATTATCATTATTTTTAAATCCAAACATAACAAACAAGGTATAAGACACACACACACACACATATATATATGATAGAAATATTTATTACAAGAAGTGAGATAAGTGAATATTGACTATTAAATTTTACATGAATGATCAATATTAAAATAAAAATACATATGATTTTTTAAGTGATCACATAACTTTTAAATAACTTTTAATATCGACTATTTATGTATAATTATATAATCAAGATTTATTTCTCTCACCCTCTCAAAATAAAACTTCCTTTCATTGGATATGTCCTATATATATATAGGGAACATATCTAGTGAGAGGAGTTTTGTTGTGAGAGAGTGAGAAGAGTAAATATTGACCATAGAATTATACATAGATGATCAAGATTAAAAGTTACTTGAAAGTCATGTGACCATTTAAAAATATTATATGTATTTATATTCTAATCTTAACTATTTATAAAAGATCCAATGATTAAAATTCACTCCTCTTACCTCTCATAATAAACACTTCTCTCATCTAAATAACACTTTCAAAATATATATATATATATCAAAATATTTTTAGGTAAAACTTTATAGATGATCATAAATTCGTGATTAATATAAAGATTTGTGTTCATGTTTATCAAAATTAAATTATACATCCAAAAATTTTTAACAATATTAATTTAGAATCTTGAATTTTTATTTTCCCTAATCAAGGTAAAGGAAACCGAATTCACGTCCTTACCATTGGAACCAAGATATATATATATATATATATATATATAAAACATATCTTACCAAGAAACACGAAATCGGAATGCTTACAATCAAGGAGTGTAGATACATTGAAATCTTACCAAGAAACAAAAAGAGATACTTTGAATTGACATCTGTTGACTTGGGGGTCAATTAAACTGTGGCAAATTGAAATGGCGGCGTGAGCCGTGTGTGATAGAAATATGGTAAAAATCTTTTAGCATGAATGCGATCTTAAATTTGTGCAAATCATAGGGTCAATGGTCCAACGAAATATTTTTTGTTGTCCAGCAAGGGAATATTATATTTGAGAGTTGGAAGAATGATTTATTTTCGAAGACCAATGTCTCTGGTTATTGAAATGAAAAGTATGATCGTTATGTGATAATTTGTTTAGGATTTTTAGATTCAAAGTTAATACTTTTTCATATAGTAATAACATATTTGAATTGCATTCTTTTAGATGATTAGCTTTTTCTAGTCCTTGAGCATAGTTTTGCCATGAACCAAGTATTATGCTATTTTTCAAAATACCAAAAATTACAATGAAATGATAATCACGGTTGAATGAGAATAATTGATCAAATTTGTTACTTGAAGAAACATTGGAAAGACAACGAAAACAAGAAATTGAACAACATAACATGATTGTTATTCAACCGAGAAGATACAATGGGCAAATTGGTAGATTTTCCAAATTCTACTACTTGTAGTATAGTGGTAGTAACTACTAACTTGCGACTAGTAAATCTAATTAGTTCAATCACAGATTATATTTCCAACACATTTCCATTGCCACTCAAAGAAAACCATTTTCCTTAACATCTTCCCTAGTTTTTTCAATGTTTTTCTTCTCCATCTGAGCAGATTCATCCTTCTCTTTCTCCTCCTTCAACCGTGCTTCTTCCTCTGCCTTTTTCCTTGCTTCCTCCTTGGCCATCTCAAGAGCCTTAATCAAATTCTGCAAGCAAGCCTCTGCATCTTCATTCACAGACTTCGGCATCAGATTCTCACCAACATCAGCAGGTGTCATATTGGTCTCTTCCAACAAATTCCCAATTCTAGCAAACAAATGGTGCGACTCAATATCCAAGTAGTTCTTGGCAAGCACCTTGAATGCTTCATATCCACAATAGGACAATTCTATGTGCTTATCCATCCTTCCTCTCCTTATGAGAGCTGGATCAAGTTTGTCCACAAAGTTTGTTGTGAAAATGATAATCCTCTCTCCTCCACATGCTGACCAAATTCCATCAATAAAATTCAATAGCCCAGAAAGAGTAACCTTACTGTCCTTTTTCTCTTCCTCCTCTTGTGCTTTCTTAATAGGATCTTTGGGTTCCTCATCAGTTTTTTCTTTTTTCTTCTTCCTTTGGCCAGTAAGATCAAGAGAGCAATCAATGTCTTCAATAACTATAATAGATTTACTCGGAGTTTCGATCAATAGCTTTCTTAGCTCAGTATTGTCCTTGACTGCAGTCAATTCAAGATCATACACATCATAGTTCATGAAATTAGCCATGGCAGCTATCATGGTAGATTTACCAGTTCCTGGAGGACCATACAGCAGATAACCACGCTTCCAAGCCTTGCCTATCTTGGCATAGTATTCCTTTCCTCTCTTGAATTTTTCAAGGTCATTTAGGATCTCTTCCTTCTTGTTCTGCTCCATTGCCAGTGTTTTAAATGTTGCAGGGTGCTCAAAAACTATGTGGCTCCACTTGGACTGTTTGTAACCATGCCAACCACTGCTAGGATTGTTAGTGTACAGCTTCAGTTGCCTGTTTCTCGTTGCAATTTCTTTTCCCTTTTCCAAGACATGTTTGATGTAGGACATGGTGATGAGGTCACGGTGACACTTGTGGAAGGTGAGCTTGTAGTACCTCTTGCTATCAGGGGGAGGAAGATATGAGAAGGAAAATGGTTGTGGATTGGTGGTTGTTTTGCTTGCAGTCCACCAGACTTTTACACCTTGGAACTCATCTGTGATCTCTTCATTGTCGTCCATGCTGAGAACAAGTGGGGTCTGGCTATCCTTGACCACTTCAGCTTTAAGCCTTTTGGCTGTTTGAGATGAGTTTGCACTGAGGTAGGTTTGGATGTCAGTGTAAGCTTCACTGCGCTTGAGGCGTTCACCTGAGAACTCAGGGAAGGTAATTTGGACATAAGGGTATAAATGGCTCATCAATTTTTGAGTGTAGGCTTGAAGACGGTCACGGAGGTAAGGGGGGAAAAAGCGCTCAAAAATGGTGTACACAAACATAATAGTGGCCATTAATGACCCCATTTGTGCCCATAGCTGCCCCATCGATTCCTACTACTCTTTGATCACTGATCAATCTTGTGTGTTTTGTGTGTTGCTCTTGCTTGGATTTGGCTTATATAAGGAGCGCCAAGGGTGTTTCTCACATAGGAATTTGAGTTGAGTTGCGTGAATTTGCTGCTTATTTTCTAGGCAGGTTCCTTGAAGAATCCATTTTTTAAAATAATTTTGTTATTTGGACACTATAATTCTTATATCATTTTTATGTTTTTCATGTTGAAAAAAATAACAAAAAAAGTGTATTAGAATATATATATATATTTTTTATCTGAAAAAGTAGTATAAAAATAATGTAATAAAAATAAATTAATTAATGTCTATCATTGCTGTTTTGACAACGATAGAAGTTTAGGCGGTACAAAATGTTAAAATCGCTTTCATCTGAGCTTTGGTTCCTTCCCACGGTTTTTGTCACGTGCGATAACTGGCTGGCCTTTAACGGATGGTATATGATATATGAATAAAGTGGACACGCGAACGGGAAATGGTCAAAAGTAGGTTGCGGATCTTTTAAGATATTAGGTTTCAAATTTAGAATTTATGTATATAATTGAAAGAAATTTCAACTTGGACGACTTTATTTCGTTAGATTATTCATATATCGGGTAAAAATATATTAAAAAAAAAACTACGCGTCCTCCTAATTAAGCACAACCAAAACTGTCACTCACGTCTTGTTCGTTGCCCGAGTCACCA
Organism: Ormosia semicastrata; assembly: GCA_029884595.1. Taxonomy (NCBI): domain Eukaryota; kingdom Viridiplantae; phylum Streptophyta; class Magnoliopsida; order Fabales; family Fabaceae; genus Ormosia; species Ormosia semicastrata. The sequence goes on along the minus strand of JAQQTO010000021.1, from coordinate 6,066,668 downwards.
TTCCTTAATGACATGAACCATTTCTTACCCTGATAAATTATTCATTTATCAGGTGAGAAGATAGTAAAAAAAAAAAAAACACTACGCTTCCTCCTAATAAGCAAAACCAAAATTGTCACTCACCTCTTGTTCGTTGACCGAGTCATCATTCCTTAATGACGTGAACTAATTTTTTATGGAATATGATGTGCACACATCATTTCTTGTGATATATTTCTTTTTATATATTTTTTAAAAAAAAAATTAAAAAAATAATATGATTGATAATATGAAAAAAATGTAAAAATAATATAAAAAATAATAAAAAATCATAATTAATTTTTTATTTTCATTTTCTTGTTTTCCCTTCTCTTTCTGTAGAAGGTATGGGAAGTAGAACTGTTCGTTCTTTCTTTCTATATATATATATTGTTATTATTTAAAAACTACATAGATACGTAATATGACTTTAATTATTTATAAGGAACAATAACTAATAATGGTAGATGAATATTTATAATTGATAAAAATTATTAAATTTGTTCGTGTTTTGGTCTAAAAGCGACAGGACAGGGCATACCTGATGCTGATCGAGCTAGATTGCTGTACGTGAATGCTCTTGGTGCCAAGTTTGCCTGCAAATGAAATTAAAGATGGCGCCAGTATGCATGTATGTAATGGTAGACGAAAGGGTTTGTCAATTACGTGTTTGAATCTTTATAGGAGGTGTGAACATAAGTGATGAGTCTTAACTATTAAGTATGAGACATACCTCTAAATTTGGGAGCTATCTCTTTAATTTTTAGGATGTGATGCTTAGTCTTATCTCCTTCATGAATTGAGTTTTTCAAGTTTACTTTACTGAAAGTTGTCGGGGATTCTTACAATTATTCTCCTACTTTTATTTTAAACCACACACGTGTCTCTTATTCAATAATGGCTGCTACAAGACTGTACTCCAAGACTCCATGTCTTAACTCCTAAGATCATGTCACTGTTAAAAAAAAAACTCCTAAGATCATGAATGCAATGTACATGACGTATTTAATCTTAACTCCTAAGTCTCTCGGAGTATTTACTGAAAGTCGTGGGGGATTATTCCAATTATTTTCCTAGTTTTATTTTATACCAGACACGTGTCTCTTATCCAACAATGGCTGCCACAAGACTGTACGCCAAGACTCCGTGTCTTAACTCCTAAGATCTTGAATGCAATGTACATGTTAAAATGATAATAACTTATAAAAGAAGTATTTAATCTTAACATAGGGATTTGTAACATTTTATAAGATATTATTCTCATCAAATAATAAGAACACCATCTTATAACAACATTTTCTTAGTATCTAAGAATAATTTTAAGCCCGACCAATATGTTAAAAGTGCACTTAGTTATGAAATATTTCCACGTGATCAAAGAAGAGTGCAAAAGTTATGAAACGATGAAAAAAGAAAGAGTAGACAACAGAGAAAACTTGAGGAAAGAAAACCAGGTCTTATTTAATTTATTTTTTGGGTGGATGGGTGGGATCCCCAGGCCCATTTCCTAAACAATTTGTGAGCTATGACCTAAGCTATTGGACAAAGATGGTACTCAACTAATTTAATATAAATTAAATCTATAGTGAGTTGGATTTCATAAGTTTGTTTTGACCGTTTTCTTCCCATGAGAGCAGCCCATGTTACTACCCTCCGTCTTGAAGCCTCAGTGCCTGATTTAGAGACCGCTATCTCACGTGTAGTGTTTATACAGATGGGGTGTCGCTTTCCTCTTCCATTTTTCTACAAATTATGCATTAGTTCCAGAGTCACAAATACATAATCTGATATGAGTATACCCGAACTAAAAGCACTCTTATTGGGCTTATAATTTTGGGCATTAGTTGGCAGACAGAACTTAGTTCCAACCTTAGAAACAGTTATTTTATTCAAACTCTCTTAATTTGTTGTCATGTATTCATTAACTCAATTAAATGATATAAGTAAATAATAAAATAGACACATAAAAACAAAAACAGATTAAGAGAAGTTAGAGGGAGATAGCTCTTCCCACGATTGGAGCCAAGTTTTTTTCTTAGTTGGCTGCATTGCAAACAACAAACCAAGACGTGAGCTTACGTGTCATCAATGTCATCCATGATGCATTAGGCACATACATTAGCTTAATAAATTCAAATGAAGTCAAGTTCATAGCTTAATTAATCGAGATTCTGTTCATCATCTTATTCAAATATATGGTATGTAAAAAAGTATCGTGAATGGTATATTTTATTCTCAAAATGAATACATGAATATATACAAATTTATATTATCAATTTAAATTCTAAAATTAGGCTATTACAATAAATTATAATTAAGTTAAATCAACAAACTATCCTATAATGGTGTGAGCAAACTATCCCTGTAATTATGTAAAGAATAAGATGAAGATTTGCTATTAATGGAAACAAAACTGTCAATACTCTCCCTCAACAAATAAACTAGACAACTCAAGATCTAGTAACCCAGAAACAAAAAGCTAGGCAACTTAAGGCCAATCAACAAACATTGGGTCATTCAAAAACTCACAATAAACAAACTAGACAACTCAAGGTCTAGTAACAAAGATTAGGTTATTCAAAAACTTGGAACAAACCAACTAGACAGCTTAAGATCTAAAAAAGTAAACTTGGTTTCACAACACCTAAAGGAAGAAAAAGTAGATCAAATGCATGTCTAAATAATGAAAAAGCTTTTACAAAAAAAAGGCAGCATTAATGTCGAAGGTTTAAAATTCCAAATTTTTTTCAAAAGAAAACTTGACATAAAATTCCTTTTATCACAAATGTCCTTTTGAACTCAAATCAAAATCTATGAAAAACTCAAATGGGATTGTATTCCCCATGAAGATTAAAAAAAAAATTCACCGACATGTCACAATACAAATTTATGCTCGTAGGCAATCAAAATGACTTTAATAGCTAGTAGGAAAGGGTAAGAGATCTTTTAGAAAAACAAGCCCCCAAGCATTCAAGAAACAATTGTTCTAACATTTGTCAAGCCCCCAAGTTAAAACTCCAAGATTCTAGATGATCTTTAAGATTTGACAACTAACTTCTTTTTAGGCGCTTATCTCTTGTTTTAAACATTCAATAAACTAGCTAAACATTTGCTTCCATCAAAAAGACATTTAATTGTTTCATTATTCAAGGAATTTTTTTACGGAGCAAGGGATTAAGAATTTGAAAGGAAAAGATCACTTTGTCTTAAAATTAAAATTTTTAAAAATAAAAGCAATCAATTATTACTTAGAATGGATTTTATTAAGTTTTGTAACGTGACCAATGGTTAAAGGACTAAGAAAGAAAAGGATATTAAAAGTTCAAACAACTGTCTAAGGGTTAATCGAGATCAAAGATCATTAACTTTTCTACATGATAATACACTTTGTCAATTTCTTTTTCACTTTGAGGACAATGGTCTTCTAAAATTTTCTACAAAACTCTTTTTTTTTTCACTTTTGAATTCCATTGGTTCTCTTTTGTATATATATATTTTTCATACTTTGCTGTTTATTTTTCTTTAAGTCGGCATTTATAAACTAAGAAACACTCAACTAATAATACCTAATCCTTATTAAGTGCAAGCCCCCAGTGTAGGGGTAATCCTTGTCTAAGGTTACTTAAAGGAAACATTCAAGCTTAAATAGGGTGATAATGGATAATGATTTTTGTTTTAGTATAAAGAAAGATGGTCAATCCTCATTTCAAATCATGATTACTTATTTTTAAAAATTTAATCCCAAGACCAAACTACAACTGAAGTGTTCTAATTTGTTCCTTTTCACTTTTTTTTTGGACAATGGCATATCAAAGGCTAAGACAACAAATATGAAAGGTATTAAGGAAATGGTGTATCACATGATGAAATAATAGGGATAAGAGACACTTGATTAATGATAAAAAGTAACAAAAAAACACCTTCTTGATAGAAACAAAGCTTAGAAAAAGACACTGAAGTGCAAAACAAGAACACACTAGTATGATCAACGTGGAACCTCAAGCTTCTTTATGGCATTCACTTAATCTTGCCAATTGACCCACAATTTCTTAAATTTAATGATTTCTATGTACAACTTGGGGTAAAGAAGGAACAAATACGAGATTAAAGGCAAAATCTAAAAGGGTTTAACAATAGAAGAACTCTTGGAATAATATCTTAAGATCAAGAAATGAGAAAAATTGACATTATTTACTCCAAAGTGGTATATGGATTCACAAAAGATTCAAGATGATTAAGAATTGAAAACGATCAAAATTGGTTGAAGGTATAAAGAATGATAGGTGAACAAACATGCATTGTGACATATTGGTGAAATATGAGAATTTGAAATCAATTGAGTGTAGAGAAATGTTGACTTAAAATTGGAATTTTCCAAGGATTTTTTTTTTTTTGGTTTTCAGGAGAAAAGAATGCAAGTACTGATGCAAAAAATGAAAGTTCAAAATGGTAAGTAAATTTTTTTTTTTGGTAGGGTAAAGAGTGTAAGGATGAAAAATTATAATTTTGAAAATGATGCACTTATGAAAATCATTTTTGAATTTTCATTTACCATTGAAATGAGAACATGCAAGAAAGGAATGAAAACCAATCAAAACCAAAACAACTAGTTGAAGAACAAAAGATATTTGAATTTATTGACAGACAAAAAGCTTTTATTTTCAAAACCAGAAGACAAATGAACAAACTATAGAAACTAAGAGACAACCCAAGCCCCCAAGTAAACACAATTTATGCTTATGTCTAATTGGATGACCTTTATGGTAACTTTATTAGTGCATGGTTTCCAATGTTAGTTATAAACTCACAAGGTAAAAAGTTCTCAGATTGCCCTTATCAAAAGATAAGGATCCCATTCCATAACTTGACCACAAAGAAGGATAATTCCCTACAATATAGCCAAGTCATGAAACTAGGTACAATTTGAGTAGACGGTTCATGCATGTCAAGGAAGCACAAGCCCAAAAATAACATCACTAACACCCGATCTTACTCTTATGACAGCACTTAGGCTTTGGTATAGAGCCCAAAAGTGTGTGTAATAGAATGTGTGTTATGAATTTAATGATCTAAAACAAAAATTGTCCATCCACCTGCAAAACAAAACCAGTCCAAATCTAGAATACCACAATAATCTTCTACCCTATGGTTCACAAATATGTGCAATAATGAGATACAATAAATCAAATAATAACATAAACAAAGAAAACAAAATAAGGTAAATGAAATATGTTAATGTTTCAAAATTCGCACAACTAACTGTATTAGATTTGACTCTCTAACTACTCTCTAGTGGAGTTGCCATCTGTCGCGACCGTGACCTCGACGAGAAGGCAACCTAAAAAACTTGGAAACAAAATAAGCTCAAAGGGAATCGTCACCAATTTTATTGGTTAGAGAAATATTGGAAAACCAGTATGCAAAAACAAAGTTAGGTCAAGTGTCGGTTATATTCGTCTGAAAATGGTTAAACATGTTAAATTTACCCCATAAAATGAACAAAGGCAAATATCAATAATCACAAAATCTATAATATCAAGAAAATATAAATCACAATATTTACAAGTAAAATAAAAATAAAACATGAATTAAATATTTACAAACCAAGAAAATATAAATATAAAAATAAAAATAAATGAAAATCAAAGGCTAAATTATAAAATTTAATTTTGGTTTGTGTAGAAAAGAATTTTCGTTCTTACGTATCCTATTGTGCAATGAAAAACTCAAAATCATGTCATTCTTTATAAAATAAGCGTGAGTTAGTTAATATTAATTAATTATTAATGTTCAAAACAAGTTATTAATAAAGGATTAATTTAAGCAAAAATAACATGTTAATTGGCATTAAAGTTAATAAAGGATTAAATCAAAGCAACATGCCAAGTGACATAGCAGTTATAACATCAAAAAAAAATAATCAACAAAATGATTATAAAAAAGTCAAACTCCATTCAAACCAACTAACAATATTATCTTTTATTTATTTATTTATTTATTATCTTATTATTTTTTTAAAAAAAAATTCAACATTTTTCCATTTTTTTCTCTTTTTTTATGTTTTCTCGTTTACATTTTTTAAAATATTTTTCTATATCTTTTATTTTTATTTTTGGTTTAATTATCTTTTTAGTTTCTTTAAATATAATCATTTTTAGTTTTGGTTCCTCTAAAATTTTTGACCTCATTTTAGTTCTTATAAATTTCGAGACAAGTGAAGTTAGTCTCTGTCGTGACCTCATTTTAGAGACTAATTTCACCTGTCTCAAAATTTAAAATGACCAAAATAAAGTAAAAAATCTTAAAAGAACCAAAACAAAAAATAATTATATTTAGAGAAACTAAAAAAATAATTAAGCCTTTGTTTTTCTATCATTTTAGATTTTTTTGTTGTTTTGTTTTTTTTACTATACTTAACAAAATCATCTAAAAATAATTATCCTAATAACAAAGCTTAGAAAACATTAATCCTAAAATCTTTTACTTAAGTACCTAAATAAATCAAAAGCCAAACTTGACTTTGGTCCATCAAAGCCATTAAACTAGCCCAAGACATCAAACTAGCCCAATATACCATCGACCTAAAGTCCTGAACCTCAGACCAAAAAAAGAAAAAGTCCCAAACCAATATGACAAAAAAAGAAAAAACCAACATCAGAAGATTCGGAACTTCAAACACAAACGTTGGGGCAAGATTCAAAGGCTCACAACCCGTAATGGTAGCAAAGAGAGAGAACAGCGACTTGATGGCATCGACTCGCGGCGGTGCACGGCAGGGAGGTGCGGTGGTTCCAGCTCGGATGAGGGTGGCGGCTCTGGTTGGCGTTGGTCGTCAGTGGACGGTTCTGGCTTGGCTGCTGGGCGGAGGCTGCGGCTGGTGTGATGGCTGCACACGGCGTCCCGGCGGTGGCTCGAGGCTGACGGCGGTAAAGCCAGCGGCGCGTGGTTAGTGTGGAAGAGGTCCCTGGTTCGTCTGGTGCTTGGGTTGTTCTGGATTTGAAGCCATGATTTTTGGTTGGATGGGGTTTATGTGGTTGTTTGGGTGTTTGCAAAGTTTTGGGTTTGCTGGTTTGAGAAATGTGTTGTGGATAGAGGGTAGGAAATGATTTGGTGATGTTTTGGTGAAAATTTTCTGTGTTAAGAAATCGGGTTCTGGTTTAAGGGGAGGGGTGGTTAGAATTTCTGGCTTTATGGTTCTGAGAGTGTTTAATATGGTTTTTTGGAGGAATGAGGAAGTGGGTTTTTGGTTATGGGTCTCTGATTGCAATGTCGATGGTTGTTATGTGATTTTCAGGTGAAGTGGAGTGATGGTGTTTGAATGGAAATGGGGTTTTGGTTGATTCATGGTTCTGTTCAGGTTGGAATTTGTTAAATCTGTGCTTTTTTTTTTTTGGTTTGGCTATGGTGGAAATTGTGGTGGTGGGTTGAGGAGGATGGAATTTTTTTTTTTTTTTGGTGTTGTCTCTGTTGCTCCAAATGGGGAACCTAATTCCCCTTCTTTTGCTGAGGTATTGCATCGTGATGTGCAGGTATTGCAGTCTGTGCTGCGGTGTTGGTGTTGTTGGAGTGTGGAGAAAAGGAATTAACGACGTGAAGATGTGGGAATGAGAAAAAAAAGAGAAATGACAAAAAAAATCATATGAAAGACTTTTTTTTTTTTTGGATAAGATATTATGAATGAATGCATTATGAAAAAGTATAAATAATATTTATTGTAAAAAATGAGAAAATTTTATTTTAAGTGGTTCAGATATATAAAAGAAAATCTTTAAGAGTTTATGTAAGAAAAATAGAGCAAGTGAATATAACCTTAAAACGGGAGATAATAATTAAATTAAAAAAGAAGATAAGTGATATTATACATAAAATGATTAAAAATATTTAAATTTAAATGATATTTATAAATGATTTAATTTATTTATAATAATGTTATTAGTAATATATTATTGAAATATAAATAAAAAAATAAAAAGATGAAATGTGAATTTGGGTCAAAAGATTTAATAAGCTAAATAAAATTAGACTTCAAAATGAAAAGTTAAAATTAAATGAAGATTCTTTTTATGTTAATTATTTAACTTAAATTAAGAATTTGTACCCAGCCAAAATAGGTTGCTACAGTTGGTGTAGTTTATTTGTTCAGTTTGTTCTATATAGCAAATTTCTTTATAAACACTTTATCAATTGAAGATTCTGTTTGGCTTCAACAGTGCACACCTGCTTCCCACGTGGTTTGAGAATTTTTCAAATGAAAACCATTGAATCAAACAGACCACATGAAGGAAGAACAACGAAAAAGGCAAGCAACAACTTGGATGCAAACAGAGCTCTTCAATTGGGCTTTCAAATAGCTGTCAAATACAACTATATAGTCACCTCATTGAAATGGCTCCAAGATTTTGTTTGATAACTTTCAGCTGGCCACACTAGCAGATGCAAGTCCTTATGATAACAATTCAGAATAGACAAATACTTTCATGGAAACTAAATGATGTGAAGTTGAACCATAGCTACCGAGAAGCAAAATCTAATAGAATATTTGAACAACATGATTCTTAATTATTTACCCAAGAAGATACTTAAACATAGGGAGACAATTATAGATATTCAAATTTTGCATAGAATGTACAAACCAAAGGGTGAATTCAGAGATGTCATAATTCTAAATAGGAAAGCTCAATGATGGGGAACAAGATACTCTCTTGCCTTTCCTACTCAATAGATGACAACCATTGTCTGTCACTTCTTCACCATGTTTTTCCCTAGCTTTATTCTCTTGCAGATTGGGTTGCTTGATTTCTTTCTCTACCTTCTTTGCAGCTCCATCTTCATCTCCCTTCTTTCTTACATTCTCATCTGCCTTCTTTGCATCTTCCTTGGGTGTCTCAAGAGCTTGAATCAAGTTTTGCAAGCAAGTGTCTACTTCATGGTTTTAAATTGCAGTCTACAACCGCAATTGCAGTCGCAATATTGCGGTTATTGTGGCCTCTACAACTGTATCGTGACTGTAATTATGGTCGCATTTGCCGCATTTTTTGGTAATTATCCTCAATTGCGGTAAATGTAACTTAACCTCAATCACAATTTAAAACCATGCTCTACTTCTTCATTCAGTGACTAGGGCATCAGATTCTCAGCAACATCAGTAGGGGTCATCTTTGTCTCTTCCAGCAAGTTCTTAATTCTAGGAAACTAATGGTGGACTCAATATCCTAGTAATTCTTGGCAAGCACCTTGAATGCTTTATAGCAACAATAGGACAATTCTACGTGCTTATCCATCCTCCCTCTCCTAATCAAAGCAGGATCAAGTCTTTCCACAAAATTAGTTGTAAAAACTATGATCCTCTCTCCCCCACAAGCTTACCAAATCCCATCTATAACATTCAATAGCCCAGAAAAAGTCACCTTGCTGCCTTTATCATCTTCTTCATCACCCCTTTTAACAAAAGCTTTTGATTCTTCACCCACCTCCGATTTTTCTTTCTTCTTCTTCCTTTGGCAGTAAGATCAAGTGAGCAATCAATATCTTCCATGACTATAATTGACTTACTCGACGTGTTGATCAACAACTTTCTCAGATCTGAATTGTCCTTCACTGCGGTCAATTCAAGATCATACACATCATAATTCATGAAATTAGCCATGGCAGCTATCATGGTAGATTTTCCAGTATCTGGAAGACCATATAGTAGATACCCTCTCTTCCAAGCCTTCCCAATCCTTGCAGAGTAAGTTTTCCCAGTTTGGAACTTGACGAGGTCATTGATAATATCCTCCTTCTTCTTTGGCTTCAGTGCCAGAGTTTCAAATGTTGCAGGATGCTTAAAAATCACGACTCCACTTTGTCTTGTTATTAGTGTACAACTCCAGCTGTCTGTTCTTCATCTCAATAGCTTTGACTTCTTGCAAGACATGCTTGAGGTAAGAACCAGTAATAAGATCTCTATAACGCTTGTGAAAGGTGAGCTTGTAGTATCTCTTCTCATCTGAAGCAGGGTAAACAGAGAAGGACTGTGTTTTTGGGGTGGTCTTTTATGAACCCCACCAGAGCTTCACCCCTTTGAACTCATCTATGATCTCTTCATTGTCGTCCATTCTAAGCACCAATGAGGTGTTGCTGTCTTTGACCACTTCAGCTTTGAGCCTTGTGGCTCTTTGGGAGGAGTGTTCATGGAGGTAGGTTTTGACGGCAGTGTAAGCTTCACTCCTCATGAGACGTTCCCCTGTGAATTCATGGAAGGTGATTCTGATATAAGGGTACACAGAGCTGGTGAATTTGTGAGTGTACTTTTTAACACGGGCACGAAGAGAAGGGGGAAACAAACGCATAAATATGTAGACAAACATGCTGGTGGCCAGGACTGACCCTAACTGTGTCCATGTCTTCAGCATATTGCATGCTCTCACTCTCACCAATCTTGTGACTATTTTGTGTCTGCAAGGGTTTCAGATTCAGACTGTGCTAAAGGGAAGCGTTTTTATTGTATTTGTTGGTATGTATACAGAGTGCATTTTCTTGATGTACATACCGATGGGGTAGTGAGTAATTTGTAGGTAGGTATAGTCTATCATAAGTATTTAAATTATTATTTGACATATGTAATGTGATAGAAATTATTATAAAATTATATTAATTTTTAATAATATTTTTATATATGTCAAATAATAATTTAAATATATAAATAATAAATAATAAATCGTATTTATCTAAGAATTTATGGATAGTTTTAACTGTAAGGAGGAGTAGGATGGATAGGGACTGTTTAAGTGCCTGCTCATTTCCTGCAAGCTTCGTAATGTCCCATGGGTTCAATTATTCTATCAGGTTTGCTAGAAAAGGATACATGAAATTTTTTAATTGGTGTAGAGTAATTAAGTTAGTGTGTCTATTTAGGAAAAAATAGTAAGTGTATATATATTACACTATTAATAATTTTTTTTTGCAATATCAATAAATCATTTAATGTTACTTAATTTTCTTTTTGATAGATAATAATTGCTCACATAATTTTGACTTGAGGTGGTGGTTAGATAAATCTCTCTCAAAATAATAATTTTAAGATTTAAATCCTTAATATTATATGTAAGATTCGCTAAAATACTAAATGACTTCCACCATTATCTATCACTTTTAGGTATTTAATGTTACTTATTTAAAACATAGCTAAAAAATTATTTATAACAATGTGACACTGATTCATTCCTAATCTTACAACAACAAAAAAAAAAAACAAGAATAAATATATTAGATAAAAAGTAAAACTAAAACCTATTGAGAAAAAAAATTAAAAACAATTCTCCTAAGATGACTTGACCATTGTACATTTGAGAAGAAGATAAATAGAAAAAGTCTTAGGAAGAAGAATCTATCATATGAAAAAGCTTAATAAATAGATAAAGAGGAAGATAAAAGAAAACTATTAAAAAAATCTAAATTTAAATGACCTTTTTTGAAACATAATTTTCTATAAAATATAATATCATCCTTTAATTCATGCAGTCGGTCCTATTAAAAAAATTTTGTTGCTATTGTGTTTTTTCTGTTGTCTTCAGGTTGAATTCTATTTCGGTTCTTTGTTGAGACATCAAATAAGATCTCAAACCTACTTAGCTTTTTAGTGGATTTCAACTATTTTGATACGGTACTTCTCACATATATCTTCAATCATAACATTTTCTAAGCTATTAGTGTTTTTTTTTTTTCATGGCCTTTGCTTTTCATTGTGAGACCTTACATCTCCGGAAAAAGTTTCAAATTTAGTTTTTCAAACAGATTGCTTCTTCCTACTTCTTGTAATATTCTCAAAGTTCTTTTATATAGTAAAAGAGTGCTTTTGTTATCGACTATTTTTAAACAGTTCTTATATTTTTATCATTAAAAAATATATATATATATATATATATTTTTAATATTATTTATTATATTTTTTTATTTTTTATTAAATATAATATTTTAAAAAAATATCAATAATATATATACTCTTAAAAAATATATATAATATTTTTTTATTTTCAAAGCTGGAGTAGAAGCAAGTACAACTACATACGAAAGATAATTCAACAAGATAGCAACATTTTTTATTCATGAATAAAATCGACCATATCGTGTGTTCTTCCTACCTCTTGTCCTTTTACGTTATCCTTTTAATTGATTATATATATATATATATATATATAATACAAACATATACGATGAAAAAATTATTTATTATAAGATATAAAAAAATAAATTTTAATTATTAAATTTTATATAAATAATTAAAATTAAAATATAAATATATATATATTTTTTAAATAATTATATAATTTTTAAATAATTTTTAATATTAATTATTTATATATAATTATATAATTAAAATTTATTTTTTTATTTTTTACAATAAAAATTATGCTCTCAAAATATATCTTTATATATATTTGTTTAATTGAGTTTTTAGCCATTATTATGTGTTTTCAACTCGAATTAGTCTTATACTTGTTTTCTTATACTTTTCTTTTACGTCATGTACTTTTTTTAGTAAACAAAGGAAAGAAAGTAATCTCCTCTTCGCCTTTTTACCACAAAAGTAATTATATAAAGAATAGTACAAAAATATCAAGTATGGAAATAAGATTTTTGTTTCTTTTTGGTTAACAGCTGCCATTTCTGACTATATGTAACTATCAAACTGTTCATTTAACTTTTAAATATACACTAAATGAAGTTAAATTAAGTTAAATTAAATTAAATTAAGTATACACTGTCCTTTATTTCTGGTTGACCACTTGAAGAGACGTACAACATTTTTACTCTTTGGTGGTTTCTAGCATACTTCTTTATTAGTAGACATGGTAAAATGAGTTTAATACATTGGGTTAATATGTCAACTTATTATTTTTGAGTGGGTTGAGTTTGATAATTATTGCGATTGAGATTACGGTGAAATAACGACTTATGGAATTTTAAAGATGGAAATGAAGTCATTATTAATTTTATTTGAATTAAGAAAAATTAAAATTTATTTTTTAGAAAATAATCTTTTAAAATTAGATTAGATTTAAGAGTCAGTTATATATAAAGAAAGGTGGAAACTTAGTCTCACAGTATCCTTAATATATTCGTTTTAAGACGGTACCTTAAGTCAATTGTGTAAATTTTTAATAATTTCAAATTCTTGACTCTCGTAGAAAAAACTAATGAACTTATCATCCCTAGACCAAACAACCATCTTGGTTCCATAACTGATCAAATGAAATCGAGGGTTGTCACTCCCGTCATACTTAGCAAAATCAGGAATCTTGAAGTCTTTAGGGATTACGACATCCATGGTAGGACACAATTCTTCTATTCTAAACGGTCTATAAGCACTGGGGCCCTTGATTGCCTTAATCTGTTCCTCCATTTTCTCCATCCACTCTTTCTTCATCTTGTCTTTTTCGGTCATGACGTGACTATTCCCAGAGTATGACATTGTTGTTTGCCTTGGAATGGACAGATGAGGTTGTTTCTAGGTAGGCCCAACATAACCAGAAATTTCATTATGAGCACCTTCCAAGGCGTGATACCCCTCCCCAATAGGCATGACTATCAATGTCGTTTGAGGTGGTTGCTCATGGATCCCCACAGCGATGCCTGAGGTTACAGTCGAGAATATCAGAGCAATTATCGATGGCACATTTACATATATTTCCACCCCATTTGCACCTCTATTTCCACAGATTAAATGAAGAGACTCCCTCACATCTTATAGTATTGCTTCCAACCTTGCTTGGGTCTCTGACATCTCATTTATCCTCTCTATCATTTCATCGACCTCCAGCTCAAGTTTCTCACTGTATCAGAATTACTATTAGCCATTTTGGTCTGAGATATGATATTGTGAACTCGGGTTTGATTGATCTCTTCTTTCTTAAGCTGCGAAATGGTTCCTAAACCATTTTGATTTGTTAAAACCAGATAACTTTAAACAAGGAATGAGATGCAATGAATGAGATGCATGAGACGCATAAGTTGAAATGAATGAACTTTGTGATGAAAATATTTTCTTTTTTTTCTTTTCCTTTAAAAAAAAAGAGTTAAAAATGCCATGAAAATGCAATATTTTTTTTTTTAAGAATGCAATGAAAATGTAAGGTGACATATATATATATTAAGAAAATGCTAAGAATCCCATGAAAATGCAAGATGATGTACTTTTTATTTTTTTAAGCCCTTTTTTTTCTAAAAATGCTATAAATGCCATGAAAATGTAAGATATTTTTTTATTTTTCTTTTTTAGAATGCTATGAAAATGTAAGCCATGAGTAATGCAAGATGAAGTATCTTTTTTCCTGTTTTTTTGGGCTAATTTTTTTTAAAAAAGAATGCAAGAATGAATGGTATGAGAAATGGATAGATAAAGAAGAAGTACGCTCCCTTTGTGCCCTAGTCAGGTGGAACTTAAAGGTTGGATTTACTTAAGGTCACGACTCTAATTTTGACAGCCATTATGTTCAATCTATCAATGCAAAGTTTTTCAGGATGGATCTAAACTTCTAAAATAGTCATAGTTTCAAGATTGCTCCTATCTCGAAAGATAAGGAATCAATTCATGAATTAATCATAAGTAGGGATAAACCCTATCAATATGACTAGTTCATGATACTGGTAACAATCTGAGTGGTGTCTTAACGAATGTCAAGTGAGCACAAAGCCTCTCAATAACAAAAGTCAAGACCCCTTCTATTACTCAGGTTCACATAGACTCGGGTATAGAGTCCAAAAAGTGTGTGAAGTAAGTGATAGTGACGTGTGTGAGGGAGCATACAAACCTGTAAAAATTAAAAAAGACCAAATTACCCCCAACCTGCAAAAATATTAATACAACAGCCAGCCAGCAATGATCTACCCTAGGATTTCAATAATTAAGCACAAAATATATATACAAATCCTAATATACATAGGATAATGCTATTAGATATTTACATAAAAGTATTAAATAAAAACTATTTACAAACAAATAAGAAAACAAAAATAAAGACAAAAAAGGTTAAAATAAAATAAATAGAGGTTATTAATAATTTGTACAACCAACAACAACAGGCCTGACTCTCCAAGTTTCTCCAGTGGAGTTGCCATTTATCGCAACTGGGATCGCGGTGAAAAATAGCGACTTACATGATTTTAAAGATGAAAATGGAGTCGCCACCAATTTTATTTGAATTAGAAAAAATTAGAAAACCTTTATTAGAAAATAGTCTTTTGAAACCAGATTAGATTTAGGAGTCGGTTATGTATAGGGAATGATGGAAATTTAATCTCATAGCACCCCTAATACACCCGTCTTAAGACGATACCTTAAGTCAATTGTGTAAATTCTTGATAATCACAAAATATATTTATTTTACTCCTCTTAAAAACATTGTAACTATTTTTTAAAAGAAAGGAAAAAAAAAGAACAACCAAATTGTGAAAATTTAAATTTTTGGCTTGATGAAATAAGAGTTCCGCTCCTACGTATCCTCAGGTGCAATGAGAAACTCAAAGTCACGTAGTTCTTTAGAAAATGTGTGGGTTGATTGATTTTAATTAAGAAAAATATTTTTGGGAAAGGGATTTTGTTTGAAAACAAATCCATTCTTACACAGGGTTCAAGTTAGCACCAGGCTACTTAATAAACTTTTATGATTCAAACGACATTGAAGATATCATCCAGTATTCAATCATCATCATCGGTCAATGCATTGATTTAAATATTTTTCTTAATCATTTTTTTAAAAAGGGAATGCACAAAGACAAATAAGTAAACACCATTTTTTCATGAGTCAGGTAAATACAAAAAAAAATTAAATATAAGCATCATAAACCAAACAACTCAAAACAAAATTTATTTTTTATTTTTAACATTTTTTTTATTTTTTTAAATTTTTTTCTTCATTTTTTTTGCTTCCTATTAGTTGCAAGACATAACAAAAAACATGTCATTAAATTAAGTAAATACTATCAAACAAGGATTAATCCTGAATAACACAAATAATTGAGCTCAAATATTTTTGTTTTTTTAATTCCTTTTTTTATATATTTTTTCCTATTTTTCCTCTTTTATATATACTTTTAGATTTTTTTTTCACCTTAAAAGGCCCAATTACAAATTTTAAAACCCTCTTTTTCCTTTAGAAAAGCTAATATCTGAAGCCCTAACAACACATAAAGAAAGGTTAGCCCAAAAAAAAAAAAAAAGCAGCCCAATTTCCTTGTCACTTTTTTTAAATTTTATTTTTTAATTTCTTTTTTACTTAAGCAAATCTTAAAAAAAAATGAAACATAAAATGCAGAAATGTATAAACAGAGAAAGAAGAACCTAGTCCTCAACACAATGGCAACGACGCAGAGACGTGATGGAGCGCACGGAGGAGTGGCGCAATGACAGATCTGGAGCGGTGACGGAGGGTCGGTGCTGGTGGAGCGGCGAGCGGTGCGGCGACAATCGGCGTTCGTGGGTGGAGCAGTGTCGGGTTCGTGGAGCGACGGTGCCAGGTTCAAGAAAGACAGATCTATAGCGGTGGATGGTCGTGGAAGCGGTGTGAACTGATGGCTTCGATGGCTGGGTTCGAGATTCCGTGGAGGTTGGACGAGACAGAGGAGCAGTGGTGGTGTTGCGTGGAAACGGCCTGACAGCACAGTGAGTCATGGGATCCGAGTTGGACTTGGTTGGATGGGGTGGGGTGTCGCTGCTATTATAGACGGTGGTTGGGTTTGCTGCAAGGATGTGGTTGAGTGTTTTTGGGTTTTGGGTGGTTGTTTGAGATGGTGGTGGAAGGTGAAGATGATTGGTTGTGGTGTTTTGGTTAATGGTTTGAAAATGATGATGGTGGTAGAGATGAATGGTGATGAGGTGAGGTTGAAGGTGGAGATTCACGGTGGTGGAGTTAGACGTGGTGGTGCATGGGTGGTTGGTGGTGAAGATGGTGAAGATAAGTGTGGTTGGAGTAGTGAGAACGATGAATGTGGTCTTTTTTTGGTTGTGTCTTCTGTGAGGTTGTTATGAAGTGGTAGAGATGAAGGGGTGAAGGTGAATATGAGTATTGAAGGTGGTTATTAAAAAATGAATGTGGGGGAAGAGGAATGAAAGAATGCCTTGATGTCGTAGTCCGAGCTTGTGTACGTGGAAGATGAAAATGTGAGTGTATGGGAGTGAAAGTGTGAGCTACGTGAGTGGGTGTGTGTGTGTAGTAGTGCAGGTGGGAAAGTGGAGAAAACGAGTGGGGAGCCAAGCAGCATTGTCTCCTTGGTGATGGTGTTCTGTGTGCTGCATTGCATGGCCAAAAACAAGAAAAAAAACAAAGGCCAAGAGAAAGAAAAGTTGGTTTTCACCCAAAAAGGAAAACAACCAAGCAGCAAGTTTTTACGTTTCTTTTTTTACTTTTTTTTTCTATTTTATTTTGTTTTATTTTTTTTTTAGGCTAGGGTGGGCGTATATATTTGGACTAAGAAGAAGAGTTAAGAATGTGGACCTGAAATAATTTTTTATTTTTTTTATTTTTCAAATTTTTATCTTTATTTTTTTGGGAGCCCGGTCAAAATTAAATGTTCACAGTTGTCCCTCTTTACTTGTTTCTTTCTATATAAAAAGAAAAATTATGACTTTTCATATTATCATCGTAAGAAACGAGTAAAGACATGAACTTTTGTCCAACAATGCATAAGATGATAAAGTGCAAAACAAATATGAGAACAATAAAATGCGAAGAGTCAATGTGCTCAAAAGTAAATGACAAGAAATTGAAGTGCATGGAGCCAATGCGCTCAAAGTAAATGATAGGAATTTAAAATGTATGGAGCCTATGCGCTTAAAGTTAATGATAGGAATTTAAGATGCATGGAGCCAATGCGCTCAAAATAAATGATAGGAAATTAAAATGCATGGAACTGATGCGCTCAAAATAAATGACAGAAAATTAAAATGCATGGAGCCGATGCCCTTAAAGATAAATGATAGGAAATTAAAATGCATGTAGCCGATGCACTCAAAATAAATGACAGAAATTTAAAATGCGTGAAGTCGATGCACTCAAAGATAAATGACAAGAAATTAAAATGCATGGAGCCATGCACTCAAAATAAATGACAGAAATTTAAAATGCATAGAGTTGATGCGCTCAAAATAAATGATAGTAAATTAAAATGCATAGAGCTGATGTACTCAAAATAAATGATAGGAATTTAAAATGTATAGAATCGATGCGATCAAAAGAATTAACAGAAATTAAAATGTATGGAGCCGATGTACTCAAAATAAATGACAAAAAATTAAAATGCATGGAGCCGATGTGCTCAAAGATAAATGACAGGAAATTAAAATGCATGAAGCCAATGCGCTCAAAATAAATGACAAAAATTTAAAATGCATGGAGTCGATGCGCTCAAAATAAATGATAGGAAATTAAAATGCATAGAGCCGATACGCTCAAAGTAAATTATAGGAATTTAAAATATATGAAGCCGATGCGCTCAAAAGTAAATGACAGGAGTCGATGCGCTCAAAAGTAAATGACAAAAATTTAAATGACAGGAACCGATGCACTCAAAACTAAATGACAGAAATTTAAATGACAAAAGTCGATGGACTCAAAAGTAAATGACAAGAATTTAAAAAATGAGGAATACGCCTTTGAGCCTAAAACTAAATGCAATGGGCCTTTGGGCCCTTAAACAAAACAAAACAGGCCTTTGAACCTGAAACTAAATAAAATAGAACCCTGAGCCAGAAAACTTTATGTAGTGGTCCTTGAGCCAGAAAAAATTATGCAAAGGGCCTTGAGCCTAAAAACTCATGCAGTGGGGCTTGTGCCCAAGAATTTTGTGCAATGAGCCATGAGCCAAAGAAGTGAATATACTTGAAAAAAACATTTTTACCAAAGCTTTGAACCAAACGCTTCTTGGAAAAATTTGACTAACCAAACCCACATTCAAAAGGGATCACTGCCAATCTCATCTTGTTCAAATTTCTCTTCATTAGATATGACCTACGTAGAAGCTTGTGACTTTCTTCCTCTAAAGGTTCTTATTTCCACCGAACACACTTCAATCTGAATCATCTATTGAGGATGTCATTCCCTTAATCGATTGATACTTTAAAGCTCCTTTGGCTTGAGTTGTTCAACAAGAAGCTACCATTAGATGGTTAAATTGTACTATTGGACTTATGTTTACCTAACCTGAAGCATCATGTACCAGATATACATGGATTCACAAGTACAACAGGAAAGAGATTTACTAAATGAGTAACCTTTTGATTGATTTTGGGAGTATGACTATACAAAGGGCATTTACAAAGGATAAAGACGTAAGAAATAGATGATAGCAATATATTTTATTCATTTTATAACCATTTCATTGGGCTTCTTAAGGTTCAATTAGGCTTAGTTAAGTTGGTTTTATTACATTTTATGATATTAAGCTTAATTGGATCATTAAAGAAATTATTGCTTGAATTGACTTTAATTTATCTATTTGGCAGCATTCAATAAACTGACTATAATTTAAGTTTCAAATATTTAGTTGATGTCATTCTGATCTTGTAGGAAAGTTAAGACAATTCTTTACAACTTTCATGAAGACCTCAAGAGCTAAATCACACTTTTGGATAATTTAAATTGGAGCTGAAGCAAAATTCGGAGTGCTGATCCTGACAGCTTGACCTTTGCGCACTCATCAGCCCATATCTTGAGCTTTAGGAGCGATATTAAGGTGAAACCAGTGGCATTAGAAAGTTAAGACCCAAATCTAAAACTTTCATGAAAAACATAAGAGTTAGTTCAGATAGCTTGGAAGTCAGATTGGGCTTGGCATTCAGAATAGAAGAGTTGTAGCTGAGCCTAAACAATATGAAAAGATTGGGCCATATCTTGAGCTGTAGGAGTATTATTGGGCTGAAACTAGCGGCATTGGAAAGCTAAGACAAAATTCTACAACTTTTATGAAGACCATTTTTCCATATTCTGATGGAAGCCATGAGTTCAGCACCGAATCATTTGGGAGACAAGTATCTTAATAAAATTTCACTTATTCACAATTATCAAACAACTCCTTTGACATTTTTTAATCATTATCAAACAACTCCATTGTCATTTTATTTTCCTCAAGCTCTATAAAAGGGAGCATTGACTGCTCATTTTAGGCATCTTGACTTAGAGATCAAGATCATGCTATTGTGTTATTTGTTTCTCTTGTGGTAATTTTCTTTTGCTCTAAATAGAAGTTATGTTCATATCTTTTTTCTTCTCTCTTTCTTTCTTCTTGTTCATGAGTAACTAATTTTCATTTTGCTTAGGGGGTAAAGCTTTTAGTAATAAATTAAGGTTATATTAATTTCTTTCTTGTACTTGAATGATGTATTATCAATTGGTCATTATATGTGTTATATTTTGTTTCCAATCAATTTAGAAACCTTCATTGTAAAGTGGAGATCTTGATTCGTTGTAAACAAGAGATTGACACAATGAATGCTTCAGCCTATTTACAAGTATTAGCGTTAGTAAATAATTAAAGAAATCATAATATAATTACATATATAATCTTAATTAAACTTTGAATGTCACATTTTTCGATTGAAACCTCCGTTATGTATGGATTTCAATTGAGTTATAAAAAGAAATGATCTTGCCTTTAATTTATTACCAAAGTGGATCTTCTAACCTAAGCAAATCTTTTTTTTCATTTGTGAACAACTTTTATCACCTTTATTGTTGTGACAAATTTTTTCCTTACCTCAAAGAATTTTTCTTAATCAATTCCCTGTGGATCGACCTCGGACTCCCAAGAATTTATTACTTAAAACAACCTGCACTTGGGTTTACAACTTATAATTCACATCAAGTTTTTGGCGTTATTGCTAGAGACTTAATTTGAAGAACAAATTTATTGAGGTATTCTTTCTTTAAGTAAACTTCACTATCTGGTATATATATATATATATATATATATACTCTTTATAATTTTATATTAATTACTAACTTTCTAACTTTTAATTTTCTTAATTACTAACTTTCTAACTTACTAACTTACTTTCTAACTTTCTAACTTACTAACTTTCTAACTTACTAATTTATTAACTACGATATGTAACGACAGGTTTATATCGCCTACTTGTACATTTTTTTTCTATTTTAATTCACTTATTTATGCTTAATTGGTATCGTGATTTAAATTCTAATCATTTAGTTAAAATTAATCCTGATACTTTATATATTGATTTGTTTGAATCACAATCACACACATTAAACACAATGACTAAAAATGAAAGTGTACATGATGAACATGAAAATTAATCGTTGCAAACCATGCATGAATATTTGTAACCACCTCAAAATTTTAGTCTCTCATGTTTTGTCTTTTCACTCAATGCTAACAATTTTAGATTTAAGCCGTGTATGATTTCATTACTTCCTAATTTCCATGGTTTAGAATCTGAAAGCCTATATTTACATCTAAAAGAATTTGAGGAAGTATGTATCGCTTTTAATGACCAAACTTGCACTGAAGAGATTGTTAAGCTTAAATTGTTTCCCTTTTCTTTGAAAGATAAAGCAAAAACTTGACTTAATGCTTTGAAACCAAGTGTGTGTTTGGGAAAGCTGCGAAAATTTGATTATGCTCAGTAATCGATTATTGTATAAAAGCTTTTTGTTATAATCGATTATAATGAAATCATTTTTATGTTTGGATACATTAGTTGAAAAGTGATTTTAAGCTAATCTGATTCGTTTGAATGGTATAAAGAAGAAGCACTTTTATGCATTAAATTACTAAAATAGGTATAGAATGATTAACAAAATTATTTGATTAATGACAAAATAGTATTTACATCTCAAAGTGTAAGGAATAATCTATAAGCTAGAATCATAAACTTCAATCTTCACCATTATGAAAATTAGCTTCAAAAAACTTTTATTTTGCATTGAATTTCATGTAAAAGTTGAAGCTAATTTTGCCAAACATGTTATAACACTGTGCAAACAGCTTTTTTTTTTCAAAAAAAAGCTGTTTGCATAGTGAAAAATCCATGCCAAACACACACTAAGATCAATTGGCACATAGCAAGAAATGCAAGGTGAGTTTTTAAAGAAATTTTTTCTAATACATAAAACCAATGCTTTGAAAAGACAAATCCAAATTTTTTTCCAAATTTCAAATGAAGCATATTTTCAATGTTGGGAACATTTTAAAGATTTGTTAAATTCTTGCCCACATCATAGTTTTGAAAAATGGCGAACCAATGTTTTTTTTATGAAGGTTTAGCACCTGAAACCAAATAATTTGTGGAAACAATGTGCAATAGCGAGTTTCTTGATAAAGAACCTGAAGAAGCTTTAGAATATTTAAACCATTTAGCTGAAAATTCTTAATCTTGACATGGTACTAATCATTCTGAAAATTCAATTAGATATAACTTTGCAAATGCTAGTAAAAGAAAATATCATCTTAGTCAAGAAGAAGATCTAAATGCTAGGTTCGCCTATTTGGATAGAAATGTTGAAGCCATGGAATTAAGGAAAGCAAAAGAAATCAAATATGTGAAAAATGAAGAAATTTGTGGCATTTGTGATGACTTAGGACACTCAACAAATGAATGTCCAAAAATTCTTGTTTTCAAATAAGTTGTGCATGAGCAAGTACATGCAATGAATAATTTTAAAAAGTCATTTACCTCTTCTTTTTCAGATTCATACAACCCGAGATGGAGAAATTACCTGAACTTCAGCTGGAGAAATGATAATCATGCACAATTTATGTAGCCACTGCCTCCTCAAGCACAACAGGACTCTCAAAATTCTCAAGGATATGCACCTTATGTCCCACCATATAAGAAAAATCTTGAAGGAATATTGCATGCATTCATGGAAAAGCAAGAGGTCATTAATAATCAAAATACTCAAGCCATGATTGACATAAGAAAAACTCTTGCTAAACTTTCTTATGCACTCACCATTCATGAGAAAGGAAAATTTTCTTCTCAACCTCAATCGAATCCCAAGGGTAGAGGTGGCAAAACGGGTTCAACCAGCTGGATTAACCCGCCAACTCGTCATTTTTTGGCAGGTTGGGTTCAAGTTTTCAACCCACTTTTATTTTCCAACCCGCATAACCCGCGGGTTAAGCGGGGCGGGAGTGGGTTGGCCTGTTGGTTTAAGTTTTTTTTAAAAGTATTATAAATGAGTATTTTTATTTGTGTTTGTGGTATTTTTTATGGGTATGATATTAATTTTATTTTATTTTTTTAGTCTCTATAAATTATAATTTTTCTATTTTTTAAAATTTTTGTGGATTTTTTTTTGTTTTTTATACATTTTTTTTTTGTTTTTAGGTGGGTTAGGCGGGTTGACCCACCAACTCACCTACATTTTTCTCATTTTTTCTTTTATGTGGGTCAACCCGCCAACCCACCCTAAAACAGGGTAGGTTAACTCTTCCAACCCATTTTTCAAAATGGGCCAACTCACCCCGCCCCACATTTTGATAGGTTGAAGGCGGGGTGGGGCGGGTTGACCGTTTTGCCACCTCTACCCAAGGGTCAGTATCGTCTAAATGAGGGTAGTTCAGAAAGCTAACAAATAGATCAAGTCAAGTCAATGATAACTCTTAGGAGTGAAAAAGTTGTTGAAAAATAAATTCTTGAACTTTGTGAGAAAGATGATGAATCAATTCTCCAAGATAAGAAAGAAGTTGATAAGCCACCTAACCTAAAAGAGACCAAACTCTCACCTTCACCCTCATATCCTTAAGTATTAAACAATTCAAGTAAATTGAACCATAACACTAAAATTTTTAAACAAGTGAAGGTCAATATTCCTCTGTTAGATGCTATCAAACAGGTTCCCTCTTATGCCAAAATTTTGAAGGACTTATGCATTATTAATAGGAAACTAAATGTGAAAAAGAAAGCCTTTTTGACTGAACAAGTAAGCTCCATTCTTCAAAACAATAATGCAAATATAAAGACCCTAGTTGTCCTACAATTTCATGCATTATTGGAGAACACAAAATTGAATGAGCTTTACTTGATCTTGGTGCTAGTGTTAATTTGCTTTCATATTCAATTTATCAGCAACTTAACTTGAGTGAGTTAAAACCAACTTCTATAACTCTTCGACTTGCCTATAGATTAGTTAAATTTCCAAAGGGAATAGTGGAAGATGTGTTAGTTCAAGTTGATAAATTTATATATCCTGTGGATTTTATTGTCTTGGAAACTGAACCTATGGTTAATAGTTTCAAGTCAATTCTTGTTATTTTACGTCACTCATTTTTAGCAACATCTAATGCTTTGATAAATTGTAAAAATAGAGTGGTGAAGTTAATATTTAGAAATATGACACTCAAGCTTAATGTTTTCAACATGTGCAAGCAACCACAAGAAGTCTATGACGAAAAGGAGGAAGTTGAAGGAATTGAGGCCATTGTAGATGATCATCTTTAAAAAAAAGAGTTTTTCTGACCTATTAAAAATTTGTTTAATTAATTTATTTGATCTAGGTACACAATTAGATAATGATATTTTTGAAATATGCTCTTTACTTGATTGTACACAGGTAATGGAATACAAAGGATGGAAGCCGAGATTCGAAGAGTTAAAACACATAAATGATAATACCCATGAAGAAGTGCCCACACTAGAACTAAAGTCATTACCTGCTGGGTTGAAGTACACATTTTTGATAGAAGAAAAAAACTTTCCAGTGGTAATTTCCTCATCCCTTACTAAAGAACAAGAATGTATGTTGATAGAAGTACTTAAAAGGCATAAAAGTGCAATTAGATGGACATTAAAAGACATAAAAAGCATTAATTTATTAATTTGTACACATATAATACATTTAGAGGATAATGCTAAAACATCTCAACAACCTGAAAGAAAATTAAATCTACACATGAAAGAGGTAGTTAGAGCTGAAGTTCTCAAATTACTTGATGTTGGAATTATCTACCCTATCTTTGATAGCCAGTGGGTAAGCCCTATACAAGTTGTGCCTAAGAAATCTGGAATAACAGTGGTTGAAAATGAAAAAGGTGAATTAATACGTACGTGAGTTTCATCTAGTTGGCATATGTGTATTGATTTTAGAAAATTAAATGCAGCCACTAAGAAAGATCATTTCCCCTTGCCATTTCTTCATCAAATTCTTGAAAGAGTAGCAAGACATCCTTACTAATGTTTTCTTGATAGTTATTCAGAGTATAATCAAATAGCAACTGCATTACAGGATCACGAAAAGACCACTTTTACGTGCCCCTTTGTCACTTTTGCATATAGAAGAATGCCTTTTGGCCTTTGTAATGCTCCGGCAACTTTTCAAAGATGCATACTAAGTATTTTTTTTTAGTAACATAATTGAACATTATTTAGTTGTTTTCATGGATGACTTGACAGTTTTTGGAAATTCTTTTGAAAATTATCTTGATAATTTGGAAAAAGTTCTTAAAAGACACGAATAAAAAGGATTTGTGTTAAACTGGGAAAAATGTCATTACATGGTTACCTCAGGAATAATATTAGGTCATGTGATATCTTCTAAGGGAATTGAAGTTGATAAGGCTAAAGTTGAATTAATTTCTTATTTGCCTTCCCCAAAAATAGTCAAAGAAGTTTGTTCCTTTTTAGGATATGCAGGATTTTACAGAAGATTCATTAAGGACTTTAATGCTATATTTAGACCATTATGTAATCTTTAATAAAAGATGCACCATTTGATTGAACTTAAGAATGTTAGAAATCTTTTGAAAAATTAATCGGTCTTCTAACATCTGCTCCTATCCCAGCTTTTTGAAAAATAACTCTTTGTTTTCCTAACAAAATATTTTAGTTATCTCTTCCAAAAGTGAATTTAGAAAGTGTGTTCTTTAAATCTTCAATTTCTTTTTTAAGATTTGGCATGATAGACAAGATGAAGAAGTTGAGACATGTGAAGAGTAACTTGTACATGCATCAATTAATCCTAAAGTTTCATTTTTAATTTTTAATTCTTCAATTTCTTTGTTTAAAGTAAGAATTTGATTTTCTAAAGAAGAAATTATTTTCTTAGATAAGGAAATTAATTTTGTCATCCTTATCGATTCTTCGTGTAATTCTTCAAAAGCATTTTGTAATTCATCATAAGAAGGTGATAAGTCACAGTTAGAATATACCTCATTGTCGCTTTCTTTTTCTTCTTCTCCTTTGGCTATAAGACATAGATGAGCTTCTTCGTTATCTGAACCATCAGTAGAGTCCATATCATTATCATCCCATTCTATGTAGACTCTTCTTCCTTTTCTGTCCTTAAAGGGTTTCTTTTCAAGTTTCTCCATTTTCTTTTCGTAAATTGAACACTCCATTTTCATGTGGCCCAATTTTTCGTACTCGTAATAGGTTGGAGTTGATGATGCTCCTTTCCCTTTGTGATGGGTCTTCTTTTGGGGGAATGATGGTCTTCTGAGTTCCTTTCTTTTTTAGGAATCTTCCAAATTTCTTTACTAGGAGACTGAGGTTCTTTTTATTTAACTCAAAGTTGCCCGCTTTATCTCCATCATTTTCATCTTCATTATCGATATTGGAGGAGGGGGCTTTAAGTGCGTCCCTTTTTCTTCTTGTCAGTTTCTTCGCTTTGACTTAATCTGCTCAGCTCCAGTTCGTGTTCATGGAGTTTTCCAAAGAGGGTAGCTAGTGTCATTGTTGACAGATCCTTTAATTCTGATATGGTTGTTACCTTGGGTTGCCAAATCCTGCTCAGACATCTCAAAATTTTGTTAATCAAATCTTTGTTAGAAAAATTATTTCCTAATAATGCAAGATGATTTACATTGTGGGTGAACTTCTTTTGCATTTCCTAAATGCTTTCTCATTAGTTCATTTTAAATAATTCATATTCGCGAGTAAGAGAATTGATTCTTGACCTCTTTACTTCACTAGTACCTTCATGGGTGACTTATAAAGTGTCCCATATTTCTTTAACAGTTTACAATTTGAAATTCTGAAAAATTTATCATACCCCAAGGCGGTGGTAATGATGTTTTTGGCTTTTAAATTATGTTGAACTTTTCTTTATCCTCATCAGACCAATCACTTTTTGGTGTCTCAGTTTTTACACCATCGACCTCTTTTGTAGGTAGAGCTGGCAAAACGGGTTCAACCCGTCGGGTTAACCCACTAACCCGCCATTTTTTTGCGGGTTTGGTTCAAGGATTGAACTCATATTTTTTTTTCTAACCCGTATAACCCGCCCCGCATAACCCGCGGGTTAAGCGGGGTGGGGGCGGGTTGGCCCTGCGGGTTGGCTCTTTTTTAAAAAAAAAATGATAAGTAATACTATAAATGAAAAACATTTTAAATGTTATATAATTTATGTTTGAATTTTTAATTAGACTATTTTAAAAATTATATTTTAGATATGTGGTTTGTAATTTTTTATCATTATTATTTATTATTTTTTTATAGTATTTATTGATTTTTTATATAATTTTTTTTATTTTTTAGGCGGGTTAAGCCGGTTAACGTGTCAACTCATCTATTTTTTCTTATTTTATTTTTTATGTGGGCTAACCCGCTAACCCGCTAACCCGCCTTAAAGCGGGGTGGGTTAGCTCTTCTAACCCATTTTTTAAAATGGACCAACCCACCCCGCCCCGCATTTTAGCGGGTTGAAGCGGGTCAGGGCGGGTTGGCCCATTTTGCCAACTCTATTTGTAGGTATAAATGTGCCATTTTTTACAGCATCCCACACATCAAGATCAATAGCTACAATGAAGATTTTCATTCTTTTCTTCCAATAGACATAACCATCCCCATTGAAAAAGGGTGGTCAGTTTATGAAAAATCCCTTTGAAAAACCATTTGAGGAAGCCATGTACTCTTGAAACTGCTAAACTCTTTAAATAAAAGTCTAACTCTGATACCACTTATTACCAAGTGGCTCCAGTACTCAAGAGGGGAAGTGAATTGAGTATAGAAAATTTTTGCAAATGCTTTCAAAACAAAAACAAATGTTAAAGTTATTTAATAAAAGATGTGAATATAAGAGAGAATAAAAAAAAAATTTAGGAACGAGAAGTAAACAATTAAGCAATAATAAATAAATTACAATAAATAAAGAGATTAAGAAGAGAAGAGCAGACACAATATTTATCCTGATTCGACCACCAAAGCACTTGCGGCTTACGTCCAGTTCTCGAAAAATATCTGAGATTTTTCACTATGAATACAAGTTTTAATAGGTGCTTGCTACCGTTACAAAATAGAGCACTTTTCACACACAAGAAAACTCTACCCTTGTGCTAAAGCCTCAACTTTTAGGGATACCTTACCCTTATATAAAACTTGAGGGATATCTCACCCTCGATACAAAGAAGCAGAAAATAGATGAAGAGAAACTCTCACAAAGAGTAAATATCACAAATTGAAGCACTAAGAAGCTCTCTAATGATATATCAAAATTTTGACAAAAAAAGCACAAAAAATATGCAAAAATTATAAATCACGTTTTAAAGCAAGCAAAGATTAATTCAGATGGTTGGGCCAAAAACAGAAGAGACCCACAGTCTCTATTTATAGATTTGTAAAATAAAATAGTCGTTGGGTGCAATTAATTCACGTAATGAATGCAAATATGACTGTTTCTTTCTAAATCAGGATCTCGTGTTTATTCCAATAAACTTTGGGCTATTCGAATAATACGTTTTCAAAATAACCAATTCTAAAATGGATTATTCGAATAACATGATATTTATTCAAATAACACTGCTTTAAAACGTTTTCTGAGAAACAGGTCTACTTGAATAACTTATGAGTTATTCAAATTTCTTATATTCAAATAAGTCGTTATAAAAGGTTTTTATTTGAATAACAGAGATGCTATTCAAATAACACTTGTGAAAACAAAGGCACGTAGTTGGATTTTGAAAACATTATTCGAATAACTCTTGGGTTATTCGAATAACTCAGTTCAAGCACAGTTTTTCTAAACTTGATTTATTCGAATAAAGAAGCCTCTATTCGAATAACTCTGTTTCTAAAACACTTGTAAATACTTTGAGAAAGAGCTCAGATGATTTTCAAAACACCAAAACCTTTTAATTTATTTTCAAAAAAGTTTTTATCTTATCTTGTAAACTATGAGATATCCAAAAAGATCTCCGTACACAAAGACTCTAAGTCCTAAAACTAATCTTGAAGTTCTTGGACTTGGTCTTCTCATCATCTTTATGTTTGTTATCATCAAAACTAATCTTCACTGTAGCCCAATCACAATATGCTTATGCCTAACATGTCCTAAGACAATGATTATGCAATGAGATTGAAATAATGTTAGTGTAATGTTATAAAACTCAACTATTTTCAGGAACTCTGTTCCTTGTATTTCACCTGAGTAGTATGGTTCCAACCATTTAACACTACTTGGCAATGAATTGACTACTCCACCACTCAACAATGGGTGATCACCATGTCTTATACCACCTGGAAATGAATGGCCTACTCCACCTCTTAACAAAGGGTGTTCACCATCTCATACATCATTCACAGATACGTGAAAATAGTAAGTGTGTAAGAAAACATGTAAAGTGATTTATAAAGCACACATAGCACCACACTGAGTATCCTCCTACACGAGATTGTACTCAATGCTTCCAGCTATAAGAAAATCCCTCTCTACAAGGTTTTCACATATTCTTTTAAGAACACTCATATACTCATCCTATATGTCGTTCCCATCACATTTAAAGTTTACAAAGGTAGTGAGGATATTACTCACCTCCACTACTCAACAAACATAGAGAGGATATACTCACCTCAAATATGTTCCACACACATCTCATGCAATATAATTACTAATTACTTCACATAATTAGCCCCACAATTGATTTATATGCATTTCAAGTTCATTTCATCACATTACACAATTTGTGTATATAATCATACCTAATTATCCCACATAATTAGCACTACAAATCCATTTGATTCAACGCATTCACACTTCAAATTAGGAATACTCACATACTCACACTATGTGTCATTCCTATCACATCACAGCATCACAAATGATACTAAAAACAATCTCATATGGATTAAAGATCTAAATGTTAGCTTATAACATTTCTAAACCATTAGTTGCCTAAGGTTCCACACTATCCTCACATATACTAGGTAGTGATTTCCTCCGTGAAATACTCCCGTAGGTGTCTCAACACACTTTACGAAATATATACTAATGATCCCATCAAGCCAAGAACTTGAAAACATCAAAAATAACATTTTTAAAGATTCTGGCCTCAGACACGGACCATGTCTGATTACACAGCCCCCCGTGTCTTGCTCTATAAGCATTGTTTCACGAATTTCAACTAGCACAGAGGGACACGCCCTACCCCACCCCCATGTCTTCGGGTATGGGCCGTGTTTCTCAACTAGAAACACTCTGCAACAAATTCTGTAGAATCGTGAAACTGTTCCATTGGTTCTTTCCCTTCCTCCAATCACTCAAACCTCACATCCAAGTGATTTCCAACCTTCCACAAGGTTTAACTACATATAGCAACTCTTATTCTACTTTGATTTCACTCAAAACCAAAGTTCTTGGATCATCATCCAATACAAAACATAAAACTCCAAATCTCAACTCAAATGGAATTTAAAGCATACAAAGGCTGGAAATCCATTTTCATACACCCAACAACTCATAAACAAGCCATCAGCAAGTTCTACAATAAGATTCAAGCCAAAATAACTAAAAACAACTCAAGACTTAAAATCACACATCAAGCCATAACTCAAGAACAAAATGGAGCCAAGGATAGGCTATGGAAGATCCAAGCTCTCCCTTTCTCTTTCCTTTTCTTCCTCTATCTCCTTCTTCTTTCCCCTTCGATTTCTCTGTTTTGTTTTGTTTTCTTTCTCTTTTTTGTTTCTCAAATCTCCCAACCGTGGGATATTTAACAAAGGAAGTCAAATTTGACTTCTTTTGGATAGGTACCAAAATTCTGATCTGCTAAGAACATGTAGATTTCACAAAATCCAGATTTATAGCTTCTAACAAGATTAAAATAAATCCTAAGATTCATAAAAAATCCTGTTTCACAATTTCTCTATTTTTCCATATCAACTGCTAGTCAAACTGGCATTAAAATACACATTCAGTATGTTTAAAAATGTCAAACTAACTCTGATTCACCTCAAACTTTAATTGTAGTATAGTTCACACATTTGTGACCTAGAAACAAACTCTCCACATTTATTTCCACTAACTAAGAAGTTTAAGCCACTTTCGGAGCAAATAACAACTATATTTCACACATATTGTTACAGCAAAATGCCTAAACGTGCTCAGACAGTCACAAAACTTAACAAGCATGATAAACAGGTATTAAGCTACCTCCGTAACCATATACAAGTCTATCATGTTTTCTAAAATGTTACACTCATCAAGAAAAACATATTCATTTTTCAAAGTCTCAATTTCGTTTTCAATGGAGGAAATGTTTTCCAAACAAGATAAGTTTTTCTTTTCTAAATTTAACAATCAATCATGTGATTCATCATATGCACATTGTAGCTCATAATAGGAAGGACTATAATCTAGTTAGCATTATTTACCTCAAAGTCAATTTTAGCCATATAGAAAGTAGTCTTAATTTTTAGCACACTTGGTTCTTTAAGGGAATCACCATTTTTCTCATTGTTGTCCATCAAGGATTCAAGAACATCTTTATCCTCAATTTTGTTTTGTTTTGCCTCTTCTTCAAATTGAGCACCATAATCACCAAGAGGCATTTGATTCCCTTCAATAGTTTGAACATCTTTTTGAGGATATTTTTCATGACAAGCTTCCTTCAATGACTTTTGCTCTTCTTGCTTTCCATATATAACTTTATACATAAAATCATTGTTAGCAATATAAAGAGTATCAAGGGTGTCCAAAATTTCTTTGGCACTAAAGCAAATCTTAATTCTAGCATAAGCATCATCATTCAAACTACTTCTCAAGATTTGCATTGTTCTAATGTTCAAAGAAAAATATTTCTTGTCATACGCTTTCCAAGTTTGTTTTGATTTGTAAGTAAATCTATCAAGCATAATATCCCACAAATCAAAATCAATAGATTGCATATAAAATCTCATTCTATCTTTCCGATGCACAAAATGCACACCATCAAAGAATGGTGATTTATCAATTTCACAACCTTTCATTTTGAAAAGCTTTCAATGGTTGTCAACAAATAAGGATATTTAATTCTAAGTAGTTAAGCTTTCAATAGAGCACGAAACTTTGACACCACTTGTTAGTCATGGCAACATCACCCAAGACGGGTGATAAACACAATTTTCATATATTAGTTAAAAATTATATTTAATTTCTTAGACCTCTTATATGCTTAATTGATTGGTTTTGACCACATTTTATAAGTTTTAGTTCAAATTGGGCTTAATTGTATTTTCAGCATTATTAGAAATTTTACATTATTTCTGTATTTTGAGCATAATTTGAGTTCTAGACATTTAAAAATTATTAATTTTACCTTGTAGGAAAGCTGAGAGAAAGTTTTACAATTTTGAAGAGAGCTTGAAGGCTGAATCATATGTCTAGTAGGTCAAATTGGGCCACAAAGTCAGAACAGAGATGTTGTCACTGAAACTTGGACGATGTACAAAGATTTAGCCATAATTTGAGTGGTATGTGTGATATGGACTTAAAAATGGTGACATTTGAAAGCTAAGACATATATTTTCACTTCTTATGAAGACCACTTATCGAAACTATGATGTTTTGATATTGTTTTCATCCTTTGAAGTCGGCTAACGGGTTTAGAGAGTTGTTAAGAATGTTTTGGGCATAACTCTCTCATCCTAAGCCCAAATTATTTGAATTAGGTGTCCAATTAAAGCTTAGAGGAAGATAATTAACCTTAAATTAAGGGAAAACTTAGATTTTTTATTTTAAAGATAGTTATTTAAGTAGCAGCTGCAACCATAAAACTCAACCTTAATTTTCTCATAGTCGTTCTTGCTTGCACTTCCTCTGTTCATCTTTCTTTTTCTCATTTCTCTCTAGTTTTCATTATTTTCTATTTTTCCCTTCCATCTATGGAGGGCTAAATCCTTTTAAATCAATCCTAAGGATTGACAATCTTGATTTTTAATTTTGAGATCTTATTTTGATTGTTTTACATTTAATTGTCAGTCAAATTTCTCTTTTACTTATTGATCAAGTTTATCTTTCACTTGCTATTCAAGTTTCTTTTTTACTTGTTAATCAATTTCCTCTTTGATTTTGTTAAATCTAAATTAAATTGCTTAATTTGATTTAGATGTTAATGTGATAATTACATAATTAACATGTGTTTAATGAGAATTACAAAGTTTAAACAATGCATCAAAAGCTTTTTGGATGTTGTTTGTTAAGCTTGGTTGAATTCTGAGTTTTAGATTAATTTAGGATTAAATGAGTACTTTATTCGTTTAACCTTGATTAATTAAATTCTAGATGCTTATCTAGTAGAGAATTCATGGATCATTTTAAGACTTCTTGATATGATCTAAGATCAAGAATTTGATTAGCAATTGAATGAATTCCTGTTGATCAATAATGGATTAAATTTAAGATTAGTTGATTTCCTTGAATTGGTTGTTTACTTAATTCTGTTTACAATTTTTAATTAATTTCTGTTAATTAATTTTATAACCTTTTTTCTCCTTTATTAACATCTTAATTTGATTGCTTAATTAGAGTGATCTAAGGGTTCAACCCGTTTGTGCCTTATACTACAAGTATTTTGGTGAATCAATTTATAAATTGATTTAATTTGATAATCTCGATAGCTATCAATTACTTCACAAAATGAGTTGAAACTATTACTTATGCTAATATGACCAGGAGTGTAGTGATTAAATTTGTCAATAGGGAGTTGATTTATCGTTACGATTTGTCTAGCAAAATTATCACAGACAATGCCACTAATTTGAGTAATAAGATGATGAAGGAGATGTGTGAGAGTTTCAAAATTGAACACCACAATTCTTCACCTTATCGCCTAAGATGAATGGGGTAGTTGAGGCAGCAAATAAGAACATCAAGGAAATTATCCAAAAGATAGTTGTAACATACAAAGATTTGCATGAAATGCTACTATTTGCATTGCATGGTTATCATATGTCTGTTCGTACTTCAACCGGGGCAACCCCTTTCTCTTTAGTTTATGGAATTGAAGCAGTACTCCCTATTGAAGTGGAAATCTCATCATTAAGAGTGCTGATGGAGGCAAGATTAGAATAAGTTGAATGAGTCCAAACTACACTTGATCAGTTGAACCTCATTGAAGGAAAGAGATTAGCTGCACTATGTCATGACTAGCTTTACCATCAGAGAATGATGAAAGCTTATGCGAAAAAGGTGCGTCCTTGACAATTTCAAGAAGAAGACCTAGTACTCAAGAAGATTCTTTCTATTCAAAAAGATCATCGAGGAAAATAGGCTCCAAACTATGAGAGAATTTATGTTGTGAAAAAGGCCTTCTCGAGGAGGGGCCTTGATTCTCACAAACATGGATGGTGAAGATTTATCACTTCATGTAAATTTAGATGCATTCAAAATGTATTATGCTTAAAAAGAAAACAAAAAAAAAAGAAAAGAAAAAAGAAGAAGAAAAAAAGAAGAAAAAGAAAAGTGTCTCGCTAGGTTGAAAACCTAAAAAGGCAACCTAGGCAAAAGTTAGAGCAACCCACTAGGTTGAAAACTTAAAAAAAGCGACCTAAGCAATAGTTAGGGTCAAGAATGGTACCTGACACATCTGAAGAAGTGGAGTCGCCTCAAGTCCCAAACTGGGGTAGTTTGAATTTATAATGAGAAATTATGAAATGCATACACGGAGATTTATGTCGAATTGGGACAATTTGAATATATGAAGTCTTGTCATGAAACGCTCCTAATGTGTTAAAACTGGGTCAAATCATACTCTTGGAAATAGACAAAGTGGTGTTTAAGGTTGCATACATTGGAAATTAGCATTGATCATCATAGAGAGCATTACAGGTAGAGTTGGAAAACCCCACCCTAACATTTCTTTTGTAAATCTTTCAATTATAATCCCTTTTGTACTATTTTTTTTGTACTTTTCCTTTCTATAACTATAATCCCTTTTCGTTACAGCCTATTGTTGACTCAATATGCATTTCTCATGATAGGTTTATATTGAGATGTGAAACATATGACAATATTGCAAAAGCATTTAGATTTGCTTTAATAATCTTAAAAAGTCATGGGAATCACAATGAATTCCCGATAAGAGTATTGGTAAGAAAAGAAAGAATGACCAGGCAAATGATAAAGCAAATTAACAAATTTTGTTACTATTTGACCTTGATCTTGCTGTAGGAAAAAGTCCTTAAGAGTTATGGAATCAAAAGCGAATCAATTAAAGCTCTGATGTGTCAAAATTGTTTACCCAATTTGTTCATAAGAATCTCTACAGTAGGACAACCATTTTATCATGCATTTTCTCAGGCATCACATGCATTTACAAAATCAACACCATTTAATTTTTAGTTCCCAAGTCCTTGCACCCATTGCCTTTAGGTTCTGTTAAGTTTCACCGGATACTCGACTCCGCAAGCTTTTTACATTTTCTACTTTAAGTTTTCTATCAGGCTTTGGTGGATACCCGACTCTGCAAGTATTTTACTTTTCTGCTCTACCTTTTCTATTAAGCTTTGGTGGATACCTGACTCTGCAAGTTTTTTACATTTTGTTTTAAGTTTTCTGTTAAGCTTTGGTGGATACCCGACTTCGCAAGCTTTTTACTTTTTGCTTTAAGTTTTCTATTAAGCTTCGACAGATACCCGACTCTGCAAGTTTTTTACCTTTCTGCCTATATGTTTTCTATTAAGCTTCAGCAAATACTTGATTTCCTAAGCTTTTTCCCCTTCTGCTTATAAGTTTTTTGTCAAGCTTCTGTGGATACCCAACTCCGTAAGCTTTTATCTTTTGACCTTTGAGTTTTCTGTCAAGCATTTTACTTTTTTGCTTTAAGTTTTATGTTTAGCTTAGATGGATGCCCAACTCTGCAAGCTTTTTACTTTTTGTTTTAAGTTTTCTGTTAAGATATGGTGGATACTCGACTCTGCAAGCATTTTACTTTTTGCTTTAAGTTTTTTGTTAAGCTTTAGTAGATGCTTGACTTCGTAACTATTTTACCTTTTTGCTTTAAGTTTTCTGTTAAGTTTCAGTGGATACTTGACTTCTTGCTTTTTACCTTTTTGCCTGTAAGTTATCTCTTAAGCTTTGATGAATGCCTGACTCCATAAAATTTTTACCCTTCTACCTTAAAGTTTTCTATCAAGCTTTTTACTTTTCTACCTTTAAGTTCTCTATCAAGTTTCAGCAGATACCTGACTCTGCAAGCTTTTTATATTTATGCATTAAGTTTTCTGTTAAGCTTCAGTGGATACCTGACTCCACAAACTTCTTACCTTTTTTCCTGTCAAGCTTCGGCGGATACCTGACTCTGTGAGCTTTCTTACCCTTTTGTTAAGCTTCAACGATAGGAGTGAAAACAAGTCAGACTTTGCCTTAAATAGGCCTGACCTATATCCAAAATATAAGGCTTAAGCTTGGCCTATTTTCCTGTAATAAACTGATTTTTACGGCTTGGCATAGTCTTTTTGAAAGCTTGTCCTGGCTTGTAAGCCTATTTAAAGGCTTACTTTGCAAAAAGACCTTTAAATAGACTAACAGGCCTACCTTTAAATAGGCTAACAGGCTTTTACATAGGCTAACAGACCCAAGTCTTGAAATAGGCCAACAGGCTTAAGCCTTTAAATAAGCCAACAAGTGTATAATTTTTAAAATATTACATTAAAAATCTAATATTCTAATTTAATAACATAAGTCTAACAAGCCTAATTATTCAACAATACAAAATTATAACAAAAATAACCAGCTTCAGGCCTTAAATTATCCAACAACATAATAATATAATTAGATAAATCCAAAATGCCTCAAGCCTCAAATTACTAACATTAAAACAGGACCATGACACAAATCTAAAAGGCATCAGGCCTCAAATTGTCCAACAAATAGTACCACAACACAAGTCCACCATAGATATCTAACAACAATACAAATAACACAAAATAACAACAAAACCTCCCAAAATGTAGCGATAAAGGTACAATAACCAACAAAGAAGTTCAAACCTTCAAGGTGATCTCTTCATGTTCGTACACCTTCAAAATAAAAAAATAAATTGTTATTAGAGCATATAATAATTTAACAACAATCAAATTAACAAAATTTAAGAAAAAAAGGACTATGTCAAAAGAAAAAGTTTGAACATTTTTCCTTTCTCTTCAATCCATACTTGTTACGAAGCCAATCCCTACCGCATATTAGTGCTTCAATAGATTCTTTATTCAACTTTGAACGATATTCATCAATAATTCTTCCTCCAGCACTAAATGTGGACTCTGAAGCCATTGCTGAGATTGGAATGGCTAGTATATTAGCAGCCATCTTCGACAAGATCTTATACTTTAAGCTATTGTTCCTCCACCACTCCAAGGCACTAAAGGAGTTATTATCACCATCAAGAATATAAACACCTTCCTCAAGATAAGCATCTAATTTTGATTTCATTGGAGGAACTGCTTCTTTTTCACGTACAAGACTCATGATTTGATTAAATCCAGTAATAATTGAAGATTTAGGTGTAGACGAGGATGAGGAGTTGCTGCTAGCAATATTCACTTTACTAGAGGCTGACTCTTCTAGACTCAGTTATGTACGCACTATATAATTCTTGCAATAAAGTCCACACCTTATTCACATTCTCCATGGCAACTTTTTCAGGCTTATATATCAAAGGAAAACATATATCAACAATATGAAATTTGCACCTAGGATCCAAAACACTCGCAATGGCCATCAATAGATTGCATTCCCCCTAATATTTATCAAATTTTATTTACATAGGAGTTACCATTTCTCACATAAAGAGATCTCTATCCTCCATATCATTATCAATTACATGTTTCACTCTCTATACTTTTGCGAGATACAAATTTGCAGTAGGATACTCACTGCTTGAAATTATATGAGTGGCAAGATTAAACACTTCTAGAAGTTGACAAACCTTTTCAATTTTCTCTCAATCCTCATGTAAAGGTGCATAATCATAATGTGACTCTCTTTCTTTGTAAGCTGGAAAGACAATCTTAAATTTCAAAGCGCTAGATAATATCTGAAATGTCAAATTTCATCTAGTAAGATAATCAATAACAAGCTTCTTTTCTTTCAATCGCTTCTATTCAGCCACACCACAAAAGCCTCT
Source organism: Ormosia semicastrata (assembly GCA_029884595.1). Classification (NCBI taxonomy): domain Eukaryota; kingdom Viridiplantae; phylum Streptophyta; class Magnoliopsida; order Fabales; family Fabaceae; genus Ormosia; species Ormosia semicastrata. The sequence continues at coordinate 6,028,340 of JAQQTO010000021.1, read as the reverse complement.
AACCTTGAATCATTGTAGTTGATATACTTCACTTTCACGAATATTATAAATGACATCCTTAATCCTACTAAGTCCATCTTACACCAACAGATTTAATGTATGTGCACAACATCTAACATGAAATAAAGCACCACCTAGGACTAACTTTGTGCTAAGTGATAAGTTGTCTTTGAGATTCCTTAGGCATGAGTCATTATAAGAAGCATTATCAACAGATACTGAAAACACCTTATTTTCAATCTCCCATGCTTTCAAACACTTAAAAATTGCATTATTAGCCACATCAATCCCACGCCTTGGAGCAGGCACTTTCGCAAAACTTAAAACTCTCTTTTGAAGTTTCCATCCCGCATCAATGAAATGGCCAGTGATGACCATATATTCAGCTACTTGATGACTTGATTTCCATATATTCGTAGTTAAGTTGATCTTGCTCACATTTTTCAACAATGCCTTTAATTTTCTCTTCTCTGCTTTATATATTGCTAAACAATCAGCCCTTACCATTTTACAAGACATTTTCTTAAATTCTGAATTTGCATATTAGAAGCCCCACATCCAAACTTCATCCTCAACAATGTTAAAAGGATGCTCATAGACCATAATAGCAGTGGCAATTATTTCCCTTATCTTCTCATTAAAGTACCTAACATCAGGACTCACAAATGGATTTGTTCTAGTTGAAGGTTGAAATGGAATGATTTGTTGCTTCTTTTGTGTGCCTATTTGTAATTTCCTTTGAGTGCAACTCTTTGCATATCTCCTTAGATGGCTAATGTTATATCCCTTCCCACTAATAGATAGTTTTTGCTTACAATATTTGCAGGTAGCTTTCTTCGCACCTCCAATAACTTTAACTTCATCAAAATCATTCTAAACAGTTGATGTTTTCGGCTTCTTCTTCTTAATGACACAATCCTCTTCCTCTTGATCTTGATCACGGTGACTTGAATCTGTTGCTACACTTTTTTCATTGTTGCCTTCAAGTTGACTTGAAACTGTCGATGCATTTTGATTGGTGTCAATGTCATTAACAAGTCTACGAGTAGATGAAATAATTTCATTACTCTCAAATGGAGAAGACATCATGTTAACTTGTTTCATCATAGGTTAATTAAATTATACATAAATAGTTACAAATAGGTAACAATATTAAAAGTAACAAACAAAATTTATACAATAATATTAAAAAAGGCAAGAGCATAATTTAAATAATATGTATTAAATAACATAATTCAACTCAGAATTTATAATTATTTTTGCCAAAGTTATATGAAATTCTGACCATGCGATAGGAGTATGGGATGCCAAATAGCATTAGCAAATAACAAAGTATGATTTATAACATATCTTAAGGTATGAATTAGAAGACAAATAAGTTGGATCAAGCTTGTGGCTCCTTTTTGTGCAAGTTTGATGCACAATTTTTAGTTTCAAACAAGTCTACAAACTTGATGCGGGATTAATTGTTGCTTTGCGAACCCAAGTGCAGATTGTCTCAAGTAATAAATTTCTCGGGAGTCCGAGGTCGATCCACAGGGAATTGTTGAAGATTAATTAAGGTGAAGTAAATATTTTGTTGCTATGGTAAAAATTATTTACTTAGGTTAAAAGATCCACTTTTGGTAAATAAAGTAAAGGTAAGATTAATTTCTTTTATAACTCAATTAGAATCCTCGCAACATGAAGGTTCCAATCGGAAAATACAACATTAAAAGTCCATTTAAAATAATATACGTAATTATATTATGTTTCCTAAAAATATTACCACGACTTATAAATGGGTTAAAGCATTTATTGTGCCAATATTTTGTCTACAACAAATCAAGACCTCTTCTTTACAAAGATGGTTTCTAAATTATAAGAAACAAATTATAATACGTATAATGGTTACTAGAAAATATAAATCATTTAAGCACAAGAGAAGAATAAATCTAACCTTACTTTATTACCAAGAGCTTCACCCTTTCACCCAAGTAAAATGAAACTTAGTTACTCATAGATAAGAAGAAAGAAAGAAAGAAGAAGAAGAAGAAGAACATGACTTTCATTTAGAACAAAGGAAAATCACTACAAGAAAACCTAGTAATAAAATGGTATCATTTTAGTAACTAACACCTAATTCCTTCAATGATCTGCCAAGGCCCCCTTTTATAGAGGATTAGAGATACAAAATGTCAAGGGGGCTGAGTTATTAGTGGTTGAATGATTGGAAAATGAGTGGAAAATGCCAAATGACATTAAATGAGTGGCAAATTATGGAGATTCCTTGTCTCCGAAATCATGCAGCTCTGAAGTCATTGCATTCGTCATTTTTGAACCAAGTGGTCTTCATAAAAGTTGTAGGCCTGGATCTTAGCTTTCAAATGGCTTTGGTTTGGGTCCAATATCATTTCTACAACTCTAGATACGTTCAAATTACTACATACTGTCCAGGCCCAGTCACAGCTCCTCTGTTCTGACTTCCAAACCCAATATCACCTTCAAGGAATCCGATTCTGGAAAAGTGTTCAACATGAAAGTTGTAGATATGGGTCTTAAATATTCAGAATCCAAATTTCAGTCCATTTTACAACATCTAGCCCAAAATCTGTGATGAACAGTATACGTAGGTCAAGCTGTCAGGAACAGCACTCTAGTTCTTGCTTCAACCCCAATTTGAGTTATCTACTCGTGTGATTGGGCCTTTGAGGTATTCATGAAAGTTATAGAACTCTCTCTTATCTTTCAAATTCCACTAGAATAAGCTCCAAAGACCACCTACAGCCAAAGATATGGCCAAAGTACAGAAACAGTGTAAGATGTAAATTATGCTGAAAAATTCAATTAAGTCTAATTTGAATCCAAACTTACAAAACATAATCAAAATCAATCAATTAAGTACATGGAGAGTATAAATGACTAAAAATGAAGGCTTATTAATGTATCAAATATGTGATCATCAAATTCCCCCACACTTAGCTTTTTGCACTCCTGAGCAAAACACATAAGACCACTCACAAAATAAAAAAAAAAAAGCACTCAAAAGCTAAACATTCTAAAAGACTCAATTTCTAATAATATTTAAAAATGAAGAGCAATCATTCAAGTAATCAAAACATTCATGAGGTAACATATCTTCACTTCTCAAATCAACAAGCAAGGTTATTTCAATTGAAAAGCATGAGTCAAGAATGATAGATTTTCACAAGATTCACTCTCAATCCCTCAAGTGTTTAAAAGATAGGTATTTCACTCAATTCAACCCATGAAAATTGCACTACCATAAGCTTGCTTATCTTCTACTTCTCCACTACTCAGAACACATGCACACACAAATCATGAGGACTTTATTCAAGGTTGTAATGGGGTCAAGGTAAAGGAGGAGGTAATATAGATATGACAAGATAAACACCAGAGAATAAAAGAACATGAGAGCTGAGTTCAATTAACAAGCATGAAAATTCATCCCAACTCCACCTAATACAAATTCTCTTTACATATTCTTTTCCTTTCCTTTATTACCTTGTTGACCCTCTTCTTTTTATAAGTTTTTTTTTTATTTTTTTTTAAGAATAAGAACATCATATATACATATTTTTTTTAAAATATTCTGCACACACACCCCCACACTTGTTCAAGAACTCATCTAATGACAAACTAATGTTCTCTTATTCCCTAAGGTCAAGTAAGAACATGATTTTTCATTTAAGGCGCATAATGAGTTCGAAACAAAAAATAGTCAAATAAGCTCAAAGGGATTAAGCAAAGGAAAATATGCACAAGGTTGGCTATTTGGTCAAAGTAGTTAATTCAAGAAAAATGCCTCAATCATATTCATGTATGCATATGAAAATGTAGTCTCAAAAAGAATCAAAGCAAGTTCTAGAGTAACAATTTCATGAGTGAAATTCACACAAGAAAGAAGAGAATGGTACAAATGTTCAATCCATTCATCAATAGGCTCAAAATCTCATAAGGCATAATTCTATCAATCTCAGTCCACCAATTTAACATTCATAACCAAACATGTGATTTTTAAGAAAGAAGACAATTAACTCAATCATGCAAATTTCCCTGAATTTGAATTGCTATTTCCACATAAATTAGTTATTACCCTAATTACTCCTTACTCTGCCACCAATTTTTGATGCGTCTCAAGAATAAATAATTTACTCTTTACTCTGCCATCCCTAATTACTTTTGTTGTAAAAAAAATTGATGATAAACACAACAAACATAATCACAAACACACTTTTGAATTTTTTTTTTTGGGTTTTTTTTTAAACCATCCTTCCCCCCAACCAGATCACAACATTGTCCTCAATGTCAAAACATAGATAGGTAAAGGATAGAATATATTACCTTTTGCTGCAATTATTGAAAAGAAAAAAAAATTTCACACAAATTTAAACAGAAACAAAGTACGATAAATAAAACCAAAGCTTGTAATTATTTAAATAGTTGGAGTGTCTTGGTGGCTTTTTTTTCATTTTGCTTCCTTCACCACTTCCTTCACCGCTTCCTTCGACCAATCTATCTCGAGTCATTCTCGGATCGTGTTCATAAACAAATGCTTCTAATTTATCAATCAATTCATCAACAAGTAGAAGCGAGAGATAAGGAGTTGTCTTCTTTGAAGGTGTGACAAATTTCTGTTCCACAAAGATGGTCAACAAAAGATAACAAATTATCAAAGAAATTATTAACATTCAACAAACCTATGAGTTTATGGTGGATGTTCAATTGGGCCAAGAGACAACTTGAAAGACTTCTTCCAAAGTACCAAAACCACCAGGTAAGACAATGAATGCATCGAGTTGTCAAGCATCGCCTTCATTCGTCCATGCATAGAGGATACCTTAATTTCCAAATCAACTGTCTTTCCAACGATGTTCCTTCGAGTTAAAGGTTCAGAATGACACCTAAAACTTGACCACCTCTTACAAATGCGAGAAAGTGATACAGCCCCCATTAACCCAATGCAACCTCCCCATATACTACACGAATGTTCCTCGCAGCAAGTGTTCTACCAACAGTGCTTGCTGCGTTTACAAACTCTAAACCATTCCCATAACTTATCCCACAAAATACACAGATACTGACAAATCTACGAACAGAAGAAGGAGCTCCCTCCATTTCTACACTCACACTTTCTTTGAATGATTATGAGTTGTAGGAAATTGAAGAAAAATGAGTGTTTAAATAGGGAAGAGAATAGAAAAAGTAATAATAGCTCCTATACAGGTAGGTTGACTGGTGTCAGAAAAGTTTGAAATTTAAAAATAATTTTTTTTTGTTTTTTTTTTGTTTTTTTTTGTTTTTTTTTGTTTTTTGTTTTTTGTTTTTGTTTTTACTTCAAGAAAACCATCAGGGTAAAGAAGTCTAGAAACTCCCGAAGGATCTTATCCAAAGGATCGTCTGTCCAAAACCAAAATTTAACAAAATCATACAAAGATAAAATAATAATAACAAATGATTACATACCTTTATGTACAGGTTTCATGGCAGATCTTTATACTGCGTGTCATGAGTGCAGTAATACCAAAACGGCTCACCAATCTGGGCATTCTTCTCCCTCCCGCTTGTGGGATATTTTGATTGAGCTACGACGCCACTAATTAAAGTGCGTAAATCGACAAGGCCTACCACCAACGACCACGGCCGGTGAGAGGTCGTCGAAGAGCCCATGGCATTAAATCACAGATCCAGGCTCGGAGGCATTGTCACGCGAGAATGCAAACACGGACGCTTCTTTCTCGTCCATCAACAAGCAGAGCCTTTGGTTAAAACGTTGGAATGCTTGCGCGGCTCTGCAGAGCATGGCACACGAACCTTATTTACCGACCGGCGTGCGAAGGTCCACCCGAGTCAATGACTTCCACCGCGGGGGCTCCTAATCTAATTAAAGACCAAGTACAACCCAAGTTTCACCTTTTTTTATTTTATTATTTTTTTTATTTCAGTTTTTTTTCCTTTTTTTTTCCTTTTTTTTCTTTTTTTTTCTTCTTTGTTTTCTTCTTTTTCTTCTTTTTAGAAAATGTACAAGATAATATATACATGTTGTTATGATTGTGGCTCACATCTTCCTCTGGTTTCATGTCCAGAAACGGCTTAAACGCCTTCTATGAGTCGGGGATAAGCTTCCCATCCAATTTTCTTTTAAATTGGCAAACAGGATCTTTTTAAGTCAGATTCCCAAGACTATAACGCTCTTGTTCATCCTTGAAGAGATTCCACAAACTAAGAAGTTCACGCTGCACAACTCCACAAGAATGCGTCTCAAGAGTTAATAAGATATTATCTAATGACTCCTTACTCAGTCCATTCTTAATGAAGAATATTTTATCTTCTCTATTTACAGAAACCATCTCCAAAGAGTGACATCGCGTGTTGCAATTCCATCGTGCACACTTGTAACAAACTTTCATTCTTTTTGCTCTTCTCCTTTTTGAAAATGAACTTTTACCGAGACCAGGCATGTATAGGACAAATGAATCTGAAGATTCACCAGCTAAACGAACCTTTGCTTCGGTTATCCAGCGTATATCTTTTGGGATGCCCTTATACATTAACAATCTCAGTCTTTCACACCTAGTTTCATAGACTTTTGTTAGAGCATTTAGAGGGAGAGAAGGAAAATGTTTTCTTAGATTTGAGAGAATGACATCCATTTTGAAAGGAGAAGAAATCAGTTATTATGGGAAACTGAAAAACAAACCGACTTGAGAGTCACGAGTACCGTTATCCGCCATTTAACCTAGAACACAAAGAACTGCAAAAAGAAAGAAACAACATTAAAATAAATTCTACTCATAACAAGGATTAGAAAGAGAAATGGATTCTACCTCAACAACTTGATGTTCCAGAAATGGTTTGAGTCTTTGTCCATTAACCTTAAATACAATACCATTCCTAGGATTCTCAATGTCTATGGCCCCATAAGAATACATATGTTTGACAATATAAGGACCAATCCACCTAGATCTCAATTTTTCAGGGAATAGGTGAAGACGAGAATTATAAAGCAGAACTTTTTGACCAATTTCAAAAGTTTTTCTGAAAATTGATTTATCATGAAAAGCTTTTGTTCTAGCTTTATAAATCTTTGAGTTTTCATATGCATCATTTCTTAATTCCTCAAGTTCATTCAATTGTAATTTGCGTAACTTGGAAGCATCTTCAAGACTTAAGTTGAAAGCTTTAATGGCCCAAAATGCTTTATGCTCCAATTCTACAGGCAAATGACAAGGTTTTCCATAAACTAACCGATAGGGAGACATGCCCAAAGATGTTTTAAAAGCAGTACGGTAAGCCCAAAGTGCATCGTTTAGTCTTAAAGACCAATCTTTACGATTTGGGTTAACCGGTTTTTCCAAAATTTGTTTAATCTCTCTATTTGCTAATTCAACTTGTCCACTTGTCTGAGGATGATAAGGGGTTGTAATTTTGTGGGTAATGCAATATTTCTTCATTAAAGATTTAAATGGTTTATTGCAAAAATGTGTTCCCCCATCACTGATGATAGCTCGAGGAATTCCAAATCGACTCAAAACATTTTCTTTTAAAAATTTTAGAACAGTTTTATGATCATTGTGCCGACATGGAATTGCCTCAATCCATTTTGAGACATAATCAACTGCAACCAAAATGTACACAAATCCAAAAGATGATGGAAATGGACCCATGAAATCAATTCCCCAACAATCAAAAATTTCAATGACAAGGATAGGGTTCAAAGGCATCATATTTCTTTTAGAAATGGACCCCAATTTTTGACAACTTTCACAACTTTTGTAAAAAGTATAACTGTCCTTGAATAAAGTGGGCCAATAAAATCCACACTGCAAGATTTTCGCAGCTGTTTTCTTTGAAGAAAAATGACCTCCACATGCTTCTGAATGACAAAATTTAATGACACTACTTACCTCATTGTCGGTACACATCTCTCGAAAGATTTGATCAGGACAATATTTGAACAAATATGGGTCATCCCAAAAGAAATTTTTCACCTCAATCAAAAACTTTTTTTTGTCTTGGTGTGTCCACTGAAGCAGCATCTTACCTGTTGTCAGCCTTGACAAATGATCTGCAACAACATTTTTGGCTCCTTTCTTGTCTTTTATTGTGATGTTAAATTCTTGAAGCAACAAGATCCACCGTATCAACCTGGGTTTGGCATCCTGTTTAGACATTAAATATCTAACAAAGAAGATGATCAAGTGAAAACAACAAAGGATGAACCAATTAAATAAGCTCAAAATTTATCCAATGCAAAAATTACAAGAAAGTAGTTCTTTTTCAAGAGTGGTGTAATTCATTTGTGCATTATTCAAAGTTCGACTTGCGTAATAAATTACATGAGGCTTACCTTCCTTTCTTTGGCCTAAAACAAAAGCCAACAAAGAAAATCACTAGCATCACACATCAACTCAAAAGGCAAAGACCAACCAGAGATTGCATGATAGGAGCGGTCAAAAGACCGATTAATTTTTCAAAAGATTTTTGACAATCTTGAGTCCAATCAAATGGTGTATCTTTTGTTAGAAGATTACATAAAGGTCTAGATATAGCACTAAAGTCCTTTACAAATCTTCTGTAAAATCCTGCATGTCCTAAAAAGGAACGAACTTCTCTGACTGTTTTTGGGAAAAGCAAATGAGCAATTAATTCAACTTTGGCCTTATCAACTTCAATTCCCTTAGAAGATATCACATGGCCTAACATTATTCCTGAGGTAACCATGTAATGACATTTTTCCCAATTTAACACAAATCCTTTTTCTTCGCATCTTTTAAGAACTTTTTCCAAATTATCAAGACAATTTTCAAAAGAATTTCCAAAAACTGTCAAATCATCCATGAAAACTTCTAAAAAATGCTCAATCATGTCACTGAAAATACTTAGCATGCATCTTTGAAAAGTTGCCGGAGCATTACAAAGACCAAAAGGCATTCTTCTATATGCAAAAGTGCCAAAGGGACAAGTAAAAGTGCTCTTTTCTTGGTCCTCTAATGCAATTGGTATTTGATTATACCCTGAATAACCATCAAGAAAACAATAGTAGGGATGTCCTGCTACTCTTTCTAGAATCTGATCAAGAAATGGCAATGGAAAATGGTCTTTCCTAGTGGTCGCATTCAATTTTCTCGAAATCAATACACATACGCCAACTAGATGAGACTCGGGTAGGTATTAATTCTCCTTTTTCATTTTCAACCACTTTAAGTTATTCCGATTTCTTAGGCACAACTTGTGTAGGGCTTACCCACTGCTATCGAGATAGGATAGATAATTCCAACATCAAGTAATTTAAGAACTTCACTCTAACTACCTCTTTCATGTGTGGATTTAATCTTCTTTGAGGTTGTTGAGATGTTTTAGCATTATCCTCTAAATGGATTCTATGTGTACATTAATGAATTAATGCCTTTTATATCCTTTAATGTCCATCCAATTGCACTTTTATGCCTTTTAAGTACTTCTATCAACTTACCTTCTTGTTCTTTGGTCAAGGATGAGGAAATTACCACCGGAGAGCTTTGTTCTTCTCCCAAAATGTGTACTTCAACCCATCGTAATGGCTTCAGCCCAAAGTATGGGTACTTCTTCATGGGTATCTTCATTCATGATTTTAGCTCTTCGAATCTTGGCTTCCTTCTTTTGTATTCCATTTCCTGTGTACAAAAGCAAAGAGCATATTTCGTAAACATCATCATCTAATTGTGTAGTCAATCAAATGAATTAATTAAACAGATTTCTAATGGGTCAGAAGAACTCCTGATTTGAAAATGATTATCTATAATGGCCTCAATCCCTTCAATCTCTTCATTGTCATCATAAACTTCATGTGGTTGCTTGCACATGTTGAAAACATTAAGCTCCAGTGTCATATTTCCAAAAGTTAGCTTCACCACTCCATTTCTGCCATTTATCAAAGCATTAGATGTTGCTAAAAATGGGCGACCAAGAATAACAGGAATCGACTTAGAACTATCAACCATAGGTTCGCTTCAAGACAATAAAATCCACAGGATATATGAATTTATCAACTTGTACCAACACATCTTCTACTATTCCTTTTGGAATTTTAATTGATCTATCGCAAGTAGAAGAGTTACGTAAGTTGGTTTTAACTCACCAAGGTTGAGTTCTTTATAAACCGAATATGGAAGCAAATTAACACTAGCACCAAGATCAAGTAAAGCTCGTTCAATTTTATGTTCACCAATAATGCATGAAACTCAGTAGGACAACCAAGGTGTCTTTATATTTCAACTCATTATTGTTTTGAATAATGGAGCTTACCTGCTCACCAAAAATGCATTCTTTTTCACATTATGTTTCCTTTTAACAAAGGCACAAGTCTTTCAAATATTTGGCATAAGAAGGAATTGTTTGATAGCATCTAACAGAGCAATATTGACCTTCACTTGTTTAAAGATTTCAAAAATGTCACCGTTATGATTCACTTTACTTGAATTGTTTAATGCTTGAGGAAATGGGGGTGAAGACGAGGATTTGATCTCCTTTTGGCTAGGTGGCTTATCAACTCCTTCCTCATCTTTGGGAATTGACTCATCATCTTTCTCAAAAGTTCAGAATTTGTTTTTCAACAACCTTTCCACTTTCCTAAGAGTTATCACTGAGTTGACTTGATCTATTTTTTGACTTTCTGAACTACCCTCATTTAGGCTAAACTGACCCTAGGGATTTGGTTGAGGTTGAGAGGGAAACTTTCCTTTCTCATGAATGGCAAGTGCAGAAGAAAGTTTAGCAAAAGTGTCTTTTATGTCAATCATGGCTTGAGTGTTTTGACTATTGATGGCCTCTTGTTTTTCCATGAATGCATGCAATGTTCCTTCAAGGTTTTTTCTATATGGTGGGACATAGGGTGCATATCCTTGAGGATTTTGAGAATCTTGCTGTGCCTGAGGAGGTGGTGGTTGCATGAATTGTGACTGGTTGCTATTCCTCCAACTGAAATTCGGGTGATTTCTCCATCCCGGATTGTATGTATCTGAAAAAGAAGAAGTGAATGACTTTTTAAAATTATTCATTGCATTTACTTGCTCATGCATAACTTCTTTAAAAATAGGAATTTTTGGACATTCATTTGTTGAGTGTCCTAATTCATCACAAATGCCACAAATTTCTTCATTTTGCACAGATTTGATTTCTTTTACTTTCCCAGATTCCATGGCTTCAACCTTTCTAGCCAAACTAGCAAACCTTGCATTTAGATCTTCTTCTTGACTAAGATGATATTTTTCTTTATTAGCATTTGCAAGGTTAAATCTAATTGAATTTTCAGAAGGATTAGTACCATGCCAAGATTGAGAATTTTCAGCCAAATGGTCTAAATAGTCTAAAGCTTCATCAGGTTCTTTATCAAGAAATTCACCATTGCACATTGTTTCCACAAATTGCTTGGTTTCAGGTGTTAACCCTTCATAAAAGAAACTTAAAGTGCGTCATTTTTTAAAACCATGATGTGGGCAAGAATTCAACAAATCTTTAAAACGTTCCCAACTTTGAAAATATGCTTCATTTGAATTTTGAGAAAAATTTTGGATTTGTCTTTTCAAAGCATTGGTTTTATGTGTTGGAAAAAATTTCTTCAAAAACTCACATTGCATTTCTTGCCATGTGCCAATTGATCTTGGTTTCAAAGTGTTAAGCCAAGATTTTGCTTTATCTTTCAAAGAAAAAGGAAACAATTTAACCTTAATAACCTCTTCAGTGCAAGTTTGATAATGAAAAGCAGTACATACTTCTTCAAATTCTTTTAGATGTAAATATGGGCTTTCAGATTCTAAACCATGGAAATTAGGAAGTAAAGAAATCATACCTGGCTTGAATCTAAAATTGTTGGCATTGACTGGAAAGATAAAACATGATGGACTAGAATTTCGGGATGGTTACAAATATTCACGCATGGTTCGCAACGGTTGATTTTCATGTTCATCATGCACACTTTCGTTGTCAGCCATTGTGCTTAATGTGTGTGATTGTGATTCAAACAAATCAATATGTAAAGTACCTGAATTAACTCTAACCAAACGATCAGAATTTAAATCACGATACCAACTAAGCATAAACAAGTAACTTACAGTATAAAATAAAATGTACAAGATAGCAATATAAACTATCCATTAAATATTAACAAAGGTGTGGTTTAAACCAACCACCAAATAAGTTAATAAGCAAAAAAAAGTAAAAAGTTAGATAAATGATAAAGTAAAAAGTTAGATAGTTAGTAAGAAAGTTAGTAAGTTAGTAAACAAAAAAAAATGACAGAAAATAAATAAAAAAATGACAGAAAAATAAATACAGAAAATAAAGTACAAAAATAATAATAATAAAATGGAGAGTTACCTCCACTAAGTTAAAATGTACAAGAAAATAAAATGGAGAATTACTCCCACCGTATTTAAATTAAAATGCAAAAAAAAAAAAAAAAAGTGCGGAAAGTAAATTTAAAGAAAAAAAAATAAGTAAAAGGGAGAGATTCCCCCACCAAGTTAGTACGTAAAATAAAAAGGAGAGGTTCCCCCACTAAGTTTGTATGCATAGAAATTAAAAAGGGAGAGGTTCCCCCACTAGTTAGTATGTTAGTATATATACAATTTTTTTTTTTTACACCAGAAATTCAATCTTCAAATCAAGTCCTCGGCAACGGCGCCAAAAACTTGATGCACAATTTTTAGTTTCAAACAAGTCTACAAACTTGATGCGGGATTAATTGTTGCTTTGCGAACCCAAGTGCAGGTTGTCTCAAGTAATAAATTTCTCGGGAGTCCGAGGTCGATCCACAGGGAATTGTTGAAGATTAATTAAGGTGAAGTAAATATTTTGTTACTATGATAAAAATTATTTACTTGAGTTAAAAGATCCACTCTTGGTAAATAAAGTAAAGGTAAGATTAATTTCTTTTATAACTCAATTAGAATCCTCGCAACATGGAGGTTCCAATCGGAAAATACAACATTAAAAGTCCATTTAAAATAATATACGTAATTATATTATGTTTCCTAAAAATATTACCACCACTTATAAATGGGTTAAAGCATTTATTGTGCTAATATTTTGTCTACAACAAATCAAGACCTCCTCTTTACAAAGATGGTTTGTAAATTATAAGAAATAAATTATAATACGTATAATGGTTACTAGAAAATATAAATCATTTAAGCACAAGAGAAGAATAAATCTAACCTTACTTTATTACCAAGAGCTTCACCCTTTCACCCAAGTAAAATGAAACTTAGTTACTCATAGATAAGAAGAAAGAAAGAAAGAAGAAGAAGAAGAAGAAGAACATGACTTTCATTTAGAACAAAGGAAAATTACTATAAGAAAACCTAGTAACAAAATGGTATCATTTTGGTAACTAATACCTAATTCCTTCAATGATCTGCCAAGGCCCCCTTTTATAGAGGATTAGAGATACAAAATGTCAAGGGGGCTGAGTTATTAGTGGTTGAATGATTGGAAAATAAGTGGAAAATGCCAAATGACATTAAATGAGTGGCAAATTATGGAGATTCCTTGTCTCCGAAATCATGCAGCTCTGAAGTCATTGCATTCGTCATTTTTGAACCAAGTGGTCTTCATGAAAGTTGTAGGCCTGGATCTTAGCTTTCAAATGGCTTTGGTTTGGGTCCAATATCATTTCTACAACTCCAGATACGTTCAAATTACTACATACTGTCCAGGCCCAGTCACAGCTCCTCTGTTCTGACTTCCAAACCCAATATCACTTTCAAGGAATCCGATTCTGGAAAAGTGTTCAACATGAAAGTTGTAGATATGGGTCTTAACTATTCAGAATCCAAATTTCAGTCCATTTTACAACATCTAGCCCAAAATATGTGATGAACAGTATACGTAGGTCAAGCTGTCAGGAACAGCACTCTAGTTCTTGCTTCAACCCCAATTTGAGTTATCTACTCGTGTGATTGGGCCTTTGAGGTATTCATGAAAGTTATAGAACTCTCTCTTATCTTTCAAATGCCACTAGAATCAGCTCCAAAGACCACCTACATCCAAAGATATAGCCAAAGTACAGAAACAGTGTAAGATGTAAATTATGCTGAAAAATTCAATTAAGTCTAATTTGAATCTAAACTTACAAAACATAATCAAAATCAATCAATTAAGTACATGGAGAGTGTAAATGACTAAAAATGAAGGCTTATTAATGTATCAAATATGTGATCATCAAAGTCAATGAGAACTAACCTATTTTCAAAAGGTCTTCCAGCAAAACACCATAGACTATGATAAGAAGCAGAAAAATATTGTTACGTGGTTCAAATCCAGTACTGGATCTAGCTTGAATAGATTATGGCTGCAAACTAACACCTTATCAAATATTGTTACATATCAAAGTCTCTTTTTACTAAATAAAAATACGTGTCATTAATACCTTATCAATCCAGATGGATCCAACAGATTCAGTATGAGTTATATTTAATTATGTTCGTTGTTATTGGTCTTTGTCCTGCATCACATGGAGAGCCAACATCAGTAGCAATCAGAAATTAATGCCTGAAGTTCAGTTAGAAACATAACTCCAAATAGTGATAGTAAAATGAATGGTTAGTTAGTTATGATTGCTTGTGCTGGCTGAGTAGCTTATAAATCAGGGCGCAGTTCCAATTAAGTAAAATATGTTGACCAAAATTTGAGGTGAGAAACCATAGTTTTCTTGACCTAAGCATAATGATACAGCAGCATGCACAATAGAATAATAGAGAGAACTATTTAATGGTGCCCTTTCTTAGATTCATTGTCTTTGACCTCTTTTCTGATAGTGAATAAATTTTGTCTTATTTGGGATGTGGATTGAGCTTGAGTCCTCTTCATCATTCTAATTTCTAAAGTAGTAGGAAGAAGAATAGGTCAAACAAATTACAAAAATATTCAAACTTCTGAAGTATGGAGCACGTTCACACTTGAGACAGTCAGGATTTCAGTAAATTCAAATCTCATGTTGTGCAATGAAAAAGGAAAAAGAAAGAACACCTACGAATTTTATTAGTGGGGATTGGGGGGTCCGAATCCCATACTGCAACAATCAATTCAAGTACCTTGGCTTCCATATTTATCAGGTTATGAATTTTCCATAAGTTACAGGTAGTAATTAGTGTGAGTTTTTAATGAATTTTCCATATTTACTGCTCAGATCTATGACTGTGAAGCGGAGCGAGCGCGAGGCAAAGAGCTAGAGACAGAGACATACCTGTGGAGGTGGAGCAGCAGCGTCTCAGACGGGGAAGCAGCGTCATGGACTAGATGTGGAGCAGTGGCTCCTATGGTGGATGAAGACGGCGCCATGCATCGCGACTGGCGAGTGGTGGTCTGGTCTCTGGTGGATGGGTAGGAGGATGGCGCAACCCTTGTTATTTTTAATCTGAGAATTGAGATACTAACTTAGGTTTTTGTTTCTAATTTTTATTAAAATTTAATTAAAAAATATTAATATATTATAATAAATTAATAATTATAACAATTATAATAATATATAATATATTATATATATTTAAATAGGCTAGCTGTCGGACCTAAAATGCTTATTAAATGGCACGAGGCTGACTGCAAATAGGCTTTAATTAAATAGGCTTTGTAAAAAGCCTTGACTTAGCTTATTTAGTAAACAAGTCAAGCTAGACCAACCTACAAGCAGGCCAAGCCACAGGTCCCTAACGGACAGTCTGACCTATTTCCACCCCTATTCAACGGGTACTCGACTCCGTAAGTTTTTCACCTTTCTATCAAGCTTCAATGGGTCTCCTTACCACCTTTAATTTTTCAGGTCCCTGCACCCACAACCTCTAGTTTTTGGGTCCTCATACCCATTGTTTTTAAGTTTCCAAGTTCCTCTACCTATTTCCTTTAAGTATCCAGGTCTATATTCTCGTGGCCTTTACCTTTCAGGGTCCTCATACCCCACATTTTTATCTTGTTTTAATGTCCGTTGCGTTTTGCATCGATTTACATACTCTATATAGTAAAAAAAAAAAAAGAATGAGGGGAGATAACAAAAATAAAAAGGAAAGAAAAATTTTCGTGGACAAAACTAAATCAATTCCTTTGCTTTCCATTTAGTTTAAATGTAAAGCAAAGGCGGGCAGCTGTTAATACTCAATTTTGTCTATAAAAAAATTATTTTTGTTGCTTAACTAAAAATTAACAATTTTGTATTAAATGATGCTTAATTGCAATGTTTTGAACACATAATATTTTTTCAGGTTTTTTTACTTCTATTTTATTAGAATCACTACTTTTTCTTATTATTTGTACAAAAAAAGAAAAAAAATAGGGATATGCTTTTAATAAAAAGTTATAATTTGTTTTTCTTAAAAAACAATTAAAGGATATGTTTTTAATGAGAAATCATGATTTGATTTTCTTAAAAAATAATTGAAGGATATGCTTTTAATGAGAAATCATGATTTGATATTATTGAAAAATAAAGGATATGTTTTTAATAAGAAATCATGATTTGATTTTCTTAAAAAATAATTGAAGGATATGCGTTTAATGAGAAATCATGATTTGATATTTTTGAAAAATAAGGGATATGCTTTTAATAAGAAATCATGATTTGATTTTCTTAAAAAATAATTAAATGACGTGCTTTTAGTGAGGAATCATGATTTGATACTCTTAAAAAATTTTAAGATTAAAAAAAAAGACTCGAAATAAGAGATTGTGATAGTTCAATAAAAAAGGAAAATAGGGAATGTGTTTTAAATAAGAGATCATGATTCAATTTTTTTAAAATAAATCATGGGATAATTTAGGTGGCTAATTTTGTTGAGATTTTTTGTGATCAATTAATGGATTGATATTTATATAAGAATTAAGGTTTAATAATCACCTATAATTAGAACCTTCACTCATTCACAATTACAAAAAATTATACATAATTACATAAAATTACACACAATTACATACATGAAAAGAGCTTGCCATGTGAAGAGTTAGAGTTGGAGGTGAAGATCAGTAGAAGGTAAGAGGTGTGTGCGGGTTAACTTAATAGAAGTCACTGATTTCTTTACCAACAGGTACATTCTCTTACCATACATTATTCAAGCTTGTGTTGGATTAGATGTTAGTGAAGTTGATTTTATGTGCTACGATATTCTAGTAATATGTTATAATTACGATGTTGAATGAATTTTGATATCTGTTTGGTCTCTGTATAATTATGATGTGACTTTGGATTCTTGGGAATTAAATTGAATTTGAATTAATAGGATAAAATTTATTCCTATTTTTTCTATCAATTCGGGTTACATGGCACGTTTATGGATTATTGGTGTGTATTTTAATAGACTACCAAATGTTGCACTAAAAATTAAGTGAGTTGTGACAATTTGTTGATCTGAATAATTTAATTTTTTTAAAAAGTGTTATTTGAATTACAGCCATTTACGGGTGATGTCTCAAGCATGACACCGAGCTTCACATTTCAAGAATTAATTGAATTAACTGAATCGTGATAACTTGTTAATTCAAATTTAAAAAAAGACTTTTTTTAAATTAAAACAAACCAACCAACAAATATTTTTTAAAGAACGATATAACTTTGAACTATTTATTACACCCGATGCTACGTAGGAGTGGAATCTCTATTCTATTAAGCCAAAATTAATTTTTATAATTTAGTTATTTTTTTATAAATAGTTACAATATTTTTTAAAGGGGGTAAAATAAAATGTATTTGAAATTATTAAAATTTGTACAACTAATTTAAGGTACTGTTCTTGGAACTAGCAATGTAGGATGCTAAAATATTTTCTACCTATAATCGACTCCCGAATCCAAATTCATTTTCCAAAAGACCATTTTTTTCTAATTAAAGGGTTTTTCTAATGTTTTTTTAATTTTAATAAACACTAGTGGTGACTCTATTATTTTCAAAATCCTATTTTCGATCATCCTATCATAATCCTGGTTGCAACAATGAGTTTGATAGTTGTGGGTACACATTTTCTTATGAAATGTTTGAAATTCTCCTTTCAGAAGAGTAGAAGAATTGGCATTCTTATGCTTATGAGGTTTTTGAGCAACAACTTACAACTTTTACTTTTGGTTGCATGCATTGTTATTGGAAGCAATATGGCAAAAAGGTTTGTTAATGACAATAAAGACAATGAGATGGAATTAAGGGTACCTTTTCCTTGAACATAGTTGTTTATGATCTTGAGTGAACAAATAAGAATTATATGCTTGCAATTATAGAATCATGGGATAAGATAAATGTCTTTAGTGTTTGGTTGTGTGGCTCTACATATGGAGAAATTCTTAGATGCTCTTGGAAGAAGAGATTTATCTTACTCTATACCATTCAATGTGTGCCACATCAGCTTTGTGGTTCATCATTATCTCCCACACTAACTATATTTTCATTGTCATAGTTGATTTGTCATATATTCAATAGTACATTACAAGAAAAATCTCTTACAATGGGAGCATCTAAGAATCTCTCTTACATATGTAATGGGTTATATGTAAGTGCTTTTAACTAGTGACATGTATGTTGTTTAGCTATAGTCAAGACATCAATACACAATCAGGTAAGTTTTGTTCACGTAGAATTGATTTTATTTATTTATATTGATTCCACACGTGACGCATAATAATCAACTAGTCAATTTCACTTTGGATTTCAGATTTTCATCATCTAGCCTTTAAATTTTAATCCATCCATCAATGTAGTCTACAAATTTTATGGTCATATGATAGCAGCTTTCTAAGTTGTATCCATGGTGTAACATTCGAGTGGCCATAATTGGAGAACTCGTTGTCTGTTATATTTGCAATCCAATTCTTAGTATTTTGTCTCCCAACCTTTCTCTTATAGTTCAGTTACATCTTAAAATAACCAATCTCAACAAATAAGCATACATTAAAATACTAATACTCTCATCTTCATATGACATGTCTAAGTATACAATCATATTACCTTAAATGTAATCTCAATCATTAAGCTTCATCTCCTTCCAATGGCTCTTCAAATACGTACATGTATTTGTTTCATTACTTTTCACCCACCATTCTTAAGCTAAATGGAAAAGTAAAATAAATTATTACTTTAAAACTATTACATAATCATACTGCCATTATTAATTCAAGTATCCAATTACAAATATTCAGCCAATGAAACAGTTACACAAATTTTTTATGCAATATCCCATTTGTAATTTTGGATGGCAAATAGGCTCACAGTCGGAGTCGTTCTGACACTTACAAGGTTCTGTGATGTAATGTAGAAATGAAGGAATGTTAACAAAAAGGAATGAAAGCATATATGTAAGGTAAAGAAATAAAAATGAAAAAGAGGAGAAATAATATTACTCACCGTCGATAGCAAGAAGGAAGAGAAAAAGGAAGTGGATCAAGGCATAAACAAACTTATGTGTTTTAGTCATTGTTTTTCACAACTACATATAACCAACCATAAATCATTTTATTGCTTTTATAATGCAAAGAAAAATTATATTCTGTTACGTCAACTAAACAGATTCGTAGCACTTTTTAAATTGTAAGATACCTTTTCCTAATACTAAAATCATTATTATATAACTCCTTAATACCTCAGGGGTTGTGTTTGTCCCTTCAACCCATTCAAATGATCACTTGACCTCAGCAAGGATCTTGTACGAAAATCCTGCTGATTGTATGATATTTTGCCTTTTGTTACCTACATTTCTTTCTTTTTCTTTTATTTTCCTTTTAGTGATAGACAGGGGCAAATGCCCAAAATAGAAAGAATGGCACTAAATGTTAGCAAAGCCATTTGTAGGAATGGTGCACAAATGATTTGCCAGCATATTTTAAGCATAAATTAAAAAGATTTTAGGATCTAGGTTAATTCACATCAAATGTAGAACTTACATGATTTCTTCCACATTCGCATTCATAATGATTTTGTGATTCATATTCATTAGCATTTTTTAAAAGAGTAATATGGAATGTTATGCAAATGGTTTATATGAATGGTGCATCAATGATAGTTTCTTAGATCTCTTATATGCTTAATTGATTGGGTTTGACCATATTTTATAAGTTTGTGTTCAAATTGAGCTTAATTGTATATTTTAACATTATTAGAAATTTTATATTGTTTCTATATTTTGGGCATAACTTGAGTTATAGACATCTAAAAATTATGAATTTTACCTTAAAGGAAAGCTGAGAGAAAATTCTACAACTTTGAGGAGAGTTGGAAGGCTGAATCAGATGTCTAGTAGGTTAGATTGGGCCATGAAGTCAAAATAGAGATGTTGTCATTGGAACCTAAATGATGTGCAAAGATTATGCCATAATTTGGGTTATATGTGTGATATGAACTTGAAATTAGTAACATTTGAAAGCTAAGACATATATCTTCACTTCTTATAAAGGGGGTGAATTAAGTGATCACAAACTTTTAAAATAACATTAAAAAATTAAGCATTTTGAATCACTCAATTAACAAATGCAGTGAAACATGGATAAATTAAGTTAATATAGAATATAAAGAGTGTAGGGAAGAGAGAATCAAACTCAAGAATTTATCTTGATTTAGCTACCAATAACTTGTCGCCTACATCTAAGCCCCAAGTTTAACTTGAAATTTTCTTCACTATCTCCTAGACTTCACGGGTGCTAGGAAAACCTTTGTACAAGAAAGAGCACTCCTCACACCTTAGGATACCTCACCCTTATGCTAGAGCCTCCAACTCTTCAAGTTTCACAAGTGCTTGAAACACTTTTACATTCAAGAGCACTTATAACACCTTTGGGATACCTCATCCTTTGTGTTTGAGCCGCACTATAAGGGATACCTCTCACTTTTTCTCTCTTGAGGGATACATCACCCACTTATAATGATTTTAAGATGAAAAGAAAAATTAGAAACTCTCATAAGAGTAGATATACAACTTAAAGAACAAAGGAATAGAAGGATTTTGTAATAAAGAGCTCAAAATATGATTTTGATGATTCAAGGATCAAATTAAGTGTTCTAGAGTTGTAAAAACTTCAAACATCACTTATATATAGAGCTTAAATGATAAAATGGTCGTTAGTAGTGTTTAGAAATGATTTCTTACGAAAACTAGCCATTTATAGTCGTTGGGAGTGTATTCTAACATGTTTTATTCAAATAACAAATCATTTATTCGAATAAACCAAGTGGTTAAACGATTATTACACTCTGGTTTCTAAAACTGACTTTAAATGGTCATAACTTCTTCATTTCTCATCTGTTTAAAGAAAATGATCACTCATTGGAAAGACCTTTGAGTTTATTTTTAAATGGAAGAAGTTTTAGAATAAAACTCAAAGTATTTTGAAAGTTATGATCAAAAGAGTAACCAAATATCAGCTTTTCAAAACTCAAACTTGACTATTTTTCATAGTTTTGAACTACCAACATGACTAGCTTTTCAAAACATGTTTATTGGGTATTTTAGCATATAAGAACCATTTGTAATTATTTAAAAACATATTTGAGCTCTTTTATTATAAAATCTCTATATTTACATATGAGAAAGCCTAAAAGAAAAATATACCAATTCTAGTCATTAGGCTTTTTGATGTAATATAAGCTTCCAAAAATTTCTTCTCTTCAAATCTTGTAAAAGCTTGGAACATCTTATCATTCTCATTCTTCTTAAGTTGAGCATTATTGTGACCCTTTGATTTCTTGTTGCAATGCTCACTCTTGGTACTTGAATTATCCTACAAAGTATTATTCACTTAAAATAAACATAATTAGTCCAAATTTATAATTAATTATCTTCATATGCATGATTCATAAATGTACAAATTTAGTTAGTATAATGTAACACATTGAAAAATATGTTAGGCTTGTATATGGATATAAAGGTAGCCTAATATCTGCTTAACATGTCTGTTTAATTTTGTGACTTTCTGAGCATATTTAGTCATTTTGCTGTAACAATTTTTGTGAGAAATAATTGTTATTAGCCCAAAAAATGGTAAACTGCTCAGTTAGTGAAAATAAATGTGGAGACTTTATTTCTAGGTCACAATGTGTAAGCTGTGCTATAGTTAAAATCTAAGGATAATCAGAGTTAGTTTGATATTTTTAAGTATACTGGGTGTGTGTTTTAATACCAGATTGACTAATCACAGATATGGAAAAATGTGACAATGGTGAAACCAGATTTTTAATGAATCTTAAGATTTATTATAAATCTGTTAGAAGTTAGAAAACTAGATTTGGAGAAATCTAAGTGTTCCTAGCAGATATAGTTTATACAACAAACTATCAAGGTTAATGAGAGGCTCTCGGTTGCTGCCTCTTTTGTTTGACCAAGTCATGAGATTTTATATCTCATTTCATTCTTTCTTTTTCTCATTTTCATGGCTTCCAACCGAGGCAGCAAGGGAAGGAGGAAAACGAAGAGAAAAGGAAGAGAATGAGAAGGGAAGACAAGTGAGAATCTTCCATGGCTAAGCCAAGGCTTCATCATCTGTAATGTTTTAAGGTAGGGCACTTAGTCTTTTGTACTCTTATCCTTTTTATCTCTATCATGTTTCATGGTTTTGGGTTGAGTAATGGATTGGGTGAGTGTTGGTATGAGATTTCCATGCTTGATTCTTGTTTTTAGGTGTGAAGTTGAGCTGTTATATGCTTAAGTGAAGCATAACTGCTAGCTTGAAATCTAAGATTTACCTTAGAACTTTTTGTGAAAGGGTTGGAAAAGGGGTTTTGTGAGAATGGGGCTTAACACTTTTAATATGAGATTTTGAGGTGTTTTGAATGATTTTCTTGCTTGGATGTGTTTTAAGGGTTGTTTATGGCTTGTTCATTATATGAGTTTGAGTTAGAAACTTGGAACTCTCCATTTGAGCCCATGATGGCCAAAGTGAGAAATTTGGGATTTGGATAAGTGATTTGATTCATGAATCCAATTTTGGTGGTTTGAGTTAGTGATTGATGCTTCCTATATGTTAGTGAACTTGTTAGGAACTTGAAATCACCAAGAAACCATTTTGGAGTGAGTAAATTTCATGAGAAACCATATTGGAACAGTTAGGACATTCTGCAGCAATTCTGTAGAATTGTTGTCACGTGGAGAGTGCCTAGACACCTAGTCTAGAGCGACTAGACGCCTGTGGTCCAGAGAAGAGTGATCACATAACAGGGCAATTAGCGTCTAGACGCCTAGAGCATTTTTCATCAGAATCTTTATTTTGATGTGTTGAGATTCCCTAATTATTAGGATCCTTTGTATATGCATTTTTAAAGTTTGTTAAGACACTAATGAGGGTAATTCTTAGAGAGAATGACCCCCTAGCATATATTAGAAGTTTGGAAAACCCTTAGGCACCCAAAGTGATAGGATTTGCCTTTGGATGAGGTTGGAGAACCTATAGGCGACCTAAGTATGGGAAATGCCTTATGATAGACTCGTGAGATCCTAGACAACCATAATATGGTAGAGTGTCAAGGGGTAATGTCTTTGGAAACCTTAGGCTTCCATTGTGTGTATGGAATGCCATAGAATAATCTTGGAAACCTTGAGCATCCAAGTGTGTTGGAATGCAACAAGGAAGTGTTTAGAACCTTGTTCAACATGAGGTTAACTTTGGTATCACTTGTGAAGTGATGGTGTAAGGTTCTAGATACAAGACCATTAGTGTTGAGACACAACTAGTGGTAGTTCTTGGAAAGAATAATCACTTACCTTATATGAAGGACTTTAAGAAATTAAGACAAGGTGTACTAGAAATAACTAGTTTGGATTTGTTTGGTATAGTATGCCTAACTATATGCATAACTTACTCCTTTAGGGTTAAATTTGAGTTTAAGATGCATAGTTAGTATATGTTCTCTTGTTTTTAAAGGTTGAACTTGAGGATATGCTAGAAACATGGGTTAGTTCCTTTATGTGATAGAGTTGAGCTAAGAGTACATGTTTGCTAGTGATAGTTCTTTCACTTGGTTAAGGTGAACCTTGTGATAGGATTTGTGAAACCTTAGCCATCCTTTGAGAAGTAGAATGTCATAGGTCAATACCTATAACCTTAAGCAACAGGAGGTTGCCTAGTGAATCACTTGTGAAGTGATGAAATAAGGTATTAGGTGTCATAAGCTAAGTGTACTTGGCTTGTTAGTTGTGTCATCATGCATAGGTTGCTCCTTTGTGTGGAAAGTGGAGCCAGAGATACATGAATGACATTTTACTCCCTTATGAAACGAGGTTGAGGTATAGGAAATACTAGAAACATAACTTTTCTCCTTAAGCAATAAGTGAGTTTGGTTGGGAAGTTTGCTAGTTTTCCTTAGTCACTTAGTTAGAAAGGACCTAGTGATAATTATGTGTTTATGAAATACATTGTATATCTTCTTTTCAAACTTGTTATGTCTTGTTTCCTATGTATTGTAACCTTAAATGGTGTTCATAACCATGTGACCTGAGAATAAGGTGTTGTATCCGAATTCTCCTTGCAGATTTACTTGTACGGTCAGGGTTACCGTTATGGGAGTGGTAATAGTACTCTTACGTTAGTGAGAGGAAAGTACTCACCTATTACCAAGTAGGCTAGTGCTAGTTAGGCCTAACCTGCTCAGTATATACAAGGGAACACTGGGTTCTTGGGAAATAAGTAAGTGACATGTATTTTCAAAAACTAAAATCTGTACTTGCACTGCATCATTATATTATTAGGACCTGTTTGAGTATAATCATACTTCATAACATAAAGCATTGCATGGTTGACACTTGTATGGGCATTTGTCATGATTTAATCGATTTGCTTGTTAGTTGCTTGCTTGATGATATTTCATAATTGTATGGGAAGTTGTCTAATATTGTTGATTGTTCGATATTAGCACGAGATAAGGTTATAGCTTGCCTTGTGAATGTTACATAGAGCATGTACATATTTTGATAGTGTTTGAGCAGGGGCTCATTGATCTGTTGTAAGCTTAATCTTATGCGCTCAGTTGGTTATTACTTATTTGTTGTTTAATAATTAACTGTTGGTTTTGGAATTGTATATACTAAGAAATTATGATTTCTCACCCCGATTGTGCTTCCATGTAAATCTAGGTACAGGTAAGGGAAGCAGAAGCATGGTTTTATTTTGTTTCTTGGAATAAATATGTTGTATATTTATTTCCTGCTACCTTGAGCCTGTAAAAGTTATATATTACTGTTTGCCTTGAGAGGTTGATAATGTATATATATGGTTTTTTTCTTATTCAGATTTTGCATATTTACTCATTGTGTATGAATGATATGGGTTAGTTGGTTGTGTTTAGGTTAGAAGTAGCGTTGTTAATACTATTTATCTAGGTATATGTGTGATATACTAGGTTACTGGTATTAGGATGTTACATATAACATACATATAAGACTTTCATAGGCACATCCAAATAAGACATTTATCAATTACAAATAAATATGCTCTATATAAGATGCAACAAAGAACACTTTGTACATTTTTGTTTAAATATAGTCAAATCCAATATTAATTTAATATAACTCATATAACATATTATTGGATATATTTTATAAAAGATGTTATAAAAAATATGCATGATTCTTATATGAAATATAAGTAAGGTAAGATAAGTATGCTGACAAGTAACGAGCTTGAGACTAACAAAAATCTCGAAGCTTGTTGAATAAGCCACATGAAACATCCTTGAAAAATAAAAGGTGTATAAAAATGAAAATCAGTCATATTATTCGAATAACTAAATGGTTATTTGAATAGAGTGCTGTTGTGCAAATATAAAAGAGGAAATAAGACAATCTATTCAAATAGAACTTTTTCTAATCAAATAAACAAGTTACTAAGACAACGCTTATAATGTGAGTTATTCAATTTATTTCTCAAATTATGATTTTTTTTATTTTAAAGGAATCTCATATATGGTTTTAGAAGCAAAGAATTGAAAAGAATGACTATATATAAATAGTTGTTGTTTTTGCTATTTTCCTGCTGAGATTTATATCTCACTCCTTATGGTTTAATATTTCAGATAACGCTGACAGACAGGATTCTTATTGGCTTTTCTTGTGCGAGAATTAGAAGAATATGTTATGTAGTCATGTTGAAAGATTTTATAAATAATTATAAATTAGTGGCACCTTAAGAAGGTTTTATAGGTTTCAATTTTGGAAAATATGTGCCTAACTTAGAAATGTTTGTATGTATATAACCAACTTTTAAAGGGTTTTAATCTCTTAATGAAATATTTTGTACTTTAAAGTTTCAGTGATGATAGTATATTGTGTTAAATACTTAATAATTAAATTAAATATAATAAAATTAATTAAAATTAGAGTAGGATGTTACAACCTTTGCGTTCTCTTCTAGTTTTTTGAAAACTTTCTGTTTCTTCCTAATTGACAACTAACATAAAAAGCAAGTGGTCTTTTTTTTTTTTTTTTTTTTTTGGTAGATGGAATTGGAAATGGTCCAAATTCATGCTCTTTGTACATGTGGTATTTTTATGAGTATGATACTAATTTTAGTTTTTATTTTTTTTTTTAGTCTCTACAAATTGTAGTTTTTTTTTCTATTTTTAAAAAAATTATAATAATTTTTTATACATATTTTTTATTTTTTAGGCGTATTATTTAACTTGTCCAGTTTCTCTCATTTTATCCTTTATGCGGGTCAACTTGCCAACCCATCCAAAAACATGGTGGGTTGGCTCTTTCAACCCATTTCTCAAAATGGGCCAACCCACCTGCCCCGTATTTTGGCAGGTTGAGGCAGGTCGGGGCAAGTCAGGGAGGCGAGTTGACCGTTTTGCCAACTCTATTTATTGGGGTAGGTTATATAATACTTTTTAAAATCTTAAAAATCTTATATAATTCAAAACCATATTTAACTATTTTTAAAATTAATAATACTATTTTTTAAAATATCCATTTGTCTTTATTAGTTTTTTTGTTTAATTTTCAAATTAAATAAAAATAATATATAATTAAAAAATGTCATTAATATTTTTTTATTGTTAAAGTGTTGTTATTATCAAATTTTTTAATGCTTATTGTTCTCATCTTACTAAAAATTTATTAACTTTGTGGTATAACAAGATAATATTAATATCATTATTTTTATTAAAACAAATCTTTATTTTTTTAAGGTATCAGTTAGCTCAGCTAATAAAATTCTTTACAAATGAATGCAAAGACTTATGATCAAATATCGCCTTTACCTTTCTCTTTTTTTGTGTGTATAAAAAATCACTTAGTAATCAAAGTCGATAGAGTTTTCTAGGTTCAAACTATCTATAAAAAATAAAATGAAATCTTTGTTTATTTGTTTGCATCGTTAAGTTGCAGGTATATTAGATATTTAGATTACATATGTTCTTTGTTTCCATCATCTGTTTCTATGGCTTATTCTTATTCTTATTTGACTGGTTGCTCAGACCTTCAATATCTATAAATCTCAGAACTAGATATTGACATGGTTGGAAGACGAGGTCATCGTGTCAACAGTTTGATTGAGAGTCTTTTGATGGGACCATGACAAGTGTACTGGATCTTCAAGTAATAAAAATGGTGAGAAAATTGGATATCGTTCTTAGGGATCAATGACCAATCACCAATTCACGAACTTAGCTACTATTCAAATAGAACTTTGGTTTAAAGGGAGCTCAATTGTAAACAACTAAGTATGCAAGAGATTAAACTAAAGACAAAGATTCTTTTTGGTATTTTAGCTTTGACAAATTAACAAACACTCAGAACACAAAAGAGATAGGAATTCAAAGATAAGAAAGAGTTGGGATCAAGTTTCATTTGATTTCATTTGTTGCATCTTAATTTGGGGTTAAAACAAATTTCTACTTCTATTTTGTTATCGGATTCTCCAAAATATCTAAGTCATAATTCCTTAGGCACAAGAACCTTAAATCCTAGTTAAAATCCCTAATTTCTTAGGTGATTCTAAAAGGGAAAAAGCATTAAGATTAAGAATCCAACGAGATAATAAGCATTCATCGACTATTCCTAGCACGATGAATCACAAAGTTCACAATCTCAAACAAATTTTGCACATCAAATTTTCATCCAATGCATAAACCTAAAAATCATTCTAAGGATGATCAAACCCTAAAAAGCTTTAAGAACAAAGATTATAAACTCAAAACAAAAGAATCCATTAAGCATAACTAAAACCCAAGTTAAATACAAGTAAAATCCATCAAAATCCACTCAATTCCAACAAGGGAGAGTTTAGCCAGACATAAAAATAAATGTAGAAACTAAAATAATAAGGAAGAAGATGTAAAACTCCATGGAAGATTGAAGAAAATTTAAGCTCCCACTCTTCTTCTCTTCACGTCCACACCAAAGTTTTCCAAATTAGGTCTGTTTTTTGTATCTCTTCTGTTTCTCCCTAAAAACGTCTTCTCTTAGCCATAAATAGCTCTTCTGACCTGAATTGGGCCAAAATATAAATGGGCCCGTGTGACACCCATTGCCCAATAACCAGTGTACCGCCCAGCGGCTTAGCTATTTTCGTTTAGTGAGCATTCTGACTTTACATCGCCCAGCGGCCAATTGGCCGCCTAGCGATCTGGCTTCTACTGCTTCTTCCTTTTCCCTTGCTTTTCTGAGTTCCTGGGGGTCCAAGATACATGTCTGGCAGTTCAATGACATTTGGCCCTATTCTTTATAGTTTTGAGCTTCATCCTTCTTTAACCTTCACTGTAAATAAAATAGCATATGTGAGATGCAAAACATTCCAAAATATGATCAAACTCCATGAAATTCTTCAAATTAATCATCTCATGCAATCATGGTTAAAATCAAAGTTAAATGAGGCAAAACAATGTTAAAGCTAGATGCAAATGGCTAAATCCAATCAAAAAGCATAATTAAAAACATATAATTCGCAGGATTATCACCACTCCAAACTTAAAACATTGCTTGTCCTCAAGCAAAAATAAAATCAGAGAAAAGAGAACACAATAGTCACCAACTCTATGCTAGCTGATGGAAAAGGAAAAAGTGTGTCCCACAAGACACAAATAGGCAAAGCAACCATCCAAACAGTCCTAAGAGTTTAACCATCAACTGTGCAACTTGAGGTTCAAAGGAAATGAGAAGTCAAAGTCATACCAACAATACACTGATCAATCACAACTTGGAAGTAAATGGAATTGGCAACTAACGCATACAAAGTGATTTACTATATTAACCTCTCATTTAGGTAGATGCTCACTCATTTTCTCTTGTATTTGGGTATGTGTTTCTCTCATTCAACACAATTTGAGCCCACCCCCATGAATTTGATTTTCATCTCAAACATACAAGTTCATGATTCACACAATGTAACAATCAGAAGAACTTAATTCAAGGTTGCATTAGTGCCAAGGTACAAGGTAGATAAAATGAACATGTAAACTGCTACCATAGAAAGCAAGTGAGCATTGGTGCTTCTAATAAATCTTCAACTCACAAATCTCAAACTTTTTCAAATCTCATACCTTTCAAATTCTCTCTTCCTTTTTTTTTTTTGTATTTCCCCAGTAACCTACATGGTCTCAAAGGGGTACCTGATCATTGTGTCAAATATTTCCCCAGTAACCCACCGGTCTCAAAGGGATACCCATTCAACAAGTCAACTCTTTTTCATGCCTTTATAGAATTCAAATTGAACAATCAACCCAACATAAAATCATCCCACTCCAAACTTAGTTTCTTGTTAACTCCTTAATATATTAATTCCAATGTTCACCTAGTCCTCGGAGGTCTTCCTCCACCCCCACAGGTTCGGTGCCCTCTACTAAACAATGAGTGGAAATAAATTGCATGTCAATTTTTGTAGGACTCTTCATTAGTGTCAGGTCAGCCTTCGACACATTAGCTCTTTCACAAAGTAGAGTGATCAGATGGGGATAAACTAAGGTTGCTGATGTTGAATTGGCTATACTCTGGATGTTTTCACAAAGGATCTTGCCAATATTTAGAGTCTTCCCACTCATGATTGCACATACCATTCCAGTTCGGTCAAATTTCACATTTGATTTATTTGTGTTGAGGAGGAGGTTTGAAACGATGTAAGAGGCCCAGAATCTAAAGATAGTTTTAAGGTCAGCAAAATTGACTTTTCTGAGCTTATTTCCTTTGGTAAATTCCCAAGAAACTCTATGTCGACATAATACCCTCAACATTTTATCCAACTCCTCCTTTGTCATGGATCCGGGTCCCCTTTCCTGGAATTCTTCCCAAACGCTTTTTCCTTCCCACTTGGGCCAAGTGTTCAAGACTTCATTTATTTTGTCAGGATCAAAAGGGATATACTTTCCCTGAACAAAACTCATTGCTATAGGGGCTTCCCTTTTTGGGATGAAGGCATTGGCAAAAAATTCTTTCACTATTTCACTGTACCCCTCCTTGGGGTACGAGACCAATGTTTCCCACCTTCTCCGATGAATTTCTTGCACTACCGGGGGAATTTGAGAAATTTCAGACAAAACCACTGTTCTTTCTTGAATTATCCCCCTCTTATGCATATAGTGTTATAGTGTTCCTCACATTTTGCTGATCGGAATCGTCTTCTGTCAACTACGTGTCCACTCAAGGATGAGCCATCAGTTTTCCTCTTTACATGCAGCTTAGAAGCCATAGTACTCTACCTGCAGAATATTAACAAAATTAATACTCAAATACAATCACAAAGCATCCTACAAGCTATATCCTATGCTCAAGCAAAGCTAAGTGTAGTGGATCAATAAAGTTCAAGAGCAACATCTTTTCAATTTTAGAAGCTTTATCATTTTGACATTCACATTTAATTTCACATTCCAGAACTTATCAAGAGCCAACACTTGTAAACCCATAAAATAATATATAAGTTTATGCCCAAACATTCAATTTCAACTAATTCACCAAAAATTTTCACAAACTTAGGCTAGGGACAACCCACATTTAACTCTTGTTACAAGTCCAGAACCTCAATTTGATAATCAAAGCCAATTATATCAAAGAACCCCAAATTGGATCTTTGATGAGTGATGTCGTACTCGCCTCAAAATATACTAGGATTTAAATGGAATATAGAATAGTGCATAACATAGGTCATCTCCGAAGGATCAATTCGGATTTCTCTAGTATATTAGAAGTTATCAATAAGTAGGGGGTTTTGTTCATCAAGTAATAGAGTGCAAATTCAACTGTAATTAGGAATAAATTAAAAACTGGAAACACTAATCCAAGGTCTTCAATTCAAGTGGCAGAGTTAATCATAATTCAAAGAGAGTAGAATTCTTTATGCAATTACCTCTGTTAATTTGAATTTAACTAGATAATCACCTAGAATTTGATCAACCAAAACAAAATCACAATCGCAATTCTTGATTAAGATTGAATTAAACACAATTTCAAATTAACATAAATTACCAATCGATGATCTATTCTCCATTAAATTCAGATTAATCAATCCAAATCTATCTTCAATTTTGAAAACATAATCATAAATCAATTGAAGAGGGAGAAGAAGGAAGAACACAATCAGAAATCACAATTAAACAAAAGAACTCAAAACTCTAACCACAATCATTGAATTCCTTGGATTGATTGGATCTTTAGCCTTCCATGGCCATCACCATTGAAAAGATATAGAACCTGTAGAGAAGAGAGAAATAAAAATAAAATAGGGAAAATGAAAAGAAAGAAAACATTTCTTGATTCAAATCGTAAAACTCAAAAATATAGATTCAAAAAGAGGTCCTTTTCGTATTCTGCCTTAACCTATTTGTAACTAAAAATTCTTTTGAAATTCCTAATCTACCTATAGCCCAAACTATAGCCCTTTGAATAAGCTTTTCAGAGACATATAATTTGCCTTATTTGGGCTTAAATTGAGAGAGTTAAGCCCAAATCAGTGAAGGAAGGTCCAAGCTTTATGATAGCAACAGCATCCTAACTTTGAGGCTCAATTTCACCCTGAATCCAGCTGAATTAGAAAAAATTCATTATATGCAAAATTGTGTATCTTCGTCTTAGCTTTAAGGGGACACCAAGATCATCCAAATATGAATTTTTAGCCCAAGATATGGCCTGTTCAAGACAGAAAGGTCAAAATGAGTTAAATTTTGAAAATTAATAAAGCTTTTACAACTAAGCTCAATGAGGCCCAATCATCTAAAACTCACCCACAAACATAATATTGGATACAATTATCATCAATTAGGCCAAATATAAAGCAATAATGAATGCCTTAAAATTGATTGATCAATCTCACCCAAACCATCATCAAACAATTTTTCCAATTATTCCTCATTACGGGCAGAATTCAACAAATTGAAAATGGAAACATATCATACATGAGTTAAATTGTCTATCCAAACAATCAATTTGATGAAAACCTCATGCTGCAAGAAAAACCTAATTTCACATAGTGTGAACCCTAACTATGCAATTAACACAATTCCACATCATTCACAATCAATCTCAAGAATCTAACAATGGAATCAAGTTAACAATGCACTCAATTGCAAGATTGAATTATCAATTTATCACAAAATTCATTTCACACAAAACCCCTAAATTGGAAAATTTAAAACATAAACCTATACATTTCACAAAAATGAAGATACCCCCATCATCCAAAGCACCAATGAAAATCACTGATAATTTATAGAATGAGCAGCAATCAAACAAAACTATGGGTCAAACTTGGAAATAATCAGAATAGAAAAGCATACCGTACAAGGTGGCAACAAGGAAAAGAGACACGCGTGAGGGAGAGGGATGAAGGGGTGTGAAGGAGGAGAGGCCTATGTGTTTCCAAGGTGTGTGGCAGTGGGAATGGAGGAAAGGGTGCAAGGAGAAATTGAGGAATGAAGATAGCACCGTGAGAAAAGAGGGCTCTATAGTTGTGCATCCGTGAGAATAGAGGAATGTGTGAGGGAAAAATAAGAAAAGAAAGGAATGCTTAAGAGTGGAAATTGAGTGTGGGTAAGGAGAAAAAAAATTCAATTTTTTTAAAAATGAAATGGGCTGCCCCACGATAATATTACCACTTGGCGGTAGAGAAACAGAGAACCTCATGGAAAAAATTTCACTCTGCCGCCCAGCAGCGCTACCACCGCCTGGCAGTTTGTAAAACCCAGGATCGCCCAGCGGTAATATCACTGCCTGGTGTCCTCAACTCAGAGAAGGGCCCATTTTTTGGGCATTCCCACTGCCCAGCGGTCAGTGTACCGCCCAACGATATGATTGTTGTAAAATTTTACAGCTAAAACCTCAATCTCTCTCTTTCTCTCTTTTTCTCTCTCTCTCTCTCTTTTAACTCAAAAAAAATGCCATGTTTATTCCCCTTTTTATGATAACATCAATTCCAGAATGCATCTAACTAAAATGAAGATCATGCATGAAAAGAAAAATAAAAAGACAGAATGAGTTCACACACTCCAAACTTAAATAAAAGCACTTACACATAAAATTCTACAGTTAACCAACACACTAAGGGTGCAACAAAGCTAGCAATACAAAAGAAAGTTTAGAAAAACATAAACAATTGCAAAAAGTAAAGTTAGGAAAACTCCCTAGCATGGGTTGCCTCCCATGAAGCGCTTGTTTAACGTCCTTAGCTTAACGGTGCTGCTTCAAGCGGAGATCAAGTCGATGGACTCCCTTCTTCGCTTAACATCTCCCCTGAAATAAAGCTTGAGCCTCTGCCCATTCACTTTGAATTTTCTCTCAGAATTTGGGTCTTTCAATTCCACAACCTCATATGGAAGTACTTACTTCACTTCAAAAGGTCCCGACCATCGAGATTTGAGTTTTCCTGGAAATAACTTGAGTCTTGAGTTGAATAAAAGTACTAGTTGGCCTTCCTGAAATTCTTTAGGAACAATCCTTTTGTCATGCTACTTCTTAGTATTCTCCTTATATATTTTTGCATTCTCATAAACTGAGTTCCAGAATCCTTCAAGTTCATGGAGTTGTAAGATCCTTGACTCACCTGCTTTGGCCAAATCAAAGTTCAAGTACTTTGTTGCCCACAGTGCCTTATGCTCCAATTCAAGAGGTAAATGGCATGCTTTGCCATAAACCAATTGGAACGGAGACATACTAATTGGAGTTTTGAAGGTTGTCCTATATGCCCAAAGAGCATCATCAAGCTTCATTGCTCGGTCTTTTCTAGATGAACTGACTTTTTCTCCAACATTTGCTTCAATGGCGGTTAGACACCTCAACTTGACCACTTGACTGCGGTGATAGGGAGTGGCTACTCTATGATGGACAGTATATTTTCTCAACAACGTCTCCAACTTCCTATTACAGAAATGAGTTCCCTCATCACTAATCAACGCTCTAGGCACCCCAAACCTTGAAAATATGTTCTTCTTCAAGAAATTGATCACCACTTTTGCATCGTTGGTTGAGGTTGTAACAGCTTCCACCTATTTTGATACATAGTCGACAGCCACTAAGATGTAAACCTTAGAAAATGAAGAGCGAAAATGGCCCATGAAGTCGATGCCCCAAATGTTGCGGATATTGGCAAGTGTACCAAATCGATAAAAGTAATAAAGAGTGAGTAAAGTATTGTTCCCACGAGGATTATGTTATTAATTACTAAGTTCGTTAAATCAACACTATTCAAGCTATCGAAAAGAGGGTTGTTACAAATTCAATTAAAAAGAAATATAAAATCAGTAAACAATAAGTCAAAGGGATGAAAAACAATGATGTTAAAGAGTTAGGGTTCAGATTTTACTTGAACTCTTTAAATGCACATTCAAAAATTAGTTTAACTATGTTCTATTTCAATGATTTATGACCAATTCCAAAAATTAATTAATACTCAATTCCATGGTATATTAATCCTCTTAAGCCATTTAGAATTAACTAATCCATTAGTCTAACTTCAAATAGAAAGGCATTATCAAGAGCGAGGGAATTAAAAGAAAGACCACATAACCCACAACGTTTATTCCTAACGATTACAGAAATTATGGTGTTTATCACGTATTCTACGTTCATGCAAATTTTTCCAAATCATACATAAACCCAAAAGATCATTCCCAAATTGTTCAGGTTTAGAAAAGACATTAAGAATAGAGATAAATACATAAATCATGAAAAAGAAACATAGATTAAACCCATAAAAGAAAGTTACATTATCTAAGAACAAGATCCATCATCCCCCTAACAAAGAAAAAATTAGTTACACATGGAAAAAGAAGAACACAAAGGGAAGAATATGACAAACTTCATTGTAGAAAGGTGGAAAGGTTGAAGAAAATCTCTAATCTTCAAGCCTAATTGTGCCCACACCACATTAGGGTTTGTGCCTCTTGACGGCTGCTGCGTTCTATCCAAGTGTGTAAGAGTGTGTAGAAAGTCTGTCAAAAGTGTAAAAAGTTGTGTTCAATTTGGAAAAACTTTATTTTTTATTAGAATTTCACGCTGTTGTTACGCATCCAACACTCAAGCGCTTATTCTACAGCGCTCAGGCGCTCAGCCACTCAAGTCACAGTGTAGCATACGCAATCAGTGCTCAAGCGTTCACTGTCCAGTGCTTAAGCGCTCAACGCTTAAGCAAAACTGTCCAGCGCGCATTACGCACTCAAGCGGTAGAACTCCAGCGCTCAGGCGCTGGCTCTCTTGACTTGATTTTCCAACTTTTCTTCATCACTCAAGTGTCCAGTCTTTTCCATATGCAAACACCTAACAAAAACACATAATTAAAATATAATTTAAAATAAGTAAAAACAAAAGAAACTTAAGCACAAACTCAATCAAAAAGAATAAAAGAGAATGAAAACCTAAGACTTTAAACCATAAAAATAGGAATTTTTGCAGGTTCATCACTTCCCCAAACTTAAGCTTTTACTTATCCTTAAGTAAAAAGAAAAATAAAAAGACTAAACAAATAACAACTCAAAACACAACCAAAACATGGTAACACCAGGTAGTGAATATCATGCATATCCTCAGAAATTGCATCACAATCAAATTTTAAAATGTCACACATGAACAATCCAATTGTCATATCGTCTCTCACATACAACTCTTATGCACAAATGACTTCCCAAAAGCATGAATGAAAGACCCAATCTCCTCATAAAGTATAAGCTCAGTTAGGTTCATAAAACTACAAGTGCACATCAAACCTACATCCATAGGGTTATTTTTCATCTCTCTCTCCACTAATGTAAACAACACACAACCAAAGATCAAAAGGGTCTTTATAAGCTTGTAATGTCAGGCCAATGGTATGGGTTAAGAAAGAAATGGTAGGAAAATGAAAATAAAAGTTGAAATACAAAATCATGTAAATTTCACAATTCAAGCCTCAAAATACTGAACAAGTGCAAAACGGAGCAAAAGAATCAACACAATATTTACCTTTTTTTTTTTTTTTTTTCAATAATCTCCACCTCAAACTTATTTCTTTGCAATACCTTGGGTGGACTTTTTCTTCTTTTCTTTTTTTTTCTTCTTCTTTTTTTTTTTTAAATTTT
This sequence comes from Ormosia semicastrata, assembly GCA_029884595.1. NCBI lineage: Eukaryota > Viridiplantae > Streptophyta > Magnoliopsida > Fabales > Fabaceae > Ormosia > Ormosia semicastrata. The sequence continues at coordinate 5,991,877 of JAQQTO010000021.1, read as the reverse complement.
TTTTCAACTCCACAAAACTTCATACACAAAAATAATGAAGACTTGAATAATAAAATAATACAAGCTATGCACTCAACAAAGGTTATGTAAAAAAGAAATTTTTTTTATGTGGGTATGGGAAAGGAAAATGTGGGTAAAAGAAAAGAAATAGAGGCTAAACAAAAACAAGGCTGCAAAAGGGACCTAAAGATATACTGTGTCACAGGTTCACTTGAAAGGCTCAAACGGTTTAAAGAAAACCCTTACCATTTCCTTAATCATGTATTGCCTAGGATTTCGCCTCAAGAGAGAATCAAACAACTTCTAGATGCAAATCATTTACACACATGCAATGCCATAAACTTTCTCTAAGTTTAACATGTAATTAAATTCCAAGGTTTATTAAACATAAAGTTTGGAAAAGCATCCATACACAATTGAAACAATAGAGATAAACATAACTTATAGATTCTCATGTGCTATCCCAAGAAATCAGATCAATCCACAATTCATGCAATTATTGAATATTCAATTCAACACACTGACATGCATAATATCAACACAAAGACTCAAAACACAAAATGGATGATGATGACAAAACCAAAACCAATTAAAATAATTAATTAAATGAAATAAATACAAGAAAGGAAAAGAAAAACTCTTTTTAGCGGTCGACAACTATATACATCCCCCTACAAAGGCTCTGAACTCAGTGAGGCACCTAAGTCCACTCAACACTAGCTAACTACAAAACAGAAAAATATTAGTCAATAAAATAAGAAAATAACAAAATAAAAACAAAAATAAAAACAAAATAGAAAATGAGAGAAAATTGGGGTTGCCTCCCAAAAAGCGCTTGTTTAACGTCATTAGCTCGACGTTGCATTTTCTTAATTAATCATGGTGGCTTGAAGCAAGAGAAATAGGATGATATTTTTCTCTTATCAACTCTTTGGCTCCATGCTCTGTCACTGCCTTTGGAATCCCCATAAGTGTTAGGAGTTTGACTTGAACCAGGATGTTCTGAATACACCTTAGCATGAAAATTCTCATCAGGCCATGGAGGTCTCAATTTATTAACAGGAAAAGGATTAGCTTGTAGTGAACCATAGAAAATGGGAGGACCTTTCTCTGTCTCAGCAATCTCAGAGATAGGAGAACCTTTCTCTTTTTCATCAACAATCTTCGGAGTGAAAGAATCAGCATTAATGGACAAAGAAGAGTTCTTACCATCAAACCCCTTTTGAAATGTACCTTGAATGCAATTAACAGGGGCATAAATATTTGATGTTAGGGCAGACTTATTAAAAATATTTATAGTAACTTGATCTTCATCTACCTTCAAAATAAGCTCTCCTCTAGGGACATTAATCAACGCTCCTGATGTTGCTAGGAATGGTCTCCCCAGAATTAATGGGATATCATCATCCTCGTCTATATCCAAGACTACAAAGTCAACTAGGAAAATAAATTTACCAACTTTCACTAGCAAATCTTCCACAATACTATACTGATATTTGACTGATCGATCTGTTAATTAAAGAGAAACCATTGTAGGCTTAACTTTATTAATTCCCAGCTTACGCAAGATAAACAATGGCATCAAGTTGATACTAGCCCCTAAATCACATAAAGCTTTATCAACGCTCAACTTCCCAATTGTACAAGGGATATTAAAACTTCCTGGATCTCTTAACTTTGGTGGAAGCTTCCTCTGGATAATGGCACTGCACTCCTCAGTAAGTGCAACAGTCTCATCTTCTTCTAACTTCCTCTTCTTTAATAACAAGTCCTTCATGAATTTTGCATAGGAAGGCATTTGCTCAAGTGCTTCAGCAAAGGGAATGTTTATCTGTAATTTTTTGAAGACTTCTAAGAATTTGAAAAACTGCTTTTCTTGGTTCTCCTTATTTAACCTTTGAGGAAACGACAGTCTACCATATAATGAGGGATCAACTATTTTCTGCTCACATTCCTTCTTCTTCCTCTGCCACTTTGGTTTCTCCTCTTTAACTTCTTCATTACAGCGCTCTTGAGTTGAGACATCCGCAACAGGAACATCAATTTTTTCAGCTTCTTTACTTGTCCTTCCAAAGTCTTGCCACTTCTCAGTGTAATTGCATTACATTGCTCCTTTGGATTGACGATAGTATCACTCGGAAAGGTTCTTGGAGGTCTCTCTTGAAGCTGTTTTACTATTTGCCCTACTTGATTCTCTAAATTTCTAATAACAGCTGCTTGATTCTAAAAATTTGCCTTTGTTTCCTCCGTAAAACTAGAAGTCTGTTGCACAAAACCAAATATCGGTACAGAGAGTTTCTCAAGTGCAATCTCAAGATGAGACTTCTTCTCTGGTTGAAGATTCAATGTCACTGTTTGATTGCTCCAAGAAAAATTGGGATGAGTCCTCCACCCTGGATTATATGTATTTGAAAATGGAGTATGTTGGGGTCTGGAATGATTACCCATATAATTTATGTGCTCACGAGAACTGAAACCAAAATTGCTTGCCTCACATCCACCATTAGTATGATTACCACCACAGAAGTCACAAATTAACCTTTGATGATTCACAGAATTTACTTACATACTCTCAACTTGCTTAGTCAGGTTGGCCAACTGCTGAGAAATACTTTTGTTTTGAGCAAGTAAGGTATCGAAAGTACTAAGCTCCATCACTTCTTGTCAGACAACTGCTCTCCCACTAGGCAATTGGTATTCATTAGTCGCCATGGTCTCAAACAGTTCTTGAGCCTTTTCAGGAGTCTTAGTATTCAAAGATCCGCCTGCAGATGCATCTACCATAGCCCTGGTAGGATGATTTAAACCATTATAGATAATTTGCATCTGCTGCAAAACCTCAAATGCATGGTGATGACATCTCCTTAATAGCTCCTTGAATCTCTCCCAATATTCATATAACGACTCTCATTGATTTTGAGTGAAACAAGTTATTTCACCCCTTATATTCACAAACACTGATGGAGGAAAGTATCGAGCCAAAAATTTGCTAACCAGGTCCTCCCAAGTAGAGATGCTCCCTTATGGCTGGGCTTGTAGACAGCTCTTTGCTTTATCTTTAAGAGAAAATAGGAACAGTCGTAATCTAATGGTATCATCAGTAACGCCATTATACTCAATAGTATCGCAGAGCAGCAAGAAGTTTGCAATGTGCAAGTTTGGATCTTCTGCATGGCTTCCCCCAAACTAATTCTGCTGCACCAGCTGTAGAAGTGTTGGTTTAATCTCAAAATTATTGGCTTGAATGGCAGGACGCACAATACTGGTAGAAACATTTTTAGCGAATGGAGTAGCATAGTCAGCCAATGTGCGTCTTCGCTCTACAGTTACAACTACTTCTGCCATCTCTTCTTTTATTTCTTCAAGCTTCTTCCTTTCTCTAGCTGTTTTCCTGTTTGCTCTAACTGTTCTCTCTATCTCTCAATCAAAAAATAATTCTTCTAACTCTAGAGAACCTTACATAAACAAACAAACAAGCAAACGAAAGTGAAGTAAAGAAAAGAAAAGAAAAATAAAAGTAAACGACTAATATAAATAAACAAAGAAAACAAAAATAAAAAAATAAATTAAAAAAATAAATGAAGAAAAATAAAATTTAAAAATTAAAATAAACAAATTAAAAATAAAATTAAACAAAGAAAAATAAATACTCAAATTAGTGTCTTTTCAACTACTATTTAATATAAACAATAATTTTCGGCAACGGCGCCAAAAAATTGTTACTGATATTAGCAAGTGTACCAAATCGACAAAAGTAATAAAGAATGAGTAAAATATTGTTCTCGCGAGAATTATGTTATTAATTACTAAGTTCGTTAAATCAACACTATTCAAGCTATCGAAAAGAGGGTTGTTGCAAATTCAATTAAAAAGAAATACAAAATCAGTAAACAATAAATCAAAGGGATGAAAAATAATGATGTTAAAGAGTTAGGGTTCAGATTTCACTTGAACTCTTTAAATGTACATTCAAAAATTAGTTTAACTACGTTTTATTTCAATGATTTATGACCAATTTCTAAAATTAATTAATACTCAGTACCTTGGTATATTAATCCTTTTAAGCTATTTGGAATTAACTAATCTCTTAGTCTAACCCCAAATAAAAAGGCATTATCAAGAACGAGGGAATTAAAAGAAAAACCACATAACCCACAACTTCTATTCCTAGCGATTGCAGAAATTATGGTGTTTATCACGTGTTCTAGGTTCACGCAAATTTTTCCAAATCATACATAAACCTAAAAGATCATTCCCAAATTGATCAAGTTTATAAAATCATTAAGAATAAAGATAAACATGTAAATCATGAAAAAGAAACATAGATTAAACTCATAAAAGAAAGTTACATCATTTAAGAACAAGGTCCATCATCCCCCTAATAAAGGGAAAATTAGTTACACGTGGAAGAAGAAGAACACAAAGGGAAGAATATGACAAACTCCATTGTAGAAAGGAGGAAAGGTTGAAGAAAATCTCTAATCTTCAAGCCTAATTGCGCCCACACCACATTTGGGTTTGTGCCTCTTGACGGCTGCTGCGTTCTATCCAAGTGTGTAAGAGTGTGTAGAAAGTCTATCAAAAGTGTAAAGAGTTGTGGTCAATTTAGCAAAACTTTTTTTTTATAAGAATTTCACGCTGCTGTTACGCGTCCAGTGCTCAAGCACTCATTCTACAGCACTCATGCGCTCAGCCACTCAAGTCACGGTGTAGCATACGCAATCAGTGCTCAAGCGCTCACTGTCCAACGCTCAGGCGCTCAATGCTTAAGCAGAACTTTCCAGCGCGAGTTGCGCACTCAAGCGGTAGAACTCTAGCGCTCAGGCACTGGCTCTCTTGACTTGATTTTCTAACTTTTCTTCATCACTCAAGTGTCCAGTCTTTTCCATATGTAAACACCTAACAAAAACACATAAAAATACACAATTAAAACATAATTTAAAATAACTAAAAACAAAAGAAACTTAAGCACAAACTCAATCAAAAAGAATAAAAGAGAATGAAAACCCAAGACTTCGAACTATAAAAATATGAATTTTTGCAGGTTCATCACCAAACGTCAAATACTTCAACTTCTAAAATGAGATTTTGGGGCATCTCATTCCTCTTCGATATGTTTCCGATCTGTTGGAATCTATCACATCTCTTAACATAAGCAAATGCATCCTTGAAGAGTGATGACCAAAATAACCCAGATTGTAGGACCTTTGTTGCTATCCTATCTCCACTGAAATGTCCACCATACCCGAAATTATGACAATGCCACAAAATTTGTTCTTGATCTTCCTCAGGCACACATCTTCTCAATAGATCATTAACACCTCTCTTGTACAGAAATGGTTCGTCCCACACATAAAACTTAGCTTTATGAAAGAACTTTTTCTGGTGTTGCGAGTTGAAGTCCACGGGAACCACTTTGCCAACCTTATAGTTAACTATATCAGCATACCATGGAAAACTCACCACAGCCAACAACTACTCATCAGAAAATTGATCATTGATTAGTCTTTTCTCTTTTTTTTCTGCACTTTCCAACCGAGATAAGTAATCAGCCACTGAATTCTCGATTCCTTTCTTATCTTTTATCTCCAGATCGAACTCTTGAAGCAATAGAATTCATCGGATAAGCCTTGGTTTCGAATCTTACTTGGCGAATAGATACTGGACAGCTGCATGGTCTATATACACAATCACTTTAAAACCTACCAAATAAGAATGAAACTTGTCAAATGCATAAACCACAACCAATAGTTCTTTTTCAGTAATAGCATAATTAAGTTATGCAGCATTTAAAACATGACTCACATAATAAATCACATGCAGCAACTTATCTTTCCTTTGGCCTAAAACAACACCTACAGCCGTGTCACTTGCATCACACATGATTTCAAATGGTAAACTCCAATCGGGTGTAGTGATAATTGGTGCAATGGTCAGTTTATGCTTCAAAATGTTAAAAGCTACCATACATGCATCATTAAAATTGATTGGAGCATCTTTTACAAAGAGATCACTAAGAGCTTAGCAATTTTTGAAAAATATTTTATAAATCGCCTGTAAAAGCCAGCATGCCCCAAAAAGCTACGAATGCCTTTTACATTAGTGAGAGGGGGAAGTTTTCAATAACTTTAACTTTGGCATGATCAACTATAATCCCTTAGTTAGAGATGCGATGCCCTAAAACGATTCCCTCTCTCACCATGAAATGACATTTTTTCTAGTTTAAAACCAAGTTTGTTTTTTCACATCTTTTAAAACTAAAGACAAGTTATGCAAGCATATATCAAATGAAGAACTAAACAGAGAAAAATCGTTCATAAACACTTCGATATGTTTTTCAATCATATTGGAGAAGATGGACATCATACACATTTGAAATGTGGCTGGTGCGTTGCAAAGTCCGAAGGGCATCCTTCTGTAAGTGAACACTCCATAAGGGCATGTATATGTTGTTTTCTCCTGATCCTCTAGAGCTACAACAATTTAGTTGTAGTTGGAATATCCATCCAAAAAGCAATAATATTCATGCCTGGCCAACTGCTCTAACATCTTGTCAATGAAAGGAAGTGGGAAGTGATTCTTCCTTGTCGCATCGTTTAGCTTCTGATAGTCAATACATACCCTCCATCCTATAATAGTCTGAGTGGGTATCAATTCATTATTTTCATTTATAGCCACTGTTGTCCCACTTTTTTTGGGCACAACTTGGATGGGACTAACCCAAGGGCTATCCTAAATAGGGTAAATAAGCCCATCATCAAAAAACTTGAAAACCTCCTTCTGAATCACTTCTTTCATGACAAGATTAAGTCTCCTTTGTGGCTGCACTACTGTTTTATGATTTTCTTCCATGAGTATTTTGTGCATGCACAAAAAATGACTTATTCCTTTTAAATCACCAATTGACCATCCAATGGCCTCGTCATGATCCCGAAGTACCCTCAACAATTTTTCTTCTTCCAATTAGCTCAATCTAGCATTTATGATGACAGGGTAAGAATTGTGCTCACCAAGAAAGGAATATTTTAAATATGTGGGCAATGGTTTGAGCTCAACTTTCGGCACTTCATCTCTTTTTGGTTGGGTTTCATCTTCTCCTCTCACCAATTCCTAGGGGGTGAGCTTTCCAACAAGCTAAGTATTTCTTTAACCAACGGATCATCGTCTTCATCAACTTCTACCTTTGATCCAACAAGCACTTTTTCAAGAGGTGAAGAGAGACTACCTTCCCTATAATACTTGGGGACCATGGAGTCACATACATCAATGCTAAAGCATGTTTCTCTATTTCCCGAGTGCTTCATAGCTTCAAAGACATTAAAAGTGATGGCTTCATCTTGGACCTTTAATGTTAAAGTCCCATCCGCCTCATCAATGAGAGCTCTACCGGTTGCAAGGAACGGCCGACCCAAAATCAATGGAATGTCTCTATCTTCTTCCATGTCAAGAACAACAAAGTCCATCAGAAAGATGAATTTGTCTACTTTCATCAAAACGTCTTCAATCACTCCATGGGGATGCTTCATAGACATATCTGTAAATTGAAGAGTTGCCATGGTGGGCTTTATTTGGCCGATCCCCAATTGCTTGAAGATTGACAAAGGCATGAGACTAATGCTTGCACCAAGATCACAGAAAGCTTTCCCAAATGTTCTATCACCAATAGTGCATAGAATTAAGAAACTTCCAGGATCATTAAGCTTAAGAGGAAGCCTCTTTTGTAGAATTGCACTGCACTGCTCCGTAAGCATACTGGTATCTTCATTGCCAATCCTTATCTTCTTAGACAACAACTCATTCATGACTTTCACATAGGAAGGCATTTGTTCTAGAGCTTCAGCAAATGAGATATTGATTTGCAGCTTGTTAAATACCTCTAGAAACTTCCTAAACTATTTTTTATCATGTTCCTTCTTGAGTCGTTGAGGGAATGGTAACTTGATAGTTAGTGGTGACATTTTCATTTCTTGCTCCTTTAGTGACTCCTTTTCATTAGAGTCATTCAGTGGGTCACCTTGAGATGTTTCATCTTCCTTGAGAGGGACTTCTTTACTAGGCTATTCTCCTTCGTCTTCACTCTTTTTCTCTTTCCTTGGTAGTGGCTCAATCACCTTCCCACTCCTAGTTGTTTTAGCTTTCGCATGCTCGATTCCTCTAAGATTTGGGATTATGTCACTTGGCAATGAACCTGGAGGTCTCTCCGAAATCTATTTTGCAAGCTGGTCCACTTGAGTTTCTAGATTATGGATTGAAGCATGTTGATTTATAAACACACCTCGTGCCTCATCCATGAAATTAGTAGTCTTTTGGACAAAAGAGGAGGTTTGAGAAGCTAGTTTTTCCAAAACTATTTCCCAAGAAGCCTTTTTCTCAATAGGTGGGGGTTAAGATGAAGAACCATGATGCGAAGAGTGTTAAGGAGGACCTTGGTATAAAAATTGTTGTCTTTATGAAACTTGGTTGCCTTGATTACCTTGGTTACTCCATGAAAAGTTCGGGTGATTTATCCACCCTGGATTATAAGTGTTAGAGTAGGGGTTGTTCTGTTGCCTTGGAGGGTTGTTCACGAAGTTAACTTGCTCTTGAGATGGAGATCCAAACATGTTACCCAGATAATCTACACTCTCATGTTCTCCTTTACAAAAATCACATGACAAAGGAGCATTACTTATTACATTCACCTTAAAAGTGTCAACTTTTTTCATGAGATTCTCAGGTTGCTGAGTCAAAATCTTGTTCTAAGCCAACAGTGCATTCATTGAATCCATCTCCAAGTATGCTTTCTTTCACCACTGCTCTTTCCCCATTTCTTTGGTAATCATTGTTGGCCATCATTTCAAACAAGTCTTAAGCTTCTTCCAGAGTTTTATAGTTCAAGGCCCTGCTTGCTGCAACCTCAACCATTGCTCTAGTTTGAGGTAGCATGCCATTATAGAAGCTATGCACCTGGATCCAAAAGTCAAAATAGTGGTGTGGGCATTTCCTTAATATTTCATTGTATCTCTCATACGCTTCACTGAGAGACTCCCTATCAAGCTGCCTAAATGATGTGATCTCACTTTGTAACTTTGCAGCCTTGGACGGAGGAAAATATCTTGTCAAAAATTTCTGAACCAAAATTGCCTAAGTAGTTATGCTTCCTCTTGCCAATGAGTCCAACCAGCTCTTAGCCTTGTCCCTCGTAGAGAAAGGAAACAATCTCAGACGAATGACATCCTCACTTACTCCATTCAAGTTCACAGTATCACAAATTTGAAGGAACCCTTGTATGTGTGCATGTGGTTCCTCATTATCGAATCTCCCAAAGTGATTGTTTTGAATCAAATGGAGTAGAGCCGGCTTCAACTCGAAATTGTTTGCTTGAACTGGAGGTCTTACTATGCTTGCCCCACACCCATCCATGTTAGGAATAGAGTAATCCATGAGAGTTCTAACAGGTGGATGTGGTGGTGGAGGATCTACATTTTTTCCATTGGGGGATCTATTTTCTTTATTGTCCTCCATGTTTTTAATAACTATTTGAGTGTTATCCAAATTCATTCTTTGTTCTCTTAATTGCTCTCTCAAAGCTCTTTCAGTCCTTATTATTTCTAGATCAAAAAAAAGTTGATCCGAATGAACTTTACCTCGCATACAATGAAGACAATGTGTCAGAACAAAAATAACTAAATAAAATGCAAGAATTTAGATAGAAAATTATAAACATACTAAAATAAGTAAAATAAAGAAAACTAAACACAATAATGAATAAATGGAAGAAAAGACAAATATTTAAACTAGTAGCTGTCTTTGATATTACAGATATTGGTAAAATCAATCCCCGGCAACGGCGCGAAAAACTTGATGGGACCACGGCAAGTGTACCGGATCGTCAAGTAATAAAAACGATAAGAAAACCAGATATCCTTCTCAGGGATCAATGACCAATCACCAATTCACAAACTTAGCTACTATTCAAATACAACTTTAGTTCAAAGGGAGCTCAATTTTAAACAACTAAGCATGTAAGAGATTAAACTAAAGACAAATATTCTTTTTTGTATTTTAGCTTTGACAAATTAACAAACACTTAGAACATAAAATAGATAGGAATTCAAAGATAAGAAAGAGTTGGGATCAAGTTTCATTTGACTTCATTTGTTGCATCTTAATTTGGGGTTAAAACAAATTTCTACTTCTATTTTGTTATCGAATTCTCCAAAATATCCAAGTCCTAATTCCTTAGGCATAAGAACCTTAAATCCTAGTTAAAATCTCTAATTCCTTAGGTGATTCTAAAAGGGAAAAAGCATTAAGATTAAGAATACAATGAGATAAAAAGCATTCATTGACTATTCCTAGCACGATGAATCACAAGGTTTACAATCTTAAACAAAATTTACACATCAAATTTCCATCCAATGCATAAACCTAAAAATTATTCTAAGGATGATCAAACTCTAAAAAGCTTTAAGAACAAAGACTATAAACTCAAAACTGAAGAATCCATTAAGCATAACTAAAAACTAAGTTAAATACAAGAAAAATCCATCAAAATCCACTCAATCCCAACAAAGGAGAGTTTAGCTAGACATAAAAATAAATGTAGAAACCAAAACAATAGGGAAGAAGATGTAAAACTCCATGGAAGATTGAGGAAAATCTAAGCTCCCACTATTCTTCTCTTCAAGTCCAAACCAAAGTTTTCCAAATTAGGTCTGTTTTTCGTATCTTTTCTGTCTCTCCCTAAAAACGTATTCTCCTAGCCATAAATAGCTCTTCTGACATGAATTGGGCTAAAATATAAATGGGCTTGCGTGACACCCATCGCCCAGCAGCCAGTGTACTACCCAGCGGCCTGGCTATTTTTGTTTAGTGAGCATTTTGACTTTACATTGCCCAGTGGCCAGTTGGCTGCCCGACGATCTGGTTTTTGCTACTTCTTCCTTTTCCCTTGCTTTTCTGAGTTCCTGGGGGTCCAAGATACATGTTTGATAGTTCAATGGCATTGCTAGCTCTTCCATTTGGCCCTATTCTTCATAGTTTCGAGCTTCATCCTTCTTTAACATTCACTGTAAATAAAATAGCATAAATGAGATGCAAAACATTCTGAAATACGACCAAACTCCATGAAATTCATCAAATTAATCATTTCATGCCATCATGGTCAAAATCAGAGTTAAATGAGGTAAAACAATGTTAAAGATGGATGCAAATGGCTAAATCCAATCAAAAAGCATAAGTAAAAATAGATAATTCGCAGGATTATCACCACTCCAAACTTAAAACATTGCTTGTCCTCAAGCAAAAATAGAACCAGAGAAAAGAGAACACAATAGTCACCAATTCTATGCTAACTGATGAAAAGGGAAAAAATGTGTCCTACAAGCCACAAATAGGCAAAGCAACCATCCAAATAGTCCTAAGAGTTTAACCATCAACTGTGCAACTTGAGGTTCAAAGGAAATGAGAAGTCGGAGTCATACCAATAATACATTGATCAATCACAACTTGGAAGTAAATGGAATTGGAAACTAATGCATGCAAAGTGATTTGCTTTATTAACCTCTCATTTAGGTAGATGCTCACTCATTTTCTCTTGTATTTGGGCTTGTGTTTCTCTCATTCAACATAATTTGAGCCCACCCCCCATGAATTTGATTTTTATCTCAAACATACATGCTCATGATTCACACAATGTAACAATCAGAAGGACTTAATTCAAGGTTGCATTGGTGCCAAGGTACAAGGTAGAAAAAAATGAACATGTAAACTGCTACCTTAGAGAGCAAGTAAGCATTGGTGGTTCTAACAAATCTTCAACTCATAAATCTCAAACCTTTTTAAATCTCATACCTTTCAAATTCTCTCTTCCATTTTTTTTTTTGTGTTTCCCCAGTAACCTACATGGTCTCAAAGGGGTACCTGATCATTGTGTCAAGTACTTTCCCAATAACCCATCGGTCTCAAAGGGATACCTATTCAATAAGTCAACTCTTTTCATGCCTTCATAGAATTCAAATTGAACAATTAACTCAACATAAAATCATCCCACTCCAAACTTAGTTTCTTGTTAACTCCTTAATATATTAATTCCAATGCTCACCTAGCTCCTTCAGGTGGGTTAGATGTTACTTATGTGGCTAGGCTTAATGAGACGAGTTTAACAAAGAAAAGGGATCATTAGGCTCAAGGGGCAATGTAAAAGATGTGATCATTGGGTTAACTTTTGTCTACTGGCTTAACAAACAAAATACCTTTATCCTGTTCAAACATTGTGCAAATCAAGAGAGCATCAGAGAATCAGGCAAATTTAGGAGATCAAAGCCTCAAAAGTGTCCCATTAGCAATAAAATCATGTTAGAGGTTCAATACTTCTACCCAGGACAAGGAATGCAGACCAATCACAAAAATGGTGCCAATTCATTAACAATCAAGCAACAAGATTCATGTATGTATGGTATGAAACCATTTCTAATGAGCTTCAAGTAACAAGATCACACAATTCTCAGGTTCTAGAAATAGGCATGCAAGTTGATTAATTTCATCACAATTCTAGATTTAGGTCTGGGCACCCATAAGAAAAAGCAAACTAAAAACTAGCTTGCAAACTCCTAAGTTAATCCTAATTACCAAGTAGAACTAAAAACTCCTAACCTAAAGATGAATTGCAGGAAAACTAATAAAAGTTGGAAGGGAGAGAAGGAGAAATATATGGTGGGTTCTGAGCAGAACCCATAGCAAAGCTCCTCATAGCCCTTTCTCTCCCGAAGCTAGGATGGACTAGTCCTCGTCTGACTCCTCCTCCTCTGAGTCATCCTCTCCTTCATATTCTTCTTCGTCTATCTCCTCTTCAGTTTCTTCTTCATTCTCTTTAGCTTGATTCCTCCCTTCTGGTGCTGCCGAATTAAAGGCTCCAAAAGGCCTTCAATCCATAAACTGATCCACCTCCTCAGCTGTTCGGCTACTCATGGGAGTGATATTGAGATTAAGTCCCTCCCACATTTGTCTCATGATATCCTCCTTCCTCTGATTATCTTCTCTTGAAACTTGCCATATTCTATGTAGGGCTTCCATGTTATGACGCATGGCATCCTTTTCTTGCCCAGCAAAGTTCAAATTCTCTGAGGTTGAACCCTGGTTTTGAGCTCGCAGCTCTCTTCTAGTTGGTCTAGTCCTCGAAGGTCTTCCTCCACCCCTCACAGGCTCGGTGTCCTCTACTAAACAGTGAGTAGAAATGAAATGCATGTCAATTTTTGTAGGACTTTTCATTGGTGTCAGGTCAGCCTTTGACACCTTAGCTCTTTCACAAAGTAGAGTGATCAGATGGGGATAAGCTAAGGTTGCTGATGTTGAATTGGCTATACTCTGGATGTTTTCACAAAGGATCTTGCCAATATTCAGAGTCTTCCCACTCATGATTGCACATACCATTCCAGCTCGGTCAAATTTCACATTTAATTTATTTATGTTAGGGAGGAGGTTTGAAACGATGTAAGAGGTCCAGAATCTAGGGATAGTTTTAAGGTCAGCAAAATTGACTTTTCTGGGCTTGTTTCTTTTAGTAAATTCCTAAGCAGCTCATGGTCGGCATAATAGCCTCAACATTTTATCCAATTGCTCCTTTGTCATGGTTCCGGGTCCCCTTTCCTGGAACTCTTCCCAAACACTTTTTCCTTCCCAAATGGGCTGAGTGTTCAAGAGTTCATTGATTGTGTCAGGATCAAAAGGGATAGACTTTCTCCAGAACAAAACTCATTGCTGTAGGGGCTTCCCTTTTTGGGATGAAGGCATTGGCAAAAAATTCTTTCACTGTTTCACTGTACCCCTCTTTGGGGTACGAGACCAATGTTTCCCACCTTCTCCAATGAATTTCCTGCACTACCGGGGGAATTTGAGAAATTTCAGACAAAACCATTGTTCTTTCTTGAATTATCCCCTTCTTATGCATAGTATTGTAGTGTTCCTCGCATTTTGCTGATCGAAATCGTCTTCTGTCAACTGCGCATCCACTCAAGGATGAACCATCATCTTTCCTCTTTACAGGCAGCTTAGAAGTCATAGTACTCAACCTGTAGAATATCAACAGAATCAATACTTAAATACAATCACAAAGCATCCTACAAGTCATATCCTATGCTCAAGCAAAGCTAAGTGTAGTGGATCAATAATGTTCAAGAGCAACATCTTTTTAATTTTAGAAGCTTTTATCATTTTAACATTCACATTTAATTTCGCATTCCAGAACTTATCAAGAGCCAACACTTGTAAACCCATAAAATAATATATAAGTTTATGCCCAAACATTCAATTTCAACTAATTCACCAAAGATTTTCACAAACTTAGGCTAGGGATAACCTACATTTAACTCTTGTTGCAAGTCCAGAACCTCAATTTGATAATCAAAGCCAATTATATCAAAGAGCCCCAAATTTGGTCTCACCCAAACCCTCATCAAACAATTTTTCCAATTATTCCTCATTACGGGCAGAATTCAACAAATTGAAAATGGAAACATATCATACATGAGTTAAAATGTATATCCAAACAATCAATTTGCAGAAAACCTCATGTTGTAAGAAAAACCCAATTTCACATAGTGTGAACCCTAACCATGCAATTAACACAATTCTACATGATTCACAATCAATCTCAAGAATCTAACAATGGAATCAAGTTAACAATGTACTCAATTGCAAGATTGAATTGTCAATTTATCACAAAATTCATTTCACACAAAACCCCCAAATTGACAAATTTAAAACCTAAACCTATACATTTCACAAAAATGAAGATACCCCCATCATCCAAAGCACCAATGAAAACCACCGATAATTTACAGAATAAGCAGCAACCAAACAAAACTATGGGTCAAACTTAGAAATAATTAGAACAGAAGAGCATATCGTACAAGGTGGCAACAAGGAATAGAGACACGTGTGAGGGAGAGGGATAAAAGGGTGTGAAGGAGGAGAGGCCTGTGTGTTTCCTAGGTGTGTGGCAGTGGGGATGGAGGACAGGGTGCAAGGAGAAATCGAGGAGTAAAGAGAGCACCGTGAGAAAAAAAGGGCTCTATAGTTGTGCAGTCGTGAAAAAAGAGGAATGTGTGAGGGAAAAATAAGAAAATAAAGGAATGCTTAAGAGTGGAAACTGAGTGTGGGTAAGGAGAAATTTTTTTTTCAATTTTTCTTTTGTTAAACGAGATGGGCCACCCGGCGGTAATATTATCGCTTGGCGGTAGAGAAACAGAGAACACCATAGAAAAAATTTCACTCTGCTGGCTAGCGACACTACCACCACCTAGTGGTTTGTAAAACCTAGGATCGCCCAGCGGTAATATCAACACCTGGCGTCCTCAACTCAGAGAAGGGCCCATTTTTTGGGCACTCCCACCGCCCAGCAGTATGATTGCTACAAAATTTTACAGCTGAAACCTTAATCTCTCTCTCTCTCTTTTTTAACTCAAAAAAGCATGCCATGTTTAATCCCTTTTTTACAATGACATTAATTATAGAATGCATCTAACTAAAATGAAGATCATGCATGAAAAGAAAAATAAAAAGACAGAATGAGTTCACACACTCCAAACTTAAATAAAAGCACTTATACATAAAATTCTAGAATTAACTAACACACTAAGGGTGCAACAAAGCTAACAATACAAAAGAAAGTTTAAAAACACATAACCAATTGCAAAAGTAAAGTTAGTAAAACTCCTTAGCATGGGTTGCCTCCCATGAAGCGCTTATTTAACGTCCTTAGCTTGACGGTACTGCTTCAAGCAAAGATCAAGTTGATGGACTCCCTTCTCTGCTCAGCATCTCCCCCGAAATAAAGCTTAAGCCTCTGCCCATTCACTTTGACTTTTCTCTTAGAATTTGGGTCCTTCAATTCCATGGCTCCATATGGAAGTACTTACTTCACTTCAAAAGGTCCCGACCATCAAGATTTGAGTTTTCCCGGAAACAACTTGAGTCTTGAGTTGAATAAAAATACTAGTTGGCCTTCCCGAAATTCTTTATGAACAATCCTTTTGTCATGCCACTTCTTAGTATTCTCCTTATAGTTTTTTGCATTCTCATAAGCCAAGTTTCGAAATTCTTCAAGTTCATGCAGCTGTAAGATCCTTGACTCACCCGCTTTGGCCAAATCAAAGTTCAAGTACTTTGTTGCCCACAGTGCCTTATGCTCCAATTCAAGAGGTAAATGGCATGCCTTGCCATAAACCAATTGGAACGGAGACATACAAATTAGAGTTTTGAAGGCTATCCTATATGCCCAAAGAGCATCATTAAGCTTCATTGCCCAGTCTTTTCTAGATGAACTGACTGTTTTATCCAAAATTTGCTTCAATGGTAGTTAGACACCTCAACTTGACCACTTAACTACAGGTGATAGGGAGTGGCTACTCTATGATGGACAGTATATTTTCTTAACAACGTCTCCAACTTCCTATTACAGAAATAGTTCCCTTATCATTAATCAACACTCTAGGCACCCCAAATCTTGAAAATATGTTCTTCTTCAAGAAATTGATCACCACTTTTGAATCGTTGGTTGAGGTTGCAACAGCTTCCACCCATTTTGATATATAGTCGACAGCCACCAAGATGTAAACCTTAAAAAATGAAGAAGGAAAAGGGCCCATGAAGTCGATACCCCAAACGTCAAATACTTCAACTTCTAAAATGAGATTTTGGGGAATCTCATTCCTCTTCGATATGTTTCCGGTCCGTTGGCATCTATCACATCTCTTGACATAAGCAAATGTATCCTTGAAGAGTGATGACCAAAATAACACGGACTGTAGGATCTTTGCTACTGTCCTATCTCCACTGAAATGTCCACTATACCCGAATTTGTGACAATGCCACAAAATTTGTTCTTGATCTTCCTTAGGCACACATATTCTCAATAGATCATCAACACCACTCTTATGCAGAAATGGTTCGTCCCACATATAAAACTTGGCTTCATGAAAGAACATTTTCCACTGTTGTGAGTTGAAGTCCACGGGAACCACCTTGCCAACCTTGTAGTTGGTTGTATCAGCATACCATGACAAACTCACCACAGCCAAGAACTGCTCATCAAAAAATTGATCATTGATTAGTTTTTTCTCTTCATTTTCTTCTGTACTTTCCAACCAAGATAAGTGATCAGTCACTGAATTCTCGGTTCCTTTTTTGTCTTTTATCTTCAGATCGAACTCTTGAAGCAATAGAATCCATTGAATAAGTCTTGGTTTCGAATCTTGCTTAGCGAATAGATATCAAATAGCTGCATGGTCCGTATACACAATCACTTTGGAACCTACCAAGTAAGAACGAAACTTGTCAAATGCATAAACCACAGCCAATAGTTCTTTCTCAGTAGTAGCACAATTAAGTTGTGTAACATTTAAAACATGACTCGTATAATAAATCACATGCAATAACTTATCTTTCCTTTGGCCTAAAACAGCACATACAGCCATGCCACTTGCATTACATATGATTTCAAATGGTAAAGTCAAATTAGGTGCAGTGACAATTGGTGCAGTGGTCAGTTTATGCTTCAAAGTGTTAAGAGCTACCATGAATGCATCATTAAAATTGAATGGAGCATATTTTACAAGGAGATCACTAAGAGGTTTAACAATTTTCAAAAAATCTTTTATGAATCTCCTGTAAAAGCCAACATGCCTTAAAAAGCTACGAATGCCTTTTACATTAGTGGGAGGGGGGAGTTTTTCAATAACTTCAACGTTGGCATGATCAGTTGCAATCCTTTGGTTAGAGATGCGGGGCCCTAAAACGATTCCCTCTCTCACCATGAAATGACATTTTTCCCAGTTTAAAATCAAGTTTGTTTCTTCACATCTTTTTAAAACAAAAGACAAGTTATACAAACATATATCTAATGAAGAACCAAACACAGAAAAATCATCTTTAAACACTTCGATATGTTTTTCAATCATATCAGAGAAGATAGACATCATACACCTTTGGAATGTGGCTGGTGCGTTCCAAAGTCCGAAGGGCATCCTTCTGTAAGCGAACACTCCATAAGGGCATGTAAATGTTGTTTTCTCCTGATCCTCTGGAGCTACAGCAATTTGGTTGTAACCAGAATATCCATCCAAAAAGTAATAATATTCATGCTCAGCCAACCGCTCTAGCATCTGGTCAATGAAAGGAAGTGGGAAGTGATCCTTTCGCATCGTTCAGCTTCCGATAGTCAATATATACCCTCCATCCTGTAACAGTCTGAGTGGATATCAATTCATTATTTTCATTCATAACCATTGTTGTCCCGCCCTTTTTAAGCACAACTTGGACGGGACTAACCCAAGGGCTGTCCGAAATAGGGTAAATAAGCCCAGCATCAAAAAGCTTGAAAACCTCCTTCCAAACCACTTCTTTCATGACCGAATTAAGTCTCCTTTGTGGTTGCACCACTATTTTATGATTTTCTTGCATGAGTATTTTGTGCATACACAAAGAAGGACTTATTCCTTTTAAATCACTAATTGACCATCCAATGGCCTCTTTATGATCCCGAAGTACCCTTAATAATTTTTCTTCTTCCAATTGTCTTAATCTAGCATTTATGATGACAGGGTAAGAATTATGCTCACTAAGAAAGGAATATTTTAAATGTGTGGGCAATGGTTTGAGCTCAAATTTCGACACTTCATCTCTTTTTGGTTGGGTTTCATCTTCTCCTATCACCAATTCCTCCCATTCCGGTTATTCATTTTTAGGATAGGGGGTGAGCTTTCCAACAAGCTAAGTATTTCTTTAACTGTCGAATCATCATCTTCATCAACTTCCACCTTTGATCCAACAAGCACTTTTTCAAGAGGTGAAGAGAGGCTGCATTCCCTATAATACTTGGGGACCATGAAGTCACTTACATCAATGCTAAAGCATGCTTCTCTATCTCCCGGGTGCTTCATAGCTTCAAAGATATTAAAAGTGATGGCTTCATCTTGGACCTTTAATGTTAAAGTCTCATCCGTCACATCAATGAGAGCTCTACCAGTTGTAAGGAACGGCCGACCCAACATCAATGGAATGTCTCTATCCTCTTCTATGTCAAGAACAACGAAGTCCACCGGGAAGATGAATTTGTCTACTTTCACCAAAACGTCTTCAATCACTCCATGGGGATGCTTCATAGACTTATCCGCAAATTGAAGAGTTACCGTGGTGGGCTTTATTTGGCTAATCCCCAATTGCTTGAAGATGGACAAAGGCATGAGACAAATGCTTACATCATGATCACATAAAGCCTTCCCAAATGTTCTATCACCAATAGTGCACGAAATTAAGAAATTTCTAGGATCCCTAAGCTTAGAAGGAAGCCTTTTTTGTAGAATTGTACTGCACTCCTCCATAAGCATAATGGTCTCTTCATTCCCAATCCTTCTCTTCTTAGACAACAACTCTTTCATGAATTTCACATAGAAGGGCATTTGTTCTAGAGCTTCAGCAGACGGGATGTTGATTTACAGCTTGTTAAATACTTCTAGAAACTTCCCAAACTATTTTTTATCATGCTCCTTCTTGAGTCATTGAGGGAATGGCAACTTGATAGTTGGTGGTGGCATATTCATTTCTTGCTCCTTTGGTGACTCCTTTTTATTAGAGTCATTGAGTGAGTCACCTTGAGATGTTTCAGCTTCCTTGAGAGGGACTTCTTTACTAGGATCTTCTCCTTCATCTTTACTATTTTTCTCTTTCCTTGGTAGTGGTTCAATCACCTTCCCACTCCTAGTTGTTATAGCTTTTGCATGCTCGATTCCTCTAGGATTTAGGACTGTGTCACTTGGCAATGAACTTGGAGGTCTCTCCGAAATTTGTTTTGCAAGCTAGCCCATTTGAGTTTCTAGATTACGGATTGAAGCATCTTAATTTCTAAACATACCTCTTATCTCATCCATGAAATCAATAGTCTTTTGGACAAAAGAGAAGGTTTGAGAAGCTAGTTTCTCCAAAGCTATTTCCCAAGAAGCCTTCTTCTCAATAGGTGGGGGTTGAGATGAAGAACCTTGATGCGAAGAGTGTTGAGGAGGACCTTGGTATGAAAATTGTTGTCTTTGTGGAGCTTGGTTGCCTTGATTACCTTGGTTACTCCATGAAAAGTTCGGGTGATTTCTCCACCCCGATTTATAAGTGTTGGAGCAGGGGTTGTTCTGTTACCTTGGAGGGTTGTTCATGAAGTTAACTTGCTTTTGAGATGGAGATCCAAACATGTTACCCGAATAATCTACACTATCATGTTCTCCTTTACAAAAATTACACGACAAATGAGCATTACTTACTGCATTCACCTTAAGAGTGTCAACCTTCTTCGTGAGATTCTCAAGTTGTTGAGTCAAAATCATGTTCTGAGCCAACAGTGCATTCACTAAATCCAACTTCAAGTATCCTTTCTTCACCACTGCTCTTTCCTCATTTCTTTGGTAATCATTGTTGGCCATCATTTCAAACAAGTCTCAAGCTTCTTCCAGAGTTTTGTAGTTCAAGGTCCCGCCTGCTGCAGCATCAACCATTGCTCTAGTTTGATGTAGCATGTCATTATATAAGCTTTGCACCTGGATCTAGAAGTGAAAATAGTGGTGTGGGCATTTTCTTAATATTTCATTGTATCTTTCCTACACTTCACTGAAAGACTTCCTATCAAGCTGCCTAAATGATGTGATCTCACTTCGTAACTTTGCAGCCTTGGACGAAAGAAAATACCTTGTCAAAAATTTTTGAACCAAAATTGCCCAAGTAGTTATGCTTCCACTTGTCAATGAGTCCAACCAGCTCTTAGCCTTGTCCCTCACGGAGAAAGAAAACAATCTCAGACGAATGACATCCTCACTAACTCCATTCAACTTCACAGTATCACAAATTTGAAGGAACCATTTATGTGTGCATGTGTGTCCTCATTATCGAATCCCCCAAACTAATTGTTTTGAATCAAATGGAGTAGAGCCGGCTTCAACTCGAAATTGTTTGCTTGAACTGGAGGTCTTGCTATGCTTGCCCCACACCCATCCATGTTAGGAATATAGTAAACCATGAGAGTCCTAATAGGTGAATGTGGTGGTGGAGGATCTACATTTTCACCATTGTTTTATCCATTATCCGCCATGTCTTCAACAACTATTTGAGTGTTATCCAAATTCTTTCTTTGTTCTCTTAATTGCTTTCTCAAAAAGAAGTTGATTGAACTTTATCTCACATACAATGAAGACAATGTGTCAGAACAAAAATAACTAAATAAAATGCAAGAATTTAGATAGAAAATTATAAACATACTAAAATAAGTAAAATAAAGAAAACTAAACACAACAATGAATAAATGAAAGAAAAGACAAATGTTTAAACTAGTAACTGCCTCGATATTACCGATATTAGTAAAACCGATCCTCGGTAACGGCGCCAAAAACTTGATGGGACCATGACAAGTGTACCGGATTGTCAAGTAATAAAAACAGTGAGAAAATCGGATATCGTTCTTAGGGATCAATGACTAATCACCAATTCACGAACTTAGCTACTATTCAAACGGAACTTTGGTTCAAAGGGAGCTCAATTGTAAACAACTAAGCATGCAAGAGATTAAACTAAAGACAAAGATTCTTTTTGGTATTTTAGCTTTGACAAATTAATAAACACTCAGAACACAAAAGAGATAGGAATTCAAAGATAAGAAAGAGTTGGGATCAAGTTTCATTTGATTTCATTTGCTGCATCTTAATTTGGGGTTAAAACAAATTTTTACTTCTATTTTGTTATCGGATTCTCCAAAATATTAAAGTCCCAATTCTTTAGGCACAAGAACCTTAAATCCTAGTTAAAATCCCTAATTCCTTAGGTGATTCTAAAAGGGAAAAAGCATTAAGATTAAGAATCCAACGAGATAATAAGCATTCATTGACTATTCATAGCATGATGAATCACAAGGTTCACAATCTCAAACAAAATTTACACATCAAATTTCCATCCAATTCATAAATCTAAAAATCATTCTAAGGATGATCAAACCCTAAAAAGCTTTAAGAACAGAGATTATAAACTCAAAACAGAAGAATCCATTAAGCATAATTAAAACCCAAGTTAAATACAAGTAAAATCCATCAAAATCCATTCAATCCCAATAAGGGTGAGTTTAGCTAGACATAAAAATAAATGTAGAAACTAAAACAATAGGGAAGAAGATGTAAAACTCCATGGAAGATTGAAGAAAATCTGAGTTCCCACTCTTCTTCTCTTCAAGCCCACACTAAAGTTTTTCAAATTAGGTCTGTTTTTCGTATCTCTTCCATCTCTCCCTAAAAACGTATTCTCTTAGCCATAAATAACTCTTCTGACGTGAATTGGGCCAAAATATAAATGGGCCTGCATGACACCCATCGCCCAGCGGCCAGTGTACCGCCCAGCGTCCTGGTTATTTTCGTTTAGTGCGCATTCTGACTTTACATCGCCCAGCGGCCAGTTGGCTTCCCAGCGATATGGCTTCTGCTGCTTCTTCCTTTTCCCTTGCTTTTCTGAGCTCCTGGGGGTCCAAGATACATGTCTGGCAGTTCAATGACATTGCTAGCTCTTCCATTTGGCTATATTCTTCATAGTTTCGAGCTTCATCTTTCTTTAACCTTCACTGCAAATAAAATAACATAAATGAGATGCAAAACATTCCGAAATACAACCAAACTCCATGAAATTCATCAAATTAATCATCTCATGTCATCATGGTCAAAATCAGAGTTAAATGAGACAAAACAATGTTAAAAGTTGGATGCAAATGACTAAATCCAATCAAAAAGCATAAGTAAAAACAAATAATTTACAGGATTATCATCTACTGATCCCATCCAAAAACTTGGATATATAAAAAAAAATATTATATAAAAAATATATTGTATTTAGAATAAGTTATTTATGCATGAATTTTATATATATGATAATATAACTATATTATATATTATAAATACGAAACTCACATTTTAAATATGTAAATAAGTACAACATTTTTTACTAAAAAAATAATTAATATTTTCTTAAATAAACATTATAATTTATTTTATTTTTCTGGTAGATAATAACTTATTTGAAATAAAAATTTAAATTTAAACCAATTAATTAAATTATTTTGGCGTGTACTCATCGGTTAAATAAAATAAATTTGCTTTCACAGTTATATGAAATTTGATGTTATTTTAAGGGAAGGAAAAGAAGATAAAAACATTAGTGTAGATAAAAGGAACACGGACAAAGAACCACAGAATAACCAACCACAATTATCCATGTGGCTAATCTTCTCCAATACTGCTTTTGCTTTTGCATTTGAAAACTGCCTTTTTTTCCTTGGCCAACAGTCATACAAGGACGATGGCGACGTTTCTTATCCTGTAACGTAGAGTTATAAATTGGTTCAGATAATTTGATTAATTTAATCAATTTAAATTAAACTAATTTAATTAATTTAGTTTAATTTAGGTATGTTAATTAATTTAGGTAAAATTCAAACCAAATAATTTTTAATTTTCAAATTAAAAGTTTTAAACTTGATAATCGAATTTTATATATATATATATAAGTGATAATGTTTATTGTGAAATGTAATAAATTTTGATCATAAATTTATATCATATAATTATTAAAATGATCAAAATTAAAAATTATTTAAAGATCATATGACTACTTAAATATATATATATATATATATATATATATATATATATATAAGACATATCTAGTGAGATGAGTTTTTATTGTGATAATGTGAGAAGAATAAATCTTGACCATTCATGTATGGTTGTATGGTCAAGATTGAAAGTTACTTAAAGATCATATGACTACTTTAAAAAGTCATATGCATTTATGTTCTAATCTTGACCATTTATGTAAGATCCAACGATCAATATTTACTCATTTTACCTCTTACAATAAACACTCTTCTCATTAGATACGCTATATATATATATTCTAAATTATGCCTATGCGTATGCTTGATACTGCTGCTATTTTGAATTTTTTTTCCTAAAATGAACCCTCACCAACCCCTCTACTATGTGCCTCAACTTTTGCTTCAACCCTCACCTCTCACTGCTCGCTGTTCACCGATCGGTAAGTCTCATTTCTGGTTGAGGAATACGATGGTTCTGTGTTTGTGGGTCTTGAAACGTAATGGAGGCTAGTTGTGGTTTGGGTAGTTACTGAGTGGTGGAATGTGGGTTGAGTTTTTTCTGATTTTTGTTGATTGATGATGGTGATTCTAATATAGTGGTGTGATGTTGAAAGGGCTATTTTGGGTTGTGTAAGGCTAGTTTTTTGGGTTTATTACTCAATTAATTGTGAAACAGGTCAAGAGGTGTTGATAATGGAGGATTTTTTGAGCTTGAAATTGCAAAAGCTGTGGGTTGGAAATGGGTTTTGAGAATTTCATGAAATCATTGCTGCTATTATGATATCATTTTTTGCTTCTTATCTTGATTATATGTGAATTTATACAGTGTGTCTTTTTTACACATATATAATTACATCTTCTGTCTAAGTCAACAATCATATTCAATGATGCAAAGTTTCTATAATTTGGTCATCTATGATTATTTTGATTTTTGAAATTTGCAAATATTTGATTACATAATCATGTTAAACATTATTCAAAGTGTATCTTTGCCTATTTGTTGTACTTTATAATGTGTTTTTTGAGATAAATAGGTTTGATTCTATTTCTATTTTTTTTTTCATAGGTTTATTATTATTAGAGTAGTAACAGAAGTTGTTGAGATAAAATAACAGAAGTTGTTGAGATAAAAGATGAGATAAGAATACTTTTGTTTTCTGTTTTCTTCGGCTGCGATAAGGATAGGGATTTAGTTTGTTACCCCTCTGTTTTATCATATTGTATCGCATATGCTGAGCCTATATATAGGAGGCATTGTGCACCTTTGTAAAGTGAACCAAATCAATCAATATACACACATTTCATTATGGCATCAGAGCCTGTTGATCTCGAAGGAAAGTCGGAGAAGGATCATGCCTCCAACGATGACAAATCGTCATCAATCCTCACACCAAGCTCAGCCTTCTATCTCGGTTTCTCAGATAACCTGGGGACACCTCTTGTTGCTGCAGTCCTCAATGGGGACAACTACCGGACGTGGGCACGTTCAATGAAGACTGCCTTGCATGCGAAGATGAAGCTTGGCTTCATAGATGGAAACATCAAGAAACCAACGTCTAAGTCAGGGGACTATCCCAACTGGGAAAAAGCGGACTCAATGGTGATGGCTTGGATCATCAACACCACCGACCCGAGTTTGTATGGAAGTATTTCACACACCTCAACAGCAAAAGACATCTGGCTCGATCTCGAAGAGCGTTTTGGGCAAATGAACGCACCCCAAATCCACCAGTTCTGGCGCATGCTCTGTCTAATGGAGAAGGAGCCCGACATGAGTGTAACCAGTTACTATACAAGGTTTAAAAGCCTTTTTGACTAGCTGGATGAGCTACAACCTTTACTAAAGTGTAGTTATGGGGCCTCGAAGCAGCTAACACAAAGAGAGGGGGATCAGCGTGTCCACCTATTTCTTGGGGGCCTTGATAATGAGCAATATGCACATATCAAGGCAACCATTCTTAACTCGGATCCACTACCCTCCCTTCGACGTGCTTTCAACCAGATTCTGAGAGAAGAGTCTTGCTTCACAGCAGAAAAGGAGAGAAGCACCAAAATTGATTCAGGTTCAGCCTTCCATTCGTCCAAGGCAAGCAGACAAAAGGGACGAGATGGGCCTCGACCTAAGTGCGATCATTGTGGCAAAATAGGTCATATAAAGGTCAGGTGCTTTGAGATAATTGGATATCCTCCCAATTGGGATACCCTTAGAGCGCAGCTTGGATCGAATAAACAGAGGACACAATCTGGTGCATTTTATGCTCGGGGTGATGATGTGAAGAATGAGGAGGGATCTGCAGCAGGTCATGCACTTCATGGAAAATACATGGCAAATAATGCAGGACTGCACGAGAACATGGCTGGTAATGATAAATGGCGAGGGGAGATCCAATGGGTCTTAGACAGTGGTGCATCACACCACATGACTCCCTTGCTTTTTCTTTTAAAGGGAATATGTAAAGTTGATAAACCCTTTTACATGACAGTACCCACGGGAAATGCTGTATTAGTAGAGAAGATGGGATATGTTGAACTTGACATGAATGTCAAGCTGAAAAATGTTTTATTCGTATCTCAGTTTAGCTGCAACTTGATCTCTGTGCATAAATTAACATGTGATTCAAATTGCACATTGACTTTTGATGAAAACTGTTGTGTGATGCAGGACCAAACCACGAAGAGGATGATTGGATTAAGTGATTTACATGAAGGGGTTTACGGGTTCAAAGGACCAGTACAAGCTTCGTTTTTCGCTGTAGTTCAAGAGGGCATGGCCAGCCTTTGGCACTCCAGGATGGGACACCCTTCTACTCAAGCCCTTCAGAAAATTTCTCATTTACTTCAATGTAGTTTCGTTTTGAATAAAGATGGATGTTGTGATATTTGTCATAAATCCAAACAATGTAGACTTCCTTTTAATCATAGTGATAATAAAGCTAAGCAGCCCTTTCATCTCATACACTGTGATCTATGGGGGAAATATCATACTGCCACGCATAACGGTTCGCACTATTTTCTTACTATCGTTGACGATTACACGAGAGCAATGTGGGTATATCTAATGAAGCATAAAACAGAGACCATGGATGTGCTCAAAAGATTTTGCAACATGGTCAAGAGGCAGTTTAATATGCACGTGAAGAAGATACAGAGTGATAAAGGTACGGAGTTCACTAACTCTAGCTTCCAAAGGTACCTTCAGCAGGAAGGAATAATGTATGAAACTTCTTGTGTGGGAACACCCCAGCAAAACGGGTGTGTAGAGTGAAAACATAGGCACATACTCAATGTAGCAAGGGCTTTGCATTTTGAAGCCAACCTTCCCATACGTTTTTGGGGATAATGTGTGTTGGCAGCCACTCATCTCATAAATCGAACTCCTACTGTTGCCAACAATGGCATCACTCCTTATGAGTTGTTGTATTGAAAACCATCAGGTTATGATCATCTGAGGGTCTTCGGGTGCCTCTGCTATGTAAAGAACTCGTCCAAGAAGTAAGACAAATTTGCACCAAAAGTTGAAAAGTGTATGTTTGTTGGCTACCCACAAGGTCAAAAAGGATGGAAAGTGTATCACCTGAAAACACATGAATTCTTTGTTTCCCATGATGTAGTTTTCTATGAGGACATTTTTCCTTATAACTCGCATGAAGGGAGCAATGTCATAGATCCACACGTGTCTGTGTTTCACGACACAATTCAAAAGGAGACCGAGTACCTAGGCGGTGCATTGGACGAAGGGCATGAGCCCACTATGGAAGCAGATTTGCAAACTCCGGGTGAGGGGGAGCATTTCGATGGGGCATTAGAAGATGACCCACAAACTGCAGAAGCAGGAAGTCCCAATAGCACAGTATTGGAAACTCAGAATGAGGGAGAGCATCGTGAGGACCATGACAAGTTAGAACGTGTCTCGCGAACACGGCAGCCACCCACCTATCTCAAGGATTACTACTGCCATGCAGCCACTATAAACCCCTCATGTATGTCATCAAATCCTAGGATCTCTTCAAGTACGGTCTATCCCATTTTGGATTTTGTAAGCTATGATCATTTCCCACAAAAACATCAAGCTTACCTTGCAGAACTCGCGTCCCATGAGGAGCCCAAAACATATACCCAAGCTGTGAATCATCCAGAATGGTGAGATGCCGTGGCGCAAGAACTCAAGGCGTTGGAAGATAATCACACCTGGGATCTGACACCACTTCCTCTAGGAAGAAAAACTATGAGATGCAAGTGGGTGTACAAGATAAAATACAAGGCTACAGGTGAGGTTGAAAAGTATAAAGCGCGTCTTGTGGCAAAAGGATTCACCCAAGTTAAAGGAGAAGACTTCAACGAAACCTTTGCACCAGTTGCCAAGATGACTACTGTTAGGTGTTTACTTTCGGTTGCAGTAGCAAAAAGATGGGAGCTCCACCAAATGGACGTAAGCAATGCCTTCTTGCATGGAGAGCTAGATGAGGAAGTATATATAGCTGTCCCATAAGGGTACAGTGTGCCTGAGGAAGGAATGGTGTGCCACTTACGAAAATCCTTGTATGGTTTGCGTCAGGCTTTGTGCAACTGGTACTCCAAGCTCTCGCAAGCATTGGTGGAGTATGGGTTCGAAGAGTGCCATGCTGATCACATCCTCTTTGTCTACTCATATGATTCCATCTTCCTCACCGTCCTGGTCTATGTCGATGACCTTATTATAGCTGGTAATGACCCTCTTGCCTACACCAACTTTAAGCAATATTTGAGCAATTATTTTCACATGAAGGACCTGGGAAGCCTTAAATACTTTCTTGGCTTGGAACTAGCACGAGGTTCATCTGGATTATTCATATGTCAACAGAAATACACCTTAGATATCTTAAGCGAGTGTGACATGCTTGCATGCAAGCCTTCCTCTTTTCCAATGGAGCAGAACCATCGTCTTGCATTAGCTACAGGCTCTCCTTATTCCGATCCTTCTTAGTACCGCAGACTTGTGGGACGCCTTATCTATCTCACCATCACTCGCCCAGAAATCACCTACTCAGTACACATTTTGAGCCAGTTCATGCAAACACCGCAGCAAGCACATTGGGATGCCACCTTGCGTATCCTACAATATTTGAAGTCATCACCTAGACAGGGAATCATATTGCCTAAAGAGAATAATCTCCAGCTTGTTGGATACTATGACTCGGACTGGGCTTCTTGTCCAATCACACGAAGGTCAGTCTCGGGTTACCTAATGAAACTCGATTCAGCTCCCATTTCTTGGAAAACCAAGAAACAAACCACTGTATCCAGGTCCTCTAGTGAAGCAGAATACTGAGCCATTGCTCATGCTACCAGTGAGATCCTTTGGTTGCGCAGTCTATTGAGATGTTTGCAGGTTAATTGTGACTCACCTACGCTTCTACACTGCGACAATCAAGCTGCCCTCCATCTTGCAGCAAATCCAGTCTTCCATGAGAGAACTAAACACATAGAAGTAGATTGTCATTTCATTCATGAACACTTGCAAGCAGACGCGATCTCTACTACTTATGTCCCAACGAAGCAGCCACAAGCTGATATTTTCACAAAGTCTTTAGGTGGTAAGCTGTTTTCTGACTTGGCGGTCAAGTTTGGTGTTCATAATCCCCACACTCCAACTTGAGGGGGAGTATTAGAGTAGTAATAGACGTTGTTGAGATAAAATAACAGAAGTTGTTAAGATAAAAAATGAGATAAGAATACTTTTGTTTTCTGTTTTCTTCGGCTGCGATAAGGATAGGGATTTAGTTTGTTACCGCTCTGTTTTATCATATTGTATCGCATATGCTGGGCTTATATATAGGAGGCACTGTGCACCTTTGTAAAGTGAACCAAATCAATCAATATACACATCTTTCATTAATTATGCATTTTTTTTTATTATAAAAAGCTAATTATTTAGCTAATTTTTGTGTCAAAAAAAGGTCAACTTGATCATCCGAACCGAACCAATCCGTAAATGTTCAGTTCGATTTTGTTTGGATTTAACTATAAAAAAAAACAAGAAAAATCGAATCAAACTGAATCAATTGATTTTTGTTCTGAAGTAAATTTAGAGGGTACTTAAGATAGACACATATGTGATAGACTCCTTCGATGCACGATTGTTACTAAGCGTATTGAACTAGGGGGTGGGTACTTGTAAAGGGACTCTAACACTCAAGTCAGGATGTGCACCAATTGGGTCTATGTTATGGGAGAATTCATACCTGATTTGGGTGACTTAGTCTGACATTTATAGATGTTGGATTGATATGTTCTCTTGATGAAGAGATACATTCATATTATAATTGTAGGAGAAGATATGTTCCTTATTTAGTTATAGAGAATCCCTATATTTTCGTAACAATGGTATGGTAGTTATAGTGCAACTATCCCATAAGATCATGATTGGTAATTAAGAGATTTATCCATTGCGCAGATCTTGCGGTAATACTGTTATCATCCAAAATTAGGATCTCATGTTAAGCTGACTTAGCTAGAAGCGTGAAGCCTTGGACCTCTGCCTGTATGTGTATTAGGCTAGCCTACATATTGAGAGTCAAGGGTACAGTCCAGAACAGTTACCCCCAACTTGACGCTTAAGTGGAACAATTAAGTGTCAAGATTCTAAATTTGAGGAGAACCCACGACGCGTAATAGACAAAAATCCGTTTAGGCCAGGGTCCATTGTTATGGGGTACCTCCAGGGTTAGCATACAACATCATCCTGTCATCTAAGGTATATCATTTACCCTTGTATATAATTTCACAGGATTTTCTGACTTTTTCCATACTCCTTGACAGTATTGAGCTTTCTTAGGAAATAAAATCGGGAATGTTTGCGTTTGGGCTAGCATTCCTTTTGTTGCATTCTTCTCTTCTTTCCAATGTGTTCTAGAGTATAACCTTCCATGACTTTCTTCTCATTTTGTTCATATTCAAATAGCGTTTTGCCCCTTGTGAAGATCATCTTCTTACTTTTTCCTAAAATCTGTGAAGATGTTCTCCCTTTCTTTGCAAATAATTTTTCCAATGGAGACTTTTCTTTCTCAGCGTTGCAATGGCAGACACTTTTCTTTCCCATCGTATGAGGGAGTATTTAAAACACACTCTGCTGCTGGGAAAATCTGTGACACCTGTCGCGTTGGATGGGCCTCCTCGGAGAAATGGAGCCTACACTTCTCCTCCTTTTTGAGAACTTAGCATGTGCTTCATTCCAAGCCTTGCCGGTTCTCAAATAAGCAAGAGGGATTGTTGAAGTAGCTCCGCAATTTGAGGCAACTTGGTGTGATCATGAAGCTGGTGGAATAATCTTCTTCATGAAATACTGTACCTCGTCCAACAAAGGAAATGAAAAGGTCGATGTTTTTTCCTTATACATTCCATGTCTCAATGTCGCGACCGGGATCGCGGCGGGAAAACAGCAACTCGAATTGATTTTAGAAATATGAAAATGGAAAAATGGAGTCGCCACCAATTTTATTTGAATTTGGAAAAATTGGAAAACCTTTTATTTGGAAATGGTCTTTGGAACCGAGAGGATTCGGGAGTCGGATATGCTTAGGGAAGGGTGGAAACTTAATCCCACTTTGCACCCTAACGCACCCATCCTAAGACGGTACCTTAGATTAATTGTGCAAATTCTTAATAATCCTTTGAAATATTTATTTTACCCTTTTTACAAAAGCATTATAACTATTTACAAAAGCGAAACCACAAAATTATGAAAATTTAATTTGGGCTTGACAGAAATGAAATTCTGCTCCTACGTATCCCCTGGTGCAATGGGGAACTCAAAGTTACGTAGTTCTTTTAGAAAATGATTTGTGGGTTGATTAAGTATAAAAAGACTTTTTTTGTTTTGAAAAGGGATTTTATTTGAAAACAAATTCATTCTTGCACAGGGTTCAAGTTAGCACTAGGCTACTCAATAAACCCTTATGATCCAAACGACATTGAAGATAACATTCGTTATTCAATCAACATCATCGGTCATCGCATTGATTAAAAGAAGATTTTTTTTTTAGAGCATACACGAGGACAAACAAATAAACACAAATCCTCATGAGTTAAATAAATTAATAGGAAAGAAACAAAAACATCACAAAATCAAACAACTCAACATTTATTATTATTATTATTTTTTTATCCTTTTTTTTTATATTTTTTTCATTTTTTTCATTTTTTTTATCTTTTTTCATTAACACAACACAAAACATACCATAAAATGAACATCAAACAAGAATTGATCCTAAATACACAAACAAATAAACTCAAATTATATTTTTTTTTGTTTTATTTTTTATTCTTTTTTTACTTTCGATTATTCATTTTTTTGTTTTTTTTTTTTTTTATTTTTACATTTTTCCTTTTTTTATCTTGTTTTTATCTTTTCATTTTTATGTATTGAAAAAAAAGAAAAAGAAAAAAGAAAGAAAGAAAGAAAAAAAAAAAAATAAAGATACCACGTGAATGTGGTATTCAGTTCCAGACTTCTTTATAAACTTTTTTTACTTTTAATTATTTTTTATTTGAGAAAAAAAAAGAAAAGAAAAGTTGGAGACAAAAACAAAAACAAAAAAAAATGGAGACAACACGTGAATTCCGTCCCACTTGCTTTTCATCTTATATTTTTTTTTGTAAAAAAAAAATGAAATATGAACAAAAGTTGGAGACAACCACCTGAATTCCGTCCCACTTGCTTTTCATCTTATATTATTATTATTTTTTTTTTAAAAAAGAAAACGAAATATGAACAAAGAAAAGAAAGAGGCTTTAGCCTCTGAAAGAAACAAAAAGGAGATATAAACAAGGAAACGTGAAAGCGGTGTCTCGTCCCACTTGCTTTTCATCTTATTTTTTTTAATAAAAAACGAGATATAAACAAAGAAAAGAAAGAGGCTTTAGCCTCTTCTTTGGCCTCGATATAGGAGAATAGAGCAAAACGGAAGAGGCATGGTGGGATGGTTAACGACGGCTACTTCAAGATGGTAGCTAAAGGCTCTAGTTTGCAATGGATGGGGAGATCTGATGGCTCTGCGGCTGGGGCATAGCAAGGAAAAGGTGGGGCTGCTTGTGATGTAGGATTGTGGCTCTATAAGTCTGAATCTGATTCTTGATGAATCCACGGGTGAAGGGTGAAGAGTGAATGTTGAAAGTGGGATGGTTTATGCGTGGTGGATGGCCGTGTGATGGTGGTTTGTGTGGTGGTCACGGTGATGATGTGGGTGATGTTCTGTTTTCCTTTTTTTTTTTTCTTTCCCCCCCTTTTTTTTATCTCAGCACATCTCTTTCCCTTTTAGATTGAAAATGTAAGCATGAAATTACAATGTGATAGTTGTGTGCATAGTTAAACACGGGTACAACTCAAACAAAAGTTATCTTATATTGAAGCTAAAAGTAAAAGGGAAACGAAATATTCTTACCTTCAAGCTCAACAGAAATGAGAAGAGTTTAGTTGTCTGTTTGTTTCAAAAATCTCTCCATCTTTCTATTAGGCCCCTTTTTTCTTTCACCCAGCTCTTCAAATGTCCTCCTCAAAAATTTCAATAATTTTCTATTCCTCTCAAAAAAAAAATCTCTCCTTCTATATTTAGGTGCAAAATGATGGTGCGAGTATGGTGCGTAATTGGTTTCGATTGGGTGAAGGGGGTCTGGTTTCGGTTAGGTGTTTGGTGGAGAAGGGTGGGGTGTGTTTACGATTGATGGTGATGGAGTGGATGAATATGGTGGTTAAAGGGAGAGCTTCTTTGTTTGTGGCTAATGGAGGAAGATGAGTTTTTTCTTTTGTTATAATGGTAGGATGGTAAAAAAAAATGGAGCTTGATGGAGGTTTTGGTGAGTTAACGGTTATGGTGGTTGAAGGGAATGGGTTTTTTTTTTTATGAAAGATGATGGTGAGTTTGTAGTTTGAGAGAATGGTGGAAGAAGTGATGGTTGTGTGTTTCGATTGGAAGGGATTTGGAAGAAATTGGGTTATGAAGTCGGAAGTGAAGGAGATGAAGGTGGTGGTGTAGTGGGGCTACGGTTTTGTGGGTGAGGTGGAAGATGGATGGGAGGTGGCTACGTGAATGGGTTGTGATGTGTGGGATGGATTTTTGATTCGGATCCCCTTCGGATGGAAGGTTGAAGGTGAAAAATATAGAAGTTGAAGATGAGTGTGAGTGAAGAGGAATCTTCCCTTAGCCTTGATCTTTGTAGTGTGCTTCTTATTCGTGAGAAAGAAGTGGGTGTGTGCCATGCGAAGTTGAGGCATTCTTGGTGTGTGTTACGTGAAAGAGTGAGTGTGGAAGTAGGTAACAAAGCAAAAAAAGAAAAGAAAGAAAATGGAGTTAGTGGGAACGTGAGTGTGTGCGGTAGTGAATGGGTTTCGTGAATGAGTGAAGTGGGTGCGGGTAGTGAGTGGGTGGGGGAAAGAAAAATGGAGAAAATGTGGGTGTGTCTTTGTGAGTGGGGAGTGGGTGAGATTTTTTTTTTTTTTTTTTTTTTTTTTGTATTTTTTTTTTATATATTTCTATTTATTTTTTTTTTTTTTTTATTGTAGTCCCAGGTCAAAATTAGGTGTTCACACTCAATATTTTCTTTTCCCTCCTTTTCAGATGTAAGATGATGTATAGAATGAGAATGAATTAATAAAAATTCATATATTATGAACTTTGCACGATGCCCGCTTCCTTCCTTTAACTGTTTATTGTTGTTCGCACCTTTTTTCTTTTTGCTGGGGTAAGTCCAACGCTTATTCTAGCACAACATTGCATTGCCCCTGGCTTAGTGCCTGATTTAAGTAAGTAGCAAGTTTCAAATCTCTGGTCCAGGATTCAAGTAATTTACCATTTATAGAATATGGGTCGGGGTCCTATTACTCTATTGCTTTAACAATCGTGATCCAAAGCGATAACTCTTCATCGAGTAAATATCCTGGCTAAAGCTGAGGTTCATGAAAATAATTCGTACTTAAGCCTCAGAAGTTGTGTGACGTTC
Organism: Ormosia semicastrata; assembly: GCA_029884595.1. Classification (NCBI taxonomy): domain Eukaryota; kingdom Viridiplantae; phylum Streptophyta; class Magnoliopsida; order Fabales; family Fabaceae; genus Ormosia; species Ormosia semicastrata. Next base: position 5,957,256 of record JAQQTO010000021.1, on the reverse strand, counting down.
GAGTTGCTATACCACTATCTTTTCAACTGCTTTAAGAATCGTACGGGCCACGTGGCGTGTTTTCACTAGGAGGATGTGCATAGTGCTTCACGCGCCATGATGAGCATTCTTTTAAAAATTAGATTGTAAGGACAACAATGCCCCCTAACCGTTTAGCCTTTATAAATAGGGGTTTAGGGATGTATTGTCTCCATTTTACTATTTCCAAATATCTTTCAAAGAACTCTGCGCAGCAGTGAAGTAGGAGCTCTAAGGGATTCTCAACCATTTCCATCTTCAACAATTCTGAGTTTCTCTCACACGGTACTTCCCCTTCTTTTTCCTTCATTATTGTAATTGAATAACTGAGTAGTTATGCGCTCCTTGCTAGAGTGTGTTTCTATTTTTCAATTTCACGAAGTAGATTTAAGACTTCCAACCCTCTTCACATGGCCCTATCCTCTTGGATCATCATTTTTGCCATTGTAAACGTGGCAAAGGTGTCCTTCTAAAGTTTCATGCTTTTGAGGGAAATGAGATCGGCGTGTAGGTGTGGACCATTCCGTTCACCCTTCACTGTGTCTAAATCTCTGATTTGATTTATTCTGACAATTACTTACCGACCTCTTTGAGTGTTCTCAGGATCTTTATGACAAGAGGTAAAAGGGGAGCTAGAGCGCAAGTACCGATTGCCAAGGCTCATGAAACCGGCTGAGGAGCACCAAATCCGAATCCGGCGTGGTTCGAGGCTGGTATACCCGTGGGTAGGGAATGATATGTGGGAGTGTTTGTCTAAGCTTTCTTCTGAAAACGAGCTCAGACAAGTAGTACAACATCTAGAGCTGACATAAGGAAAGGCCCGCGATAATGAATTTCAGGTTCTATGCACAAAGTGGAATGAGAGGGTTTGCTCTTCTCGGGAGACTGGTTCGCATTTCATGTTTCTTTATTAACCCCTTTTTGTTAAATTAAGGCTTCGGTTACCCTTCACTAAATTCTATATTACAATTCTGCGGACTTTGCGTGCAGCCCTTACCCAAATTCATCCTAATGGCTGGGGCTACATCATTACTTTCAAAAGGTTTTGCCAAATAATGGGGCTACAGCATTCCACCAATGCCTTTTTTTATTTCTATACCCGGATAAACCCCTAAGGGTCAGCAAAATAGAAAGGTTGGCTCACAATTCGATCAAGATCTGGTCGCAAATTCTTTGATATTTTTCAGGATAGTTTCAAAGGTTTTAAGACTAGATTCTTTAAGATGACGATAATAGAAGGGTTCCATCCCTTTTTTTTTTCTGAAAGACGACGGGAAGCCAAAGTTCCTATTATACTGGACTAAAGATGCTTAGTGTTTTCCCACTATACTGGTTGAAAAAGAAGAGAAAGACCTTACTCTGGATCAGGTCGACTGCGTTAAATTTATAACCCAGTATTCCGAAGAACACGGGTTTATCAAAATCAAGGACGTCCTTCATACCTCTAATGATGATATTCTCTTTGTTTTGTTAGGTAAGAATTAGAATATTATTACCCGTAACTTACCTCGGACTTTTTGCGCTTTAAATTTTTATACTTCGTAATTTTGCTTATCTGATTTCCATCTTACTTTGTTGTCTTATTTCAGTAAGTAACATGGCATCAAGACCTTCTCTTGTAGCTCTGCAAGCCTCGAGATCAAGGAGGAAAGGACTAGGATCCACTAGTGCCCCTACTACCGTCATTCCGGTATCCTCAAACTGGGGTGTTGTTATTGAATAGACCTCGAGAGAAACAGACTCCTTAACTCAAAGCCTTCAAGGGAAGAAAAGGAGGGCTATCGAGAGCTCTACTGATTGGGGTAAGGAAGGAGATTTGGAGAACAGCAATGAAGAGAGGACGAATCCTGTGCCTGTTATTTTAAGGTAGTCTGATGCCGGGTCGTTTATAGATGGGCGGTTATTAAGCGACGAAGTGATGAGACATATCGTGGAATGGAATATGACCCAAACCCTAGCCAATCTTTAGACTTCTGTACTTTAGACCGTCATAGAGGTCCGTTATATTGAAAAGTCCATCGAGGCAACCTCTAGGAAGATGGCAAAAGAAAACAAGAGAAAGGATGAAGAAGCTACTCGGAAACTGACCGCAACTCTTAAGCTGAATGAGGACGCTCAAGCACGGATTACCGAGATGGAGGCAGCATTAGCTTCCTGTAACTTGGTCAAGAAAGCGCTTGAGGCAAAGGGTCTTCTTCAAGCCGACAATACCATCAGCACCCTCTAAGCTCGAATCACTCTATTGGAAAAAGATGTGGAGGAGCTGGACACCATTTCAGGAAACATTGGTGGAGAGCAGTTCCAGAATGTCGTGGCCCAAATCTAACATTTCAACCTCGGAATCACTCTTGCCTTGGAGGAGCTTAATTCAGAAAAAGTCTTTCATGACGGTCAACTTGTTTGGGCAAGGGAGCTTGCTCAAGTCGATTCCAATGCCAACCAATATGTTGCTCAAACTTCGGCAGAAGGGGAACCTGATACTTAAATCCTTTTCTTTTTCTTTTTCCTTGCTCCTCGTGTGGGGTTTTTTGTAAGGATAATTACCCCGCATCCGAGGTTTTTAAATTAACTCTTTACTTTCAGTGGATGCTTTCCCTTGCTAATTTATTTTATTTCCATGGTCCATTTTGGGTCCAAAGCCCAATATGGAATGTAGCAATTCCCTTATGCGGACTTAGAAAATTATTTACTCATTGGGGAAGCCATGGTCCGGGATCCCACACTTATAACAATAAGTGCATAGCATTCCACTTAACTTAGGTAAAAATGACGCCTTAGTCTATAGTCCAATGTCTATCATAACCAAGCGTTTTAGAATTTAAGACTTAGGCAAGAATAACTCCTTAATCCATAATCCAAGGCTCATAATAATGAACTTTTAGAATATTAAGATTTAGGCAAACACAACACCTTAATCTATAATCCAAGGCTCATAATAACGAACATTTGGAATCTTAAGATTTAGGCAAACATAACACCTTAATCTATAATCCAAGGCTCATAATAACGAACATTTGGAATCTTAAGATTTAGGCAAATGTGACACCTTAGCTAAGGGTTTACTGCCCAAGAAAATTTGGTGCATATGGTCCATTCTGCCTTAGGTATAATTATTAATTGATCTTACTTGGGGTCCTTTTAGGATCCCACCTGGCTTAAGTATCAGTGAGGACCACAAATGTTGAATCTGCATTGCTTCTTGATTGTTTGATAGTCAATGCCAAGTATCAAGGATGGGTATTGACCCTACCTCATGACCTAGACTTACTAATGTGTCGCATATGTAAAATAAAGTCTGAATAACTCTGTTTTATTAATGATTTTGGGGGACAGAAGTCGCCCATACAAAGTATAGGATTCAACATGATGTGCAGATTAAACATTACCTATACTAAAAGACTAGGCCGTCAAGGGCACCTAGCTATAGTATTTTTTAAGTTTATCTGCATTCTAATAATTCTTGATTGGGGTGCCCATTAGATTCTCCAATATGTAAGCTCCTTTACTAGTGCTGACAACAATATGGTAGGGACCTTCTCAAGTAGGGGCTAATTTCCATTGGGAGGTATTTTTTCCTCTGATATCCGCTCTTTTGAGCACTAAATCTCCTGGTTGGAACCTTCTAGGGACTACTTTTTAGTTGTATTTGGCCGCTATTCTTTGTTTGAGGGTAACATCGCGTATATGGGCCACGCGTCTTCTTTCTTCTATCAAATCTAGGTTTTCCCTGTTCAAACCGAGGCTACCATCCTTTGAAAATTGCTAGTTGCACAAGCTTGGCTGCCCTATCTCTACTGGAATTACAGCCTCACACCCATATGTAAGCTTGAAGAGAGTTTCACCTGTAGTAGAGTGAGGTATGGTCTGGTAGGCCCAGAGAACATGATCAAGCTGCTCGGCCCAATTTCCTTTAGCTTCATTCAATCTTCTTTTAATTCCACATACAATAATCATGTTGGCTGCTTCGACTTGTCCGTTAGTTCTAGGGTTCTCTACGGAACTACAATGGTGCTTTTATCTTTAAGCCTGCTAGAAGCTCTTCAAAGCCCTTATCCTTAAACTGGGTTTCGTTGTCCATTACAATGGACTCCAGAATTCCAAACCTGGTGATAATGTGGCGCCAAGTAAACTTCTAAATTCGTGATGAAGTAATCACGGCCAAGGGTTCTGCCTCAATCCACTTCGTAAAATAATCCACTCCAACCACCAAGTATTTTAATTGACCTGGGGCCTAGTGAAATGGGCCCAAGATGTCCATACCCCATCTGTAGAAAGGCCAACGTACCGACATTATAGATAGTTCTTCCGAGGGAGCCTGGTAATGATCTGAGTGGCGCTCACACTTATCACAGATTCAGACATACATATGGGAATCAGCTTCCATCGTTGGCTAATAATATCATACCCTCAGCGTTTTTAGGGCTAAAGTTTGTCTCCTAAATGATGTTCGCAACTTCCTTCATGAATCTTGACTAGGACATATTCAGCTTCTTTTGGAGTAAGGCATTTAAGAAGGGGTGATGAGAAACCACGATGGTATAACCACCCCTCGTAGATGGTGTACCTTATAGCTGCCTTGACCAACCTAGAGGCTTTTTTTGGGATTTGATTATACGACCCAGTCTGCAAGTATTCCATGATAGGGGTGATCCAAGATGGCTCCTTCTTTTTTATTTGAAATACGGCATAATCCGTGATGGAAGGCTGAGAGAGGGTTTCTTAAATTACTAACCGGTTATTTCTGAGGCCCTTAGTATTGGCTAGCTTAGACAAAAGGTCTGCCCTGGAGTTCTATTCTCTCAGAATGTGCTCAACCTTTGTCTCTTCAGAGTTCTTAAAGAGCTCTTGTACTTTGACTAAGTATCTCTGCAGGAGGGGTTCCTTAGCTTGATATTCACCTCGTATCTGGGAGGCTACAAGTTGGGAATCACTGCAAAGTGTTATCCTAGTTGCCCCCATATCTTTGGCCATTACTAACCTGGCAATACACGCCTCATATTCAACCTGGTTGTTCGAGATTGGAAATTTGAACTTCAGGGAATGCTCTAATGTTAGTCCTCTGAGTTTTCCAGGATTACCTTGGCGCCACTCCCTTTGGGGTTGGAGGATCAGTCAACAAAGATGGTCTAAGAGATTCTTTTTGGGTTGCCAGGGTCCGATGTGAGTTCTGCTATGAAATTAGATAACGCTTGGGCTTTTATTACTAGTCGTGGTTGATAAGTGATCCTAAACTCTGAGAGTTCAATTGACTAGGAAATCATTATTCTAGTAAAATTTAGCTTGTGTAGTACCTGGCGGATAGGCTAATCCGTTCTTACTGCCACTGGGTGGCATTGAAAGTATTGTCGCAGCCTTCTAGTCATGATGATTAGTGTGAAAACAACCTTTTCAACTTTCTGGTAGAGAAGCTCAAGTCCCTGCAGAACCTTGCTCAGGAAATAGACTGATTTATGACCTTCGCTCGTCTCCCAGATTAACACAGAGCTCACTGCTTCCTCATGAACTGAGAAGTATAAGTAGAGTGTCTCACTAGGCTCCGGTCTTTTCAAAATAGGAAGGGAGGACAATAAGTTCTTCAAGGATAAAAAGGCACCCTCATATTCCTGGGTCTATTCGAAATTCATCCCCTTCTTTAGTAGCTTAAATAGGGGAAGGGACTTGTAGGCTGCTTTGGTAAGGAATCTCATGAGAGCTGCAAGGCAGCCTGTAAGCTGTTGTACCTCTTTAACACTTTAAGGACTTCTCATGTCAAGTACCGCCTGACATTTATCGGGGTTAGCCTCAATCCCGCTGTGGGTTAGCATGAAACCCAGGAATTTCCCCGCTTGGACCCGAAGGCACACTTCTCTGGGTTTAGCCTCGTGTTATACTTTCTGACCTGGGTAAATACTTCTTCAAGGTCTGTCACATGCGATCCACTTTGTGGAGTTTTCACTATCATGTCGTCTACATAAACCTTTAGTATCTTCCCCACTTGGTTCTCGAAGACTCTGTTTATCATCCTCTGATAGGTGACTCCTGCTTTTTTTAGACCGAAGGGAATAACCCTATAGTAGTAGCTCGCCCTGTCAGTGATGAAAGTAATTTTATCCTCATCTTCGGGATATATAAGAATTTGGTTATACCCGAAATATGCATCCATGAACGACAACCACTTGAAACCTGAGGAACTATCCACCAATTTATCCACATTGGGGAGTGAGTATAGATCCTTGGGACAGACCTTGTTCAGATCTGTATAATCCACACACATTCTCCACTTCCCATTGGATTTCTTGACCAGGACTACGTTGGATAGCCATGTGGTATAGGAGATTTCCCTAATGAAGTTGCCTCTTAGTAACTCCTAAATCTGTTCCTCAATGACCTGTTGTCTTTTTGGGCTAACCTTTCTTTTCTTCTGTGCAACCGGCTTCACACCTTCTCTAATAGATAGGCGGTGACAGATGAAGCTGGGGTCGAGTCCCGGCATGTCAGAGGACGTCAAAGTGAAAAGGTCTTTATTCTTCAGTAAGAGTTCTATCGATTGTTGTTTTTTTTTCCTCTAAATGCACTCCAATCTTGGTTACCTGATCCAACTTGGCTCTAAGTTGGAGAGGTTGCAACTCACCCTCTGACTGGGGCCTAGTACCACAAATTTCTTCTCTAACATCCAGTTCGGTTATAAGTATGTTGACCTGGTCTAGGACTGGGCCAGGGGTGGTAGATTTTTTATTTTTGGGAACTCTACAAATCTTGAGGCTCTCATTGTAGCATTTCATGGCGGCTACTTGATCTCCTTTAACAGTGACAACCTCATTGTTCTTATTCGAAAATTTCATCATGAGGTGAGTAGGGGAGACCACGATACCGAGAGCATTTAGAGAAGGATGGCCTAAGATAATGTTGCAAGCCGAAGGGCAGTCCACGACCAAAAACCTTACTTTGACCATCTTAAAGAGTTTAGAAGATCCTAAGGTCAAGTGGGTTTCATAGTAACCTACCGGGGTGATCTTCTCACCCGTGAAACCTGTCAATTCCCCATCGGGGTGGTAGTTCTAGCTTCTGGTAGAGATTTAGGAACATAATATTTGCTAAGCTTCCTTGATCTACGAAAATTTGGCAGACCTTGGCATTAGATATTATTCCCGAGATGACGAGTGGATCATCATGTTCCGGGATAATTTCACCGTAGTCCTCATCCGAAAAGGTGATGGAAGGCATTTTTCTTTCAGCAATCTGCATTTTGGGTTTGGAATGGGATACACTAAACACTGCCATTCTCAAGGCTTTTTTCCAGGCTCTATTTGATGACCTTCCACCAGCGAAACCACCTGCAATAGTGTTAATTGTTCTATTTGGCTCAGAACGTTGGTCACCATTGTCATCAACGGGAGCGTCCCTGTTCCTATCCTGCCAGTCATTGTTATCCCGACGAGGTAGAGTCCGGTATCTTCTCCTGGGACTTCGAGTCCTTCTTCTGTAGTGAGGGGATGGGCTTTGCCGTGGACTACGTTTGTCATCTCTGCGCTTGCCACGATGCTCTTCATTTTGGACTGGGAGGATATATTATTGTGGTCGTCCGGCCTTGGTTAGAAATTCGATGGCATCACGGAGTTGATAGCATTCTTTCGTATTGTGCCCATAACCTTTATACAATGTGCAATGCTTAGAATGGTTTTTCTACTTGTGTTTCTTAATGGGGGCGGTCTTCGTATATTCTGAAACTCGGTCTGCATCACTTCCCTCAAGATTGTTTCTCATGGGATGTTTAATGGAGTATAAATGGAGTATCTAGCCCGGGGTAACTATCTTTAGAAGATTAGGGCAATAAGGAATTATGGTTAGGCTTCTGGTGAGAGGATTTATGTTTGTCCCACCTCCTCTAGTCTACCGTTGCTTCCTCTAGGTTCACATACTTTTGGAATCGCCTCTGAAACTCACTCAGGTTCTTCGATTTCTTTTTGACCAAGGAAGCGAAGAACTCAGAACTAACCCGAAGACCACTTTTGGCATAGTGAAGGGTTATTCTGTCATCGAAGTTTTTCATGTTAGTACAAACTGTCATGAAACGCTTTAAATAATTACAGAGAGGCTCATCCCTCCCTTGGCAGAGCTTTGCCAGGGATTCAATAAATCTGGATTGTTCCTTGCTGGTGGTGTATTAGAGTAGAAAGCGTTGTTTAAGATCCGGCCAGTCAACCACAGATCTCTGTGGTAAACCTGAAAACCATTTAAGGGCTCCCTTCTTCAGGAAGAGAGGAAAAACACGACATAGCAACTCCATAAATCCTCCGTGAAAATAGAAGGATTGCTCATAAGCGTTGATATGCTCCTGCGGATCCGTGGTTCCATCATAAATCTCCAAGTTTGCTGGAAATTTAAAATTCCTAGGAACGCGGTATTCCATTAGTTGATCAGAAAAGGGTGCTCTTCGAACTCGCAGTTCGGATTGTCATTGCGGATATTGATCACGGAAGTGTTGGCATGTGCCCTTCTTTGATTGTTTCCCGCGCTACGACTGCCATCATAACGGTGAGGTCTGGGACAGTTTTCGAGCATGGCTCGTTGCATGTCTTTTAACCTCTGATATTGTTCGTTCAGCATAGCCATATGCTGATGCAGCATGTCCTGAAATTGGCGTTGGGATGCCAGGGACTGATTCGTGCGTTGAGAGTGGGACACACGATCGTAAATTTTATTATTAGGCATTCCCAAATGCTAATGAATCGGGATTCTACACTGTTGGGCAGCAAGATTGCCTCATTGTGCTGGGATTCTAAGTCTATCTCTTACAGGAATCATACGCGGTGAGTTTGGGCTTTCATTAGAAACCGAGGTGGTATGCCCATTGCGTTGGTTCTCTGGATTGAGTGTTTGGTTTCTTGTAGCGGAGGCTTCAGCAGCAGGCGAAGTGACAGGAAGAGGAGGGCGTTGAGCGGCCTGGTCCTACCTTTGGTTGGTGGAGGCCTGCCCAGCATCTCTTCTTGAATTCTGTCTCGTGTTTACCATTATTGGAGTGAGATTGTAAGTTCTCGTTCCCACAGACGGCGCCAATGTTCTGAAGTAAATTTAGAGGGTACCTGAGATAGGCACGTATGTGATATACTCATTCGATGTACGATTGTTACCAATCGTATTGAATCAGGGGGTGAGTACCTGCAAAGAGACTCCAACGCTCAAGTCAGGATGTGCACCAATTGGGTCTATGTTATGGGAGAATTCAAATCTGATTTAGGTGACTTAGTCTGATATTTATAGAGGTTGGATTGATATGTTCTCTTGATGAAGAGATACATTCCTATTATAATTGCAGGATAAGATATGTTCCTTATTTAGTTATAGAGAATTGCTTTATTATCGTAACACTGGTATGACAGTTACAGTACAATTATCCTATAAGATCATGATTGATAATTAAGAGTTTTATCCATTGTGTAGATCTTGCGGTAATATTGTTACCATCCAAAATTTAGATCTCTTGTTAAGCTGACTTAGCTGGAGGCGTGAAGCCTTAGACCTCAACCTGTATGTATACTGGACTGGACTACATATTGAGAGTCCAGGATACGATCTAGAATAATTTTGATTAGTTTAAATTTATTTTTTCTTAAAATCTAAATCAAACTGACCCAATTATACTCTTACTACAACGTGTTCAAGCTACCAGTCAACCTTACAACTCCAGGCTCATCTACTTTCTCCTCCTCGTGGAGTTAATGATCAGAAATGATTTCTCATATTTTCCAGTTCCATGCATAATGATCAACAAGCTCATTCTATTATATTTTTTCTCTTACAGTTTACTCAAAAACTCATCTTCAAATGCATGGAAAGGAAGCATCGAAGCAGCTCATCTTCTCCCTTAAGCCAGTAAAAAAAAAAAATTTAAACTAAAAACCGGTTCAAAGATAGAACCGGCGGTAAAGTGGGTCGCTACGAGTCAATGAAAAAGTCAGACGGGTCACTCCAAAGTCAAACGGATTTGACAGGATCAATGAAAAAAATGATCTATAATATTAACCGGACTGACTGAGAAATCGATTAAAGGTTAGCAGAGAGATCTATTTGCGCTAACTCAGCACAGCGTGATCCCATCCCAATTCTTATGTAAAACAGATTGATTAGAATTATTTATGACTTTGATAATTTAAAATGGTGGAGAATAGGTTATAATTATTTATAATTTTAGTATTTTAAAATTTTATAAATAATTATTATAACGTCCGATTCTGACTTACCAGTACCAAAACTTCTCAGATAAATCACTTAAGTATTCTATTAGAACAACACATTACTTTTATTCTATTTGACTTTGTTTTCCTCTCACCTGTGTTTATTTTATGAGCTTAACTTAAATTTGGTGAAAGTTCCTAGATTTGTACAGCTTATACTCAACTCATTTATTTAAAATTTCTAACAGTTTATAGGATTCCTATTTACTATTATACTTGTTAGGAAATTAGAAGTTTACATATTTGGTTAAATTCCTACGTATATGTTATTAAGCTAAAATTTTCTTAGTTTTTTTTTTCTAGTATTCGGGTGCTACTTTTCGTTGTAGAAGAGAAAAATATTTTCACAAAATACCTCATACAAATTTCTCATTGTTTGTGCTTGCAACATACAAAGTAAAGGGTAAAACCCTTTGAGTTAGTAGCTAGGTTACTTATGTGCATCATACTATATGAGTAGCAACTCCTAATTAGTGGGTTACCACCTAAACTAATCAAAAGTTATGCCTTTACTTGGTTCTCAAAATATACATGAAAGTCTAAGGAGTGATACGATTACCACTAATTTTATTCTAACTTCTATTCATCTTCATCCGAAATATGCACCAGTGTGACCTCAATGTAGATGACACCAGGCAGAAAAATTCCAAGGTCAGATATCAATACCTAATAAAAGTAGTAGTCAACTATCAGACAAAGTCTTGGCATCGTCTAAAATATAACGGAAATTTAATGAGACAAAATCTCAGTAGACGAAGTATTGAAAAATTCTTTGTTTATTTGTTTGCTTCGATAAGTAGCGGGTACATTAAATTACTTATGTTCCTTGTTTACATCATCTGTTTCCATGGCTTAGAGTGAGTTTATTTGTGCTTAATACCTTAATTTATAAAAGAAGTATTTTTTATTAAAAAATATTTTTTCAGACATATATAACTGTTTAAATAAATATTTTAAAAAAATCAGAGTGTAAAAAAACCAATTTATTACTTTTAATTAGAAGTTGAAAAAAGTAACGTATTAAAAAAATCAATTTTAAAAAAGATGCAATAAAAAAGAGAGAAAAGAAAAGATACTTTTTATAATTGTAATTGTTGCTTTTTGTAAATAAAATAAAATAAATTTTATTTTTTATAAAAATTTCTAAAAAATAAATTGTGTTATTTTTTTTAAATTTTTTTTTTAACCTTATCCAAAGGTACTTTTGTTTGGATGCTTACGTGGCTGGTTGCATGGATATTTTTTGATCTACTTTGACTTGTTATCTATTATTTTGCTATTCTTACTTTTGCCTCTTGGACTGCTGGCAAGTAGAGGTAAGGATACATGCTAACCCTGCTCAGCAATTAAGCATGATGCTGCCCAATTCATTATGGGTTTAGCTTAAACAAACCAAATATAGGAGCTTATAGTTTTAACAAAATTGAGTCTAAGAGCTTGTTTGAGAAAAGTTGGAAAAAAAGATTATGCTGATAATTTGTTTTTAAATAATCGATTATTGTGATAATCGATTATAATCAGAATCAGTTTTTGTTTGGATATATTTGTTGAAAAATAATTTTAAGATAATCTATTTCATTTGGGTAGTGTAAAAATAATCACTTTTACATAATAAATTCTACTTGAAAAAGCATTGTATGAAATTATTTGTTTATAATATTTATTTTCTTTTAACATTAGATTTTTTTTTGCTGCATATCTTGTCATCAAAATTTTATCTATTTATTAAAAATAACAACAATAACTTTAGAATATGAAGAATTGAAAGTAGGCATCCAAAAAACGCCTTTAGTGAACAATTCCACAGGACTGCGCGTGATATAAGCATAACCCTCTAAAGTGTAAAATAATTGGACCAAAAAATCAAAAACGCAACTCCCGTCTTTGATGCATTTTATTTCACTAAATGCTCATGAATTCGTCATATTCGTGATAAAACACTTGGAGAATGAATCTTCATTGATCCCCATTTGGTGCATCAGATAAAACTTACGCTATGCAAATTTCTCTTATCAAAGTTTATTTTATTTTTTATTTTTACGTACATTATTGTTCTTGGAGACAAGCTATTTTTCACGGGTCTTAAGGAAAAAATTAGTAAAAGTCCGATGTGCACGAAGAGTTCACGCACGTGCGTGGACGACTGATGTTAATTTTCTGATACACGTGGTTATCACTTTGGAAGGCAGCCGTTTTGAGGAGGAGTTAGTTTTTATGGACTTTTTCATCAAGGAGGCCGATTCTTCTCCATTCTTTTCTCTTTTTCCACCATTTTTACAAGTGAGGGGCGTATAGTTACACTCCTACTTAATGGTGAATGAGTTATCAAAAGATGTAATATCACCATGTAAATGAAAATTACCAAGTAAAAAATATATAAGGAAAAAAATATATATATAAATTCAAATCATTTTCCGATCCTTTAACATGCTACCCATGGTGTTCAAAATAAACTAACTATAGATCTAGCATTAGGATTGGGAGAAGAAAAAAATACCACAAGAGCCAAAAAAATCAGATTTTATGTGTAAACCAGCCGAAATATCAAGCTATTTTTCTCTTTTTATTTTTCTTTTTCATGAAAGAAAATCGAAAGAAGTCGTGCTCCATCACTTGCTTAATTCATGGTCATACAAAGAAAAATCATTGCGACACCTTAAATATATTTGGTAGTTATGGAAAAAAAAAACTGCACGACTTAACTAATCCAAGGTCATCTGGTTTCATCGATGGGATGTGCGCACGGTTCAATTTGAACAGCATAATACGATGGATACAAAGATAGATACTGAAAAATCCCAAACCAAATCATAGACAAAGGGAAGATTTTCAACCATTCCTTCTGCTTGGTTGCTTCCTTGCCGTTTCAGTGTTTGGTGAAATTCCGGTATGAAAGATGAAGGAAGATTAAACATTTTGTCTCTCCTAACAACTTTGGTTGAGGAAGGTGAAGGTGTTATTACTTGGTTCCTTGAAAGCTTCATAGTGGGACATTAATGTTTTTCCTTCCTGGTAATGAGAAGGATCGTTGGGGTTGGAAAGGTTATTAACAACTTGAAAGTTGTCAATAATTCATAAAAAAGGTTACCTTAATCAATCCTCGTCTTTTTCCTTTTTCTTATTCCTTTGGCCTGTAAGATCAAGTGAGCAATCAGTGATCTACAACCAATAGCCTTATCAACTCTGAATTGAAATTAATGTAAAAAAGTTTTTTTAATATTTAATCTTTTTACCAAAAAAAATAATTATGTTATAAAATAACTTTTTCATCTATAAACAGTTGAAACTCAAAAAAATAATCTTTTTCAAATACACTCTAAGTCTATTAACTCACTGGTTAACGGGTTGGCTTGTTAGCTCGTTATACTTACCCCCCCCGAACAAAATTGTTATATTTGACCTTGGCCTCTTTTATTCACGAAAGAAAAATGGCTCTTACAAGCTTCTAAATTGGGCTTGAGCGAATTGGACTTAGAGATTTTAATTTATTTTAAAATTAAGAGAATATTGGGTTATGGGCTAGCTCGTGAAATGATCTGATTTAGCATGTTTACCTTACAAGTTGAATGGATTGGATTTTGAAAACTCACATTTAAACGATCATATAATATAAGTGATGAAACTCTCATAAGCCGCGGGATTAAATGAACCAATCCATAATTTACGACCCATTTATCCAGTTCTACTTGCAAGCAAAATATTGTTCCCCACTGCATTACTAAGGTTGAATTTCATGCGTTTACTTCCAATGTTGCTGACTTTTACTAAATTCATAATTTGAAACGTGATTTTTGGTTCTCCTCTTTCAGGTCCTCTTTTCTTTGCTGCAATTCTGCGATTTAAACGCTTAGAATACTACGACGTTCAGCCAATACCTCTTTTATATTAACATATGATATATTCATTTTATCTCAGAATATAATATATTTCGATATCCATCCACATTCATATCGATATATGATATCTATATAAAATACTTATAAGAGATGTTCAAAAAACATTTTCCTCCTTTAGTGTAACAATGTGCCAGCAGGACTGCGCATAACGAATATAAGGGCATAACCCTCTAAAGTTGTTCTAAGAAAACGAATTAATTTTTCACCTTAAAAAAAACAAAAACTTTAACTCCCGTCTTTGATGCATTTTATTTCACTACTAATGCTATTCATGAATTCATCATATTCGTATAAAACACTTGGAGAATGAATCAATGATCATTGATCCCCATTTGGTGTGTCAGATAATTATTTAAAGTCTATTTCATTTGGCTTTTAGTAGGACACTTATAAAAAAAAAGATAAAATAGAAAAATTTAAATAAAATAATAATATTTTTATAATTTTTAATATATTAAATATTTTATTTTTATTTAAAAAATTTTTTATTTTAACTTTCTTAACAAGTTTCTCTTATCAAAGTTTATTTTATTTTTTTTTGGGATTTTTCACAAACACGAAATCTCTCTCATCCCCACGTTATTGTTCTTTGAGACAAGCTATTTATGATTTCATCAAGCTTCTGCATATTAACCTTCCGGGTAAGGTAAATTTCTTCCTCCAGGTCACCATGGAGGAAAGTCGTCTTCACACCAAGTTGCTCAACCTCTAAATTCAAATTAGGCTACTAAGCTAAGACCATTGAAGACATATTGACCATAGTATTTCTTCAAAATCGACTCCTTTCTTTTGATGAAGCCTTTCACAACCAACTTGCCTTGTACCTTGGTTTGATATTTTAGCTTGAACACCCATTTATTCCTAAGTGCTCTCTTGCCACAGGATAAAATTGCTCTCGGCTCTCCCCTATGTATGAAGGATTGTCTCTCTTATAGATCTTCTCACCCGAGGCTCTAAATTATACCACGTCCTTGAACTCAAAAATTACAGATTCATTGAATTTGAGGCTCTAAAGGTGGCTTGAATAACTCGAATTAGTTCAACATATTTACATTTCCCGTAATCGGACCACGATAGGAGGTTCGCTCAACATCAATGTACCCACTTTTTGGCTTATATTACATAAAGCTAATTGAGTTAGATTGAATTAATAAAATATCACGACTATAACCCAAAAAAATACTTACTTACCATCAAGCTTGATCTCTCATCTCTAAGGATATGAACAAATGCCTTGCAAAACACCCTGAAATGACCATAGTTTTGACACCCCTACTTAAGGGTGAATGAGTTAGAGTATTTATGTAATATCACCATGTATTACAGTTTATTACCAATATATATATATATTCACAATCATTTTCCGATTTCAATTAACTTTAAGGAGTGGCTACCCATGTTGTGTTCATCAAACTAACTAATATAAATTACTAAAATTAGGATTGGTGAGCTAGAACGTATGTATATGCCACAAGAGCCATTCGAAAAATCAGTATTTTATGTGTACAACCAGCCGAAATATCAAGCTATTTTTTCTCTTTTTATTTTTCTTTTTCATGTGCAAACGTCAAGCTAATTTAAAGCAGAGGATTGCGTGCTTCAATGCATGCACATTAGCTTAATTCATGGTCATACAAAGAAAAATCATTGCACACACCTTAAATATATTTGGTAGTTATGGAAAAAAAAAACTGCACGACTTAACTATGTTGATCCAAGGTATCATCTGGTTTCATCAGGTGGGATGTGTAGCACGGTTCATATTTGAACAGCATAATACAATTATTATTTCGCAAACAAGATACAAAGCATAGATACTGAAAAATCCCAAACCAAATTAATGTACGGACTCAATCTCTTTCACCCCTTCCCCCAGATTTTCATTAGCTTCCACCTCTTCCTTCTGCTTGGTTGCTTCCTTGGCCGTTTCAAGAGATTTAATCAAATTCCGCAAGCGAATCTCTAAATCTTAGTAGATGACTTAGGCTTCAAAACCTCAGCAACATCAACAGGTGTCATATTTGTCTCTCCTAACAACTTCTCGATAATGGGAAACAAACTGTGGAAGTCAATATCCAAGTAGTTCTTGGCGCTTCCTTGAAAGCTTCATAGCAATAATGGGACAATTCTATGTGCTTTTCCATCCTTCCTGTACTAATGAGAGCCCGATCAAGTTTGCCTACAAAGTTTGTTGCTGTGAAAATGATGATCCTCCCTCCTCCACAACTTGACCATATCCCATCAATAGAATTCAATAACCTGGATAAGGTTACCTTGCTGCCCTTATTCTCTTCTTCAGTTTTCTCATCCTCGTCTTTTTCCTTTTTCTTATTCCTTTGGCCTGTAAGATCAAGTGAGCAATCAGTGTTTTCAATTACTATGATTGACTTACTCGACGTGTTGACCAATAGCCTTATCAACTCTGAATTGTCCTTCACTGTCGTCAATTCAAGATAACACAAATTGTACTTCATGGAATTAGCAATGGCAGCTATCATGTCAGACTTTCCAGTACCTGGAGGACCATATAGTAGATACCCTCGCTTCCAAGCCTTCCCAATCTAGGCGTAGTACGATTCCCCCTCTTCAAACTTGCCAAAGTCATTTCTAAGCGTTTGTCTATGGAACTCAAAATATATGATATATTGATCGACCAATAATAATAAATTATTGATTTATTAATTAAAAAATTAATAGTTAAAATTGATTATTTAAAATTTTATAAATTTTAATTAATAATATTTAAATTCATACACAAATTTAGTTAAATTATTTGTTTATTAACAATCGTACATATAAAAAATTTATAAGTTTCAACTGATAATATTTATATATACTCAAATCTGCATATAAATCATGTCAAATAAAAAAAAAGGTGATGCATTTATAGACCAAAATATAATGAATCCATAATAATAAGCTCCCATTTCTAATCTCATTCTTCTTCGTTGGGTCGATAGCAAGGTTTTCAAACTTTACCGAGTGTTCATACACTATATGGCTCCACATTGAACTTTTGCAATTGCAATCATTGTTGGGTTGTTGGTGTACACCTTCGGCTTCCTTTTCTCCAATGCAATTGCTCTGCCTTCTTTCAAGACGTGTGAGATGTAAGATCCAATGATGAGATCACGGTAACTCTTGTGAAAGGTGAGAGTGAAGGCATATGAGGCAATGTACATTGAAGATGGGTTGTTTTATTATGAACCTTGTAGTCAAAGGTCAATGAATGGACCTTTTGACCTTACCTATTATATTAAGTTTTAAATTTTGGACTAAAAGTTAAGTTTTTATTGTTCTAAAGCATATTTTTATACTAGTCTTGTATAATTTTTTCATGTTAGAGAACTGTCAATCACCACCATAAAGCACCATTATCACCGGCCATAACCAGAACTTCCAAGCCATCGACCAAAACCAGAACCTCAATGACCAAAACCAGAGCTCCACCATCACCAACCTCCTCCATGACGACCAACCAAAGCTCCACCTGACCTCGTCGCACCGCCAAGCTTAACCACCTGACACCTACTTCGTTGGAAAACCCATTCCGGCCACCGAGGCTAGTGCCAAATGGCTCCAACAATATCCATTCAAGGTTTTCTTCTCAAATCTCAATCTTGTTCCGTTTAAAACAATAGACTTTTCTTTTCCTTTCTATTTTCGCTTTTTTTTTCTTTGTGGCTGAATAATCAAGTGGAAAAGAAATATTCAACTGGAAGATTGGCTTGACGCACATTTCAGGTAGTGATTTATAGCTATTGATTTATTTTTCAACATATGCAATGACCCATTCAACAAGGTCTATGAATGGACCTTTGACTATAAGGTCCATATTAAAATGACCCATTGACGATGGTTGTGTTTTAAAGGTGGTGTGCTTTGAATCCCACTAGACTTTGACCCCTTGGAACGTATCTATGATCTGTTCATTGTCATCTATGTTGAACACCAAAGGGGTCTTGCTATCCGGGTTGTTCTAATATGCACCTAAGGGCACGTTTGGCATGACATATAAAGCTTGATATAATAAGCTTATACAATATATTATGACTTTATCAGTTGTTTGGTGCGATTATAGTATTATATAAGTTTATCCAACATATCTCTCTTATATATTAAAATAACGTATAACTTAATCAGGTCATGGGATGAGATTAAGCTTGATTATGTTTAGATGGATAAGCTTATATGAAAATATTCTCTTTACAACCCTATCACTCGAACACCAATCCTTCATTGTCTCATCTTTTACAACGTCACCCAATTTTACCTCCACTGATCACCGTCATTCCCCACCTGTCAATCTCGTCCAAACTACCACAACTAGGATTGCATAGCCCAATCTATGGCTACAGACTTCTACTCGTCGCACCGAACACACACTATCATAACCTGTCACCACCTTCCTCCGCCACAGACAATTTCAATCACCCTACGAACCACCTTCTCCACCATCAATCAAAACTACTGCTGCCTAGTCATCGAGCACAGCCTCCATGCCCTTGCTCATGTTGAACCCGCAACACTGCTACCCCATTTTTTAAACTCTGATTCGTCTCACACCTAGGGAAATTTGCTCTTCCCATTTTTATTTTTTTTAGTATGTTATTATGAGTTAGGGCCTAGGTTAACTTAATCCAAGTTTGTTATCTAAAAGTGAGCTTTTGTTTTAGTATGAATTAGATATTATAAGCTAGTATTTTTTTTATTTTTCCAAGAAATAGTATAACATGATAAATTTAGATGAATATAGTATATTTTTTTATTAAATGGTATTTTTGTCAAAAGTATTAATTTTTTTATCTTATCCAATATTATACATTGTATCAACAAACACATAATAGTATTATCTTATATAACACAATATCTTATACAATGTCGCGTCAAACATTAGATAGTATTAAAATTTTATCAAACCTTATACTATCAGACCTAATACAATCAGGCCTTATCCTATCATGCGTAACAAAAAGACTCTTAATAATGTGTTTAAAATTTATTAATAACGTATATCGATTGATTAAGAAATTTCTAACAGGTCATCAATTTTTTTAAAATATATTATTAATTTATTAATCAATCAATACACATTATTAATCAATTTTTGACACATCCTTAACAGCTATGACAATGGTATGAAATTTTTGGTGTGCAAGAATTTTTTTTCTCAAAAGTATGTGTTTTACTAGGGTCTATGACAAAACACTTATCTATTAGACAATTGAGTTAAATCCACAATATATGTTGCAGCTTCTATGTCCTTTTTTGCAGTAGAACATTGTGTTTTTTGCCTAGGCATCCCTTCATAGCACTTGTACAAACAAAACCTCTTACAATGCAAGTCATTAGATAACACCATAGTTGCAGTAAGACTGTCGCAGTAAGACCTTCGAGTTTGTGAGAATAAAATACATGCAAGTATCATAGCTTTTTCTTATATGTTCTTTACATTTTTCATTTTTCTTTAATATTGCGATAGTGATAATTAAACCAAGCTGTTGTCCGAGTTTCAAGCTGTGTGCCTATAGCTTGATTTAACTGATATTTTTAATCAAATGTTTTAAAAATCAAACTAAAGATTAAATCGATAAAACTTTTGAATTATATTTCGATAAGTTCAACTAGTTAAATATATAATTGAATTGTAATTAAATCATGCTTAAATCAAAAAATATTCAAATAAAAAACTTGACCAATTCATAATTCACCCGATTTTATCGTTGTAGATTTTACCTCAAGAGAGCAGACAAGTCAAATTTAAAGTGGTAATAATGAACTTTATTTTGTTTCAAGTTGCAGGGCTTACTAGTGACTTTTCGGTCATAAGAGGCACTTGTGAAATACTGAAATAGATCAAATGATGTGCTAAACTAGAAAGCTAAGACCTTTTTTTTTTGGTCCTTAAGATTTCTTTTATTTATACAGAAAGTAAATGCTTCAACTAGATCAAGATGAATGGATCGTCTTGATGAGATATCTTCACAGAGCACAAGTAGACTTCCGTATTTTGTCTTAAGGACTAATATATGTGATGAGGATTCAAATGTGAAGCATACTCCAAATATCTTGGACCTCATTTGAGGTTACGTTTTCATACAACAGTGAAACAAATACACTTCATAAGACGCCGGAACCTAAGCTACCAGAAAGTTTATTATATCATACAAGCACAACTATACCTGATTAGTGCGAAATGCTCAAATCATAAACATTAGGACCATTCTGAAACAACTTCTTCTCATGCTGCCATACTTTCCTCCAGAACTACGCCGGCTCATTTTCTGGCTTACCAAAGATCAAGGGAAATTCATCATCATGTTCAGAGAAACTGTGGTCTTTGGACATACTCTTTAACGAATGATAAACCTGGTACATAGACCACCTATCCTTGGGGCGAGAAACCACACAATTCAATGCAATTTTCAGGAACTGCAAAATCCCCTCATCATGTCCCCTTCCAGATATGGCTTTATCAATGCAATCCTTGATTCGACCCAAACTAGAATGCATATTTACCCAATCCACTAAGTTACCCTTAAATTCTTCCTTGCCATTGCTCACTTCAAGAGGTTTGTGCCCGGTGACCAACTCCAAAAGCAAAATCCCAAATCCATACACATCCCCTTTTAACAAAGCAACCAGGGTACTTGGATATTCCGGAGCTATATAACCAAATTCCCCCAAATCCCGATTCACAAAACTACCATTAGAGTCAGACATAATTAGTGTCGCAAGTCCAAAGTCCATTAATCGCGCATCAAAATCCTCATCAACAAGAATCACATTAGAACAAATGTTTTGCTGTATAATTGGAGGATGGCACCCATGGTGCAGCCAGGCAAGACCCCTAGCTGCACCCAAGCCTATCCTGAACCTCATTGGCCAATCCAACACATCATTATTCTTATGCAACAGCGAATACAGCGTCCCATTCGACATGTGCTTATAAACCAGAAGCTTCTCCTCTTGCACAACACAGAACCCCAAAAGGGGCGCCAAATTCGGGTGCCTAACCTGTCCCAACCGGTTCATCTCCATCCGAAACTGCTTCTCCCCAATCATACAAGTGTTCAGCCGCTTCACCGCGAGCGTGGAACCATCCCGAAGATCAGCCTTATAAGTAGTCCCTCTCCTCGTGGAAAAAATAACATTCTCAGCACTGAAATTATTAGTAGCAGCCACCAAGTTCCCTAACTTAACCTTCACAATGGGTTTCTGAAAAAGAGTAACTTCAACAAGCTTATGACCCCTCAACCTCACAGCCCAATCCTCATCACCCCCAACACCATATCCACTCTTTTTCCTCCCACTCAACCTCAAATGGTACCACCACCACAACTCAAAAGCCAAAAGCAAAGAAGCAGCAAAACCAAACACCCCAGCAGCAATAATAATAGCAAGGTTCTTCTTACTCAACCCACCACACTTGGATCCAAGAGGACCCCCATACAACCCATCATTCCCATCAGAATCTTCCTTATCAAAACTATTAAAAACCACATGAAAAGTCCCACTAAGGTGATTATTAGCAACTTCCTTATCAAAACTATTAAAGAACTCAGGAATAGACCCACTAAGGTGATTATTAGCAACAGAAAACTTCTTAAGCCTACTTAAACTCCCTAATTCATAAGGAATAGGACCTGAAAGATCATTATTTGAAAGTACCAACTCATTCAAATAAGAACAGCTCCCAAGGGTAGGGGGAATAGGCCCAGAAAGTTGATTATCTGACAAATTCAAAGACACCAAAAACGGCATCCCACTACAGATCTCAGAGGGTATCTCAGAAGTGAATGAGTTGGAACCAAGAT
This sequence comes from Ormosia semicastrata, assembly GCA_029884595.1. NCBI lineage: Eukaryota > Viridiplantae > Streptophyta > Magnoliopsida > Fabales > Fabaceae > Ormosia > Ormosia semicastrata. The sequence continues at coordinate 5,935,311 of JAQQTO010000021.1, read as the reverse complement.
CCAACCTTTGGATGCTCTTACCACAGTACTTGAGGGACTCTGGGATCCGACCCGAGAGCTTAAAGCCATTGAAATCCAGACCCAGGACCCGGTTCTCTCTCTGGTTCCAGCAAGTAAAGCCGAGGAAGTCGCAGATGAAACCTACGGTTGTGTTACCGAACCGCCAATTGCTGAGCTGACCCTGAGGGTCTTGCAGAGTGTCTTTGATGCCTTTGAGACATCTCACGTCATCTTTGAACTGCGACGAAGCGAAAAAGACCCAGAAACCCAGCAAGGTGAAGAGAAGAACCACCAAGGTGTTGTTTTGATCCATTGAGAGGTAAAATGACTTGGGTTTTGATGATAAAGTTTCGATTTTTAAGGTGGGTTTTGGTGTTTAACAAGGTCGTGAGAATCTGAATCGACCCGTGAGGTTGAGATGGTGCCACTGACTTTTGCTAGGGATAGATGGGGATAGTATGCAAAGATAAACTGCAGAAAAAAAAACGAGAAGGTGAGTGAGAATGGATGGAATGGAATGCCACAAAGAGAATGGCTAAATGTGGCAAAGTGGGGTTGGCGGGGTTTTGGTTTGATTTTTTGGTGATAGATTAATGATAACCTTTTGATTTTGGTTTGTATAGTGTGTTTGATTTGATTTGGTGACAGATTAATGATACTATCAGATTAAGGGATTTAGATGCTTTAATTTTTTTTTATTTAATTAATTGTAATAAAGAGAAAGACATAAAAATTATAAAAATAATTACACAATAATAATTAAATTTTATTAATAATTTTTTTATATTTTTTTCTTATATAATTACAATTATTGACTTTAAAAAATTAAAAAATCTAAATTTCATATCAAAAAAGTAGTCTATTTATGCACCCAAACATTTTATTTGGATACACGATAAAAGTCTCCCTTTGACTGAAGTTGTTTACTGGGAGAGTGTCTACTGTCTGACCAGGATTCTTTTAGTTTGGTACTCAGTCCACCATGAATGCAAATTGGTTTGATTAGTTGGACAATGGGCACACACCATTTTTTGCTGCTAATTTTTTTATTTTGTGTGTTTTCTTAAAATAGTTAATATGTCTCTCTTTTTTGGCAATTGTCTTACAGCCTAATGACACCTTCTCCAGAACTGAATAATTTTAAATTCTTCTTACTAATTTTGTAAGTCATTAAAAAATATATTAAATATATTTTTAAATTATATTTTATTAAAGCATATTTTTAAGACACATGTTAAGAAATTAAAAAATATTCATTTTAATTTAAAATAATTGTCAATTTAAGATATACACACATTAAAAGAGTTATTAAATAACCTTGATAATAATAAAAAAATGTTAATTTGACAAAATTACCATTTTATTAAAATTATAATATTGTTTATACATTCACTCACTTCATTAATTGTATTTTCTTTTCTGTTAACACTTTCTTTAGAGAATAGAATTGATTTTAATACAAAGAAGAGAAATAAATTTTATTAGTTGAGATATTTTAAAAATCAAAATTAATAAATACATGTAATTATTAATATATTTTATTATTTAGTAAAAAAAAATGATAAATGCTAATACCTTTACAATGTGCCATGTTAACAAAATTCTTTTTTATTTTATGTGTTTTCTTTTAAATAATAATTAAGTTGACAATTGTCTTGTAGCCTAATGACACCTTTTTCTGTTTATTAGAACTAAATAATTCTAAATTCTTCTCATTAATTTTTTAAAGTTATTTAATAAAGAAAACATTAAATATGTTTTTATAATTTTAAAATATTAAATGCATTTAATTTTAATATATTATTATTTTTATTAAGTATTAAAAGAATTATTGAAAAAAATTAAGAAGTTATAACAAAACTTGAGAAATTTCATGTCCTCACACCTCACTTGTCAAGTTAAATAAATCTCTCACGCCAATTGTCTTGGAGCATATTGACACCTTCTCCTGTTCATCAGAAGGGATGGTGTTAAATGTAGAAAATAATTTTTAAGAGTTACGTTATGCGTTCAACTAAAATACATCTAATTTTATTTAATTTATTTATATAATTATTTTATATGTCACTTAAAATATTACAACAGATATAGAGACAAATGTAAAAAATATTTAGTGAAAAGGTCAAAAATCATGAATTATATTATTAAATATAAAAAAAATTAAAGTTAACAAATAAAGATATATTCATCCTTATATTATTTAGTGAGTTAAGATCAAAATGTATTATTTTAAATTAAGAATAAATATACTCTTATTTATTCACTTTAAAATAGTATTTTTCTTTCATTACATAGGAAGATTTATGAATAAAATAAAAAATAAAAAAAAATTATATTAGATATTAAATGCATCACAATAGCAATTGTCCTTTATATCATGATTTATAGGTAAAATAAAATTTATATATATATATATATATATTAAAAAAAAGGAAGAAAGTGAAGCTAAAAGTGAGAGGAACTAGTAGATTTATTATATAAAGATTAAAAATTAATAGAAAGATGAGTTGAAATTGTAATAGTAATGTATAAAAAATAATCATGAATCATATGTTAAATACATATCAAGTATAAACTCTTTTAACTTTACTATTTTTATCTTTAGTATAATTATACTGACCTACTCTGAGATTAGTGCTTATAATTTTGAGACTCTTTTTATTTGAGAAATTACTCATATCTCTCTTACTTTGTGTTTTCAATAAGACTTTGAGTAATGTTTGTGTAATACCCTCCTTAGGGCATCACATTTTCGACTCCCGACTCATAATCTGAAAATAAGTTCGCATAAAGTTTGAGTGATAAAAGATGAGTTTCAAATTTTCTTCTTTACTGAAACGTAAATTTACTGAAAATATTAGGTAATATTGAAAATCATGTTTCAACTATTCATTATGCAATATTGACACCAATTAATATCACAGTTTAAAGAGAAATATAAAATTAACAGACTTATTTTTTTTAACAGTAGCAAACCCCATGACGGGTCCTACTTAATAGCACGGTACAACACTAACATTAAATATTAACATACTCGTTCCTTCTTTTGTATCAACTTGATGCATCAGAACTTTATTCCTTGTCTACCCGACACATCTTCGAACTTGAGACAATCACTTTTCAATATTTCCATCAATCTCTGAGTATCTACCACTCGTTATGTCGAAGACAACTCATTCCTTCTACTGTATAATTTTAACAATACAGACAAAGAAAACAATATAACAAAGAGGTGAGATCACCTACACCAATACCAACATGGCAGCACAGAGATAACACAAACAGCAATATCATACAGATAGATCATACCGCAATTATGATCATGCCATCAACATTAATCAATTATCATCATCCAATCATTTATCAATTCAGTTATCATAAACAATAATTATGATAATGCCCTCAACATTATCATCATCATCATCTTTCAAGTATTCAAAACAATTGTCATAACCAATAACCAATATTCCTCAATTAATATATCACACAAATATAAATGCTCAGATTTATACATATGCACAAAGACTCAGTTTTTCAAAAACAACTCCATGGAGGTTTTCACAATTTCGAGAAGAATGCTCTGGTTAATTGTCAGCCTTAGCCCAAAGACAATCTCTCAATCGTTGAAAAGAATCGTGTTCTTGTCGGGTGTTGTCAATGTGTTGCAACGGACTGCATCACCAAGTGGCACAGGGTACTCGCCAACTGTCCACTGGTCGACTGCCGCGCCTCGACGCCCTCAAGATCCATCAGACACCTCACTATCAATTCTCATTCCCTCTTCAACCACAAGGGCCATAATAGCTATTAGCTATATTTTATACAATACACGAATATATCAGTGCAAGTCCAACCCCAAAGGGCCAAATCTTTTCAATTTCATTTGTTCAATGTAATCATATGCTTCAACGCATATTTTATATAATGCACGAATATATCAGTGCAAGTCCAACCCCAAAGGGTCAAATCTTTTCAATTTCATTTGTTCAATGTAATCATATGCTTCAATGCATATTTTTTTTTCAATGCACATATAATGCACCAAATCCAATCACAGACATATCTTTCCAATGCATGTATAATGCACCAAATGCCAATCACAGGCAAAACATGTCATTTTCTCACACAGCATCCATATACTAGTTCTACAGTATTTATATTGTATTTTCAACAGGAAAAATCATATTATCACATTTTCATAGTTATAAAATTCTTTCGTTGTGTTTTCACAAAATTGCGCAACATTTTCATTTCGTTTTCACAATTCCAAAACGTTTCTGTTACGTTTTCACAATACTGTAACTCTTCTGTTACACCTTTAAATCACGTATTAAATTTTTTAATATTTTTCTCAATCGCATAAAAATATACATTTCTCAAATCGCGTAATAATTTTTTATCATTTTCAAAATCACGTAACTTAAAAATCATTCTTTTAAGTCGCATAAAACATTTTCCATCATTCTCAAAATATTTAAAACACTTTCCAAATCACATAGTGATTTTCTATCATTTTCACAATCACGTAAAAAAATTTTATCACTTTTAAATCATATAGTGATTTTTCAACAGTAGTTCAAATTACGTAAAATGTTTAAACGTAATTCAAATCACTTAAAATGTTTCAACGTATCTCCAATCGCGTAGTAATATTTTATCATATTTCAAATCGCATAAAAACATTTTATCTGTATTTCCAAACACTTGTAAATATTTTACTATATTTCAAATCACGTACTTTAAAAATTATATTTTTAAGATACGTAAATAATTGTTTTTCACCACAATTCCATTACAGAAAATATTTCTCATTTCTTCAAAAATTCCATTTCCACTTTTCTCAAAATAATATAACTTTATACTTTATTTAACACATTTTCTTTACTCAAGAAAATGTTTTTCCACATTTCTTTACTCAAGAAATCATTTTTCAAAATATAATTCACAAAATCATTTTTTCATTGATATAAATCAACGTTTCAAAACTTAACATTTTCTAACGTACTTCAAATCTCAGAAATAAGTTATACGTTGTAAATTTTCAAAATATCATTATATTCTCCATTTTTCCCAAATCACTTCCAAATCAACCTTCCTCAAAATAATATAACTTTATACTTCATTTAATATATCTTCTTATTCAAGAAAATCCTTTTTCACAGTATATTTTACAAATTCACAATTCCATTGAATTAAATCAATGTTTCTAACTTTAAAAATTACTAACGCTTTCCAAAATCTAACGGGATTTTAATAAAAATAAATTCTTTTTAAAACAAATTGAGGCTCACTTGCAATCTCTCTTTTTCATTTACATAAAAATTCATTTCTCAAGTGCTAAAATACTCTGATTCCTTTTTCAAATTTCTTGTATTAAATTAATTATATTTTCACTTGGAAAATCACTTTGTTTCATCAAAATCAATGCATTACAAGCCTTCGAAAATGTGGACATGACTATTGAAAATTATCAAAACATTTTTCCTTCTAAATTGATATGATTTTACACAAACAAAATCATTAAAATTTTATTTTCAAAACCGAAGTACCGATGGTTATAAAAACCAAACCCATTTGTTCAAATCCTTTTTCACTTTCTTTACAACTCCTTTTTCACTTTCTTTACAAATCATTGTTCACTTTCTTTGCAAATTCTTAAAATCATCATTGCTATTTTCATTTAAATCTCATGTTTTGTAAAACACTTAGAAACTTTTTACACAAAATAAATCAATAAAAATTCCTCAAGAACCATGTTCTTGTACTCTTTGAAAAATAAACTCTTTGTTTATTTTCCTTGTTTTTCTAAACATCCATTTTCATCATTCATGAAAATATTCATTTATGATCATCTATCTTGAGGTGTCTTAACCGATATTCACCATGTTTCTAGGGATCAAAAATTAATTCCCTTGTTCTTGAAAAATTTTAATATGAACCCTAATCAAGGGCATCAAAACCGTAGTCCTTCCTTGGCCATTGGGATCAAAATTAATTTTCTTTCCATCACCAAATCATGGCATACACATACATACACATCATATATATATATATATATATATATATATATATATATATATATATATATATATATAAAAAGCATGTCATATTATCATCATGCATAGTATAAGATACCATCAAAATAATAAACTCATGCAAAGCATATTAAGCATAGGTAATTAATCAAAGCTCATAAACACCTATAAATTATTACATGACCATGGATATGAATCCTCACATGGATTCACCATCCATCAAATATAAGACCATCTCTCACCACCATGCTTAGTTGGTGAGATGGATCTCCCTCTTACCTCTTGAAGAACCTCAAAAGCTTCTTGATTTGCTTTTTTTTCTAAGTCCTTCACCACCAAGGGCTTCTCAAATACAAAACAAAATATATAGAAATTAGTATACTAAGCTTGATTAAGAGGAACCATGGATCAAACATGGTTTAGATCATGAAAAAGAAGAGAAGAAATGAAGTCTTCTTATACTTCACCTCAAAAACCCAATAACTTTGATCTTGAAGAAAGTCCATGAAGATGAATGATTTAGAGAAAATCTCCAACATGAAAATTGCTTAGAATATCATGTAGATTCAAGATCTATGGTTGGATGAATTAAAAGAGCTTGGAGAGTGATTTTAGGTGTCTTGACCGAATGGTTTCTCTTGAAGCACAAAGATGGAATTTTTTTTATTTTTGATAGAAACTTGAAGCTTGGATTTGAAGTTCAAGATGAATGATTTTGGAAAAACTCATAACTAGAGATGTTCTTAGAATGGTGTTTAGGTTTAGGAAATGTGTTTAGATGAAATTTTAGAAGCTTGGAGACATGGTTTCTAGGTGTTGACCGAATGGTATTTCTTGGAGAAGAAAATAGAGTTTTTTTTTGTATTTTGCTTTGGAGAAGATGATGAATAGAAAGCAATTATGATACAAATGATAGAAACCAAAAATTTTGGTCTTCTTTGGAGTGCATGGCCGTAGCTCATATGGAGAGAAAGAAGAGAATATTTTTTGTTAAGTCTTGCTTTTGAAAAATCAATGAATGATGAAGATTGATCAAGATAGGTAATTAATGGTCTTCAAACTTTTTCTTTGGCCTAAAAAGGCTACTCAAAATTGTCTCTTCCTTCCTATGCATTCTCCAAAACCATCCCCTCTCTTCCTAATGCATTCATGAAGTTGTCATCATTATTAGTCACCATCTAGAGCATTTCTAGCCATTGATTAATTCAATGGTTAGGATTTAAGTAAACTTTTGATTTAGAAGACTTAATCTAGGTCATTAGATCTTTTGCCTTTAAATTCTAACTATTAGATGTGTCTCTAAAATAAAGGGTCAAGATTGCTCCTTCTTACTTTTAATCCAAGGGTCATAATTAGTCTTTGCTATTTTTTAATATAAAATCCCCACCCTTGATTAATTCTTCATCCAATGGTCATAAATGGTCTTTTTCACTTTTTAAGACTAAATCTTCACCCTTGATTTAATCTAAATCCAATGGTTATAAATGGTCCTTGTTACTTTACAAGACCAATTCTACACCGTTGATTAAATCTACGGTTGATATTGAAGCCTTCCTTATTAAGTTTGTCTAGATTAAATCTCTACTATTGATTAGATTAATGGTTAACAACCAATGTTTCTTTATTAAATTTATTTCTCAACCGTTGATTAAATCAAGATCAAGTCTCCACCGTTAATTAAATCAATGGTAGATATCCAAACCACCAATGTTGACTTAAGCAATATAATTTCTATTTTTATTTACTAAAATCCTCACGAAAGAATATATTTACTGTATTTTTATCGCCCGATAATTAAATACAGTGTCAAACACAATACAAGAAAATTTTTAAAACTGTTTCTGGATTCAGGTTTAGTAAGATCCCCTGTCTCCGTCTAAACAGTACAAATTTTTCTATGCGTAGAAAAATTTTCACTTTACGGGACTCACATGAGCCCACGAAGGTCACCTGGGTCCACCTAGGCCCACATACAGTCAAAAAAGTCATAATCATCCACAAAAATCACAAAAATTAGAAAATGCACAAATATCAAATTAGATTACGTAAAATAATTACCTAATGGTAAAAATTAAATTACCTAAAAAAAATTTCGGCTCAAAAATTTTTATTTTCTTGACACGGAGTAAATTACTTAAAACGATCAAATACGCTGATGGAATAAATAAAATAATTTTACAGTATCCAGAAATTACTAAACAGTAAAATTTTGTTAACTGTCAAAATTACTGTTTAAGAGATACGAAATTTGGGGTGTTACAGTTTGTACATAAAGTAGAGGATGTATATGTAATTTCGTAAATAAAGAAGAGTGTTAGAGTGTAATAACAATATATAAAATTAGGAATGTGGGTGAAATTTTTAAATAAGAGTGTCAATGTAATAAATATTATTTTTTTTTAAAAATCAATGTAATTATTTTTTTATTTTTTAATAAATTAAATTTAATTATTAATACTTTAAAAAATCTAATGAGAAAAGGGGGTTGAGGCCCATACTCACCTCCCTAAATGCTGTTCATGTAGTCACATACAAAATGATTTGACATTTCTCTTACATTAACATATAATATAAATATGATGTGTGTATTTTTGATATACATAAAATATTTCTCAATTTTTAATAAGGTACAACCTATTACGAGATATATTTTCATAATTGAGTCTATTGTAAATATTTTAATCATTATTTAATATATGTAAAATTGTGGAAGGTAGAATAAAATTATACCTATTTTTAAAAGTACTTTTACATTTATTAAATAATAATTTAACTGCTTGAAAAATAATATGTTAAACTATACCTAACTTAAAATTTCTAGTGTGAAGAATTTCATTTTCTCACATCTCATTTTCCAATTTCTCACATATATTCTGATACGGATCTCTTACTTTACGCCAAAAAAATAAAATCTTTCATCAAATGATTTTAAGGATTAATTCATTTGAGTACGGTCTTGTGTATTTAGAAAACATAATTTCTCTAAATAGTAGTTTAAAGTTTAAGCTCGAATAAGCAAGATGAAGAATGACACCTTCTTAATCACCAACAGTCCCCTTTGTCTGTTTTTTTCTTTCTTTTTATTCCAACTAATAATAATATGGTGTGGTGCAATTTATGGCTTGATTATGGATAATGTTATTCATACATTTAAAATATACACATCATATTTATATTATAAATTTATATGAAAAAAATATCAAATAATATTATATATAATTATAATATTTTTACAGAATATAATATAAATTTATGAATAAATTAAAAAAATTAAAATATTTTAATTTGATAAATAGTCTTTTAGCCGCTTGATTAAATATTGTTTGGTTTGTGTCTTGTACTGTGTAAGTTGAAGATGCCATCTTTTTTGTCTACATGTAAGGATTTTAGTATTTAAATATAGGATATAATATATATATATATATATATATATATATATATATATATATATATATATATATATATAAAATACAACTTTCAGTTTTCTTAGTGAAAATAAAAAGAAAAAAAAATTGAAATTGCTTGATACATATTTGAGTAGATAAAACCAAAATCATGAGAAATTTCTGTATTCTGTTTGGTTGAAATATTAATTGAACCCCTCCAATGTTACATGTTCAAATTCTTAAATCACAGAAAATGGTTTACTTAATCACTATCCCCATCGTATAAGCAATTGATCAAATACAATAACTATTAATTATGATTTGATACATACTTGATTTGCTTGTTACTTGTGAGGACTAAATACCTATGAAGCACGGACATATTATTTTGGTATCGTGTTCGTATGTCAGATATGTGTTCATACCGGATACACAATGATATACATCGTATGTGTTTGTAGGTATCTGATTAAAAAAATATTTTTTTTATTTGAACACATTTGAAACACCGCAAGACATGACCAATTTAAAATTAAAAAAAACTTAATTACCATTTAAAATAAAAAAGTAAAAAAATAGTGATATACACTCAATTACCAATTATCCATTATCCAGACCCAATTACTTAGTTATCAGTACCACTTAACCTAATCAAAATTTTGGACCATGTTTTGTGTGTGGCGGGATAGATCACCTCGTCCAAGAGTGTCCCACATTTGTTGAGATGAGAGAGATGTACGAGGAACAATGTAATACTTTAGGTATGTACATGAAGTCTTTTACACATTTCTCTGATACATATAATCCGAGGTAGCGCAATCACCCTAATTTTAGCTGGAAGTTTGAAAACCAATTGTCTGCACAACCCCCTAGATCTTATCCTGCACCATATCATGCACATTCACCTTCTAGGAGTCATTTAGAAGATACTTTGCATTCTTTTATTGAGGCATAAGGTAAGATTAACCGAAAGATTGAATCTTTGATTACGCAGGTTGTTGAAGAAAACAAAGAGATAAAGAGTCAAGTATCCAAATTGATGAACTTCTTGAGTGTGAATTGTAACACCCCAAAATTTCCTATCCTATAAACAATAATTTTGACAGCTAATAGAATTTTACTGTTTAATAATTTCTGGATGCTGTAAAATTATTTTGTTTATTCCGTCAGCGTATTTGATCGTTTTGAGTGATTTACTCCGTGTCGGAAAATAATAATTTCGGTAGAAAAATTTTTCTCGTATTTATTTCTCTTATTTGTTAATTGTTTTTAACAATCTGACTTGATTTTCATATATTTTCTAATATTTGTGATTTTTGTGGATGATTATGAATTTTTTGATCAGTATGTGGGCCCAGGTGGTCCTAGGTGGGCCCAGGTGACCATACGTGGGCCCAGTGGGTCCTAAAGTAAATTTTTTTCTACGCATAGAAAAATTTGTACTTGTTTAGACGAGACAGGGATCTTACTAAACCTGAATCTGAAACAGCTTTTTTAGAAAATTTGTTTTGTCTTGTATTTATTTATCGAAAAATAAAAATACAGTAAATATATTCTTTCGTGGGATTTTTAGTAGATAAAAATAGAAATTATATTGCTTAAGTCAACATTGGTGGTTTGGATATCCACTATTGATTCAATTAACAGTTAATAAATAAATTTAATAAAGAAATATAAGATAATCATCATTGATTTAATCAATGGTGTGAGAATAAACTTAGTTAGGCAAGCCTCAATATCAACCGTAGATTTAATCAACGGTGTAAATTTGATTATATAAAGTGACCATTTACAACCATTGGATTTAGAATTGATCAAGGGTGGAGATTTGGTCTTGTAAAGTAACAAGGACCATTTATGACCATTGGATGAAGAATTGATCAAAGGTGGAGATTTGGTCTTCTAAAAAGGTCATGACTAATTATAACCCTTGGATTTAAAGTTTGAAGGAGTAATCTTGACCCTTTATTTTGGAAACACATCTAATGGTTAGAATTTAAAGGAGAAGGATCCAATTGCTTAGATTTAGTCTTCTAAAAATCAAAAGTCTACCTAAATCCTAACCATTGAATTAATCAATAGCTAGAAATACTTCAAATAATGGCCTAATTAACAAGCCAAGTAAACTAAATTAAATGTTAAATTGTTATAATCTAATTCTTAATTAGATATCTTAATTTTAATTAGAGATTATAATATATGAAATAATATGTCTAATTAATTAGTTATGTAATTAAAAAATTAGTTAAGATTGATTAGGAAACTTAATCTAATGAATTAACTAATCAATTAGCAAGTAATTATGACAACTTTGGAGTGCATGATAAAGGGGGGACGATTTTGGAGTGTTAGGAAGGAGGAGACATGTTTAGACATGCTTGTATAGCCTTTTTAGGCCAAAGAAAAAGATGACAAAGTGGAAGACTTTGTGCATCATGTGATAGCCTTCAATTATGCCAAATGAATTCATATCTCTCCATTCTTTCACTCCCACGGCAGCAGCACCTTTGGTTACACTCTCCATATTCATTTTTCTCTTTCACCCAAAAAGCCTTCATCTTATTCTATCAAAGTTCCAAGAACTCAAAACAACCATTTTCCTTCCTTTTCTCACCTTATGATTCGGCCAAGCAAGCCACAAGCACCATTACTCACCTATAATTTTCACTCACATCATTTCCTAAACCTAAACACCATTCTAAGAACATCTCTAGTTATGAGTTTTTCCAAAATCATTCATCTTGAGCTTCAAATCCAAGCTTCAAGTTTCTATCAAAAATCAAAAATTCCATCTTTGTGCTTCAAGAGAAACCATTCGGTCAAGATACTCAAAACCACCATTCAATCTCTTTTAATTTCATCCAACCATAGATCTTGAATCTACATGATATTCTAAGCAACTCTCATGTTGGAGATTTTCTCTAAATCATTCATCTTCATGGACTTTCTTCAAGATCAAAGTTATTGGATTTTTTAGGTGAAGTGTAAGGAAACTTCATTTCTTTTTTCTTTTTCATGATCTAAATCATGTTTGATCCATGGTTCCTCTTAATCAAGCTTAGTATACTAATTTCTATGTATTTTGTTTTGAATTTGAGAAGCCCTTGGTGTTGAAGGACTTGGAAAGAGAAGCAAAATCAAGAAGCTTTGAGGATCTTCAAGAGGTAAGAGGGAAATCCATCTCACCAACCAAGTATGGTGGTGAGAGATGGTCTTATATTTGATGGATGGTGAATCCATGTGAGGATTCCAATCCATGGTCATGTAATAATTAATTGTATGTTTATGAGCTTTGATTTATTTTCTTATGCTTTGATTATTTTTGTCTATGCTTAATATACTTTGCATGATTTTATGACTTTGATAGTATGCTTATAATATGCATGATGAGTATATGGCATGTTTGTGATATTTAAGATGAAATATATATATATATATATATATATATATATATATATATATATATATATATATGTATGTATGCCATGATGTGTGGATGGAAAGAAAACTAATCTTGGTCCCAATGGCCAAGGAAGAGCTACGGTTTTAATGCCCTTAATTTAGGTCAATGTGGAAATTTTTTCAAGAACAAGGAAATTAAATTTTTATCCCTAGAATAATGAGAATTTCGATCAAGACACCTCAAAATAGGTGTTCACAAATTTATATTTTCATGAATGATAAAATTGAATGATTTGAGAAGCAAAGAAAATAAACAAAAGGTTTGTGTTGCAAAAAGAATGCATACGGTTTTGGAATTTATTTAAGTTAGAAAGAAAAAAATAATTCATGGTTTCAATGGCCATTTATAAGATTTTGATAAATTTAGAACAAATGTTTTACGTATCTTTAAATTAATATTTTCATGAAGAATGATAATGGATGATTTGAAGAGTATGGAAAATAAACAAAGGGTTTATTTTTTTAAGAGAACAAAAATACGATTTTAGAGGAATTTTTATTGATTTATTTTGTGTAAAAAGATCCTAAGTATTTTTCTAAATATGAGTTTTGAATGAAATGGGCAAACATTGATTTTAAGGATTTGCAAAGAAAGTGAAAAAGGAATTGTAAAGAAAGTAAAAATGAATTTGAACAAATGAGTTTGGTTTTTATAACCATCGGTACTTCAGTTTTGAAAATAAAATTTTAACGATTTTGTTTGTGTAAAATCATATCAATTTAAAAGAAAAAATATTTGATGATTTCAATAGTCATGTCCACATTTTTGTAGGCTTGTAATGCTTTGATTTTTATGAACAAAGTGATTTTCAAAGTGGAAACGTAACTTGAGTTAATATAAGAATTTGGAAATGGAATTAGAGCATTTATCACTTGAGAATTAAATTTTTATAAACAAGAATGTTTTCGAACTTCAATTTATTTTGAAGAAGGTTGTGTTTGGAAATGCTTTGAGAAAAATGGAGAATATAATGGTGATTTAAGAATTTACTAAAGTATAACTTATTTTCAAGTTTTGAAATATGTGTGGAAATTTTAAGATTTGAAACATTAATTTATATCAATGGAAAGGTAATTTTGTGGATTATATTTGAAAAAGAATTTCTTGAGTAAAGAAACGTGAAAAAGTCATAATATTTTGAGAAAAGATGAAATGGAATTTTTGAAGGTTGAGAAATATTTTTTATGGTGAAAAAATTATTTACGTATCTTAAAAATGTGTTGAAAATGATATTGACTTATTTGAAAGTTCAAAATAATGTTTGGAATATTAAGGAATATTTTACATGATTGTAAAATGGTGAAAAATGATTTACATATCTTAAAAATGATTTAAAATATAGTAAAATATTTCTACGCAATTTGAAATATGTTAAAATATTTCTACGTGATTTGAATTACGTTTAAATATTTTATGTAAGCTTAAATATTTTACATGATTTGAAATATTGTTGAAAAATCACTACGTGATTGAACAAACGATAAAACATTTTTACGTAATTATGAAAAATGGTAGAAAATTGTTATGAGATTTGGGAATCGTTTAAATATTTTACACTATTGAAAATATTATTGAAAAATATACGCAATTTTGAAACAATGAAAAAATATGCGATTTGAGAAACGATATTTTACGCGATTGAGAAAGACATTGAAAAATTAATACGTGATTTAAAAGTGCAATAGAAGAGTCATGCATTTTGAAAACGTAACAAAAGTGTGACAAGATTTGGGAAAATATAACGAAAGCGTTTAAATTTTGAAAATGTAACAGAAACATTTTGGAATTGTGAAAACATAATGGAAATGTTATGCAATTTTGTGAAAACACGGCGAAAGTGTTTTATAACTATGAAAACATGATAACATGATTTTGTGTTGAAAATATAGTATAATTACTGTTGAACCAGTGTATGGACACTGTATGAGAAAATGACATGTTTTGCCTATGATTGGCATTTGGTGCATTATACATGCATTGAAAAGATATGTCTGTGATTGGATTTGGTGCATTATACGTGCATTGAAAAAAATATGCGTTGAAGCATATGATTACATTGAACAAATAAAATTGAAAAGATTTGGCCCTTTGGGGTTGGACTTGCACTGATATATTCGTGCATTGTATAAAATATAGCTAATAGCTATTGTGGCCCTTGTGGTTGAAAAGGGAATGAGAATTGATAGTGAGGTCTATGATGGATCTTGGGGCATCGAGTAGCGGTCGACCAGTGGACAATTGCCGCCGAGTACCCCATGCCACTTGGTGATGCAGATCCGTTGCAACGCATTGACGATACAGAGCAAGAACACGATTCTTTTCAACGACCGGGAGATTGTCTTTGGGCTAAAGTGACAATTGACCAGAGCATTCTTCTCGAAATTGTGAAAACCTCCATGGAGTTATTTTTAAAAAACTGAATCTTTGTACATATGCATAAATTTGAGCATTTATATCTGTGTGATATATTAATTGAGGAATATTGGTTATTGGTTATGATAATTGAATTGATAAATGATTAGATGATGATTAAACTGATAAATGATTGGATGATGATGATGATAATGCTGATAACATGATTATGGTATGATCTGTCTGTATGATATTGTTGGTACGTGTGTTATCTCTATGCTTGCCATGTTGGTATTGGTGTAGGTGATCTCACCTCTTTGTTATCTTGTTTTTTTCATGGTCATCTTGTTAAAAATCAAATAATAGAAAGATCGAGTTGTCTTAGACATAACGGGCGATGGATACTCTGAGATTGGTGACAACAATAAAGAGTGGACATTCAGGACTCGAAGGTGTGCAGTGTTGACAAAGGAACAGATGTCTGATGCATCAAGATGGACAGAAAAAGGAATAAGTATGTTAAAATTTCTCGTTAGTGTTGTACCGTGCTATTAAGTAGGACCCGTCATGGGGTTTGCTACTGTCAAAAAAAATAAGTCTGCTAATTTTATATTTCTCTTTAAATTATGATATTAATTGGTGTCAATATTGCATAATGAATAGTTAAAATATGATTTTCAATATTACCTAATATTTTCAGTAAATTTACGTTTTAGTAAAGAAGAAATTTTGAAACCCATCTTTTATAACTCAAACTTTGTGCGAACTTATTTTCAGATTATGAGTCGGATGTCAGAAATGTGATGCCCTAGCTAGGGTGTTACATTAGTTGGTATCAGAGCTAGGGTGTTACATGAATGAGCGAGGTATGTTCCCTTCTCAAACTCAGTCCGCATCCCATGGCCATGGTCAACACATGGCACAAGAGAATTTGAAGGATGTGAATGCCATTATGACACAAAGTGATACATCATTACACATCCCAACAACGAACAAATCAGAGGATGTGAGAAAGAATCAAGATAGTAGTGATGCCGAGCTGCACAAAAAACTTGAGGTGATAAAGAATCCTGTTAAGAATCTAAGGAATCATCTCATGAAGCTATCTTTTGGAAACATGACCCTCAAAGTGAATATCTTCCATATTGTAAAACAACCAGAAGATGATGATGAGGGCCATCAGACATACATGATTGACTCACTCGTGGATAAGGGAGTTTCTACAACCCATTATTTTGATCCCCTTGAATATTTTCTTATTAATTCTGAGTTTGATTCTATCAGTAATACATCTGATGTAGTTGATATTTATGCTATTTTTTTATAGAACTCAGGATTATGACACTCGAGCATGGAAACCAAAGTTTGAGGAGTTGCCTGAGACAGGTTAGAGCATTGCTGATATAAAAAGTGTTTGTCCCTTAGTCTGTTCTCATAAAACTAATTTGGAGAAAGGTAAATGGTCAGCAGTTAAAATCGTAACTTAAGTTAAAGGATCTAGATGTAGAAGAGACTTTGGTAGATAATCCCATTTACCAAAGCTGAGATAAGTTTTTAGTATTTCGTCTGTGTTTTGATTAAGTCAACTTAAGTGCCTCTCAGGTTTTAGAGCATTTGTATAGGGATGTAAATAGTGTCGGCCAACAAAAAAAATTTAAAAAAAATTCAAAACCCAAAAAAAAATAGTTTGTGTGTTTGTTTATTTCATTTTCCTTTATTTTATTTTTGTTATTTTTGTCATTATTAACCATTGTCAACGTGTAATGATCCTCTTCTCGTCTTCTCTTTTTAATCGCTAAGCATTTCAGGTATGTGACTCCTCCCCATTACTCTGTTTATTTCTATCCCAATAATTTCTTTGATGCATATTGGTGATTTTTTTTAAGTCTAGATTTAATTTTGAACATTGAGGACAATGTTTCGTTTAAGTTGAAGGGTTGGTGGTGCAAATTCAGTATTTAAAATGTTTGTTAGAATTCTGTGGCATATTTTCATGTGTCATTTTTTTTTAAATTTGCATCACACGTGCATCTCAATCACATGTGTTCTCATTCTCATTTATAGTCATCTTCATGAATTCATCAAACCCACCTTAATCATTTTTGCTAAAGCACCCACATAACCTCTAATGCACTCATCAAAGCCTTGTGGTAAGATAGTCGTTTGATACATGTAGCTAGAGAACTCTTTTACTTAAGTATTCATATGAGTTTTGGAGAGATTGAAAGTATACAAATGCAGTAAATTGTGATAAGCGTTCATTGATATGTTGAATTGGGCACTTCTTTTAAGAATATCATTATAAGCTTTTGTGGTAAGATGGTAGATATACTTGGGATATGACGAATGTCAACTTAGGATTAATGTTTGAGCCTTTCAAGCTAACCATTTCCATCATTGACCCCTAGTTGCCAACTTTGAGCCAATAAACACATATAGCCTTTTATTTTCATATACCCACATCATCCATGCATCTCCACATTAGAATATAGCCTATATACTGATTTTTCTACCCTTTTTACTTCCATGTATATGCTAAGTTTGGAATTTGCATTTTCTTTCAATCGAGTTTAGTAAAAAAAAGAAAAGAAAATAAAAAAAATCAAAGTTGGGAAGAAATGGCAAGAATACCAAAGTGACATGTTTTTGTTCATCAAATTATTAAAAAAAGAAGAAGAAGAAGAGGAAAAAGAGAGACAAGCATTATTATTCGATGATTTGAAAAGTTGCATAGTACATCAAATGAAAAGTGTGATTTACTGAGATATTTAATAAAATTCCCTTTGCATGTACTTGGAAGCCTTTTTGAATCCTTTTTCAGTTTTCCACATAGACCCAAACTCAAGCCATGTTACAACCTTTTGTGTTGACCGTTCTAATCCTAAGTAAGCTTTTGAAAAGAGTGGCGGAAGTCTCATTTGTTGGTGTTCCTATCATAAGATCAATGTTTGCTTATTACTTATACATAATTGCCTAATGTCCCATGAGAGTGTGTGTACACCCATTGTCAACTCCATAGAGAGAATCCTCACACAAAACACTTTTATACCCATGAGTTATAGAGTTGAATCTTTTGTTTGAGATGTTCTTGATGTTGCATGTGTCAGGGCTTTTGGTTATATTGATATAGTTTGGAACACACAAACATTATCTCTCTTTGGACTGCTACTAGTGGATTGCTTGTGATATGATTATTGAATTCCTACGATTGTTTTGATATGTGAATCTGGAAAATGTGAATTGATGGGCTATTTTATTATTTTCTTAGTCTCTTTAATCTCTTTTTGATAACTCCATGAAATGTAGTTATTTGTACCCCATAATTGTGCTTCATAGAATGCTTAGTCCTTGTTGTTATGCATATATGAGATATTTTATGTTTATATTTGGTTAAATACTATTTGGATGTCTTCCTATATGATTAAGAGCAAATTGTGCATATTATGTAAATAATTAAGTGAATTTATAACTTGTATTTGATTTGGTGATTTCTCTAATGTAGGATGAGCTCAAAAGAGATGAAATCGAGCAAGTCAAGGCTCAAAAGCCCAAGAGGAAGCCAAATATGCATTCCAGCATGGAACACCGCGGCGCAAGGTTGTGTACGCCGCGGCGCCAAGGTGCATCACAGTCATTCCATATTGAATGACCCGAGCACTTGCGACCTATTTTGAGACAAACAAGTTTTTGGCGCCGTTGCCGGGGATAAGTTTTATTTCTGATTTGGTTAGCTTGATAAGGCTTTATGTACCGGTAATGCTAAACAAGTTTTTGGCGCCGTTGTCGGGGATAAGTTTTATTTCTGATTTGGTTAGCTTGATAAGGCTTTATGTCCTGGCAATGCCAAACAAGTTTTTGGCACCGTTATCGAGGATAGGACATTATTTCTGTATTGCTAATATTGACAATGAGTTTGCTTAAGTCTAATTCAAGTTTTGTTTTTAGTTTAATCCAATAAGTCCATTCGGACATGTTTTGGTTCTTAACTTTTTAAGTCTTTAATTATGTAGTCATAGTGTGATTTTGTGTTTTCTTGCGTTTTTGTTGTTTGCACCCTATTTAGTTCATTCAATAAGTCCATTTGGATATGTTAGATCCTTTAGCTTTTGTAGTTTTGTTATTTTTAGTTTTGATGTTGTTATGTATATAAGTAGTAATAGGGTGATTTTATGTTTTTATTATGTAAATGATGTATATTATGTAAATTAAACTTGTAGGCACATTTTGCGAGTGCTTGAGGTCACAATGAAGCACAATTGGTAGCGAACGATTCTCGCAAGCAAAATTGTGTAGGTGACCTCTTCTTGTAGTAGCGCCCACTTGTTCTAGCCAATAGCTAGCGGTCGATTCATCCGTAGAATTTGCAGCTTTTTGCTTATGTCGTTGCGTACATATGTCCATGTCGCGGCGCAACATCCTGTTTTTTTCTTTTTCTGTTTATTTTCTCTATTTTTCTTTATTTAGTATGCTCAGTGCCAATTTGACTACTATTTTGATATGCTCAGGTACCCTATAGACCATGTGCAGTAAGAAACACATTCACTTTGGTTTGGGGGAGTATATTTACATGTTTTCACCCTTAATGCTTAATGTTTACACATATTTTGATATTTTAAGTATGTGCAAATGATAGTCATCATGCTTTCATGATTATATCCTATTTTGGCTATTACTGGTGAGCTGTTGATGCAAGTTTCAATTTCCTGCACTTTGTACATGTTGTCATGAATCCTTGAATGGAAAATGATGGATCTTTTGGAATGCATCACATAATTCTATTTGCTAGTGTGTGATGGTTGGCCAATGATATAAATGCTTGCGAATTGCCCTCTGTTTTGTGAAACCATTTGTGATCTTGAAGCATGTCAATGCAATCTAGTTTATTTTTATGCATGTTGTGTTTTCTCACTTAGATGCTTATTTAACTTTGGAAATATATGAGTGTTTGTTTAGAGAATGTTTATGAATTGTGCATGTGGATGATTTTTTTTATCCTTGAAGTTGTTCTCCAACCCTCTTGAGGTGAAATCCTAGGTTGTGTATGATTGAGGAAATGATTAGAGCATTATTTGGACCATTTGAGTCTTTCAAGCGTAACCCTATATGATGATATCAATAGGTCCTCTTTGAAGTTTTTTAATTGTATAACCTTATTTGTTTTTCATTACCATTGTGTTTGTTAACCTGTTAACCATTCTAATACATGTGAAAGCAGTGCATTTTCTTCCTACCATCAATGTTTGTTGAGTTCATAATGTGTTATTTCTTGAAGTGAGTTCAGTGATTAGGGGTATTAATATCTTCAATACAAAATGAGCCTGAAGGAACTAGATGTAGTTAAAGAAAAAATCATTGCTTTGTGAAAAATAAAATAAAAGAAAAAAAAAGAGAAAGAAAAGAAAAATAAACAAAGGAATGAATGAAGAAAAGTACTAAAAGCATTAAATGGTTCTGGCGAGTTTTACGCTTTCACTGTTGAATACCCTGATAGTTTCATTTAATCTCAAGTCTTGAATTAACATGTTTATGTTTCTCAATGTTTGTTGTATATCCTTTCCCTTTTGTTCTTTGCCACACTACCTTTGGCCTTACATTATAAGCTATAAAAGTCCCTCTTGATCCTCAGTTATGTGTGATTTACATTAGTGGAGAAAGGGTTAGATTAGAATTTTGTGAATTCTTTTATTTATATCTATGTATAGGTTCATAAACTTATCCGGATGAGCATGATTTGAAAAAGATAAGTTTGACTTGCATGTTTGTGGGAAAATGTGTTATGGATGATTGGAAGCTGGATTGATAGCATGTTAAGGATTGCATAGGTGTTGAGCTTAACTGTGAGGCATATGCATTCTTTGAGGGCTGATACAATCATTATACATTGGCTATGGTTGAAAGAAAATTGAATTTATCATTGTTGAATGCATGTAAGCATGAATTGGTTAATGTATTTTTGCTTACTAGTCATACTTTGTGTTGCTCGAGGACTAGCAACAACTTAGGTTTGAGGGTGTGATAACTCCATGAAATGTAGTTATTTGTGCCCCATAATTGTGCTTCGTAGAATGCTTAGTCCTTATTGTTATGCATATATGAGAGATTTTATGCTTATATTTGGTTAAATACTATTTGGATGTCTTCCTATATGATTAAGAGCAAATTGTGCGTATTTGTTAAATGATTAAGTGGATTTATAATTTATATTTAACTTGATAATTTTCCTAATGTAGGATGGGTTCAAAAAAGAGGAATTGGAGCGATTCAAGGCACAAAAGCCCAAGAGAAAGCCAAGTTTGCATTCCAGAGGATTACGCCACGACGTAAATCAGAGCATGCCACGGTGCCAATGCGCATCACAACATTTCCATACAAGAACCTGAGAGCTCAGCGTCACGGTCCTGAAGGAATGAGCATCGCAGCGATGTGGTAACCTAACATGAGCGTCGTGGCACAACATGGTGAGCGCCGCAATGTGCGGTGACAAACTGAGTCTATAAATAGGATTTTTCACGTTTTTTTCTCTCTCTCGGCCGTCTCAGTCATTTCTCCTCTTTAGTTTTCTTAGTTTTTCTCTGTAGATTTAGGTTTTAGGTAGTTTTAGGTTAGAAAGCTTTGGCTAGATCTCCATTGAAGATGGATTGGAGGCTAGTGGAGTAAGGATGGAGGCCATCTTCCCTATGGAGGAGGATTCAAGCTTCAAAAGACTAATCAATAAGCTTCCTTACCTTTTCCCTTTCTCTCTTATCTTCCTTGGATATGATTTTACTTGTATTTTCATGTTCATTGTATAGTTGGGCTGCATTTAGGAAATACTTTGAATCCATTTATTGATATTAATGATTTTTTCTTCTCTGAGTTTGTATGGATGTTTGGTTTTGTTCAATTGTATTGTGCTTAATGCTCTTGAATGTCTGATCATCATTTAAGTGATTTGATGGAATCTAATGAACCTAAATATAGGAATTTGAGTTTGAGATCATATGTATAGTTGATGCATGTTTGATTCTATTCTAATAACGGGATGAGTTGATTCGCTAATGAGATAGAAATATACCTCTTAGCCATGCATAACGTGTAATTGAGAATATATCTTACTGAGTGGATGTTGCGCTAGCTTTCAAGGAAACTTAGTGAGTCAGGTAATTAAAACCAGGGTTAATTGACTTAGACATAGGCTTTTAGCTAAATCAAATTCTCAAACTAACCTAATCAATGCATTCATGTTAATGAAGAGGATTGCATGATGTTGGTTGAAGTAGGAGGTGAAAAAAGATTTCCTGAAATCTAACTGTGTATCTTTATTACTTTCTGTCTTTACTTTCTTTACTTTTATCTATTTTTATGTTCTTAGATATAATTTAGGTAAACTATGGGTTGATACTTAGCTTTGGAAGTAGATTTATCCTCGAGGGAACGATCTTTACTTTTCATTATATTACTTGAATGACCCGTGCATGTTGCGCTAGCTTTCAAGGAAACTTAGTGAGTTAGGTAATTGAAACCAAGGTTAATTGACCTAGACATAAACTTTTAGCTAAATCAGATTATCAAAAAAAACCTAATCAATGCATTCATGTTAATGAAGATGATTGCATGTTGTTGGTTGAAGTAGGAGGTGAAGAATGATTTCTTAAAATCTAACCGTGTATTTTTATTACTTTCTGTCTTTACTTTCTTTACTTTTATCCATTTTTATGTTCTTAGATATAATTTAGGTAAACTATGGGTTGATACTTAGCTTTCGAAGTAGACTTATCCTCGAAAGAACGATCTTTACTTTTCATTATATTACTTGAATGACTCGTGCACTTGCGACCTATTTTAGGACAAACACTTTTGCATAAAAATTACTAGGGACTAGCAATAAGTCAGTTAAGGAGTGTGATGAGTGAACAAAAGTACTTTCTAAATATCTTATTATTGGATTAAAATGTTAGAATGTGAATAGAAATCATTAAAATTAATGTATATTTTTAAATTGAATTTTTATTTACTTTGAAATATTTTTAAATAAAATTTTATGTTTAATTTTAGAGTTTATGAAGAGCAAATTAAAGTTCAAATCAAATTTAAAAGAAGTTTTAATTAAAACTTAAATAAAAAATGAGGTGGTACAAATAAATAAATCAATTAAAAAACTTAATCTTAAACAATTCGATATTTTTATTATTAATAGTACATATATATATATTTTTATATTTTTTTAATACTATTTATCATATATATTTTTATTATTATTATTTTTACTAAATTTAATTTTTTTAAAAAAATTATCAATAATATTTACATCTTTAAAAAATATATAAGATGAATATTTTCCAATCTTAAAAGGTGTTGGCAGCTTATAAATAGAAGCAGAATGAAGCAAAGTGAGACTGCGCCCTGCGCGCCTTCGGAGTAGAAAAGAGAAAAGAAACGAGCGCCACAATGTAAGGCTGTGTAAAAAGCAATGAAAAAAAATGTGCTGCACCGTGCACAGTAAAAGGGCGATTGGAAATTGAAAATTTGAGGGGTGGCACGTCGTTGGAGAAAAAAAAGAAAAAAGAAAAACAAGGATGTGATGCAGCGTGCACTCGATAAACATACAACTAAAAATTTTAATGATATAATTTTATTTAATTTTAATTTTATTATGTTTTATTAAATTTTTTATATTAGAAGGATGATAAAATTTTAATTATTTTAATATTATTATATTAAATTATTTTTACTTAATATTAAGATTTAAGATTTATTAATTTTATTTTTTATTATATTATATGAATAAATTTTAAGATAAGTTTAATCATATTTTTTTCATACTTTATAATTTATTTATGTTATCTAAATGTTAATGATAATTATTGAATATCAATTGCAATTTCTTATTAGGGATACATTTAACGGTTTGATAATTATTATTAATTAAGAAAATTTTATCATACATATGATTATTATTTTTAATACTTTATTGATATATTTTTAGTGAGACACGTTTTAGTTAGATGTTCATGAGTTAAATTATTTAGGTATAATAATTTGACATACTTAATGTTAAAATTAATCTTGAAGGATTCTGAACCTTAATCATCTTACATATGATATAAAACCTAATTTACTTTACTTTGCTTTACTTCATTTTGTATTTAAATTAATATTTATTTATTTTTAATCATTTGATATTTTTCTTTAATTTTTGTTTATTTAGTTATTCTTTTAATTTGTCTCTCTGTGCAATCGACACCCCAAAACTATGCTATAATTACCACATTATTTTTTGGATGTAATCACTATCTCTATCAGTGACTAAGCCATCATGTCAATGGTGGAGAATAAAATGGAGTTAATTCTTAGATACTCTCTTTAATTAATTTTTTTTTATTGTACATGTACTTGTATATGACTTGTTCTACTAGACAAGTTGATTTTGAAATTTTTTTGAAAAATATCAATAGAAATGATGCTCCATGTTTTTTGTGAAGAGTTTACCAAGTAATAAATAATAACACATATAATATATGTCAAGATATTGTAAATCTTGAAGTTTATATATATATATATATATATATATATATATATATATATATATATCATATTATAAATTATGAATCTTTTCCTTCAATTTTTAATTTTATATATATATATATATGGCATATTCATATTTTATAATTTTTTGATTTTAGTGTGTCTCCGTATTCATATCTATGTTGTGTCTTGTATCCGTGTCTATACTTCATAATTAAAAACTTAGTCATGATTTGTTAAAAGAGGATTTTTTTAAACCATTTAAAGTGGATCTACTTAACTGCCGTGTGCAAAAAAGAAAATTACAATCCAAAAATATACTTAAGGTCAATTGTATGGCAAAAATATACACAATTTTAATGAAAGTTTCACTTTTTGTTTTATGTCACACTAATAACTTGTAGGGTAGGGCTAAAAAACCCATTGGATCAAAATAGTCCAGCCCACAAAGGCAAAAAAGTGCACGAGGTCATGTAGACTAAGGTTAGCCCACTAATAATTTTTTTTTTACTTTATTAACATGAATGAAGCAAATACATTATCCCCTTTCTCATTGAATAATATTTCTTATACAATTAAAATATGCACATTATATTTACATTATAAATTTATGTGAGAGATATATCAAATCAGACTGTATGTTATTATAACTTTTTCACGAGATATAAAATAAATTTGTGAGAAGATTAGATAAAAATTAAAATATTTTGATTGAATGAATAACACTGTCATTTCTCATTTTACTAAGTTTCACCTATTCCTCTGTTTTCTTCTCTTACGGTTCTTGATTTTCTTTACAAGAAGAAAAAAAGAAGTATTCAAGAAAAAGATAGCATGACGTGTGTCTTCATGCAGTTTCCTTTGGCAGCAAAAGTCTTGCCACCTAATTTTAAGCACTTAATTCTACATGGTCCCCATCTTAATGACTGAAAGAAGTGTAAGTCTCCCCTTGTAGAGATTAAGAAGGCCAGGTCTTGCAAGTCATGCATACTATTGGTTATTTACTTTTTTGTCTCTCTTCTTTTGTTTTTATCATTTTCTAGTATCTATCAATAATTACACTAAGTGTCAGTTTCAAGAACTTATAATTCATACATTGTGCCATATTCCACACGCCAGATTTGATTACAAGATTGTGATATTATTTACACTAGGCCAGATTCACACTAGGCTCTCGCGTTACTTTTCAACCCCAAAACTGGTTATATATTAACTAGAATAAAGTTATGTCAACCTAAAATATATTTACAGATACTACAAGGATAGATAAGGTTAACAGTGCCAAAATTTGAGTTGCACTTTACTGTCTCCTAAACTTAACTGCTAAGGTGAACAAAAAATAGAGCAATATTCTTACAAAAAGGGATTATTCTGGAATAGACCAGCTCCCACTGCAAATCCAATAACCCTAATAGAGAAATAACATCAATTACCACCCTAATTGCTGGGTAAAGCAAAGGGATAATAACTTGTCATTTATCCTTCACACTTCACATGGTACAAGAACATCAATCGACTCCCAACATGTCATATATAAGAAAAATACACACATAAATTGAAGCAAGTGGTATTCTGAACAATCCCAAAATCCGAATCAATCCCAGTGCCTTATTATTCATAAAGAGATCAGTCATTACTCATTAGAACACAAACTAGTCATAAACTCATAATCATAGAGAAATGCACCATCAAAATTTGAAAACCACAGCTTCAATTTGAAGTAATAATAATAATTCATTAAAAAAAGTTAAAATATTTTCACATCATACAACTCACTAATAAGTAATCATCTAATGAATAGAAAAGCCCCAAAATCGAGCTACCCCAAATCAAAACCCTAGATCATGGAGCACCCATAAATCAAAAGATCAATAATCAATTGAAAGAAAGAGGGAATTGAGAGTCGAGAGCAGGTTCATCTTGCAGAGAATGAGATTAGGCATTGGCGATTTTGGGGATGCGAGGAACGGCAACACCATGGGACTGGAGCTGTTTGGACTTGGCATGTTCTTCGCAGATCTTCTGCATCTGAAGCATCTTCTCCATGACGAGCTCATACTCCATGCAAGATGGGGGTTGACCCATCGTACAATCCAACCCTGACCCACTTACAGGTGGGGCTTTGTGGGTTAAGGGCCAAAAAACCCTACTAGTGAATGAGTTAATAAAATAAATGGCCCTATGCAGGGTTTAGTGGGTGTCCTATGAGTTTCAACTTAGATTGACAGCTCTAGTCACACTTCTTATTTTTCCTTGGGAAAAATTGAGGGTGGGGGGTTAAAATTGAAAGTTAGTCGCAATAGAAGAGAACTATGACTTTTTACACATTTTACCTATAATGACAAGCCTTCCAATTTTGAAGTTGTAACTTTGAGGAGAGTTTTACTTAATGAACACACCAGCAGAATAATAATGTAAATTTAATTAGAAAAGATTTACACATTTTTAATGAAAAATATATTTTAATTTTGATTTAAATTTAACAAAAGGTTACATTTTAAATTTAATAAAAAATAATAGCTTTTAGCCCCATATGAAAGGTAGTTTCTGCCCAGCATGAAAGACTGAAAGTTAGTCCCTTTTAAGTTTTCTTCTAACGTGTAAGTTGGTGAAGCAAGAAGGTGTGGGCCTTCTTGTCATTGTTGATTGATCTTCTATTTTGTCCTGGTCATATGCTGGAGACTCGTTTTAGAGTCACTTAAATTTTGATTAGTTGCATGCTAAAATAAGGTAATAGCTCACTTTCAAATCTTCACTTTGATTTCGTAAGGTGATAACTCCCACTTTTGAATAAATGATTCAGTTTACATGAACGATGTCTGTACTTACCATACCGAGAAATAGCAACTCAAGAAACTATAAGCTGGAAAGTTATATGTTTATGATAATAAGAATTTAATGAATATAAATAATATACTATACCTTCAATCAATTTTGAAAAAAGGATCAATTACCATAAGAGCGCAATAATAAACGAATTGTACTATTAGAAGAGGACAAATGTTCAAACTCTAAAAATATCATTTGTGAAAAAGGCCTAATCGTATTTCTGTGTCGAAAGAAATTAGTTCATACTTAAAAGATGTGAATATAAAAAAAAAAGATAAGTTAAAATTTCTCCTTTTAAAATCTTCCTCAAGATTAAAATTTTATAACGCTTTAGTATGTGATGCTGATAGTTAAATTGATTAAACTATAATTGATCACTGTTTTATAATTGTTCTGGACTGTGATCCGAGATCTCACTTCATGAGATCAATCGGCATGCACACTACCAAACTCCTCCTAGGCTGCCATAGGAGAAGACTTGCAACATATTTCAGACCTCAAAAGACGGCCCCCCAAGCGGTATTGGGTCATGATGTCATGATTGATAAATTCATGCAGAAGATAAATCCCTAAATATCCGTAACTGCCAATCATCAACTTACGATATTATAGGACTTATAGTTATCATTGGTGGTTAAATACTTTCCAAATTTATAGGGATATATCCTATAATAATGGAGAGGCGATCTTCATCAGGATACTAATCCTAAATTACTTGCATTCAGTAAGGATCCCATTAGGATTCTGTATACGCTCTATAAATACAATATTAAGTCATCTTAAGAAGGTAACCATTAATACAATCCATAAGCCTACTCGAGTACCATCTGACTTGAGCGTTGGAGTCCCTTTTGCAAGTACCCACCCCCTGTACAGTACGCTCAGCTACCACTCAAGGAGGAAACCACCGCATACGTATCTATCACAGGTACTCTCTGAATCCACTTCAAAACATTGGCGCCGACTGTGGGGACCTTAAATTTCTAATCCCACCCAATCATGGTGAATACGGGGCAAAACTCGAGAAGAGACGCTGCACAAACCTCTGTCAACCAGAGGCAAGATCTTGATATGCAACGTCCACCACTACCACCGCCTCCACCCGCAAAACTTGGAAATTTATGACGGAACCACGGACCCCCAAGAACACATAAATACCTACGAGCAGTCCTTATGTTTCTATGGTGGATCCATGGAGTTGCTGTGCCGAGCATTCCCCCACTCCCTTAAAAAGGAAGCCCTCAAGTGGTTTACCAGCAACCACGAGGGACTATCGTAGATTGGTCAGATCTTAAACAGCGTTTTCTGCTACAATACACCACTAGCAAGGAGTAACCTAAATCCATCGAATCCTTGGCTAAAATTCGCCAGGGAAAGGACGAGTCCCTCCGGGATTATGTCAGGCGATTCATGACTGCCTGCACCAATGTAGAAAATTTTGAAGATAGAATAGCCTTGCATTATGCCAGAAGCGGTCTCCGAGTAGGTTCTGAGTTCTTCAAGTCCTTGGCAAAGAAGAAATTAGACAATCTGATCGACTTCCAGAAATGATCCAAGAAATATGTCTACTTGGAGGAGGCAACAGAAGACCATAGTAGGTGGGAAAAAGGCTAGCCTTCTAACCAGAAGCCCAACTAGAATTCCTCAAGGTCACGACCCCCAAAGGGTAGCCCGCCCCGGAAGAATTACTCTGACTATACTCCTCTGAACACGCATTGGGAAACAATCCTGAGGGAAGTGATGCACACGGAGTTTGAGAATGTCCGGAGACCGCCCCCTATCAAGAAACACAAACAAAAAGAACACTCCAAGCATTGCACATGGCACAAGGCCTATGGCCATGATACAGAAGATTGTTATCAGTTACGTGACACCATCGTATTCTTAATCAAGGCCGGACGCCTGCAATAGTATATCCTTCGTGTACAAAATAACGAGGGGGACAATAGACGCAGAGATAATAGACGCACCCCACGCCGAAGTCCGTCCCCTCAGCACGGAAGAAGAACAAGAAGTCCTAGGAGAAGATCCCGGACTCCACCTCACCGAGATAACAATGATCGGCAAGATAGGACTAGGGACTCTCCCCCCGGTGATAACGACGACCATCGCTCTGAGCCCAACAGAACAATCCATACCATTGCCGGTGGCTTTGCCGGAGGAGGATCTTCCAGTGGAGCTTGGAAGAAAGCCCTTAGAATGACCATTTTTAGCGTGGTCCATTCAAAACCTAGGACACAAGCAGAAGGCAGAAAGACGCCTCTCATCACCTTCTCGGATGAAGACTATGGCAGAATTATCTCGGATCACGACGATCCACTCGTCATCTCCGGGATAATTTCTAATGCCGAAGTCCACCGAATTTTTGTCGACTAAGGGAGCTTAGCAGACATTATGTTCCTAGATCTCTATCAGAAGCTAGAGCTCCCGCAATCAGACTTGACTCCCTATGTAGGAGAATTGACGGGTTTCACGGGTTAGAAAATCACCCTAGTCGGATACTACGAAACCTACATGACCCTCTGTTCATCCAAACTTTTCAGGACAGTCAAGGTAAAGTTCCTGATTATGGACTGCCCTTCAGCTTATAACATTATCCTGCGCCACCCTTCTCTCAATGCACTTGGAGTCATGGTATCTACCACCCACCTCGTGATGAAGTTTCTCAATAAGAACAATGACATCATCGTTGTAAAGGGCGATCAAATTCTCGCAAGAAAATGCTACAATAAGAGCCTGAAAATTTGTAAAGCACCCTAGAATGACAGATCTGTCATTTCCACCCTGGCCTAGACCAAGTTAACATACTAATGACCGAGTTGGATGCCAGGGAGGAAATCTGAGGTACTCGGCCGCAGCCCGAAGGCGAACTGCAATCTCTCCAGCTTGGGATCAACCCAGAATAGGTCACTAAGATCGGAGCTCGTCTGGATGAAAAAAAAAATAACAACTGTCAGAGCTCTTGTTAAAGAACAGAGATTTTTTTGCATGGATGTCCTCTGAAATGTCCGGACTTGACCCCACCTTTATTTGCCACTATTTGTCAATTAAAGAAGGCGCCAAGCCAGTTGCACAAAAGAAAAGAAAGGTCGGACCCGAAAGGCAGCAAGTCGTTGAAGATCAGGTCAAAGAACTACTAAATGGTAACTTCATCAGAGAAATCTCCTATACCACATGGCTTTCCAACGTGGTCCTGGTAAAGAAGTCCAATGGAAAGTAGAGAATGTGCGTAGACTATACTGATCTGAATAAAGCCTGCCCCAAGGACCCATACCCACTCCCCAACGTGGACAAACTAGTGGATGGCTCCTCGGGATTCAAATGGCTTTCATTCATAGATGCATATTCCGGGTACAATTAGATTCCCATGTACACAGGAGACGAGGATAAAACCGCCTTCATTACTGATAGGGCTAGCTACTGCTACAAGGTTATGCCCTTTGGCCTAAAGAATACAAGGGCCACCTACCAGAAGATGATGAACAAGGTTTTTGAAAACCAAGTGGGAAAGATGCTAGAAGTCTATATAGATGACATGATAGTGAAAACCCCACACGGCAGATCGCACATGGCAGACCTCGAAGAAGTATTTGCACAAGTCCGAAAGTACAACATGAGGTTAAACCCGGAGAAGTGAGCCTTCGGGGTCTAGGCCGAAAATTATTTAGGGTTCATGCTAACTCACTGAGGAATTGAAGCCAATCCTGACAAGTGTCAAGCCGTCCTCAACATGAGAAGCCCCCCAAATGTCAAAGAGGTACAACAGCTTACCGGGTGCATAGTGGCCCTCACAAGATTCTTAGCCAAGGCCACTCATAAGTCTCTCCCCCTGTTCAAACTACTCAAGAAGGGGAAAAGTTTCGAATGGACCCCAAAATGTGAGGACGCCTTCGTATCCTTAAAAAATCTCCTGTCCTCCCCTCCTATTTTAATAAGGTCGGATACCGGGGAGATACTCTATTTGTATCTATCCGTCCATGATGAGGCCATAAGCTCAGTTTTGATCTGGGAAATTAACGAAGGACAGAAGCCTGTCTACTTCGTAAGCAAGGTCCTTCAGGGCCCCGAGCTTCGATATCAAAAGGTAGAGAAAGTTATTTTTGCACTCATTATTATAGCAAGAAGACTTCGGCAATACTTTCAATACCACCTAGTGGTGGTAAAGACGGATCAACCCATCCGACAGGTACTACATAAACCAGATCTGGCCAGATGAATGATTGCTTGGTCGATCGAGCTCTCAAAATTTGGGATTACATATGAGCCACGACTTGCAATAAAAGCCCAAGCATTGTCCGACTTCCTAGCGGAGCTCACATCTGACAACGGCGACCCTAAAAGGGCCTCTTGGACCATTCTTGTCGATGGGTCATCAAATCCAAAGGGAAGCGGGGTCGGGGTAATATTGGAGAGTTCAAAAGGATTGACCCTGGAACACTCCCTGAAGTTTGAATTCCCGACCTTGAATAATCAAGCTGAGTATGAGGCGTGCATCGCTAGATTCCTAATGGCAAAGGATATGGAGGCAACGCAAATCACACTTTGCAGTGACTCCCAGCTGCTAACCTCCCAAATCTGAGGAGAATATCAAGCTAAAGAACCTCTCCTACAGCAATACTTGAGGAAGGTCCAAGAACTCTTGAGGGGCTTTGAGGAGGTCAAGATAGAATACATTCCAAGAGAATAGAACTCCAAAGTAGACCTTCTGTCTAAGCTGGCCAGTTTGAAGAGCCCTGGCAACAACTGGTCTGTAATCCAAGAAACTCTCTCTCAACCCTCCATCACGGATCATAACATATTCCAAGTGGAGGACCATCAGTCATCTTGGATCACCCCTATACTGGGCTATTTGAAGCATGGAACTTTTCCATTGGACCCAAAAGAAGCTTCCAAATTGGCAAAGACCGCGGTCAGGTATACTATTTACAACGACCGTTTATACCGACGTGGTTTCTCGTCTCCCCTTCTAAAATGCTTAACCCCAAAGGAAGCAGAATACGCCCTAGCTGAAGTTCATGAAGGAAGCTGTGGTCACCATTTAGGAGGCAAAGCCCTAGCCCAAAAAGCATTAAGGGTAGGATACGATTGGCCGACAACGGAAGCTGACTGTCAAACACACGTTCAGATTTATGACAAGTGTCAGCGCCATGCAGATCATTATCAGGCTCCCTCTGAAGAATTGTTCACGACCTCGGTTCTGTGGCCTTTTTACAGGTGGGGTATGGACATCTTGGGTCCATTCCCCCAGGCCCCAGGATAGTTTAAGTACTTGGTGGTAGCAGTAGATTATTTTACCAAATGGATCGAGGCCGAATCCTTAGTCACTATCACCTCTGCGCGAATCCAGAAGTTTACTTGGCGCCATCTTATCACCAGGTTTGGCATGCTGGAATCCATCGTCACGGATAATGGCACCCAGTTTAAAGATTAAAGCTTTGAAGAGCTACTGGCCGAATTAAAAATAAAGTACAATTGCAGCTCTGTTGAGAACCCCAAGACAAACGGACAAGCCAAAGCTGCCAATAGGATCATCGTACGGGGCTTAAAAATGAGGTTAGATGAAGCCAAAGGGAATTGGATTGAGCATCTTGATCATGTTCTCTGGGCATACCGGACTACTCCTCATTCCACCACGGGTGAATCTCTATTCAAATTGACCTACGACTGCGAAGCCATGATCCTGGTAGAGATTGGAGAGCCCAGCTGGCGTTACCAATAGTTCTCATCTGATAGCAATCCCGGTCTAATTAGAGAAGACCTAGACCTACTGGAGGAAAGAAGAAACGTGGCTCACATACGGGATGCCGCTCTTAAACAAAAGACAGCGGCTAGGTACAACAAGAAAGTGGTCCCAAGAAAATTTCAGTCGGGTGACCTAGTGCTCAGGAGAGTCGACATAGGAGGGAAAAATGCCTCCTAAGGGAAATTAGCCCCTAACTAGGAAGGCCCCTACCGTGTCGTCACCAGTACGGGTAAGGGACCTTACACCCTGAAAACGTTATCTGGCACCCCAGTCAAGAATTATTGGAATGTGGATAAACTAAGAAAATATTATAGCTAAATGCCTGTAGTGGCCTAGCCCTCTAGTAGAATTATGTTTGATCAGTCCTAACTTTGAATAATATGCTTTGCACAGACTTTTGTCCCCCCAATATCATCAATAAAATAGAGTTATTCAGATATTAAATTTGGTTCCACACGTGGCATTGACTATTAAAAGGTTAAATGAACAAGAGGTAGTACGGATCATAAGTACACACTCCTTCTTTATACTTAAGCTGAGAAGGGATCCCAAAATCTATATGGTTATTAGGGTACCCCGGGTAAGGTTAAATAATGTTTATCCCTAAGGTAAAAGGGTTTTCACATAATATACCCTGAACCAAGGTGTTATTCTTACCTATGTCTGCATTTCCAAATGCTTCCCATAATAAGCACTAGAATATGGATTAAGGTTTTATTTTACCTAAGTCTAAAATTTCACAACGTTTGATTGCTATAAACATTAGATTACAGACTAAGGCACTGTTTCTACCTAAGTCAAGT
This sequence comes from Ormosia semicastrata, assembly GCA_029884595.1. Lineage (NCBI taxonomy): Eukaryota > Viridiplantae > Streptophyta > Magnoliopsida > Fabales > Fabaceae > Ormosia > Ormosia semicastrata. Next base: position 5,901,196 of record JAQQTO010000021.1, on the reverse strand, counting down.
GGAATGCCATTCACTCAACGGTATGAGTGTAGGATCCCGGACCATAGTTTTACATCACAAAAAGCTTTTTCTAAGTCCATTAAAACAACTATGGAGATGGCCGTTGGACCTAATTTGGACCATGAAAACTAAGAATAAATAGCGAAACAAAGTAATTAATTATAAAACCCCAATCACGGGGCAATTATCCATACAAAAATAAAAATAAAATGTAATAATAAAACCCCACGCATGGGGCAAAAAGTAAGATGAAGGAAAAGAGAGAGATAAAGCTTATACGCCAGCCTCTTCTCCTTCCAGGATCTGAATAACTTCTGGGTTGGCGCTAGGAGCACTCGTGACCAATTCCATTGCGAAGATAAGTTAGCCGTTATGGAAGATTTTATCCGGGGTAACACCCTCCAAGACAAGGGAAACCCCGGGATTGAAGTACTGGATTTGCGCCACGACATTCTAGAATTGCTCTCCCCTGATTTTTCCAGATGTCGCGTTCATCTCCTCTACTTTCTTTTTAAGCTGAATTATCTCCAGTGCACCAATGCTCTTGTAGGCCTCGAGCTTCTCAGTTTTCCTGGCGGACTCAAAGTCCACCAAAGCCTTCCCCAGTTCGGTGACCCTTGCCCGAGTATTTTTGTTTAATTTTAGGGACACACTCAGCTTCTGGATAACATCCTCATTGGCCTTCTTCAGAGTCTTCAGCTCTTCCGGCGCCTTTTTGTCAGCATCCTCGATAGTCTCTTCAATTACGCGGATCTCGGTAGCCGCCCGGAGAGCTTGCCTCTGAAGAGTAGCCAAGGTTTGGGCCAAACCTTGCTCTATAATATGCTGCCTGACCTCGCCGCTTAAAAATCATCCAGCAATGAAGGGGCCGGGCTCGGAGTGCCCTGTGATGATTGGCAAAAAATCCTCCCTATCTTTATCACCACCCTCCGACGACCTCTTGTCATGTTCAAGAGGTCATTCAACAGTCTGCCTCTTTCTCCCCTGAAGATTGTGGGTAGGGGAACCCGGATGATCTTTCTCTCCGATAATAACGCCCTAGCTGGAGGATGCCGGGACGGCAGAGGAGGAAAAGGTCGTAGATTTCTTCCATTTTCTTCAGTTTCTTGCAGCATGCAGGGCAATCACGGAAGACCTAGAAGTCATGTTGCTAACTAAGACAAAATAGAAACAAGTACACAGTCAGCATACCACAAAATATTGATACATGAAGACAAAGTGCAAACACCTAAGGATACTACGGGTAATAACACCCTAATTCCTACCTAATAAAGCAAAAAGAAGATCATCACCAGGGATACAGAGAACATCTCTAATATTGATGTTCTCATGCTGCTCGGCGTACCGAGCTATGAATCTGACAGACCTGAGCTCTTCGGGGTCAAGATCTCCCTCATCTTTTTTAATTAAACTGAGGGAAACACCCCAACAGCCTTGCGTCCAGTAAAGCAAAAATTCTGGCTCCCCGTCTGGTTTAAGGAAAAATGGTTGACATCCCTTCGTGGCTTTGACCTTGAAAAATGCAGTCTTAAACTCTTTAAAGCTTTATTCGAAAACATCAAAGGATTTACGACCATGTCGAGACCGGATGATAAGCCAACTTGTTTGTTTTACCGTCCCCTGAGTGTTTATTCATGTATAAAAATAAAAAAAGGTATTAACTAAGCACTTAAGGCTCATTAACCAACAAAATCTCTCGAAGGAGATGATGTAACCCCAGCCATTAGGATGAATCTGCGATGGGGCCACATGTAGAGTACGGAGGATGGCCATTTGAAAGTCAAAAAATGGCATTTGAAACCCCAGCTTAAGAAAAAAGGGGCTCATACAGGAACATAAAGTGTGAACCAGCTTCTCAGCAGGAACACACCCTTTCAATCCAGTTCAGACAAACGGCTTGTAATTTGTGCTCCCGAGCTTTGTTCACGGTCAACTCCAAGACAAATAACGATTCTCGGAGTACGGCTTCGCTTGAAAACTTGGACTGACGATTCCATACGTCGTCCACCACCCATGGGTACACCAGCCCGGGACCTCACTGAATTCGAATCAACTCGTCCTCTGCCAGATCACGGACGTCGTGGAGTGGGGGCTGGACTCTAGCCTTTTTTCCTCTGGCCATGGAAATCCTGAAAACATCCAAAGAAGTCGGTAAGCAACTGTCAGAATCAATAATACCATAGATTCAGACAAAGGGGAGAGAGAAATAATTCAAATCCCCCTACCGACCTCCTGTCCCACCAGAAATAAGGTTTTCAGGAGAACTTCTCCTCCGCGCATGGCGCGGCGGAGATGGTGTTTCAGGCTGGTAACGAAGTTTATGTAAAGTTCAAAAATCACCGGGATTTATTTAAAAGCAAGAACATAAATATGCTACTACTCTACTTTTCAAAGGCAATGAGCATTCTGAAAACGCAAATGACAGCAGGGTTGAAAGAAAGCTACTTACTATGTAAAAGACGAAGAGTGCTTGAACAATGGAGAAGTTACAAATGGCTGGAAAGTACCCAAAAGAGCCAAAGCTTTTGCCACACGGTGTTCATAGTGAAGGTGGCTAAAAACAGTAAGGTGAGGAAGATAAACCTTTGACTCTTATAAAGGGTTGAACGGTTAGGGGACATTTTTGTCATCTCCATCACAAGTTCAAAAGGTGCTCATCATGGAACGCGGAGCTCTAGGCATGCACCTCTGGTAAAATCACACCATGTGGCCCATACAGCTGTAATAGCAGTTGCAAATATGGTTACGCAGTGACTCAAAGCGTCGTACGAATGTTAAAAGAGAAACCTGGACTTGTTCAATGGATCCTGGCTTCAAATCACTATTGACAGTACGGACTACGAACTAATGCCGAGACGTAATTACTATGACGTCATGCCGGGGTAAGCATTGGACCTACCCCGGCAATGTCATTACGGTGTTATGTCAAAATAAGCGTTGGACTTATCCCGGCAGCGTTACCTTAGCAGAAAAATAGGAAAATAGAGAACAAATACAGAATGCAAAGTCTTTATCGAATCACCTTCATTCCATACATCGTCATACATCTGAAAAAGAGAAAAAAGAAAATATTGAGACATGGAATGTAAAAGAGCAGCTTGGGGAAAGGAGCAAACATCTCCAGCCGCCTGAATCATGCCCCATCCACATCTCCAAACCCCGGTCTCTTGAAAAAGTGGACTGGCTTTGAAGAACATTGGCAAATCGGGATCACGATGCCGAAACGAATGCCAAAGTTCTTTGCACTGCCTCCTCCGCGATGTAACTAAAGACCGGGGCACTTTCTCCTCTTTTGGACGGAACACTACCTTTCATATAGACGGGCGTTCCACCAGCCTCAACCATTCCAAGTTGCCTCAAGTCACGGAGCCGCTCCAGTAGTCTTTCCACCCTAGAACAGACTGAAGCAACTCCGAAACAGAATCGCTCTGCCAACTTTCCCCCATACCTTCTTAGTGAAAGACGGTAGAGAAGGATACCCGATGCTTCTTTAAAAGTAAGTCAAAGAAAGCAGACTACCCTAAGTCGTCCCCTTGGCTTTTTCTTTCCGAGAAGGACGATTATTCACCATATCAGCCCAGTCAGGCACTGGGAATCCCTTGGAAAAGGGAAAAAGGGTTGGTTAGAGCATTCTACAGGCTCGCCATGCATTGGATCATGGATGCACCGCTCCACGCTAGCGAGTGGGGTTAGACACTCCCATGTACGTCGGGAGAGAAAGGCTTCCGCCTTCCTAAATGTATAGCAACCCAATCTTATGCCAAGAAAGAAAGGCTCCCATCAAAAGGAAAGAACGCTCGAGAAAAATCAAACATCTTCAAGAACTTTGAAAAAAATAAGAGTATAATCTCTGTAAACGATGAAGTTCTCTTCACAAATGTGGAAAATGAAGGAAGAGCTACTCTCATTCTCTCGGAAGAAACTGTTTTCACTTGAGAATGTAAAAGAATGTGAAGGAAGGGAATGCTAGCTCATGAAGAAGTATTCTCTACTTATAGAGTGCATAAGGAATTCTGATTGGTCCCGTAAAAGGTGACCTGACCTCGTGAAGTCAGCTAAAATAAATACTTCTAATCTCTAATTGGTCACAAAGATAGGGAGCAGTTGAGAAGATCCGTATGAAACTGATATTCTTTCTAAAGGATCATTAATTCCCAATAAAGTCCAAGTGTCAGTTTCTAGAGAATCTCAGACTGCTACCACTAGTTGATTTAGAGAGTGGGCTCAGATTTTGCATCGAATATATCTCGAAGGATCCCTAGTACTTTTACTTGGGGGCAATGATCTTTAATTATATCAGAGTGAGTCATGGACGCCGGCATTTAACCGGGATCAAACGCTTATATACCGGACTACCGTGTCAGCCATATGACGGTTGATCCGTTCATAACTTGACTCTGGTCTGTCTCATCTAAGAGTCAAGCTGGGGGCAACTGTTCTGGATCGTGATCCGGGATCTCGCTCTATGGGATCAACTGGCATGCACACTACTGGACTCCTCCTAGGCCGGCATAGGAGAAGACTCGCAATGTATTTTGGACCTCGGAAGACGGCCCCCAAGCGGTGTTGGGTCATGATGTCATGATTGATAGATTCATACAGAGGATAAATCCCTAAATATTTGTAACTGTCAATCATCAATTTACGATATTATAAGACTTATAGTTATCATTGGTGGTTAAATACTTTCTAGATTTACAGGGATATATCCTATAATAATGAAGATACGATCCTCATCAGGATACTAATCCTAAATTGCCTGCATTTAGTAAGGATCCTATTAGAATTCTGTATACGCTCTATAAATACAAGGCTAAGTCATCTTAAGAAGGTAACTATTAATACAATCCATAAGCCTACTCGAGTACTATCTGACTTGAGCGTTGGTGTCCCTTTTGCAGGTATCCACCCCCTGTGCAGTACGTTCAGCTACCACTCAAGGAGAAAATCACCGCATACATATCTATCACAGGTGCTATCTGAATTCACTTTAGAACAATAACCAAAATCTAGTTTATATTTGGAAGATATATGGCCCCGTGGTTGGAGTAATTCTTAAGTGAAGAAAACATCCAAGTGGTTGTGATTTGTGGAGGATAAAATATACAAAAGGAATTATTGAGCAGTGTGTTCCAATCAAATTTGTATCGTTGTGAAACATATGGCCTACTTGACTACTATGTGGTTAGATTTTTACTCATTGATATTTTAAGGCCTTAGACAAACCTCTTTCATCAGGATTTATTGGTAAATTCTTGTCTTGTTATTATAAGATTTATAAGATAAGATAAAAAAGATGTGGTTTTTCCTCTTTCACCTCCCCAATCCCCAGAAGTTCCTATTTTTTACTTTTGAACTATGGTTTGAATTCAATTTCATTGCCACTTCATGATATCTCTCTAATTATATTGGGATAACATCCCTACTATCATCCATATGGTATTTTGTTACTTTTCTGGTCGTTGTTGAACTCTCAGATATTTCATATTTGTTGCTAAGTTGTCGTCCAAAACCCAAATAAAAATTAGAAGGGGGGTTGAAGTGAATTTTACAGTTATGAAGTCTTCTTCTGTCATGGTGACTTTATGTCTTCTACTGGTCAAAAGTTGATTTTGGCGATTAGTACGTACGAAGATGAAAATTACTTTAGAAAAGAACTTGAGGTTGGCAAAGTCCACGGTCAAACGCAAATGAATTGGAAGAATGGGAAAGAAAGTACATAACTTATTAAATATTTTTTAGAGTGATATATTGGATATTACTTTCATTAATTAATTCATTAGAAGACACTAAACTTTATTTTTAAAATATAACTTTATTTAGTTTTTGTAATAGAATGTTGATATGCTAAACCTGTCCTAAATGATATCAAAGTCTTCGAGTACAATAGCACGTTATGATTCCATAATAAAAAAAGTAATATAATGAAATAGTTCTTTAGGCTTACCAAAAAATGAAATAGTTCTTTAGAATTTATTTATCATTATTATATCTTGTTATCCTTCTATCGAATTTTTTTTATATACTTTCAGAATACTACACCTAATAGTTAAGATTTGAACTAATATACATTTAATTCAACAATATGTATTGTTATATGGTTCACATATTATAATTTTAGTAGATTAGATATATTACTCTGAAAGAATTTCTCCTTCTATCTTCTTTATAAAAATTAGTAATGCATATGAGAAAGAGGAAAAGAACAAATGAGAAGAGAAAAATAGTCAGAATTTTCTATTGTAAAAGTAAATTAACTAACATTATAAGAATAAAAAAATGGTAAAAATATATATACAATAAATAAAAAATTAAACTACACTTAAGATAAATAAAATAAATAAATCATAAATACACCATATTATCTAATATTCCTCTTCAAACTCACGATGCATCAACAGGAAGCATCGAGAGTTTGATAATCAAAAAACGAAAGTGTGTAGTGGAATGCGACTTTGTAAACAAGTCAGCAATTTGCATGGAGGAAAATACGAAGGGTAAAGTGATGGTCCCATGCTGAAAGTGGTGTCGAGTGAAATGACAGTCAATCTCAATATGTTTGGTGCGTTCATGGAAGACTGAATTGCGAGTGATTTGTATAGCACTCATATTATCACAATATATAGGAGTGGGTCTAAGGAAAGTGACACCTATAAACTCAAGTAACCAACGCAACCAAACTATTTCGGCAGTAGTGGATGCCATGACACGGTACTCAGCTTCGGTAGAAGAGCGAGAGACAATAGCTTGCTTCTTACTCTTCCAAGAAATGAGAGAATCCCCTAGAAAGATGCAAAACCTTGTGGTAGACTTACGATTGGTGGAGTCACCACCCCTATCAGCATCTAAGTAAGCACGTAATTCCAAGGAAGATGATGAAGGAAAGATAATACTCTGAAATTGAGTACCCCGAAGATAACGAAGAATGCAAAGAGCAGCTGCCCAATGAACTATAGTAGGAGAAGCAACAAACTGACTAACAACATGCACTACATAAGCAATATCAGGTCTAGTGATGGTAAGATATACCAAACTGCCAATAAGAGTACGATACAAAGTGAGATCTGATAAAGGAACACCATCAAGAGAGGTATACCGAACATTATGCTCAAGAGAAGTATCCTTTGTTCTAGTGTCAGAGAGATGAGCTTGTTCAAGAATGGTGCCAATGTACTTAGATTGAGAAAGGAGGTAACCTCTAGGAGAGTAGGCAACTGCAATCCCCAAAAAGTAACGAAGAGTACCTAAGTCTTTCATCTCAAACTGATGGGCCAATTGGAGTTTCAACTCCACAATCCCGTCAACATCATCCTCAGTAATGATCATGTCATCAACGTATAAGGAGAGCAGGATACAACCATGAGAAGTGCACCTGAGAAACAAAGCAGAATCATACGAGCTAGAGTGGAAGCCAAGAGATGTAATCACAATGGAGAACTTCTCAAACCAATCGCGGGGAGCTTGTTTGAGCCCGTAAAGAGCCTTCTTCAATTTACAAACTTCACCTGGATTATGAGAAACACCTAGTGGAGGAACCATATAAACCTCTTCTTGGAGATCACTATTCAATAATACATTTTTAACATCCATTTGAGAAATATGCCACTAGCGAATAGATGCGACTGCAATAAGAGTACGAATAGTAGTCATTTTGGCATAGGAGCAAAAGTTTCTTCATAATCCATAGCATATTGTTGAGAAAAGCCTTTAGCAACTAAGCGAGCTTTGTATCTCTCAACAGACCCATCAGACTTGGTTTTGATCTTATATACCCAACGAGAACCAATTACAATTTTTCCTGGTAGAAGAGAGACAAGGTCCCAAGTATCTGTCTTGTGCAAAGCAGAGAGTTCCTCTGTAATAGCCTACTGCCAAAGAGGATTAAGAACAGCCTCTTTATAGGAAGAGAGCTCAGACAAACTATGAATAGAGGTTAAGAAGGAAGCAAAAGAAGTGGAATAAGTAGAATAAACAAAATCTAGTAATTTAGTGGACTTACGATCACGATGAGGAAAACGAGGAGGAGGAGGATCCACGATCACAGAATGTTCTTGGGGAGGCGCGGGGACAGAGGAGGCATATGGATTTACAGAACTACTAGTGTCAACTTTGCAAAGTTCAACATCAGAATTATTTTGGTTATGGGTCACAAGAAGAGGAGCGGTGTCAGAATCTGTGTGAAAAGGATCAATGTGGGCGAGATCAGATTTGGTAAGAACATGCTCACTAGAATGAATGGAATAAAAGGGAATATGCTCAAGAAACACAATATGACGTGAGATATAAAGTTTTTGATTTGTAGGATCATAACAATGATAACCCTTCTGACCATCACTATAACCAAGAAAAACACAAATCGCTGAACGAGAAGACAACTTACTACCTTCTACATAAGGACGAAGAACAAAGCAAGTAGAACCAAAGACTCTCAAGGCTAAATAATCAGGAACACAACCATATAATTTCTCAAAGGAAGACAAACCTAAAGTAACAGAAGATGGAATTCTATTAATGACATGTACAGCAGTGAGGACAGCTTCCCCCCAAAACTCACTTGGAACAAAGGCAGACAGAAGAAGGGAACCAGCAGTTTCAACAATGTGATGATGTTTCCTTTCAGCAACTCCATTTTGTTTAGGAGTGTCAGTACACGAAGTTTAGTGAAAAGTCCCATCAGAAGCAAGTAATTCAGAGAATTTATTAGAAGTATATTCACCACCTAGATCACATTGAAAGCACTTGATAACAACATTATGTTGAGTTTTAACAAAAGCACGAAACATATGATAAATGCCAAAAAATTCAGAACAATGTTTCATAAAATAAATCCAATAATAACGAGTACAATAATCAATGAACGATACATAATATCTAGAACCACCTTTGGTAACAACTGGTGATGGTCCCCATACATCAGAATGAACCAAGTCAAAAGGTGCAACAGAAACTGAAATACTTTTAGAAAAAGACAAAGCAGTAAACTTAGTAAGTTTGCAACCACAACAGTCAGAAATATCATTAGATTGAAACTTTTCTAAAGCCCCTATAGAAGCTAAGTATTTCAGACGGGAAGAAGAAACATGTCCAAGATGAGAATGCCATAAATAAAAACTAGAAGACAAGGAATTCAAATGAAAAGATGACACGTCAACACTAGAAGCTGCAACATCTGGAATTCTCAGTTCATCTAGAATATAAAGTCCTCTCTACCTACGACCTGTCCTAATCAGCCTCTTGGATTGTAGATCCTGCACAAAATAAGAGGTGAAAGAAAATAAAGCTGAGTAACCAGAATCACATAATTGACTAACAGAAACAAGACTCAAAGTGAGATTAGGAATGTAGTAAACATTTGAAATGGACAAATAAGATGTGGAAACAGACCCAATGCCTGCTAATGGTATAGGAGTGCCATCAGTAGTCATGACTGACACAGATGATGCAGGATGTAAAGACAAAAGATTTAAAATCAGATGACATATGATGAGAGGCTCTAGAGTCAAGGATCCATATGGGTGAATATATACCTGATGAACTAGAGGAGGGCAAACCTATATTGGATTGGGCAGACATGGCATGTGATTGTGTGGCAAGAAACCTCTAGAATTGCTCAGCAAGATCAGATACTGTAGGACTAGAAAATGATGTACTCTCAGCTAACAGAGGAACAATTGCAGCAATATTTAATGTTGGAGGCTTGAAGTTTCGTTGGCTAAACTAACTGGGAGGTCTCCATTGAGATGACTGTTGTGCTTGTTGTGACTTATTCAACAATTTTGGACATTGAGCTTTCCAATGACCCTTCTGCTTGCAAAAACTACATTCATCGTAACCATCCTTTCCATGAGATTTACCTTTGTTAGAAGGAACAACAAAAACAGATGGGTTGGGGAGGATTCCTTTGTCTACATTCCCTTTTTCTGATTAAGACTTCAGTCGGATATCTTCAGCTAACAATTCATTAACAATCGAATCAACAGTTGGAAGAGAATTACGGTGCAAAATTGTTCCACGAAGCCCTTCAAAATCATCTCTAAGAGCCATAAAAAACTGAACCAGACGCTATTCTTCTCTTCGGTCAATGTACGGCTTAAAAGCTTGTAACTCAGCAGATTTAGTAAGAGCCAACTGGTCCCAAAGATTGCTCATAGCAGAGTAAAATTCCTATATGCTCATGTTGTTTTGTTGAAGAGCTCGAATATCTATCTCCAACTGATATTGCTTTGCAAAATTAGACTGCACATACAACTTTTTCAAATAATCCCAAACCTCTTTGGCCGTTTCATATTTTGCTAGTTGAACCCCTATAGACTGCGAAACAGAGTTGTTGATCCAAGTAATAATCTTCGAATTATTTACCTCCCAGGTTTCTAGCTCTGTTGCATATTTCCCATCTTTTTCATCTTTTGGCTTAACAGAGGTTCTAGAAACATAACTCCACATTCTCTTGCCTTTCAAAAAATTCTTCAACACATAACTCTAATATGAATAATTTTGCCCATTCAACTGCACACTAATAGATTGAAGAGAATCATCCTTTTCTCCAGCATTGCAAACAATCACAAAACAGAGAAAAGAAAACCCCAATTTTTGCAAATGGGTCGCTACAAAATCCTAACAGAGAGAACCCCAAAAGGAAGAACGAATTGCTAACAAAAAGTCACCTAAGTTGCTGTCGAAATGAACGGAATGACGTCTGGGTCGTGCTCCAAAATGCTGCAAAATAGGTCTTGTTGGTCCATAAATCCGCAAGCGCACGGGTCGACAAGTAATATAAAGGAGAGTTAGAGTATCGTGTTCCAATGGATTGAATAATTAGAAAAATGTTAAAATTAACCAAAATTCACAAATTTTTATCCAAGCAAACGAAGGAGAATGGGTTGCAATTAAAATAACAATTTAAGAGAAACAAAATAAGAAAACACCAAACACCAATTCCACAAGAGAAGATGAGAATGATTAAAGCTTAGGGGTCCCTATTCACTTGCTACTTCAATGAATAATTGCAATCAACAAGTACCAATCAATGAAATGATATTTGTTAGCTAATAACCATCAATAGATAAGAGCCTATGTCTAGGACAATTATCAAACACTTGCTATGTATGACTAATGGGTATGTGTCCATCCCATTAGCTAATCAACACACTCATACCAATAGAATGTAATTGAACATACATCAACCATACCACATCCATATTCACAACACCTTATTTCTAGTTCAATTGGAATATTAAAAACATGTAATTGATGGCCAATCAATAACAAGCACTAAGCATAGATATGGATGAACAAAACTAATTTCATTGAAAGGATACCCAACTAATTACACATTAATCAAATCCATAGCAAGATCTTAGAGAGTCCCTAGATTAGAGTTTAGTTACACATCATGAAAGAGAAGAAAACAAATGAAATAAAATGATCCATCAAGTTACAAATCAAGAGGTAAAGGGAAAGAATAGACAAAAATGGAGAGATTCCAAGCTTGATCCTCTTCCTTGATCTTGATTCTCCCTTGAGTCACCTTCAATCCAAGTGGGTTCCTCCTTTTCTCACTTTTTCTTTGAAATTCATGGTTTGTGAAAAAAAACAGAAGCTCCCTTCCTTCCCCCAAAAATCAGAATATAAGGGTAAAATTTGGGTGCCAGGATTTTTCCCACGCCTAGGCGTGGTTATGAATCACGTGCCTTTCCTCTGCTTGTCACACCTAGGCGTAACTTTACCACGCCTAGGCGTGGTGGTCTCTGTCTGGGATACCTGAGAAACTGCAAGGGCCACGCCTAGGAGTGGATTTGTCACGCTTAGGCGTGGATTAGCAGCACTTTCCTTTGATATTTTCTTCAAAATTTGAGCCATTCTTCACATTCCTCATCCCTTCCAAGGTCTTTCTCATCTCGAATACCTATATCAAAACAATGATAATGTCCATCAAACCACAATCCACCCAACTTCGATAAACAAAATCTTCAAAGATTCAATTCTAAATCATTTGAATCAACAAGCTTAATTCACCAAAGTCATGCAATAATTGAACTTATGACCTTGAAAACCTAGGGATAGCATGCTCAAATACAATCACATTCAAGTGACATAACTTCATTTTCTAAAGTTATCAGGTCGCCGAAATTTTTTTACAAGAATCATCCTTGCTCTTGATACCATATAAAGATTAGCAATGCATATGAGGAAGAGGAGAAGAAGAGAAGAAGAACAAAGGAGAAGAGAAAAATGGCTAGAGTTCTCTATTGCAAAAGTAAATCAGCCAACATTACAAGAATAGAAAAATGGTAAAAATATATATGCAATAAATAAAAGATTAAACTACCCTTAAGATAAATAAAATAAATAAAACATAAATTCATCATATTATCTAACATTCTTCACTCTTGAAAGATGTCTCATTTTTTTCTCTATCTAAGTTTAATCAATGTCAATGTGTGTGTTGTGAAATCCTTACCCTTCCTTTCTCTGTATCTCTTTTTTGTTTTGAATCTTTCTATTGTGAGAGTGTTTGGGTGGGGGTGCCATCTTTTTTTTTTTTCTCTAGTAGTAGTCCTATCATTTTTTTTTTGTTTTTGTGTATTTTTTTTAATAATTTGCTCAGATTTGATAAATCTTGAGCTTGATTGCCTAGATCTACTTCTCTCAGTGACAAATCTTGTGATTGTTATTCCCATTATGGGTGTTTCAATTTTCAATTCTTATGGTGTCTTTTGTTAATCCTCTTGTGGTTGATCGTATCATGATGATTTTGCAAGTAGAGGAGAGTTTCAAATCTATTTTAAGAAGAGTCATAATGCACTCCCCAAGCTATAACACTTTTTGTATTAATTTCCGTTGTGAAAGATATTTAGACATCGATAGTCTTTGAGTAAGGAACAAATGTACATATCGTTGGTTAGTTTAGATAATAGAATGTATTTATTTCTTTCTCTTTCTGGATTTGATGTATTTTTTTCGATTTGTAAGTGTCGTTGAGTTTCGATCGTAATGAGTTTTCTTTCTCATAAAATTTTTTTTAATCAATGTCTGCATACAAGTTTAACCATGTATTTGACAACCAGATGAAAGCAAATTAAAGAATGAGATTTATTATTTGAACACTTAGAATATGATACTTAGATGACACCACATGTTTATTATGTACATCCAAATTTCTTGAGTGTACAAATTTCATTTTTGGAGTGTACATCCAGATATTATTTGTACATCCAGATTTTATTTTCTTGAGTGTACAAATTTCATTTTTCTTAAAAAATGGATGAAATGATTTCCACATGCCATTGTCGATGCGGCTATATTTGTTTACATCATTCTTAGTGTCAAACGAGTTACCAATTTGATCTGCACGTGGGCTGGTATGGGTCTGTCCATAATTTTAGTGGACCAAAAACACATGCTTCAGTTCAGCCCAGCTATGTGTGGGTTGATTTCATGGATGAGCCAACCCATAGATTAGGTTATTTCTTAAAAGATTTTTAAAATGCTAAAATATCATTAATTACAATAGTTTATACATGTATTAGATGAAATAAATTATAAAATAGAATTATAAACATTAAAAAAATAGCTTTAAAATACATAAACTTATATTTTCTTAAATATTTTGGGGCCATTCCCCTGTTAGCATGTAATTTTAACAAGTTAGCTCATTCATGTTGCATTTGAATGTTCCTCCTAAAAGTAAATTTGGTCTAACTCACTTCGGATTAAATGAATGTATTATTGAACTTCAACCCATTTTGACACTATTATTAATCAAACAAAGAATCTTTCATTTAGAATCACACATCCAATATGATCAAATAAGGGGACTAAGTTTTACTAAAAAAATAAAAGGACTAAAGGAGATTGGGTACAAAACTCATATATATATGTTTGATAAAAATCTAACACAAAATTTAATGAGATCTGCTATGGTGCCTATGATGCATAACTTGTGTATTTTAAGGTGGAAAATTATGCTACAAGATGCCTTTTTTTTTTCAAAAAATTTAACCAATTTACATGTTTTATCGAGTTATTCGGATTGGTATATCAGAGTCAGCTTATTTTTACACCCTTATTTATACGTACTACCTAATTATTTAGGATATAAATTTTGGTGCAAATATTGAAATCTAGTAGTACTAATAAAAAAACGTTAACAAAATCATTTTGCAAACATCTAACTAGTATATTTTAGCATAATTAACTATAATTGATATTATAATTGATTATGATTGATTTTAGGGATGCTTGTGATTGATTTAGATAGCCTTCTTTTATAAGTAGAGGTTAATCCTCCTGTATACATTCATTCAAAAATATATACAAATTTATTAATATTTGTTTTTTTATTTCTATTTCTAACATAGTATCAGAGTCATGGTATACACCTTAAGAAAAATTTCTCCTTTTTCGTTATGTAGAGTTCGTCTACATAGCGAAAAAAGAGAAACTATCCTCATGGTGTGAATGGTGATCGTGAACGCGCCACGAAATTTGTAACTTGACTCAAACGAGCTAATTGTATAGAGTTTAGTAATTGGATTGAGAAGAAGGAAGTTGAACCCCTGACTCTAATGTGTTTTGAATCTAATCTTGTTAATATTCCTTATAGCACTTGTTGGTTAGATATTGGTGCAACTACTCACGTTACAAGTTCTGATACCAATTGATAGAAATTTATCAGATCTATTAAAAGTAAAATTTATGACATATCAAACATTTATATAAAGAATTTTTAGGGTTAACTTGAAAAGGCGCCAATGAGAAAGTCATTGTTGGAACCCTTAAAAGTAATCTCGATGAGTGAGAGATATTATTATTATCTCGCAGTAGTCTCTCACGCGTCAGTATCAATGGGACAACTGTACGCACTAGAGTGACTAGGAATAGGGGTTTCTCCCTGTATATATAAGATAACAAAAATGAGTTAAACCTACTCACTATGACAAACTCATATATAAGATCCATAAAATAAAACTCACATATAAGCAGTGTTTTAACAACAATTAGAATATTAACAATACTGATAACAATTTGAGCTAAACAAAATGCTATAATAATTTTGACATCAAATTAATCTGAATTTTATAAAATTATAATATGATTTGTGCTAATTTATAAAAAATTCTAACACTTATTTCTGTTAACAGCTAGGCAGTCTAGCCTTCACAATTTTTTTGTTTTACAATTATTCCTATATTTCTATCCAAAAAAGAAGATGTCGCTGTAATTAAACCTCAATGTATGTGCTACTGTATGCCATTTCCTATGGAGAGGAATGTTAGTCAGTCTGATAGGTATGCCCTGATTGTTTGGCAAAGCTTTATAGCTAATAGTAATGCTATTAGGATCTTTGTTAATTTCTTTATTCCTAATTTCAAGTTTCTGCATCAGAAATTATAAACTTTATATGAAGAAAAGGCTTATTGCTGGCAGATTGAAACTTACGCTGATTGTAATCATCTCATTTCAAGTGTACTTCTCAATAACATGGCTATATTGGTGATTGAATTTGGGAGCTGTTGAAATTTGTTAAAATTAGTAAGCTTGGTATTTCTCTTGGATGTTATCCAAGGGTGTATGATTGTTGATTTTGTAATCTGATAACCTTATACTATAAAGTAAAATGAAGTTAAGGACAGGTTGATAGTTTACACATTACTTACCTGACTCTTTCTACAGCGTACTATTGTGAAAAAAAGGGTGTATTAGTAGGTAATTTACAAATATTAAAAGTTTTTATTTTTTTGATAAACATGGGGCCAAAAAGCCCAAAAGAAAACTACACGACTAATTAGCTTGTTGGGTTAACTTAATTAAACCTTGAAGTGAGAGTAAATTCAATTAAGTTTTTATGTATAAATTATTAAAAAAATTTATAATAATTTTAAATATTTTGATATCTTTAATTATTACATATTAAGTCTTATATTATTAAATTTTAGATTTGAATTCTCTCTAATTAAAAAATAATTGAAGAGGATTTTAACCGTTAAAACTAAAATTGCATATAATAAAATATTAAAAATAAATATAATATAATATTTTTATGGATGAGATTATTAACCGGATTCCTCTGTAGTTTTCTCACAACTACAAAGGATCCTAATCCTTAAATTTTATATTATCAAACTTTTTATTATCAAATCAAATATTATCAAGTTATATCTTATCTTTTAAACTAAATGGGTCCTACAATCAATGCACCAAGTTATTTTGTCCGTTGATATATTAATTTAAAAAGCAATGGATGAAAAAACCTGCAACTTGTTCAAGAGATCATGTTGAAGTTGTTAAAATTACAAAGTGAGTCTCCGTCGACCCATATCATCATCCGCAGACCAATCTCCGGCGAATTGCCTCCATGCTGTGTAGCCAACAGCAACCGATGACCAACCACCAAAGAAGGAACCCCCGTCAGGAACCACCCATTGGCCACCTCGAGCAAGGCGCACCAGCCCCGAAACCCTCCCGTCGAGCAACAGTGAGCCCAGCCACCACGCGCCCCACATCCACCACGCTGCCGCACACCCGTCTAACACAAACCACCAGCTTCCACGGCTTGAGGTCTCCGCCGTACTCCCCTGCAACCACCCCAAGCTAGCACCATTCCACGACCCCTGTTATGGGAACAAACGGTGGCAATTGGGGCTTTCAATCTTCTATCAATTTGACACCATTTTTTAGATGTAAAGAAGACACAACCCTTCCAACAAGAGTTTTACTGGAAACTGATACAAATTCTTTTGTGAATCAACATTTATGTTATAACGTGGAAAATGATGTGGGATGCTTGCTGCAAGTCCACAGCATTTGATTGGCTTCAAGGGTTTATAAAAGAATAAAAAAATTGGCTTCAATGTTCAGTTCTGCAAAATTCAAACATTATGCAAAATTGGTTATAGATAAAGATTGTTGAAGGATGTAAATAGTGAGGGGGCAGAGTAGTTGTGCAGAATGCTGAATAGGGTGTAAAGTCGCATGTACTATCTGGGGAAAGGGAGAAAGTAATTGCTACCGCAAGTGCACGGATCGCTCAAGTAATACAGATACTGAGTAAAAGTTTGTTTTCATGAGAATATTCGATTATAAAGCTAAGTACCAACCAATAGCTTAATCAATTATAGACAAGGATATAAAAATAAAAAAATAATAAATTAAACTAAACCTAATCTACCAAAGCAATAAAAATAAAAGCGGTTAGGTTTCAGGAAATCCCCTTCACCCCCTACATCTATCAATAACATGCAATCCTCCTCATAAACACAAATGCATTGATTAAGTTAGCTTGAGAATCTTCATTAGTCAAAAACCTATGTCTAGGTCAATCAACCCTGATTTCAATTGCCTAACTCACTAAGTTTCCTTGAGAGTCAGCTCAACTTCTACTCATGAATGATCTATTTTTAATCACACACTATACATGGCCAATAGGTATATTTCTATCCTATTAATGAATCAACTCATTTAAACCAATTGAACTCACCGAACATGCATCAATCATACCATACCCATACCAACAAATCCCAATGTCTAGTTCATTTACTAATATTAGGATTATGCAATCGAGGCCAACCAACAACAAGCATTAAACACAGATAATGATTGAACCATAATCAAACATCCACACAAACTCAGAGAAAAAACATATCATTAATATAAATAAAATGATTCAAAATATTCCTAAAACATAGCTCAGTTATACAACAAATAAGGAAGAGAAGAGAGAAAGGGAAAAGAGAGAAAGGAAGCTAATTGATTTGTCTTTTAAGCTCGAATCCTCCTTCAACCATCATCCTTGACTTCAATCCACCATCAATGAAGATCTAGCCAAACTAAACTAACCTAAAACTAAGAAACTACAATGGGAGAAAATGGAAATGACCCAAAAATGGCCAGCACACAGAGAAAAATGCATAAAATCTATTTATAGGCCCAGCTGCTGCCTCAGCGCTGCGAACCCCACATACGCGTGTCGCGGCGCCTAATAGGTCGGTCTACGTACGCCGCGGCGCCCACTTCATCTGGGCCACAACGCTCTTGCCTGGGTTCCAAGTATGGCAAGGCTGAAAAAACCTCTCGCCGCTGCGCGCAATAACTAACTGCTTGCCCATGGGCAATGGACCATCGAATTGTAGAATTTGGTTTCCTCTTCCTCTTTAAGCTCAACTGCTCCATATTTAACCTTGTTTGGAGCCATTCCTAACATAGAGAAAATACCAAATTAGTAACAATTATAAATCTACTCAATTCATGATCATTTAAGCACAGTTTTGCTATAAAACATACAAGAAAGGCTTAGAATCAGAATATATCAAATATAAGCAATAAACTTCTATATATGCATTATAAACAAGGACTTAGTATTTATTTTAGCACAAATATAGGGCCCAAATAATTGCATTCTATGTAGTTATCACACCCCGAAACCTACATTTTGCTAGTCCTCGAGCAAAACAATATAGAACTAAGTAAATCATTTAAACATTCAAAACAAACTTTCATTCAGCAAATATATTTCAATCTTCTTTTTCATTCTTTTAAAAACAAATACTAATGTGTAATGATTGCATCACTCCTCAAAAAGTGCAAATGCCCCGTAAACAGTTCCACACATATACAATCCTTAACATGCTATCAATCCAAATAACTTTTCATGCAATTCACATTTATCACAAACATGCAAGATAAACTTTTCCTAATCAAGTTATACACATCCAGATAAGTTTATAAGCATACATGTATATGATTCACAAAATCCACAATATTGTAAATCAATTCTCTCTTCACTAATGTAAATCACACAAGATTGAGGATCAAAAGGGACTTAATCAGCTTATAATGTAAGGCCAATGGTATGGGCGAAAGAAATGAACGGGAAAGGATACAATACAAACATCAAGACACACAACATACTACTTCAAGACATGAGCCACAACTGACATTAGCAGGGTATTCAACAGTGAGATCATAAAACTTGCCAGAACCATTTTCGATGCTTTTTGAACTTTACTTTTCTTTTGCTTTTGCTTTTCTTTTCATTTTCATTTTTCTTTTTATTTTCTCTTTCTTTTCTTTTCATTTTTGCAAAGCAATGCTTTTTCTTTTCTTTTTACTACATCTGGTTCCTGGTTCCTTTAGGCCCATTTTGAATTGAATATTCATAAACCCCTAATCATCAGACTCATCTCAAGAAATAGCATATCATGTACTCAACAAACAAAGAAGGTAGAAAGAAAATGCAATGCTTTCACATGCATTAGAATGGTTAACAGGCTAACGATCACAATGATTATGAAAAACAAATAAGGTCAAACCGTTTAAGGCTTCAAAAAGGGACCTAAGGATATCATCATATCAGGGTAAGCTTTTTAAGGCTGAAACGGTCCAAACAATGCCCTAATCATCTCCTCAATCATGTATAACCTAGGATTTCGCCTCAAGAGAGTTCAAAAACCATTTCTAGGATAATCAAAACTCTACATGTACATCCATAAACATTCTCAAGACATGCACTCTTATCATTTTCAAAGTTACACTTGCATTTAAGTGAAATGTAAATCATGCATCAAAAGTAACTAAATTGTTTCACATGCTTCAAGATCACATAAGGTTTCACTAAAAAAGGGGCAAATAGCAACCTTTCACATCATGGACAACCAAAAACAACACTAGCATTCTTGAAACATGTCATGCATTCAAAAGAATTTCAACTTTTAATTCAAGCATGCATAACATCTTTTGCATAAAGTGAAAATTGAAAATCTTGTCATCAGCACATCAGTGATAGTCAAAACAAGAGATAATCATGAAAATATGATGACTAAAACCACTGCATGCTCAAAATACCAATACATGTTAACATTAAACACAAAAGTAATAAAACTTGTAAAGATACTCCCCCAAACCTAAGTGAAATGTATCATTCATGAACATGGTCTATAGGGAACCTGAGACTAGTACTGAGCATTACTAAATACTAAAAAATAAAGAAAATAACAAAAACAAAAAACAAAAACAGGGGTCCAGTGCCGTGGTGCCCACATGCCTGGGCCGCGACGCTCACAAAAAGTTATAGAATTCTGCAGAAAAAACGTCCCTGTACATGGCGGCAACAATAACTAGCCATGCACAAGATCTACCTAAATCAAGCTAAATTTAGCAAAAACACGCTTTCTTTGCTTGGTTTGGCTCTTATGGGTCTCTAGCTGCAACAAAACTTGTTTAAAAAGCTAAATTACAAAAATTTATAACATACATATAATAAAACACAAAAACAAAATATTAACCTATTTACAAACCTAAACAAACTTAAAACTTAAAAACAAAAACAAACAACAAAAAATTAACATAATTAACATACTAAAATACTACCATACTAACAAAAGCATATTAACAAAACTAACAAAACATGAACATCTATATACAAACATACAAAACACAACATACTACATATTTATACATAAAGTAAAAATAATAAAACAAACATAAACATGGGGTTCCCTCCCACGAAGGGCCTGAGTTATAGTGCCAGCAGGACTTTGTCACCAAAATTGAAGTGCTACAGAGGAGTAGTCTTCAAGAACTTGATCCAAGGGTAATCCTTTCAAGAGTCGCGAATTCCCTCAAGGGCCTCATATGAATGAAATCACCCGACTTCTTATTTGAAACTAAAACAAAACAGAAACGAAACATAGATTATATACAACTTGAATTAGAACTAATTAAACTCATTGTTGATATTAGCAATATAAAACTATCCCCGGCAACGACGCTAAAAACTTGATTGCTACCACAAGTGCACGGATCGCTCAAGTAATACAGATACAGAGTAAAAGTTCGCTCCCACGAGGATATTCAATTATAAAGCTAAGTACCAACTAATAGCTTAATCAATTCTAGATAAGGACATAAAAATAAGAAAGCAATAAACTAAACTAAACCTAATCTACCAAAGCAATAAACATAAAAGCAGTTAAATTTCAGGAAATCCTCATTCACCCCCTACATCTATCAATAACATGCAATCCTCCTCATAAACACAAATGCATTGATTAGGTTAGCTTGAGAATCATCATTAGTCAAATGCCTATGTCTAGGTCAATCAACCCTGGTTTCAATTGCCCAACTCACTAAGTTTCCTTGAGAGCCAGCTCAACTTCCACTCATGAACGATCTATTCCCAATCACACAATATACATGGCCAATAGGTATATTTCTATCCTATTAACGAATCAACTCATCCAAGCCAATTGAACTCGCCAAACATGAATCAATCATACCATATCCATACCAACAAATCCCTATGTCTAGTTCATTTGCTAATATTAGGATCATGCAATCGATGCCAACCAACAATAAGCATTAAACACAGATAATGATTGAACCATAATCAAACATCCACACAAACTCAGAGAAAAAACACATCATTAATATAAATAAAAACATTCAAAATATTCCTAAAACATAGCTCAACTATACAACAAATAAGGAAGAGAAGAGAAAAAAGGAAAAGCGAGAAAGGAAGCTCATTGATTTGTCTCTTAAGCTCGAATCCTCCTTCAACCTTCATCCTTGACTCCAATCTACCATCAATGAAGATCTAGCCAAACTAAACTAACCTAAAACTAAGAAACTACAAAGGGAGAAAATGGAAATGGCCCAAAAATGGCCAGCACACAGAGAAAAATGCATAAAATCTATTTATAGGCTTTGCTGCTGCCTCAGCGCCGCGGCCCCCACATACGCGGGTCGCGGCGCCCAATAGGTCGGTCAAGGTACGCCGCGGTGCCCACTTCATCTGGGCCGCAACGCTCTTGCCTGGGGTCCAAGTATGGCAAGGCTGAAAAACCTCTCAGCACCACGGCGCGCAACACCTTGAGTCACGGCGGTGACCACTGAATTGCAGAATTTGGCTTCCTCTTCCTCTTTAAGCTCAACTGCTCCATATTTAACCTTGTTTGGAGCTCTTCCTAACATAGAGAAAATACCAAATCAGTAACAATTATAAATCTACTCAATCCATGATCATTTAAGCACAGTTTTGCTATAAAACATATAAGAAATGCTTAGAATCAGAATATATCAAATATAAGCAATAAACCTCCAAATATGTATTATAAATAAGGACTTAGCATTCATTTTAGCACAAAGATAGAGCCCAAATAACTGCATTCTATGTAGTTATCACACCTAAACCTACATTTTGCTAGTCCTCGAGCAAAACAAAATAGAACTAAGTAAATCATTTAAACATTCAAAATAAACTTTCATTCAGCAAATATATTTCAATCTTCTTTTTCATTCTTTTAAAAACAAATACTAATGTGTAATGATTGCATCACTCCTCAAAAAGTGCAAATGTCCCGTAAACAATTCCACACATATACAATCCTTAACATGCTATCAATCCAAATAACTCTTCATGCAATTCACATTTATCACAAACATGCAAGATAAACTTTTCCTAATCAAGTCATACATATCCAGATAAGTTTATAAGCATACATGCATATGATTCACAGAATCCACAAGATTGTAAATTAACTCTCTCTCCACTAATGTAAATCACACAAGATTGAGGATCAAAAGGGACTTAATCAGCTTATAATGTGAGGCCAATGGTATGGACGAAAGAAATGAACGGGAAAGGATACAATACAAACATCAAGACACACAACATACTACTTCAAGACATGAGTCACAACTGACATTAGCAGGGTATTCAACAGTGAGATCATAAAACTTGCCAGAACCATTTTCGATGCTTTTTGAACTTTACTTTTCTTTTGCTTTTGCTTTTCTTTTCATTTTCATTTTTCTTTTTCTTTTCTTTTTCTTTTCTTTTCATTTTTGTAAAGCGATGCTTTTTCTTTTCTTTTTACTACATCTGGTTCCTTCAGTCTCATTTTGAATTGAATATTCATAAACCCCTAATCATCAGACTCATCTCAAGAAATAGCATACCATGTACTCAACAAATGAAGAAGTAGGAAGAAAATGCAATGCTTTCACATGCATTAGAATGGTTAACAGGTTAACAATCACAATGATTATGAAAACCAAATAAGGTCAAATAATTTAGGGCTTCAAAAAGGGACCTAAGGATATCATCATATCAGGGTATGTTTTTTAAGGTTCAAACGGTCCAAACAATGCCCTAATCATCTCCTCAATCATGCATAACCTAGGATTTCGCCTCAAGAGAGTTTAAAAACAATTTCTAGGATAATCAAAACTCTACATGTACATCCATAAACATTCTCAAGACATGCACTCTTATCATTTTCAAAGTTACACTTGCATCTAAGTGAAATATAAATCATGCATCAAAAGTAACTAAATTGTTTCACATGCTTCAAGATCACATAAGGTTTCACTAAAAAGGGGGCAAATAGCAACCTTTCACATCATAGACAACCAAAAATAACACTAGTATTCTTGCAACATGTCATGCATTCAAAAGAATTTCAACTTTCAATTCAAGCATGCATAACATCTTTTGCATAAAGTGAAAATTGAAAATCTTGTCATCAGCACATCAGTGATAGTCAAAACAAGAGATAATCATGAAAATATGATGACTAAAATCACTGCATACTCAAAATACCAATACATGTTAACATTATGGATTGGTTTGGTTCGAGTGATCGAGTTGGCTATTTTTTTAATACAAAAATTAGCTAAATAATTAGTTTTTTATAACAAAAAAATACATAATAAACCTACGAAAAAATTTCTAGAAATAGAATCAAACTTATTGATTTGAACATTAATAATTATTTCATATTTCAGAATGTGTATTAAAAGGTTCATAAAGAGGAAACAAAGAAACATATTGATATTTGTATTAAGAAATTATATTTGAATAAGTTAAAAAATTCTTTAAGAGAGATTTAACTTGGCAAACTTGTATACTATTACTATTCAATTAAGAGAAAGTTGAGGTTACTAATCTGGAGGTATATATGAAACCAATTGAACCCTTAAAGACATGAGTGAAGTTAATGAAGACTTGATTAGTTGAACTTTGAGTCAGCAACCTAGCGAATCCAAAGTCTTCAACATTTGCAGTCATATTTTCATCTAAGAGAATGTTGTTGGGTTTCAAATTACAATGCACAATAAGAACTTTACTATCATTGTGCAGGTAATCCAATGCACAAGCAGCATCAATATCTATATTCAGTTTCTCCATAAGGTTCAACTCATTTTCATTTGCATACTTTCTCTTCCCCTTAATCCAATTTTCCAAGCTCCCATTACTTAAGTACTCATAAACTAGAGTCAGAAATTCATTATTTTTAAAGTCAATACTAGAGCATTTAAAGTCAATTCATCATTTTCAAGTTTCCAAGTTCAGATGATGTTGTTGTTGTTACTTTCACTTTCCTATTTTTTATGTATAGTAGCAAGCAAATTATCAAACATAATATCAGTGTTACCATTGTGGTTATGATGATGTAATGTTTGATGATAATTACATATTTGATACATTAATAAACCCTCATTTTCAGTCATTTACACTCTCCATGTACTTAATTGATTGATTTTGGTTGTGTTTTATAAGTTTGGACTCAAATTGGACTTAATTGAATTTTTCAGCATGATTTACGTCTTACACTATTTCTGTATTTGGACCATATCTTGGGCTGTAGGTGGTCTTTTTAGGTGATTATAGTGTCATTTGAAAGAAAAGAGAGATCTCTACAACTTTCATGTATACCTCAAAGGCCTAATCATACGATTGGATAACTCAAATTAGAGTTGAAGCAAGAACTAGGGTGCTGATCCTGACAACGTGACCTATGCATACTGTTCATGACATAGCTTGGGATATATGATGTTAAATAGGATAAACTTTTGATGGTTGATAGTTAAGACCAAAATCTACAACTTTCATGTTGAACACTTTTCTAGAATCTGAGGTCTAATGGGTCATATTGAGCTTGGAATTTAGAACAGAGGAGCTATCGCTGGGCTTGAGCAGTATGTAGTAATCAGACTATATCTTGAGTTGTAGAAATGATTTTTGACCCAAACAATGGCATTTGAAAGCTAAGATCCAGGCCTATAACTTTCATGAAGATCACATTTCTCAAAAATAAAGTATTCAATAACTTCTGAACTAAATGATTTCAGAGACAAAGAATCTCCATAATTTTTCATTCATCAAAAGTCATTTGACATTTTTCACTCATTCACCCACTCATCCACTCACTCATTAATCAACCCCCTTGTCATTTTGTATCCTTAATCCTCTATAAAAGGGGGCATTGGCAGATCATTTAGGGAGTCTTGGTCTTAGAGGTCAAGATCATGTTATTGTGTTGTTTGTTTATCTTATTGTAATTTTTTTTATTCTAAATTGAAGTTATGTTCTTCTTCTTCTTCTTCTTCTCTATTCCTTTCTTTTTGTCTATGAGTAACTAAGTTTTATTTTACTCAGGTGAAAGGGTGAAGCTCTTGGTAATAAGTTAAGGTTAGATTAATTTTTTCTTTTGTGCTTAAATGATATATTATCAAGTAACCATTATATTTGTTGTATTTTGTTTCTAATCAATTTAAAAATCCTCCTTGTAAAGTGGAGTTCTTGATTTGTTATAGACAAGAGATTGACACAATGAATGCTTGAACCCATTTACAAGTGTTGGTGTTAGTGACTCTCCTTGTAAAGTGGAGATTTTGATTTGTTGTAGACAAGAGATTGACACAATAAATGCTTGAGCCCATTTACAAGTATTGGTGTTAGTGGATAATTAAAGGAACCATAATATAACCAATATAACTTTTAAAGAACTTTGAATGTTGTATTTTTTGATTGGAACCTCCGTTATGTGTGGATTTTAATTGAGTTATAAAAGAATCAATCTTATCCTTAATTTATTTACCAAAAGTGGATCTCCTAACCCAAGCAATTCCTTTTTACTTGTGAACAATTTTATTTATCATCTTTATTTTTGTGACAAATCTTTTCCTTACGTCAAATAATTTTTCTTCATCAATTCCCTGTGGATCGACCTCGGACTCCCGAGAATTTATTACTTGAAACAACCTGCACTTGGGTTTACAACTTTTAATCCGCATCATCTGACATGCCTTCTTCCATGGCCATGAGGCTCACATGCAAAATATAAGTAAAATTTTTTATTGCCTTCTAAATGGATAGCAGAGAGATTTTGGAAAACTCCACCATTAAGAATGGGTTTTTCTAAATCATTATAAGAGAGGTTCAAAAACTGAAGGACGTGTAGATTTTGAAGTTCAACAGGAATGAATCCAGAGACTTGGTTGAAGGAAAGATCCAAAGTTTTCAAGCCTCTCACCTCTCCAAGATTTTTTGAAATAGCACCTGATAGCATATTCTTAGCCAGAACTGCAGTGCCGGTGAGCAAAAATGAATATTTTAGCAGAGGAGTTTTCTAGCCTTCTGTTTTGAACGAAAACGATGTTTTAGGGGTTGGAAATTGAAAAGTATTACAAAAAGTCAAAAAAATAAGTAGTAGCTAAAAAATGTTGTAGCATAATTTTTTTAAAAAAATAAAATATATAAATATATAGTTTGGTTTGGTTTAATTTTAAAATTTCAAATCCGAGAATCGAACCAATTAAGCTTTAATTGGTTTGGATTTTACCTGAATCAATCAATATACCCAAACCAAACCAAACCAATTTAATTAGTTTGGTTTGGATTGATCGGGTTATCTGAATTAATTTACACCCCTACTTATTAGCCTTCTCCTTTACGATCCATGAATACTTCAACTTTAAGCCTTTTACTTTTGGCTCAATGGCAGAGTAAGGTGATTCACCTGAGGAGGGAAGATGGTAATTTAGATATGAGGGTACATAAGGGCTGTAAATTTATCAGTGTATTTTCGAACATAGGTACGAAGATGAGGAGGGCAGAATCGCTCAAACATGGTGTGCATAAACATAATGATAGCCATCATTGAGCCTAATTCTGACCATAGTTGCCCAAACCCCATCCCTTGCAATCTGTGATTTTTTTTCTGAAACTATTCGGTTCCTACTTCTTATTTCTTTTTGTGCTCAATAAACTGAAGAGGATGTGTGGTATTTATGAGAATAAATCTTCTCCTGTGGTTTTTTACATCATGAAATTATGTGAAAGAAAGAGATAAACACAAAAGTTATAAAAAAATTTCACACATTTTGATTATGTCTTACTAATAAATTTTTTTTTTGTATCTATCTCTTTCTTCTATTTGACTTTATCATATAAAAAAACACATGAGAATATCTATTTCCTATATTTATAATGAGTAAAATGGAAAGTTATACAAGAAACCATTTAGTTTAAGGCAACAAAGTCTACTCCAGGGACTCATTAAGAAACCCTTGCATTGTGAGACTCTTCTGTCAAAGCCTTAACACTGCATAAGTTGACACTTTGACAATTATTTTGGCTAAGATACTTCTACTTGGAATCTACACAGACACTCTTTTTTTTTTATGTAATCCCACTATATCCAAACTTGTCTATCGCTAACTTCTATATTACATGTAAATGCAAGAATGTGTAGGTAACATTGCTCTCTAAATAATAGTTTATGCCTTTGTGATTTCTTCACCTTGAAAGAGTGGAGCTGCTTATGCTTATGACATTTTCTTCAAGTTAAGTGATACAAATTATGTGCTGCAAACCCAAGTGTAGATTGTCTCAAGTAATAAATTCTCAGGAGTCCGAGGTTGATTTACAGGAAATTGATGAAGAAAATTATTTGAGGTAAGGAAATGATTTGTCACAAAAATAAAGGTGATAAAAATTGTTCACAAATGAAAAAGATTTGCTTGAACTAGGAGATCCACTATTGGTATATAAATTAATGATAATATTATCTCATTTTATAACTCAATTGGAATCCACGCATAACGGAGGTTTCAATCGAAAAATATAACATTCAAAGTTCATTTACACTATGTTTGGATGATAGGTAATGAGGGGAACAAAAAGGAAATGAGGGGAATGAAAATAATCTCCCTTGTTTAGGAGTTTTAAAATACATGGGAACAGAATGGAACACATGAGGAATCATTTCCCCCCTCCTCCCCCTAAATGCCCAACTTTTGTTCCCCCAAAAATTGAGGTGGAATGGGGGAAACACATGAGTAATGAAGTTCCGTTCTGTTCCGTTAATGAAACTTTTAAACAAAGAGAATGGTAACTGTGTTCCATTTCTTTCTGATCCATTCTCATCTATTTTGTTCTGTTAATGAAAAAAATCCAAACTCAAGGTTAAGGTTATATATGTGGTAATATTATGGTTCCTTTAATTATCCACTAATGCCAACACTTGTAAATGAGTTCAAGCATTCATTGTGTCAATATCTTGTCTACAACAAATCAAGATCTCCACTTTACAATGAGAGTTTCTAAATTGATTAGAAATAAAATACAACACATATAATGATCACTTGATAATATATCATTCAAGTACAAGAAAGAGATTAATCTAACCTTATTTCATTATCAAAAGCTTCATCCTTTTACCCTAGCAAAATAAGAATCAGTTACTCATGAACAAGAAGAAAGAAAGAGGGAAGAAGAAGGAGATGAATATAACTTCTATTTAGAACAAAAGAAAATTATAACAAATGATACAAGAACATGGTCTGAATCTCTCAACCAAGATGCCATTATTGAGCAACTAATGCTGCTTTTTATAGAGCATGAAAAGTACAAAATGACAACAGACTTGTTTGATGAGTGTGGGTGAGTGAAAAATTATTGTCGTACTTGTCTCCCCATTTGCACCAACCAATTCGGTGCTTAACTCTACCTGTCTTCACATGACTATAACTCTATCAAAATGTCACCATTTTGAAAAGTGGTCTTCATAAGAGTTGAAGGGTTTTGTCTTAACTTTTCAATGGCACCAGTTTTAGCCCAATCTAACTCATATAGCCCAACTTATGACTAGGGATGGAAATAGGCCAGGCACTGTCAGTCAGAACCTATAGCTTTGTTTTAGGCACTGGTCAGCTGCCCTATTTAAAAATAAGTTAGTTAGGCTTAGGCCTTTTTAAAAGCCTGTTTCATTTAGTAGGCCGGCACGACCTCTCAAATGAAGCTTCTGTTAGGCCTATTAGTAGGCTGTTTTTATGTTTATTTATAAAATTTTATTTTATTTTTTTTCAATGGCCTTTTAAGGCCTGTTAAAGGCTTAGGCCTATTAGAGGCCTATATGAAGGCCTTGACCTGCTGGCCTATTTAGAGGCCTTAATATAAACCAGGCTTCTAAACAGGCTTCAGGCTAGGCCAGGCTTCTTAAACAGGCCAGGCCAGGCCCAAAAAAAGGCCTTTGACAAGTAACAGGCCAAGCTCAGACCAAATATTTGTAACACAAGTCTGGCCTGTTTAGGGTGAAGCCTGACCTGGTCTGGCCTGTTTCCATCCCTACTTATGACCCAATCTTTGAACACTACTCAAGTTCTAGCTATAGCACCTCTATTCTGACTTCCAGGCACAATCTGACCCACTAGACAACTGATTCAGCTCTTTAGTTCTACATCAAAGTTGTAGATTTTGGTCTTACGTTTCATTTGGGCTTGTTTGGCATATATTGAACTCCTAAAATTCAAGATATGGGCTGATGAGTGCGTAGAGGTCAAACTGTCAAGATCAACATTTTGTCTCTTGCTTCCACTTTAATTTAAATTATCCAAATGTGTGATTTAGCCCTTGAGGTCTCATGAAACTTGTAGAGAATTGTCTTAGCTTTCCTACAAGATCAGAATCATATCAATCAAATATTTGTAACTCAGATTATAGCTAATTTACTGAACGCAGCCAAATAGACAAATTAAGGTCAATTCATGTAGTAATTCCTTCAATGATCCAATTAGGCCCAATATCATAAAATGTGACAAAACTAACTTAATCAAGCCTAATTAAACCTTAAGAAGCCCAATGAAAGGATTATTAAATGAATAAAATATATTGCTATCATTAAGCCTATTCTGAATCCTTCATATGATCTGTGCCCTGCAAAGTCCAAAAAACCCTTACCACAATACCCCGAAGAAAAATGTAGTCAACTTAGACATGTCCACCCTAGAGTTACTCAACTTTACAAATCTAGGGGTGTTGCAATTCTCGTTACTTTAGTAAGAATCATCTGAATAATTAGCAACCAAGGTTCAATTTTTGGATTATACAAACTATGCTTCTTAGTGGCATTTGACAGCTTTATCATGAATAGTGAAACAACTACAAATTTCAAGTGCTGAAACTAAAATGGATAATTTAGAACATTTAACACTTATGGAATAGATACTAAATCTATTAAAGGAAAGAAAGGAAACTAACCTGCAGTAAGAGACCACTCATCCATGAAAACACCATCGCTTAAATCCAGCAACCCTATTTAGCTGTTAAATATGAGACCTCAAGGCATAGATTGATTCAAAATGGATCCAATTCGGATGAATATTTTCCCAAACCATGACAAGTACCACTCTAATTCTAAAAGAAATAAAAGAATGAAAAAAATACCAAATCTATTGGAGAGAGAAGGAGTATGCCCGACTGTTGAGCTCTCATATGTTGAAGAGTAATCACTACAAGAAAAGTCAAAATTTACGAAGGATGAATCCACCGTAAACAGGCTAAAATTCATCGCAAATTGTCAATTTGCGGCGGATTTGCAATGGATTCGTGACCGACGCAAATATCATCATCGCAATAAAGTTTGTGGCAGATTTAATTTTTGCCTCAAAATTAGCGACAAAAAAATCCGCTGCAAAGCCCCCACAAATCTCTCCAGCGATACGCTGGCTTCCGTTGTCAGAGTTATGGTATTGCGGCATATTTTTTTGCCGCTAATTTTGCGGTGTATTTTTCCTCCTCTAATTTTATCCACCACAATTTTTTTTATGAACTTAGTATCATAGGCCGAAAGACAAATCTAAAGCAAACCACACACACTAACTGAACTCACGTCAGGCTCACTAAGAGAACCAAGCAAGCACCACTGAATCAGTTAACTAAGAGAACCAAGAACTCAGAGGAAAGCGAACAAAAATCAAACTCAAGTTAGTGCAAGCTAGTTGCAGATCTGGACCCAAACTGAGAATTAAGAAATCACTGAAATCTAGTAGAAGAGGAGTATTGCCAGATTACTAGAACATCATATGCACTAAAGAAAGTCATCATAAATGCGATGCAAAATGCTTGTGATAGAACCACTGCACCGTTTATTGTTTGTCTACAAATATGATTTTTGTTAGAAACTTCAGAGAAAGAAAAGGAGAATATTGAAGTTGACCGGGTTTTCGGGTAGCTCCAGCTCTGGTTAGGCGACGCGGTGGTGTGCGGTGCGAGGTAGGTGGTGGATCTACGACGTGCAGCGCGAGGTGGGTAGGTGGGTTTGGTGTAGAGTTGTCAAAATGGGCCGACTTGGTTCGGTCCAGGCCATTTTCGGGCCGGGCCAAATTGGCCTATGTGAGTTTCGGGCTGGCATTTTGTTAGCCCAACTCACCCTTTTCTAATGTAAACGGGTCGGGCTGGCCCAACCCGTTGTGGGCTGGCCTAACCCGTTGTGGGCTGGCCCATTTGGGCTATTTTTTATTTTAGACTGACATTTTGTTAGCCCAGCTCGCTCATTTAGTTGGGCTATTCGGGCCGGCCAATTGGGCTTGGCCCATTTTGACAGCTCTGATTTGGTGCGTTGCGATGGATAAGCGCCATGGTGGAGCCTTTTGTGGCTGGGACGGGAAGAAATGAGAAATGAAAAAGAGGGACCTATTTAATTAGATGCGTCACTTTTTTTTTTTAAATTGAGGCAGAATTTGCGGTGAATGTTTTTGCAATAATTTTTTTTTATTTTTTGAACCTTTAAAATAAATTTTTATTTATTTTAATTATTTTCACCACAAACCTATTTTTTATAAAAAAAATATGGTGAATCAAAAGCGTCACTTTTTTTAAAATTTGTGGCAGATTTTGTCGCAACAATTTTTTTTATTTTGTAACCTTTAAAATATTTTTTTTCATTTTAATAATTTTACGGCTAAAATATCCGCCGCAAACCTCATTTTTATTAAAAAACACAGTGAACCAGATGCATCACGTTTTTTTAAATGGTGGTAGAATTTGCGTCGATTTTTCCATAGAATTTTTTTTATTTTTAACCTTTAAAATAAATTTTTATTCATTTTAATAATTTTGAGGTGAATCATTTTTATTAAAAAAACACGGTGAATCGGTTACGTCACATTTTTTAAAAAAAGCTGTAGCGAATTTGAGGTGAATTTTTTTCTTAATTTTTTTGTTTTATTTTTTACTTTAAAATAAAATTTAATTTATTTTAATAATTTTCCACTGCAAACCTCTTTTTTGTAAAAAAAATTACTATGAATGTGTTGTCAGAAAAGTTTTGTGATAAAAAATCTACCGCAAATATATCCGCTGCAAAATCCATCACAATTTGGGATGAATTATAATCTGCCACAAAAGCCGTCTCGATTTGTGATGAATTTGAATCCACCACAAAATATCGACCACAAAAACGCACCTTTCTTGTAGTGAATCATTCATGTAACTAAAGAATTTATGAGGATTGATATGTTGTGTACAACTACTGATGTGGTTGAGGTAAATATGGAGATGAAGTGAGAGATGAAATTAAGAGATAAAAATTGAAGAGTCACTAAACTAGAAGCTAAGGATACTGACAAACTGTTAATGTGGCAATAGAATGGGAGATTGTAGAAGCTGAAATAGCAACTCTACAATCCTCGCTTTAGTCTTTATATATTATAAATAGATTTTCCATTGAAACATAAGTAATATTTGCACAATATCTCAAGTTATAATTGGTTACAAATGTCAAAGGTATATAGAACTCAATATAATTCATTTTAATAATTTTTTTTGGGTGATGCTATTAAAAGAACACAACTAACTAGAACCAGAGTATAAAGAGATTTTTTTTTGTATGCGGCACATATAACATAACTCAAAAAATTCTCTTCAAATTTTGAATCAGATAGCTATTGTAGTTGTGCTTGATCTTATACATATTTTGAGTGGAATTTACTTTGAGAATAGTCAACCTTTAGCATGCATTCATGCTACATTTATGGCCATATTTTACCATGTGAAGTTAATCCAGTGGGTGGAATTTGATTATGTTGATGCGAGAATGCAATTGTGAAAATTGAAAATATAGGTCATAGACATCCTTTAGGTGATGATGTCTCCACGAGCTACTGCCTGAGAGGGATGTTAAGTATAATATTTCCTTAAAGAGCCCGAAAAGCATAAGGATGAATTTGTAGAGCCAAAGATGATCAAACCAATGGTAGACTATTAGAAGCAATATGACAAAGGGCTTGTCATTGACATTGAGGACTATGAGATGAAACTCGGGGCATATTTTCCTTGAACATAGTTGTTTATGTGATCTTAAGTGAATCAATAAGAATTATATGCATATAATTATAGATTCATAGGACAAGCTAATTGTCTTTAATGTTCGGTTGTGTTGCTTTACATATGTAATGGGCTATATGTTAGTGCTTGCAATTAATGACACGCATGTTTTTCAGCTATAATTAGACATTAATCTAGAGACTTCATTCATGTAGAACTAATTTTATTTATTTATATTGATTCCACATATGATGCTTAATAATCAACTAGTCAATTTCATTTTGGATGTCAAATTTTCATAATCTAGCCTTTAAATTTAGTCCATCCATCAACGTAGTCTACAAATTATGTGGTCATATGATAGCTGTTTCCAAACTGTATCCATGGTGTAACATTTGAGTGGCCATAATTGCAAAACTTGTTGTCTATTACATACGTTATCCAATTCTTAGTATTTTGTCTCTCACCCTCTCTCTTATAGTTTTATTGCATCTTAAAATAACCAATCTGAACAATCAGCATACATTAAAAAAAAACATCCTCTCATCTTCATGTGACATGTTCAAGTATATAATCATGTTGCCTTAAATTTATTTCCATTCATTAAGCTTCATCTCCTTCCAATGACTCTTTTAATACACACACGCACACACACACACACACATAGATATATATATATCACTACTTTTCACCCACCATTCTTAAGCTAAATGCAGAAGTAAAATAAATGATTACTTTAGAAACTGCTACATAATCATACTGCCTTTATTTTTTTTTAACCAAAAAGGCATGTGATAATTATGATTTTTAACATATTAATTATCCACACAATTACCTTATTAATGATGTCCAGATTGTAATTAAGTGATCTTAGCACTCATTTAGATCATTGGGTTGAATTGGGCTTTAAAGCAAAATTTTCGGATTTTAATGCATATTGACAGTGGTTCAGTATTTTAACCATAACTTGAGTTATAGATCTCTGATTTTGATGTTCTTTATATGCTAGGAAATATGAGAAAAAGATCTACAAGTTTTGTGAAATGTCAAATTGGAAGATTCGGATGTTTACATGGTCAAATACAGTCTTGAAGTTGGACCAGCGGTACTGTTACAAATTCTGGACACACCTTCACTATTTTGGGCATATCTCACTCATTTCAAGCCCAAATTAAGCATATGAGTACTCCTTGGAAAGCTTACTTCAAAGGCTATCTGATGGACTTGATTTGAATTTGAGATTATGACAGAAATTGAAAAGATAGCAACGTGGAAAAAGTGGAGGAATCATTGGAAGGTGGGAGACACACTTTCATAATGAGAAAATAATTCAATGGAAGGTGGGAGACATACTTTGATAATGGATGAATAATTAACAAGAGTGGGTGAACTAATTTTGACTCTTTGTGAATGATTAAGAGGAGAGCAATCAGATTTGTAAAGAAAGAGGGGAGAGCTTCTACGAGGGTGTGATTTGTAGTTGGTTCTGGTAGTTTTAGTGTTTTCATTTTGGAGAATTCTCTTCTTCTCTTCCTCTCCTCCTCTCTCTTTGTTATTTTCATTTTTGTATGGTTCTTGAAGGTTCTCCAATGGTGATGGCTATGGAGAGCTAAACTTCTTTAATCAATCCAAGAGATTGACAAGCTTGATGATTAATCTTGAGATCTTGTTTTAATTGCTATACATTCATCTATTAATCAAGTTTCTCTTTCTCTTCTTCTCTTGTTTAAATTCTGATTTAATGCTTAATTTGATTGGGATTTGCATATGTTAATTGCGTAATTATCATGTGCCAAGAGATGAATTCAGAGGTTAAATAATGTATCAAAGGTGTTTGATGAATGTTTAGCTTGGTTGGATCTTGATTTTTAAGTTAATTTGGGTTTTGGATGGATGCTTAATTTGTCTAACCTTAATTAATTAAATTCTAGAAGCATTTCTAGTAGAAGATCCATGGATCATTGAGAGGCGTCTTGATGTGATCTAAGATCAAGGATTTGGTTGATAGTTGAACGGATCTATAAAGATCAAGGATGGATTAAAATCAAGATTGGTTAATTCTCTTGGATTGGTTGTTTTCCTAATCTTGTTTACTCTTTTTAATTGCTCTTTGTTGTTTAATTTTCCAAAACTTTTCCCCCCGTTTATTAACCTCTTAATCTGACTTCATAATTAGAATGATCTACGGGCTCGACCTGGTGTTACCTTATGCTACAAGTAGTTTTGGTAAATCGGTTATAAATTGATTTAAATTTGGTAATCTCGACAGTTGTCAGCATGCAAAGGCATCACTGCAATGCAGGAAATCCCAACTAGGTTGGCACTTCAGGCAATGCTAATCATTTGCAGCACACCAGAATATAAATTAAAAAAAAGAAAGAATACAAAAAATATGGGGGGACATCAATCGAACCCATGGCGAAATGAACATCAAGAGAATCTATAACAAGGGAGTCCTATCCTATCTCGAAAGAAATCTCCCTTAATAAAAAAAGGAATTAAGTCCCACCACAAAAAACCTGAATGGAAATGGCATGATTTGCCAACTTATCAGCACAAACATTTCCTTCTCTATATATATGCGAACAAAGGAATGACATTTTCCTTGTTAAAACTAAACAATTTAGCCATCTATTTCTCAGTTTCCAAGGCACAATCTTCAAACATTTAAAGGCATCAATAACAAGCTTGGATTCATATTCTAACCAAAGCCTATGCCATCCTTTACTGTAAGCAATTTCAATTGCAATAATAGCACCAAGGAACTCAGCATAAATAGCATATGAGACACCCATGTTAAAAGCAAAATAGCCCAGGGTTGCATAATTTGAATCACGGAAGATGCCTCCACAAGCAGCCGTACCTGGAGAACCCTTTGCTGCCCCATCAGTGTTAACTTTGATCCAATAAGCATTTGGAGGGTGCCAGTTGACCACAATAATTCTAGGAGCTGCTGAACTATTACGTTGAGCATTAAAATTATTCAGAATGGTAAAATCCATAATGTCTGAAGAGATGGAACCCTTTGATAGATTACCTATGTAAGAGATATTTGTTTGAATCATGTTAATAGCAGAATGCAGTGAGATTTTTCTACCTTCAAACCGTAAGCAATTTCTGACATACCAGAGAGTCCAAATAGAATACACTATGCAAGCTAAAACGACATTCTTTGTTTGAGATCCCCAGCTTCTATTACACAAAGATAAAATCGAGATGACAGAACTTGTATCAATAGGCATATTGAGACAGTTGCTAAGCCATAACCAGATTTGGGATGCAAAATGACATTGGAAAAATAGGTGGTCTGCAGTTTCATAACTAGACTCACATAAGCAGCATATAGAAACCACATTGCAGCCCCTTAACCGCAATTGATCGTCAGTAGGAATCTTCCTATTAAGTAATCTCCAAAGGACAAATGATTTAGAAGGAGGGATCACATTATTCCAGATCAAATTACCCTAATATACAACCTGATTTCCTTTATGTAGAAACTGATAAGCCTCTTTTAGAGATAGGCAACCAGAAATTGAAGGATTCCAATTTAAGTTATCCACCGCATGAAATTGAGGAATGCTAACCTCTTGCAATTCAATAGAGAGCTGTGGATATTTCTGCAGTATTTCTTGAGGAATACACCAAGAACCATCTTTTATAAAATTCCAAACAGAAGCTTTTAAAAGAGAATGGCAATTATTTGGAATGCCTAGCAGATCGACTAAAGGCTGAGAAAGCCAAGTATCACACCAGAAATTTATTAATCTACCATCTCCTATTTGCCATCTAGAATTGGAAATAACAGTATTGAAATGAGATTTCAAACCTGGCCAAATTGAGGAACAAAGGTGATTTTGAATAACACTCCCCTTCCTTACTGCTCTTGCTCGAAGAAGGACTGCCCAATGATTTTCAGATTTAATAAAATCCCAACACAGCTTGAGCATAGAGGCATTATTAATGGATCTAATAGACCTTATACCTAAGCCTCCTTCCTGATAAGGAGAGCAAACCAAATGCCAAGGAACTGTGCAGATTTTCCTCACATGGATATCACCAGCCCAGATGAAATTTCTTAACCATCTATCAATCATTTTAATAAGAGAAATAGGCCAAGCATAAATTTTGAAAGAATATATAAGCCTATTCAGAACCACAGATTTAACTAATTGTACTCTTCCCATAATTGATAACATTCTACCTTTCCAAGAAGCAAGTTTCATTTTGATTTTGTCTGCAATAGGAAGTAAGTGAACCTTCCTAGGTTTCCCTTTGAATAAAGGAATACCAAGATAAACAAAAGGTAATCTTCCAGCATTAAAACCCAGAACAGTAGAAATAACAGAGATTCTACTACTAGGGATAGCACCATAATAGAATTTTGACTTCTCACAGTTAATAATTTGGCCAGAAGCATCACTGTAAGTTTGAAAAAGAAGCATAAGATTATGAAGGTTTTTCATGGTCCCTTTACAGAAGATTAAGATATCATCCGCATAAAGAACATAACTTGGAACTTTGTAACCTCTAGGACTAGCCATGGGCAATAACATACCAAGATTGACAAGATTAGATATGCCTTTACTGAGAACATCTTCAGCAATGCAGAAAAGAAGAGGAGAGAGAGGATCACCCTGCCTAACTCCTCTTTTAC
This sequence comes from Ormosia semicastrata, assembly GCA_029884595.1. Lineage (NCBI taxonomy): Eukaryota > Viridiplantae > Streptophyta > Magnoliopsida > Fabales > Fabaceae > Ormosia > Ormosia semicastrata. The sequence goes on along the minus strand of JAQQTO010000021.1, from coordinate 5,863,151 downwards.
AGGAGAAAAAACCAATTGCCTTTCCATTAACCGAAATAGAAAGCTTAGCTGAGTTAAGAATGACTTTAACCCAATTACAAAACAAAGGGTCAAAACCAAACTTGTCTAGAACTTTTAACAAGAAATTCCAGTCCATTGTATCAAAAGCTTTCTTAATATCAATTTTGATAGCTATATTACCTCCGAAAGATTTTTTATCAAGAAGGTTAATAGCTTCAGAAGCAACACCTATGCAATCTGAAATTTGCCTATTCTGAATGAATCCTCTTTGTTGTTCAGAGACAATCTTAGGGGCAATTTTAGCCAGCCTATCCGCTAACACCTTGGTAATGATCTTGAATTTATAGTTGGCAAGAGCTATGGGTCTATAATGACCAATTGTGACAGCATCCGAGGACTTAGGAACCAAGACCACTAGATTAGAATTATAATTTGGCAGCAACCAACCCTGCTCAAAGAATTGTAAAACTGCCTTATAAACATCAAAGCCAACCACATCCCAATAGTATTGAAAGAAAAAACCTCCAAAGCCATCAGGCCCTGGAGCACCATTTGCATTCATTGAGAAGACAGCATTTTTAACTTCTTCCAGAGAAGGCAGAATTATTAGCATGACATTGTCATCCTGACTAACTTCAGTAAAGATAACTTGATCTATTAAGGCATTATCCGAACAATTATTATCAGTAGCAAACAGATTGGAGTAGAAATCTAGAACATGTTCTTCAATTTCAGCAGGGTTCTCCAAAATCAAGTTATCCTTTTTCAACATTGACATTCTTTTAGCAGTGTTTCTGATTTTGGTGACTTTGTGGAAAAAAGAGGTGTTTCTATCCCCATAAGAATGCCAATCAATTCTGGATTTTTCTTTCCAAAAGACTTCCTCATAGTGCAAAGCCTTATTAAGATCAAGCTGTGCCATTTTCTCTTTTTCGAAAAGATCAACAGAATAACCATCCTTGCTAATTTGCTCTTGAACAGAATCTACCACTGCGAGCATTTATTACATTAACATGAACATTACCAAACTTTTCTATGTTCCAAGTTTTCAACCTATTCTTCAAGATTTTTAACTTCTCACTCAAAATAAACATTGGACAGCCAACAATTGATTGCTTCCAAGAATCAGAAATAATATTATGGCAATCTGGATGATCAACCCACATTCTCATAAATTTGAAAGAAGAACTATGAGGGACTATATCATTCTGAAGAGACAGAAGAATTGGATAATGGTCAGACTTATTCCTTGTGAGGGTGCAGCAAGAGATGTCATTCCAGCAATTTAACCAATCATCATTACAGCAAACCCTGTCCAACCTTTTTTCAGTGGCTGCATTTCCTCTTCTACCATTGAACCAGGTGTATTCAGCTCCTTTTGTTGGAAGGTGAATAAGATTACAATCATCAGACCAGGAACTAAAATCATTGCAGGAAGATTGTGAAGGGCAGCTTGTGCCTCTATGCTCATGCACACCTAAAACCGCATTGAAATCCCCAAGACAGCACCAAGGACCAGGATTTGACTGTTGCAAAGATTTCAATTCAAGCCAAAGCTATCTTCTAACAGTACTAGAAGTAGAAGCATAAACAGAAGAAATAAAAAGAGTTTGGCTATTGCACATTATAGAGAAAGAAACATGTTGAGAGGAAGATTGAAGAATCACAGGATATAAGGAAGTATTACACATACACCGCAAATTAGGAATTCTGTCCCCTCTATACTTAACAGCAAAAAATTTCATAGTAAATTGATCCCAAAAATTTGAAAGGAAACTATCAAATTTGATCCAAGGTTCAGCCACAAAGAAGAAATCTGGTTTATTAGAGATTAACAGATTTTTTATAACCAATCTAGTTTCCTGATTGGCTACTCCCCTAGCATTCCAATAAAGAAGCTTCATTAAGCTAAGTTCCTAGCGATACCTGCCCTGTTACGGTTTTTCTGATTTCCAGCCTTTTGTCCTGAATTTGCTTGTTTCTTAAGCTTCTTTTTTTGAGACTTAGAAAGCACCACAGTGAAGTTATCTACTTCTTGATTTTGAACTAAGTAATTAATTGATGTAGCTAATGACAAATATTCATCTAGGTTATTGTTATCCATATCTCCCAAAGGCTAGCAAAGGTCAGAGCACTTGTAGATTATAATCTAATAATACTATTCTGAGCCTGTCATAGAAATTGAAAGGTCAGAGGATTATAACACGAATTGTGAGGAAAAAAAAAGTAACAACATTGTGGCATGCAAATAAATTTATAGGCGCAAAAGCAACATAAAATCATTATTCAACTTAACTATTATATCCAGTAACATGTAAATTCGATGCATAACCTAAGTTTTTGAAAATTAAAGTAATAAGGCTAACAATTGATGTCAGTTAAACATTGAATGGGTTCTATGATGTGATGCAGAAATGAAGGAATGTTACAAAAAATGAATGAAAGCATATCTAAAAGGTAAAGAAATAAAAAAGAAAAAGAGGAGAAATGGGCTTACTCACAGTTAGTCACAAGAAGAAAGAGAGAAAAGAAGAAGATCAAGACATAAACAAACTTGAGAGTTTTAGCCATAGTTTTTCGCAATTACCCAAAAATGGTTTTATTGCTTTTATAATGTAAAGAAGAGTCGTATTGTGTTTACGTCAACTAAATAGTTTCGTAGCTCTTCTTGAATTGCATGATACCTTTTCATAACACTCAAATCATTATTATATGACTTCTTAGTACCTTAGCGGTCATGTTTGTCCCTCTAACCCACTCAAATGATCACTTGGCCTCAGCAAGAATCTTGCATGAAGATCCTACTGATCAACAAAGATCTTTCCTTTTTTTACCTACCTTTTTTCCTTTTTTTTTTTTGGGTGATAGATAGGGGCAAAATCCCAAAAAAAAAAAAAGAAGTGCTAAATATTAGCAAAGTTGTTTGTAGGAGTGGTGCACAAATAATGTAGCAGCTTACTTTAAGCGTAAATTAAAAAGGTTATAGGATCCAAGTTAATTCACATCAAACGTAGGACTTGCATATCTTTTCCACATCCTCATTCATAACCATATTATGATTCATATTCATTAGCATTTTCCAAAAAGTGTAATACTGAATGTTACAAAAATCATATATACCAATGGTGCTTGAATGATGTGGCACTATGTTTAAAGTAGAGTTGTGTTATTTGCACATCATTTTTGCATCAAAACATTATAACATCATCTTTAAGTAAAAAGAATGAGGGAAACACATTTTCCAACACTTACTATTTATCTTTCTTTTTCCAAGTGGGAAGGTGTAAATGTAGAAAAAAGATATGCAAATAACATTTCTTTTTCAATTACCTTTGGGAGTAATACAGAAAAATAGATGATAAACACTTAAAAAAAGTAGAAGATATTAAATAGGTGGGCTATTTGCACTACCAATTGCCTATCCGCACTGCCCAATAAAAACTTAAATTTTGATTTCTTGAATTGCCCTCAAATTTTAATTAAGTATATTAATCTTTGTCTGTTCACACTCCACAATTTTAATTTATTTAGAAAAAGGCACATTAAGCCACCATGAAATTTAGGCCTTTTGTAAGTAGCCATTTTGAACTCTAAAGTTATCCTAATTGATCCTTAAACTTTTACTAATGTTCCAATAAGTTATTCTGTCATGTGTCTGTTAACTCCCTAACAAAAAATCAATCTTAATCTTCCTTATATACAGAATCTTAACCACTAATTTATTTAATATTTAAATCTTATTTCTTCTTAATTTTTAAATAAATGAAAAAATAATGAATTAGACCATGGTCCTTTTTCTCCACCATCCCATCAGCTGCATTCAAAATAGGGTTCTCCCTCATCAATGGTTATCATTCATTCCCAATGAGAATGAGAACTTGAATGTCAAAAAGCTAGAAAACATACTATCCGACAATGGCATAAAGAATTCATGCTAGGATCAAGCTCAACCAACTGTGAAAGGTTAACTAATGGAGTGGAGATTGAAACAGTGAGTGCATTGTCAGAAAAGTTTAAAATCTGGAGATTTGAAAGGTCACTCATTTCAAGTGGAATAGACCTAGATAAAAAACTAGAAAAAGGATCAAGCCTTGTTTGATTACCAAAATTAAAGAAAGAGTTACGTACTGGTCTTGAAAGTAAATTTCTAGAGGGATCAAGAATTGATACCTCAAATAACAAACCCAAAGTTGAAGGCATTATACTAGTGAGCCTTTTCTTTAAAAGGAACAAAAAGATCAACATACTCAGACTCCTAATTGAATAAAGACTCAGACCCGTTATCCAGCAAGCCCTTAGGCCCAACTCGTGGAGCATGGGAAGACATTGACTGTAACACTTGGGAATTAACCCATTGAGCATGAACCCTGTAACACCATGACTAGGGGTATCAAGTTCTTAGTCTCGTTTTAAAAGTGTCTTGTATTTCATCTTTATTTCTTCCCCAATACTCCTAACAACGTTATTACATGGGAAATTGTTCTTAAAATTTCTAGCTTATGTTTACTATAAAATCCTAGTTAGAGCATAAACATCATAATTAGTTTTAAACTACAATGGATAAATATGAAACTTAGACAAAGCATTTAACAAAGCATCAAAGTCAAAAACTCATACAAAACATTTAAACATGAGCTTCCTATGCCTAAGCACCATATTGTGACTAAGTCACCAAGTTAAATCATTAAGTACAAAATTAGGATCTTTTATGCCCAATGGTGCATTACAAAAAGTCAAAATTGGCTAAGCAAGCTACATGTTAACTACATCTACTGATCATGCACTAAAGTGGTAGTGGAAACCATGGCCTAAACAAAGCCCTCTACCTCTGGGACATAGGCTCAAACATTGCGGATCTTAATCACAATGTACAAGGTGTTCATAATTGCTCCTGAGTCTCTGAAAGTACCACGAAGTGGTGAGAAACAATTCTCAGTAGAAAAGTAAACATAATCAATTCATGCATTTTCAATTTCCTTCTTATTATGTCATTTCCAAGCAATTTAATCACGCACTCACTTCAAACACAAATAAAATGCAATCATATAAACTATATGCCTACACCTAAGTTCCTACATTAGATCAAAATTATCTTTCTAGTCGCATGTGTTACCAAGTGGCTTCAAACTCAAGAGGGAGGTGAATTGAGTTTATAAAATATTTTCACAAATCTTTCACAAAACAATTGAATATCAATTTTCGTTGAAACTATTGATTGATTGAAGTAAATAGATAGAAGAGATTAATCACTTAACTTATAAATAAATAAGTCAAGATAGAAAGTATTCAAGCAAGCATATAAAATTAAAGCACAACTGTAAAGAGATAGAGTTGATAAGAGCAAACAAGGATTTATCCTGGTTCACCCACCCCTTGTGACCTACGTCCAGTCCTCAAGTGAACCACCCGAGATTTTTCACTAAACCTTCAAGCTTGAATAAGTGCTTGAAAACTTTTATAACTGAGAGCACTTAACATACCTTTGGAATGCCTCACCCTTTGTACTTGAGCCGCAAAATAAGGATATCTCTCTCTTTACAACTTTAGAGGAATACCTCACCCTTTTTTACAAACAAGGGATATCTCACCCTTTACTCTATCAAGGGATACCTCACGTTTTTATCTCTTGAGAGATACCTTACCTTCTTTTACAGAGAAGGATTGAATGATAATCTCTCAAAAGAGTAAATATTACAAATTGAAGCTCAATGGGTAGAAAAGATTGATCACACTTTAAGCACAAAAATAGGGGTTTAAAGATGAAGGTTGTAATAACTCGTATTAATGCTCAATAAGACATTTCAGATTGATTTCCTAACAGGCTTCAATACCCAACAACTTGTATTTATAGTCCAAAGCATTAAAGATTCGTTAGGGGTGGTTAGAGCATTAAATACAGCTTTACTACTAGTTATTTTTTTATTCTGGAAACCTAGTTATTCGAATAAGGAAATCTTTATTTCGAATAAACATGTTTTTAGCACAACAGGAAAGCTTTTTTGAAGCATGTTATTTAAATAAGACTTTGGTTATTCGAATAAATGTGTTTTTAGCACAAACTGAAAAAGGCTTCTGAAACACTTTTATTCGAATAACAAATATGTTATTCGAATAAATTTTTTAAAACAGAAACGCGCATAGCTTATTTTAAGTTGTTATTCAAAAAAGGTCTTGTCTTATTCGAATAAAGGCTAATGGATTGATCTGGACATTCTGACTTTGGTTATTTGAATAATGAAAACCTTTAGTCGAATAAGCCTATTTGAAAAATACTTTAATCAGCTTTTAAAACTTGCCAAATGTTTTCAAATGTTCCAATAAGCTCTTAGGCACTTAAAGGCTACTTCTTAAGAAACCAAAAACCATTTTAAAATCATTTGTGCTATTTGGGTTCTTTGAAAAATAAGTTTAGAGCTTAAGTGTGAACCTCTTTTTACCTATACAAAAAGATCTAACTCCTAAAGCTATTCTTGAAGGTCTTGGACTTGATCTTGCCATCATCTTCATGTTTGTTATCATCAAAACAATCTTCAAAGGCCAATAGCCAATTACAACCTGTGCAAATCATTGTGAGCTCACTTTGTCAAAGCCTTCTCTTAACTTCTTTCTTTCTTTCTTTGGGTAACAACCCTTCTAGGCACATAGAATTAGTACTAAGGTTCAAATAAAGCAACAATTCAATCTTTAACCAACTTCTATCCTAATTACTAAGTCATGGCCGAATTCATTAATCAAATCGCATATAATTATGTAATAGAGATCAAATCAAGCATCGATTCAATTTTCACAATTTTCTATCCAAATTTCTAAGACATGGCCGAATTCAACATGCTTCAATGATTCATCAATTAATCAAATCAAGCAATCAAATTAAGTTCCTTCATATAGTAACTAGTCATGGCCAAAAATCAACATGTGTTTCAAAGATTAATCATTTATCAATTTCATATATAAGTTCATTCAAGATAACAAAGCTTCAATTATTAATCCATTTTGTCATACAAAGTCACCCTATTGATCTCTATAGAGCTTCAATGCATCTCAACAAATTTCTTCCCCTAATTCATAAGTCACGATAATTTATTACCATAATCCTTTTTTTAGCAAAGATTTATATCGTGACCTTTATTAATTAGTATGAAATCAACTATAGAGGATCGTGTGAAAACAAATCTATTTTAATATCTTTGAAACAAATATACATATAAAGGTCCTAATTAGAAGTTATTTTTGTAAAACAAATCTCTTTTTTTCCTCGGAGAACTCTTTTTGACATGCTCATATGCTTGCATTAATCACACATAAAATATAAGAGTTAAAAGTCTAAGCATTCGAGTAGAAACTTTGGAAGAATATTTTTTTTTGTTAATAAGATTTGGATACACAGAGATTTATTGGTGGACATATATAATATTTTTATCTATTGACTATTTGATTTCAACATCCCTAGTCGTTTCTGAGCTCAAAGTCCCAAATGACAACAAAGCCTCATTACTCTCAGCCACATAAGCATCCTTGCCTCTCTACGTGGAACAAAAACCATAACCTACATTCTTTTTCCTCCATCTTCCTCTCCCCTGTATAAGCCAACTGTAGTTTCAATCTTTCCCACCAACAAAGGTGCCACACTCAGAGGATACTGAAACTTAAAACAAAGGCTTCCACGCACAACTCACTGAGTCCTACTCCAACCAGGGGTCTGGAGCCATCACCCAGCGAGCTCATGTCCATTGGGTAACACGTGATCAATAATGGTGCAATGATGATGCAGTCCCTAAAACCCATAAAGCAGATGAGCAAGAATGTGTGCACCTTCTCCATCTATAGCCATGTCTTGCCAAATTGAGACCCACCACTACTACACCCACCTCAACCATGAATTCCTCCAGTGGATCATCTATAATTTCAACAATTTCTACACCTGTCTCCTTGGTCAAATTCGCTCGCTTACCATCTTCTTGTCGTTCTTTTTTATCCGAGTTTCAAAAAACTCTTTTATGTGTGCTCTAATTTTTTTCTCTTTATTATAGGTTTGATAGTTATGGGTATACACTTTCTAATGAAATGTTTAAAATTTTCCCTTCAGAAGAGTAAAAGCATTGGCATTCTCATGCTTATGAGGTTTTTGAGCAACAACTTATAACTTTTACTTTTTGTTGCATGCATTATTTTTTTTATTTGTGAAATAATTTATATATGAGAAAATTGTTGGACGGCCAGTTCATTCAAATAGTGCAGATCAAATCAATTTTGGGGGTGAATCCCTAAGTTCTAGAGATGATTGCAATACCAGAGCTCGAAAACCTTGCCAAAACTTATAGCAAATTTTGATGTACATGGCAGGTTGACAGAGGTATAAAAATTTGTTTTTATTTTTAGTTTTCCATATAAACATGAGTTATATTTGCACAATATCTCAAGTTATAATTGGTTACAAATGTTAATGGGATATAACTGCACAATATCCTTAGAGAGCCCATAAAGCTTAAGGACGTATTTGTAGAGCCAATGATGATCAAACAAATGGCAGATTATTGGAAGCAACATGGCAAAGGGTTTGTTAATGACAATGAGATGAAATTGAGGGCACCTTTTCCTTGAACATAGTTGTTTGTGATCTTGAGTGAATAAATAAGAATTATATGCTTGCAATTATAGATTCATGGGATAAGCTAAATGTCTTTAGTGTTTGGTTGTGTTGCTCTACATATGGAGAAATTCTTAGATGTTCCTGAAGGAAGAGATTTTTCTTGCTCTAGACCATTGAATGTGTTCCGTATAAGCTTTGTGGTTCATCATTGTCTCCCGCTCTAACTACATTTTTATTGCCATAGTTGATTTGTCATGTATTCAATGGTGCATTGCAAGAAAAATCTCTTGCTTTGGGAGCATCTAAGAATCTTTCTTACATCTATAATGGGTTATATGTAAGTGCTTTTAACTAATGACATTTATGTTTTTTAGTTACAGTCAATACATCAATACATAGTCAGGTGAGTTCTGTTCACATAGAACAAATTTTAATTATTTATATTGATTCCACATGTGATGCCTAATAATCAACTAGTCAATTTCATTTTAGATTTCATATTTTCGTCATCTAGCCTTTAAATTTAATCCATCCATCAATGTAGTCTACAAATTTTATGGTCATATGATAGCAGCTTTCCAAGTTGTATCCATGGTGTAAAATTTTAGTGGCCATAATTGGAGAACTAGTTGTCTATTATATTCACAATCCAATTCTTATTATTTTATCTCTTAACCTCTCTCTTATAGTTCAGTTGCATCTTAAAATAACCAATCTCAACAAATAAGCATACAATAAAAAAGTCATCCTCTCATCTTCATATGACATGTCTAAGTATACAATTACCTTAAATGTAATCTCATTCATTAAGCTTCATCTCTTTCCAATGGCTCTCCGAATACATACATGTATTTGTTTCACTACTTTTCACCTACCATTCTTAAGCTAAATGCAAAAGTAAAATAAATTATCACTTTAGAAACTATTACATAATCATACTGCCATTATTATTTCAAGTAATTAATTACAAATATTTAGCCATACAAATAGTAATATTTATTTCTAATGCAATACCCAAATTACAAATTTATAAGGCAACCATGCTGACAATCAGAGTTGTTCTGACATTCACAATGTTCTGTGATGTAGTATAGAAATGAAGGAATGTTAATAAAAAGGAATGAAAGCATATATGTAAGGTAAAGAAATAAAAATGAAAAGGAGGAGAAATGAGATTACTCACTGATGCGGATTTTATAAGTTGCAAACCCAAGTGCAGGTTGTCTTAAGTAATAAATTCTCGGGAGTCCAAGGTTGATCCATAGGGAATTGATGAAGAAAAATTTGTTGAGGTAAGGAAAAAATTTGTCACAAAAATAAAGATGATAAATAAAATTATTCACAAGTAAAAATGAATTACTTTTGCTAGGAGATCCACTCTTGGTAAATAAATTAAGGATAATATTAATTCTTTTATAACTCAATGAGAATCCACACATAACGGAGGTTCCAATCGAAAAATATAATGTTCAAAGTTCTTTAAAAGTTATATTAGTTATATTATGATTTCTTTAATTATCCACTAACGCCAACACTTGTAAATGGGTTCAAGCATTCATTGTGTCAATCTCTTGTCTACAAAAAAAATCAAGATCTCCACTTTACAAGGAGAGTTTCTAACACCAACACTTGTAAATGGGTTCAAACATTCATTGTGCTAATTTCTTGTCTACAACAAATCAAGAACTCCACTTTACAAGGAGGATTTCTAAATTGATTGGAAACAAAATACAACAAATATAATGACTACTTGATAATATATCATTTAAGTACAAGAAAGAGATTAATCTAACTTTATTTCATTACCAAGAGTTTCATCCTTTCACCCAAGCAAAATGAGAATTAGTTACCCATAGACAAGAAGAAATAAAGAGATAAGAAGAAGAAGAAGAAAAATATAACTTCAATTTAGAACAAAAGAAAACTACAACAAGATAAACAAATAACACAATAGTATGATCTTGATCTCTAAGACCAAAAACCCTAAATGATCAGCCAAGGCTCCCATTTATAGAGGATGAGAGCTATAAAATGACAAGGGGGCTGATTCATTAGTGAGTGGATGAGTGAAAAATGAGTGAAAAATGTCAAATGACTTTTGATGAGTGGAAAATTATGGAGATTCTTTATCTTTGAAATCATTTAGTGATGAACTCATGGCAAAAGTCAGAATTTCACCAAGTGATCTTCATGAAAGTTATAGATATGGATCTTAACTTTCAAATGCTAAAATTTTAGCTCATTTCAGTTCCTACAGCCCGTGATATGCCCTAATTACTGCACACTATTCAGGCCTAGCTATAACTCCTTTGTTCTAACTTGCAAGCCCAATATGACCTCCAAGATGTCTGATTTTCCTCTTGTGTTCTTATGAAAGTTGTAGATTTGGGTCTTAACTATCAATTAACAAAATTTTAACCCATTTAACCTCCTATAGCTCGAGCTATGGTATGAACAGTACACATAGGTCAAGCTATCAGGATCAGCACTCTAATTCTTACTTCAACTCCAATTTGAGTTATCCAACTGTGTGATTAGGCCTTTGAGATTTTCATGAAAGTTGTAAGGAATTGTCTTAGCTTTTCTACAAGACCAAAATCATATCATTCTAATATTTTTAACTCAAATTATAGTTAATGTACTGAACACTGTCAAAGAGACAAATTAGGACTTATTCATGCAATAATTCCTTCAATGATCCAATTAGGTCCAATATCATAGAATGTGACAAAATTAACTTAATTAAACCTAATTGAACCTTAAGAAGACCAGTGAGAGGATTATAAAATATATAAAATATATTGTTATCCAATTCTCCTACACTTAGCTTTTGCACTCCTGGGAAAAACACATTAAAAAAACTAGGGAACAAAGAAAAAAAACGACACAGACTCAAAAATCAAAAACTCTAAAAGACTCAATTTTCAATGATATTCAAGAATGCAAAAATTTAAAAACAAGAAGAGCAACCAAAGATTCAAGGGATCAAAACATTCATGAGGTAACATTTGTTCGCATCTCAAATCAACAAGGAAGGAAACTTCAGTTGAAAAGAATGAATCAATAATGATAGATCCTCACAAGATTCATTTTCAATCTCTCAAGTGTTTTAAAGGTAAGTATTTCACTCTACTCAACCCATGAACAATTGCACTATCATAAGCTTGCTTATGTTCTACTTCTCTGCTACTCAAAAACACATGCAGACAAAAATCAAGAGGACTTTATTCAAGGTTGTAAGTAGGTTATGGTAAAGGAGAGAAGTAATATGGATATGACAAATTAAAATACTAAAGAGAATAAAAGAGCATTAGGGTACAGTTAGAGTGGAGAAAATGTTTGAGAACATTCAGTTTAAATCTCATAAAGAATAATGACCAATATTTGACTAATTTTTGTTGAAGATCAATGCCAAATTGGTAGGTTGAATTCATTGTTAGGCCTAAACATTCTCCTTCTCTTCCTGTTGTTTCCAGGCATCCACTCTTATTCTAGGTATGAATATGTCACATGGTGTATTCTTTGATTGCAGCGGTGGTCAGCTCTTTATTTTTTCTTTTTTTTAGAAATATTTTGCACACACACCCCCATGCTTGTTCAAAAACTCAACCAATAATAAAGCTAATGCTCTCTTATTCCCTAAAGTTAGGTAAGAAAATGGTTTTGTTTTAAGGCACGTTATGAACTAGATACAAGGAATGGTCAAATAAGTTCAAATGGGTTACAAAAGGGAAAATATGCAAGGTTGGCTATTTGGTCAAGGTAGTAATTTCAAAATGCCTCAATCATGTTTATGTATGCATGTGAAAACGTAGTCTCAAAAAGAATCAAAGCAAGTTCAAGAGTAACAATCCCGTGAGTGAAAAAAAAAATCACACAAGAAAAAAGATAATGGTACAGATGTTCAATCCATTCATCAATAGGCTCAAAATCTCACAAGACATATATATCTCATTCTCAATCTATCAATTCAACATCCATAACAAAGTATATGAAATTTAAGAAAAACGATAATTTATTCAACTATGCTATGATCCCTGAATTCATTTGCTACTTCTACACAAAATAATTACTACCACAATCTAGATGTTTCTCAAGAGTAAAATTACTCATTACTCTGTTATCCCTAATTGGTTTTGCTGTAGATTTCTGACAATCATATCAATAAACATACTTCTCAATTTAGATGTGTCTTAAGAGTAAAATTACTCCTTATTCTGCCACCCTTCCTTGGTTTAGTAAGTTGCTGACAATCATATCATACTTCCTTACATTTTTTGTTTGTTTTTTAGTCAACTATCCTTCCCCCCAACCAAATCACAACATTGTCCTCAATGTTAAAATATAAATGAGTAAAGGATAGAAGATATTACCAGTTGTTGCAACTATTGAAAAGAGACACCTGACACAAATTTACACAGAAACAAAGTACGAAAAATAAAAACAAAGGTAAAGGAAGGTTAGAGATGGAGTGTCATATCAAACCCACGTTCCTTACTGCTTTTGTTACTGCCTCCCTTGCTACTTCCTTCTGACTAATTTATCTGAGCTATTACTAGATCAAGTTCATAAACAAAAGCTTGTAATTGATCAATTAATTCATCAACAGTAGAAGCAGAGATAATGATTTGTCTTGCCGAAGGTGTGATAAAGTTCTGTTCCACAACATAGTTAAGAAAAGATAACAAACCAGAAAAAAATTATTAACATTCAACAAACCTATGAGTTTATGATGGATGTTCAGTTGGGTTCAAGAGACAATTTGAAAAACTTCTTCCAAAGTACCAAAACCACTCGATAAGGTAATGAATGCATCAGAATTGTCAAGCATTTTAGTCATTCGTTCATGTGAAGATGATACTTGTAGTTCCTTTCCAAGTGTCTTTCCAGTGATGTTCTTTTGAGTTAAAGCTCTAGGAATGATACATAAAACCTGATTGCCTCATATATATGCAGAGAGTGATACAACCCCCATTAACCCACGAAAACCTCCCCAATATACAACATGAATATTCCTTGCAATGAGTGTTCAACCAAGAGTACTTACTGCTTTTACAAATTCTAAACTCTTCCTATACCTAGACCCACAAAATACATAAATATTTTTAATTCTACGAACAGAAACTCCCTCCATTCCTATACTCACCTCCCTTTGAATGATTATGAGTTGGAGGAAAGTGGAGGAAATGTAGCGTTTAAATAGGAAAAAGAATGAAAAAGGTAATGATAGCACCTATAAGGGTAGATTGGCTGTTGTCAGAAAAGTCTGAAATTAAGAAAATTTTTTTTCATTTTTTTCATTTTTTTTAAACTTCAAGAAAATCATTAGGGTAAACAAGTCTAGAAACCCCTGAAGGACCCCACCCAAAGAATCATCTGTCCAAAATCAAAATACAACAAAATCATACAAAGATAAAATTATAATAACAAATGATGGCATACCTTTATGTACAGTTTTCATAGTGTATCTTTATACTGCACATCATAAGTGCAGAAATACTAAGACGGCTCAACCAATCTTGAAATTCTTCTCCCTCCCACTTGTGGGATATTTTGGATTGAGCTATGACACAACTAATTAAAGTGCGTAAATCTGACAACTACTACCAACGACCACAGCCAGTGAGAGGTACGCTCAGGAACCCAATAAATCAATACTAGAAATTGAGCTCAGAGGCATTGTCACGTGAGAATACAAGCACGAGACGCTTCTATCTGTCCATCAGCAAGCAGAGCCTACGGTTAAAACCTGGGAATACTTGCGCGACTCTCTACAGAGCATAGCATATGAACCTTATTTACGGACCGGCGTGCGAAGGTCCACCCGAGTCAATGACAAGTCTAACCCTTAGGGAATTGATCTGAGGCCCTAAGGTTAAGTGTTCTCCATTTGATTTGAAGCCCTAAGGTTAGGGGCTCTCCATCCAGTTAAGGATAGAGTACATAAATGTTCGCCCTTCCTTCTTCTTCTTCTTTTTTTTTGAATTTTTTTTCAAGATGTAGAAAAAGAAAAAGAAAAATACTTTCACATAACGGGAATAAGCATAAAAACCTATGCCCTCAAGCCAATTAGGGTGACTCTCAACAGAAAGTTGGTTCTAAAACTTCAATACCCCCAAAGAACCTTCCGAACAAATGGGGTAAGGATCCATGCACAAGGATTTCATGGACTAAATACCAAGTTACTAATAACCTGATGAAAAGTGAGTATATACTTACTTGAGAATGGGATGGAGGTAGTCTGCTCTTCAGCATTGTGCCAAAGCATCGTTGACCAGTAATGGACCCATTCAAGATGAACGCAACATAGGGCTCCCAAAAGGGACAAGTGGCCATAATACGACTGGCTACTTCACATATGGGATACAATCTACCTACTTTGTTTTTCAATTAAGAAGGCTCGGTCAGGATGCGGACATTTCCCTATTCATGTTTTGTGTTACCACGGCCAAACCCAAGATGTGTACATACTTGTGTGTGTAACCAAACCTGCTCGGCTGAGGGTTTTTGAGTTTTTTTTTAGGTTTTTTTAGAACAACAAATAATATATACAAGTTGTTGTGATTGTGGCTCATATCTTCCTTTGGTTTTACGTCCAATAACAGCTTAGACGCCTTCTATGAGTCGGGGATAAGCTTCTCATCCAATTTTCTTATAAATTGGCAAACAAGGTCTTTTTGAGTCAGATTCTCAAGACTGTAATGCTTTTGCTCGTCCTTGAAGAGATTCCACAAATTAAGAAGTTTACGATGCACAAATCCACAAGAATATGTCTCAAGAGTCAATAAAATATTATCTAATGACTCCTTACTTAGTCCATTCTTAATGAAGAATATTTTATCTTCTCGGTTTGCAGAAACCATCCCTAAAGAATGACATCACTTGTTACAATTTCATCGCGCACATTTATGACAAACTTGCATTCTTTTCACTCTTCTCCTTTTAGAATATGAACTTCTACCGAGACCTAGCATGTATGAGACAAATGAATTTGAAGATTCACCAGCTAAATGAACCTTTGCTTCGATTACCCACCGTACATTTTTCGGCATACCCTTGTGATTAACAGTCTCAGTTTTTCACATCTAATTTTGTAGATTTTTGTTAGAGCATTTTGAGGAAGAGAAGGAAAATACTTTCTTAAATTAAAGAGAATGAAATCCATTTTGAAGGAGAAGGAATAAGTTATTATGGGAAACTGAGAAACAAATTGACTTGAGAGTCATGGAGTACCGTTATCCGCCACTTAACCGAGGTCACAAAGAACTCAACAACTTGGTTTTCCAGAAATGGTTGAGCCTTTATCCATTAACCTTAAATACACTACCATTCCAAGGATTCTCAATGTCTATGGCCCCATAAGGATACACATGTTTGACAATAAAAGAGCCACGCCACCTAAATCTCAATTTTCCAGTGAATAAGTGAAGATAAGAATTATAAAGCAGAACTTTTTGATCAATTTCAAAAGTTTTTCTCAAAATTGATTTGTCATGAAAAGTTTTTGCTCTAGCTGTATAAATCTTTGTATTTTCATATGCATCATTTCTCAATTACTCAGCAATCAAAAAATTTCAATGACAATGATAGGTTTCAGAGGTATCCTATTTCGCTTAGAAATGGAACACTATTTTTGACAGTTTTCACAACTTTTTCAAAATGTATAACTGTCTTTAAATAAAGTGGGCCAATAAAATCCATACTGCAAGATTTTTGCAGCTGTTTTCTTTGAAGAAAAGTAAACTCCACATGCTTCTGAGTGACAAAATTTAATGACATTACCTACCTCACTGGTGGGCACACATCTCCAAATGATTTGATCAGGATAATTGAGGCAAGATCTTTCATGTAGCAAGAAAATTGATTATGTTAGCAAACCAAGGCTTGGAATTGACAGAATAAAAATTCATTGAGAAAAGAATCATTGATAGGTGTGATATCAAAAGGTGAGCCTATAATAAGTATGGACAAATGATCTGCAACAATATTTTCGTCTCATTTTGAATTCTTGAAGTAACAAAATCTACCGTATCAACCTAGGTTTGTAAAAACTTGTTGAGAAAATCGACAAGTGTATCGAATTGTCAAAGTAATAAAGTTGACAATTAAGAGGAAAAAGAAAAAAAAACACTAAAACACACGAAGAGGGAAAAGCGAGAACAAAGCACATGAATACAAAACACATTAAGGATGTAAACACATGAAATTAAAACACTAGGGATCTGACTTCACTTAATTCAATAATCTATCATAGACAATAGAGTAGCTTTGGGACCTTCATTCTAATTAATTTCTAATCATTCAATTAATGGGGAGAATCTAGTAAGTAATTAAAACTCAATTCCTTGGTCTAAACCTTAACTCTTAAAGGCATGACCTTTACTCTATGGATTCTCATGGAATATATCACAATTCTCTTACACAATATATAATATTTATTCCTAGATGATTATAAATCATGATACTTATTATTTATGATTTAGGTCATATGTCAATCTTCTGATTCTACATACACCTCACTAGATCAATTTATGAGTGACCAATTCATAAAAGCATTAAGAATCATAATAAGTGCTCAAATTGAATAAAAAAGAATTTAATTAAAATTTTAATCTTAATATATGTCGATTGAATTAAGTTACATCTTCATCCTAAAAACACACGAATTTAACTACACATGACAAAAGAGAAGAATAAATAAGAAGAATAAAATAAAAATATATACAGAACTCAACCTTCCATAAAAAAATATATATTAACAAGTAGGCGGTAAGCTTGTCATTAAATATTAATAAGGATGTGGTTTAAACCAGCCACCAAATAAATATTAACAAGGGTGTGGTATAAACTGACCACCAAATATATATTAGCACGCTGATAAATTAAAAAGTTAATAAGCATATAAATTAAAATGTTAGAAAGTTAGTGAGTTAGAAAACAAAAATAAATGACATGAAAATAAATGATAGAAGTAAATAAGTTAGTAAACATAAATAAAAGTTAGTAAACAAAAATAAAATACAAAAAATAAAGTGCAAAAAGTAAATTACAAAAAGTAAAATGAAGAAATTAATATACAAAAAGTAAAATACGAGAAAATAAAGTGTAGAAAGTAAATTTAAAACATGAAAATCGAGAGAGGCAGAGCCCCACCAGAGAGCGACGAAGGAGGAAGAAGAGAAGAGTCAAGATTAAAATATTATTAAAACATAAAGTAAAAATCGAGAGAATCGGTAAGTCGATTTTTTACTCAAGCGAGAGATAAGAGAAGAAGAAAGATTATTTTATTAATGATTAAAAATTATAGAGGAGAAAGGGAAAAAAGGAGAAAAGAGTTAGTACGTTAGTAAGTACAAAAAAAAAAATTAAAAGAGTAGAAGAAAAATATACAAGATCTACACGGATAAACATATATATATATATATATATATACAAAATATATATAAAATAAATTTGTTCTTCAAATCAAGTTCTCCAAGTAATGGCGTCAAAAACTTGATACGAATTTTATAACTTACAAACTCAAGTACAGGTTGTCTCAAGTAATAAATTCTTGGGAGTCCGAGTTTGATCCACAGGGAATTAATGAAGAAAAATTTGTTAAGGTAAGGAAAAGATTTATCACAAAAATAAAGATGATAAATAAAATTATTCACAAGTAAAAAGGAATTGCTTGGGTTAGGAGATCCACTCTTGATAAATAAATTAAGGACAATATTAATTCTTTCATAACTTAATTAGAATCCACACATAACGGAGGTTCCAATCGAAAAATACGACGTTCAAAGTTCTTTAAAAGTTATATTAGTTATATTATGGTTCCTTTAATTATCCACTAATGTCAATACTTGTAAATGGGTTCAAGCATTCATTGTGCCAATCTATTGTCTACAAAAAATCAAGATCTCCACTTTACAAGGAGAGTTTCTAACACAACACTTGTAAATGGGTTCAAGCATTCATTGTGTCAATCTTTTGTCTACAATAAATCAAGAACTCCACTTTACAAAGAGGGTTTCTAAATTGATTGGAATCAAAATATAACAAATATAATGAGCACTTGATAATATATCATTTAAGCACAAGAAAGAGATTATCTAACCTTATTTCATTACCAAGAGCTTCACCCTTTCACCCAAGCAAAATGAGAATTAGTTACCCAAAGACAAGAAGAAAGAAAGAGAGAAGATGATGAAGAAGAAGAAGAACATAATTTCAATTTAGAACAAAAGAAAACTACAACAAGATAAACAAACAACACAATAGTATGATCTTGATCTCTAAGACCAAGACCCCTAAATAATCAGCCAAGGCTCCCATTTATAGAGGATAAGAGCTACAAAATGACAAGGGGGCTGATTCATTAGTGAGTGGATGAGTGAAAAATGAGTGAAAAATGCTAAATGGCTTTTGATGAGTGAAAAATTATGGAGATTCTTTGTCTCCAAAATCAATATATGATGAACTCATGGCAAATGTCAGAATTTCACCAAGTGGTCTTCATGAAAGTTGTAGATATGAATCTTAACTTTCAGATGCTAAAATTTTAGCCCATTTCAGCTTCTACAGCCCAAGATATGCTGTAATTACTATATACTATTCAAGCCCAGCTACAACTTCTCTGTTCTGACTTGCAAACCCAATATGACCTCCAAGATGTCCAATTTTTGTCTTGTGCTCTATGAAACTTGTAGATTTGAGTCGTAACTATCAACCATAAAAATTTCAACGCATTTAACCTCCTATAGCCAGAGCTATGGTATGAACAGTACACATAGGTCAAGCTATCAGGATCAGTACTCTAGTTCTTACTTCAACTCCAATTTGAGTTATCCAATCATGTGATTAGGCCTTTGAGGTCTTCATAAAAGTTGTAGGGAATTGTCTTAACTTTCCTACAAGACCAAAATCACATCATTCTAATTTTTGTAACTCAAATTATAGCTAATTTACTGAATATTGTCAAAGAGACAAATTAGGGCTTATTCATATAATAATTCCTTCAATGATCTAATTAGGTCCAATATCATAGAATGTAACAAAATTAACTTAATTATACCTTAAAAAGCCCAGTGAGATGATTATAAAATATATAAAATACATTGTTATCACTCACGGTTGGTCACAAGAAGGAAAAGAGAAAAGAAGTGGATCAAGGCATAAACAAACATGAGTATTTTAGCCATTGTTTTGCACAACTACATATAACCATCCATAAATGATTTTATCACTTTTATAATGCAAAGAAAATTTGTATTATGTTAACTAAACAGTTTTGTGGCACTTCTTAAATTGTAAGATACCTTTTCCTAATACTAAAATCATTATTATATAACTCCTTAATACCTCAGCGGGTCGTGTTTGTCCCTTCAATCCACTCAAATGATCACTTGACCTCAGCATGGATCTCGCATGAAAATCCTGCTGTTTGTATGATATTTTGCCATTTGTTACCTATATTTCTTTCTTTTTCTTTTATTTTCCTTTTAGTGATAGACAAGGGGAAAAACCCAAAAGAGAAAGAGTAGCTTTAAATGTTAGCAAAACCATTTGTAGGAATGGTGCACAAATGATTGGACAACATATTTTAAGTATAAATTAAAAAGATTTTAGGATCCAGGTTATTTCATATCAATGTAGAATTTACATGATTTCTTCCACGTTCTCATTCATAATGATTTTATGATTTGTATTCATTAGCATTTTTCAAAAGAGTAATACTGAATGTTATGAAAATTATTTATATGAATGGCGCATCAATGATATGGCACCATGTTTTAAGTAAAGTTGTGTTATTTGCACATTTATTTGATAGCTTCCGAGGCTACCAAATTTAACAATTTATAACCAATTTACCAAAATTACTTGTAGCAAAGGGTAACACTAGGTCGAACCCACAGATCACTCTGATTAGATCATGAAATCAAATTAGGAAGTTAATGAACAAAAATGAAACTGAATTAGAAAATGAATTACAGAAACAGAATTACGCAACAGAAATAGATTTGCACAATAGAAACAAAATTACGAATTAGAAATAGAAACATAAACAAAAGGGGGGGTTTGCAAGATTAAAAATGCAGAAATAGAATTATCTAAATTAAGAAGATAACAGAATTAAGAATAAACTAATCCAAGAGAATTGTCCAAACTTGATTTCAATTCATCCTTGATTACTAAAGATCCATTCAATTATCAACCAAATCCTTGGTCTTAGATCACATCAAGATGCCTTTCAATGATCCATATATCTTCTACTAGAAACACTTCTAGAATTCAATTAATTAAGGTTAGACAAATTAAGCATCCATCCAAAACCTTAATTAACTTAAAAACCAAGATCTAGCCAATCTAAACATTTCATTAAACACCTTCAATGCCTTGTTTAGTCTATGAAATTATCTCTTTGCACATGGTAATTAAGCAATTAACATATGACAATCCTAATTAAATTAAGCATTCAACCAGAATTAACAAAGAGAAGAAGAAGAAGAGAAACTTGATTAATAGATGAATGTTAACAATTAAAATGAAATCTCAAGATTAATAATCAAGAATGTTCAATCCCTTAGATTGATTTAAAGGCCCTACCCCTCCATGAGAAGGGAAGAACTCAGGAAAAGAAAAGAAAGAAAAATAAAAATCTAGAGAGAAAGGAGAGGAAGAGAGTTCTAGAGAGAAAGTGAGAAGTGTAGAATGAAAGATGATCTCGGATTTCTGCTTATAACTCCTATAACTACCCCTTAATTTGACTTCACATGATTAGAAACCCATTAGTTACAAAGATGGGTCCATTATGAGTAATTTAGCCTAAACCCCATTGCATTTGGAGGTCTACAACTCAAGTTATGGATAAATCATTTTCAAAGAGTCTCTGATTCCATTGGCTGACTTCAAGGGATGAAAACTCCATCAAAATGTCATAGTTTGGAAAAGTGGTCTCATATGAATTGAAGATATATGTCTTATTTTCCAAATGTCACTAGTTTCAGGCTCATATCACATCTACAGCCCAAGTTATGCCCTGATTAGTGCACACTACTCGGGTTCCAGTGACAGAACCCGTGTTCTGACTTTTAGGCCCAATTAGCTCCACTAGATGTTCGATTCTGCCCTGGAGCTCTCATGAAAGTTGTAGAGCTCTCTCTCATATTTTCTACAAGTTAAGATAAATAATTTTTAGACATCTAGAGCTCAAAGATATGACCAAAATATAAAAATAGTGTAAAATCTCAATAATGCTGAAAAAGATCAATTAAGTCCAATTTGAGCCCAAATTTACAAAATATGGCCAAGCTCAATCAATTAAGTACATGAAGAGTGTAAATGACTAAAAATAAGAATTTATTAATATATAAAATATGTGATTATCAGAGGGAAACACATTTTCCAGCACTTATCCTCTCTCTTTCTTCTCCCAATAGGGAAGGAGTAAACGTTTGATGTAGAACAAAGATTAGCAAATAACATTTCCCTTTTTGTCACCCTTGGGAATAATACATAAATGCGGATGATATACAATTGAGAAAAAGTAGAATACAATAAATAGTTGGACTATTGACATTACCAATTGCCTATCCACACTCCCCGTTAAGAACTTAAATTTTGATTTCCTGAATTACCCTCACCTAAATACTTTCTGTTTATTAAAGTCAAATTTTAATTAAGTATATTAATCTTTGTCTATTCACACTCGAAATTATAATTTATTTAGGAAAATGTGCACTAAGCCACCTTAAACTTTAGTCATTTGGCAAATAGTCATCCTGAATTCTAAAGTTGTCCTAATTGATCTTTAAAAGTTTACTAATGTTCCAATAGGTCCTTTTGTCAAGTATCTGTTAACTCCCTAACGGTAAATCAATCTTAACCTTCCCTCTATACAAAAGTTTAACGACTGATTTATTTAATATTTAAAATCTTATTTTATCCTAATTTTTATGTATCTTAAATGAAAAAAAAAAAGTTAATTAGGCCATGGTCCTTTTTCTCCACCATCCTATCTGCTACATTTGAAGTGGGGTTGTCCCTCATCAATGGTTATCATTCATTCCCTCTGATAATGAGAACTTGAATGTAAAAAGGCTAAAAAACAAATTATCTAGGAATGACACAAATAATTCATGCTAAGATCAAGCTCAATCAACTTGGAAAGGTTAACCAATTGAGTGAGGATTGAAGCAGTGGGTGCATTGTCAAAAAGGTTCAAAATTTGGAGATTTGAAAGGTCACCCAATTTAGGTGGAATAGACCCAAATAAGAAATTTTTTAAAAAAAAGATCAAGCCTTGTTAGATTACCAAGATTAGAAAAAGAGTTAGGTATTGGT
This sequence comes from Ormosia semicastrata, assembly GCA_029884595.1. Taxonomy (NCBI): domain Eukaryota; kingdom Viridiplantae; phylum Streptophyta; class Magnoliopsida; order Fabales; family Fabaceae; genus Ormosia; species Ormosia semicastrata. The sequence goes on along the minus strand of JAQQTO010000021.1, from coordinate 5,840,233 downwards.
GCTGAAAGTAAATTTCCAGAGAAATCATTAATTTATAGCTCAAATAACAAACCCAATGTTGAAGGCATTATAGCAGTGAAAATTTTCTCTAAAAGGAAAAAAGACATCAACACACTTGTTCTGGATCAGGTTTTGGGTCCAAAGAAGACGTTCTCTGACTAGGAATGAGAACCTTAGCCCACGTTCATGTCAGGTTAGCGCCCACAATCAAGATAGGGCATAACTCCGAAATGACAACCATGAGAACGATCGTCATTAAACCGAAGTAACTCAGACAATTATGTAATGCCTTTTAATTGTTACTTCTATGTAAGAAGCATCTTTTTATATCAATGAATCAATTATTTTCCCGGCTGTTAGTTCATCTAAGCCAGTACCTCAGTCATGAACTTAAGTCCCTGAGTATTTTGACCCGACATAATCTAAGCTAGTACCTCGGCCATAACCTTAAGTCCACGAGTACTTCAGCCTGATGTAACCCCAATGTTATCACACCTTGGCGAGGTCCAGGAATACAAGGTCTAAAGAGGATCAGTTATTTCAATATCTACACATGATGACCAAATAGGGGAATCCACTTGACTATCAACCGAGGTCAATGAGTGCATTCAAGGGTTTTTCCCCACACCCTTTTGAGCCTGACCTTAACCCATAAACCGACCAAGTTTATAGAGGTTAAGTGTATTCTTACATGATGGCCAGCAAGATAATCCACTTAACTGTCAACCAAAGTCAAGAAGCATATTAAAGGGTTTTCACCCATACCCTTATGGCCTGACCTTAACCCATAAACCGACCAGGTTTACAGTGGTTAAGCGTAACTGACCATAGCCAGGGACTGTGGATCCCATACTAAGAGGTTTCTGTGTCACATACACCTGAAGTTCGACCGTCAACTATTCCTAAACGAACTCAATCATCGAGATTGAGATATGGACTCATCTCGGTCTGGAAAAATGAGTGTTCGCCAAACTAAATGAATCTAACCACCGAGATTGAGCTTTAGACTCATCTTGGTCAAGCAAAACAATTATTCACCAAACCAAACAAACTTGATCATCGAGATCTAGCTTTGGACTCATCTCGGTCAAGCAAAATGAGCATTCATCAAAGGAATGAATACCTAGATCGGGGTGTTGGACCCATCTCGGTAAACCATATGAGCAAATCGCTAAGTATAAAGAAAATACCAAGATCTAGCGTTGTACCCATCTTGGCATTACAAAGGCTAAAATTTGAAGGTGTGAAAGAGGCATCGAAATTGAGTGTTGGACTCATCTTGGTAAAAAGGAAGCAGACATCAATATGCAGAAAATACCAAGTATTGAAATTAAACTATGCCCGAGGTCGGGAGTTGTCCAAATACATAAATAAAGCCTCATACAAAAGGTAGGGAAATGAGAAACTTGGGCATCAGAAGGTGGGGCTTGCATCTTCTAGAGTCTCCACCACCGCCTTAGACCATTCTTAGTCTGCGCCACCTCAATCTTCTCCGCCTCAGTCGCAATAACCCTAACCTCTTCTCGTCCAACCTCTAGTGTAGCTTCTGTCCCATCTCCGCCATCGACCCCTTGGTCCACTTGGTCATTTTGGGGCAGCCACGGGAACGACAACATTTGTAATCTGGCCATCATGGACCTCCCTCAGTGTATCGATCCCTTTTTCATCAAGACCAAGATTAAGTAGGCAGAGTTTGTTAAGAGCATTCTCAAACAATTCCACCACGGACCTCGACCATTCATCTACCATTTGTGTAAGTTCTTCATTCAACCTAGACTCGGTCTATTGAAGAAGTTCACATTGAGCCTGGACATCAGCGAGAGTAGACTCAGTAGAGGCTAAGTTCTCCCTTTTTGAATTCTCTTGAGCCGTTGCTTCAACAAGTTGGACTCAAAGTTCATCGACCTTAGTAGCCTTAGCTCAGAGCGAATCACCGTATAATACATGCAAATCACCAATATGAAAATGGTGTAAAAAATAGTGTATGAATAGCATGATTGAAGATACAAACCCACATAATTCAATTGCAATAAAACATCATTGGGAAACTGGCATGAAAACAAGTAGTGCCTACATAGTAATTGCAAGTTGCAACTATTCTTAATGTAGTAGCTAGCGTGGTGTGCAAGAAAACTAAAATACTCCATTTTACTCCTTATAAATACCACATTTCTTAAGTTCATTGAACACAAAAGATAAAAACAAAAATAAAAATAAAAATAAGAAATAATTTTTGAGAAAATATTGCAGAGTAAAAGGGATAGGGATTAGGGAAATATGGCCACAACTAAGCACAATCATGGTTAGCATTATGATTGTGTATGCCATGTTTAAGCAATTCTTCCCACCTCATATTCATACCTATGTTAAAAAATACACTCACAAATTTACAAGCCTTATGTGCCCTTATATCCGAATTACCTTGCCTGAAGTCTCAGGGGAGCGCCTCAAGCGCAATGAAGCTTTCACTACCATCCAAACCTACCTTGGTGCACACTTTTCTTAAAGAACTAAAAGGCTTAAAGATGAAGTGGTCAAGGATAGCCAGACCCCACTAGTGTTCAACATGGGTGATAAAAAAGAGACCACTGATGAGTTCCAAGGAGCCAAAGTCTGGTGGCTTTCAAACCACACCACCCTTAAAACACAGTCATTTTCATGGTACCTTACTTCAGATGAGAAGAGGTACTTAACTTTCACCTTTCATAAGTGTTACGAAGATCTCATTAGTAGCTCTTGCATCTAACACGTCTTGGAAGAAGGCAAGGCAATTGCAATGAGGAACAAGAAGCTGAAACTGTACACTAACAAACATAGCAATGATTGGTATGAATACAAATGTCCAAGTGGAGTTATATAGTGTTTAAGCACCCTGCAAAGTTTGAAACTCTAGCCATGGACCCAAAGAAGAAGGAAGAGATTATAAATGACCTTGTTAAGTTCAAAATAGGAAAAGAGTACCATGCCAAGATTGGGAAGGCTTGGAAGCGAGAGTATCTACTATATGGTCCTCCAGGTACTGGAAAATCTACCATGATAGCTGCCATGGCTAATTTCATGAACTATGATGTGTATGATCTTGAATTGATAGTAGTAAAGGAAAACACAAAGCTAAGAAAGCTATTGATCGAAACAACGAGTAAATCTATTGTAGTGATTGAAGATATTGATTACTCTCTTGATCTTACTGGTCAAAGGAAGAAGCCAAAGGAAAAAATTGAGGATGAGGAACCCAAAGATCCTTTTAAGAAAGCACAAGAAAAAGAGAACAGGGGAGGTAAGGTAACTCTTTTTGGGCTATTGAATTTTATTGATGGGATTTGGTCAGCATGTGGAGGAGAGTGGATAATCATTCTCACGATTATGTGGACAAATTTGATCCTACTTATTGATATCTAATTTTATTCATAAAAATTTAATATTTAATTATAATATTTTAAACACATAATTTTTCAGGTTTTTATTTACTTTCATTTTATGGATCACTATTTTTTTTTATTTGTATAAAAAAATAAAAATGAATAATACTTTTTATAATTTAAAAAAAAAACTACGGTTTCAGTCAAATAAACAAACTCAAAAAGAAGAGACAAAAACGTGCTTTTTTTTGTCATTGCAAAAGCAATGGAAAAGTGTGATGTTAGATATTTTCAAAAATAGAGCATCAAAGAGATAAAGGAGCTGCGGCCTCCTACGTAACACATGTTGCAGCTCTTTTGCCACATTGGCAAAGTCAAAGCTGTGAAAAAAAGCCAAAAAGGATGAATCATAGAAAATTTCAAATGGGAAAGCTGCAGGAAGAGGGGAAAAGGAAGCAAAATTGAAAGCCAAAAATGGAGTACAGAAAGACGACACATTCTAATCTCACACAACCTAAGGCTTAAAGTAATTTTGAATAGAGTAAGAGGGAGGCAACTCATGGAGTGCATGGTCAAAAAGCAAGAAAAATTCATCAAAGAGGAAATTGAAAAATGACCAATACTCTCTTATACGTTGCTACCTAAGTTGACCACATCCAAAAAGATGGAACAGGCAGCAAAGCAAAGGGGGATGAACAAAAAAGAGGGAGATACAATGAAATATTGAGGGAGGGAAAGCAATGCAGAGAGCAAGAGACATTGAAAGGGAGTTCTGATAGATCAAGAAATGAGGAGAAAGATAAAGAATAGAGATAATTGAAAAAAAAAAGAATGGAGATTAGAGAGGTTGAACACAAAAAAAAAAAAAAAAAAAACACTCCCAAGGCCTCACCATCTTCACTCACAAAAATCTCAACACAGCAACCATCCTTCATGAAATTGAAAGATCTCATCCTCTTCAACTAAAAACACTACAAAAATCAGAGAAAGCCAAAATGCCCAAACACCTTAAGTCTACACAGAAACCTCCATCCTTGTTCAACCAAACCATCTCATCACAACAAAATTCACCCACCAAACTGTTAACAGAGCCTCGTTAGCCCCATTGCAGAACCACTAGTCTGCCACAAACCTGAACCGCCAAACCTCCAACTTTTCCTCCCAAACACAGCAACCTTGAACTACCGGAAACACCTAGAAACCACCGGGAACCCGAGCAAAGTCTGACCCAGAACCACGCTCCGCCGTCCTCCACACTTGCACCTCAGTGCTAGAGCCGCCGTCCTCATCCGAACTAGAACCACCACGCCTCCATGCCATCAATCTAGTAGCTCCTTTGCCGTTCCCCTCCATGGTTCCAGCCACCCCAAGTGTCGTTGTCCAAACCGTCACCACTGCGCATCATCGTGCCTGAATCGGCGTCTGCGGTGTACCCTCCATGCGCTATGAGTCTCGCTTCGTGCTCCCTTGTCGCGACTATAGCCAACCCTACCGTGAGACCTTCCCCTGTCTCGTGAGCAAAACCAAGAACCCTTTTATCTTCTTGTTTCTACTTGTTTTTTACTTTCCCTGTTTTTACTTGTTATTTTATTCTCTCTTTTACCATTTCTGTTGGCTTTTTAGTGTGGGCTTGTTTTGGACTGTTAATTGCTTTTAACATGGCCTATTAAGAGTGTTGATCTGTTATGGTGTGTTTGATGATAGTTTAATTTTGGGCTGACCATGTTCTCTCTTTGAGAAAAATGAGAAAAAAATAAATAAAAATACAAAAAATGAAAATAGGATAGAAAGGATGAAAGTAAATAGAAGAACAGAACAAATAAGTAAATTAGGGAAGTTAATAATTTAAAGAGGAAAATTCCATATGAAAAGAAATGAAAAAGAATAGTGGTTTATTTTCAATTGATGATTTGGATTTGATATGTTTATTATGTTCCCATTATTGTCATTTATGTTTGCATAAAATAAACTCTAAATATAAGATAAGATTCTGATGATAGAATAATTAATATTAGTTGTGATAGCAACGATATCTTGACTTTCTCGAGGTGAGGAGAAGTTGTATGATTTTGTCAAAAGTGCTAGTGAGGTCATAATAATATCCAATAAAAATAATCTTATTTCATATTATTTCTTGTAATAATATCATTATACATTTGTATTTGTGTTTGAATTTAACTCACTCATTTTTGTATTAATGTATAAATCAAACAATTTAAAATTGGCCGATGATGAAAAAATTGACAGAGGATTGAAGTACCTATCAAGTATACTCTTCTCAATACTCTTGAGGCCTTTATATTAGATCTTGCCATGAGCGCTTGTGAGGTCTAATTCTCACATTAAAACTAAAATATTTTTGCAAGCTAAAAATACAATATTTTTGTAAACCAAAATAAAATCATTTTTGTAAAATTAAAAATCCTTAAACAAAAGCGAACAATTTCACATAGTCTCAACACTATGATTGTGGTGAAATCAAAATTCCTTTTTGTCACTTTCAAAAATAAAATTTTTCTTTGCAAAATCCTTTTTAAATAATTTTATTCAAAATATCCCATTAAAAATAAATATTTTGAAAATTCTTTTTCTTGCGAAATTAACACACTTTTAATTCACCACTTTCATATAATATGTTACAGGCCTAGAATTTGTTCTAAAATAATGACTATTTAGTCACTCATTCCATGTCTTAGTCATTATCATCTTTGATAACATGCTGACAAATGGGACATGTCAAAATAAAAATAAAAATATTTTTTCTTTTTAATAATAAAGAACCAATTTAATTAATCTTGCAAATAACACTGAATTAAATAGGTAATCGTTCTTAGAACGGATGGCGTAGGGTGCTAATACTTCTCTATCCATAATCAATCCCCAAACCTCAAACTTTGAAACGCAAACCATCTTTTAGGTAGCTAATTGCACCATTCCATTTAATGGAAAAAGCGATTGGTGACAACTCCCAATACCCTGAAGTGTCCTCTTCTTTTTAATTTCAAAGTGCTTTTCGGGACAGTTGCGACACTACTCTCATTAGAAAAGGAAGGATGGATAAGCAATAGAATTGTCCTATTGTTGATATGAAGTTTTTAAGGTGCTTGCCAAGAACTACTTAGATATTGACTCCAAAAGATTGTTTCCCACTATTGAGATGCTGTTGGGAAAGACCATTATGACACTTGCTGAGAATCTGATGCCTAAGTCGGTTACTAAAGATATGGAGACTTGCTTGCACAATTTGATTAAATCTCTTGAGAAAGCCAGGGAGGAGGCAAAGATGAAGGTAGAGGAGGAAGCAAAAAAACAAAAGGGTGAGGATGAAAAAAAACAGTTGAAGGCATAGAAAGAAAAAAGAACATTTGGCTCAAGAGTAAGAGGTGAAAGATAATGAAAATTCTGTGGAAGGGGTGAAAGAGAATGGAATCATCCATTGTAATCTTTAATTTTGTAATTAGTTTTCTGAAATTTTTGGTCATACATTTAAATAATAGAGTTCAATTTAAAATTACAATTTCATATTCTAATTATTTGGTTAAGGTAAACATTAAATTTAAGATTCTAAACTAATTATAATTCTAAATTTAGAATTAGAATTATTTGCAATCTAACTTCCAAACGGACAATGTGATATTAATGTTGCTAGTGATATTCCTAATTAATGTTGATTCTAGCATTGTGAAGATAGTTAACTCTAAAATATTGATTCTAGATGTTAATCATGTTAAAAAGAACTTATTATATTTAATTATTTTTAACAACTTGTTGTATAAGAAGGTCTATGCTATTTATGACATAGATAAATATTATATAATAGTTATAGTTTATCTTTTTTCGCTTATGCAAAATCTGTGCAGCATTTAGATTCTATATATATGTTTCTGAATCTAAAGAAGCTGGGATTCCTTACTAATCTATCATTCAGACAATGATTCTTGGTATAATAGGTTGTTGCTCTAGACTGAGTTCTGGGTTAGTAGATCATGAGCAACCTGACCCGTTAAGGACGAGTCCTCGCTAACGTTGAGTTCCTTTGGATTAATAAATATACTTATTTATAAGGAGTAAATCTCTCTAAGAATCTCACATAAATAGATGATATAGTTATAAGAGATAATTATCTTAATAAATTCTTATCGTTATTAATAACACTTATTATCCGTTAATATAGATTTAAACGTAATTCTTATTTATCATGATTCTCATATAAATATTACACAAAGTAGTAAAGGTATGCATCAAAACCCAAAATGACCTACCAACCTTATGCAAGGTCTAACTTGAGCATTGGAGTGCCTTTTGCAGGTACCCACCCTTCGCACCATTATCGTGACCTCTGTGTTACAAAGGAAACGACCTTCATCAACCTTATTCAGGTAACCCTCTTAAACTTATTAAGAACATTAGCATCATTTGTAAGAAACGATAAACTTCAAATCCCACCACCACTGTCATGGTAACTACCAGATAGAATCGCACCTCCGTTGCGCAAAACCAGGTGTTCACCAGCCGCCGATTGGGCTCTGCCTTCGCCTAAGACCCAGTCACTGCTCAACCAGAATCTAGGCGTGATGGAGTATAAGCTTCTCTCTCCATTGAGAACCCTTCTCCTCCACTGCAACGTGTTTCAACAATGTAGTGGGTCGATTCACATGGAGCTCCCTCAGGCAATGTCGGACCACGAATTTCGATGTTGCAGCGTCTCGGTGCCAAAGATAATAACAAAGGTGTTCTATCTCAGTAAGATGAATCATACCTCCCTAAGTTATCACAAAGAGAACTAATCTCCTTGGTTAGACTCCAAGACAAATGCATTCATGAATTGGAAAAAGATGCTAACCCAGAAAAGGAGGATGAGAACTGGGTTCCCTACAAGAATCATAACAATCGAAAGGAGCTAGCCTAGGACGGAGATCACAATCTAGAAAATTTCAGGATAGTGGAACCTAAACAAAAAGTTAAGAACCCAATGAGCAAAAATTACAGAAAATAGAAACCTAGGACGTGGAGATCGATCAAGCAAAATCAATATTTCTCTGACGAGTTGATGGCTTACTAGATTCCTAGACGCTTCAAATACCCAACTAACATTGAAGTCTGTGATGGGACCTCGGACCCCCAAGAGCACTTGGATACTTATGTTTTGGCCTTGATGTTAACTTGAGGTGATGACTCTCTCATGTGTCATGCTTTTCTTCTTTTCTTAAATAAAGTCGCCTTGAGATGGTTCATAACCCTAACTCTGAAAATTTATTGATAACTGGTATGACTTATCCTTGAGGTTTTTACTGCACTTTACCACTAGTAAAGTGCAGCAGAAATTCATTTCATGTCTTTCCCATATCAAACAAGGAAAAGATAAGTCATTTCAAGATTATATGGCCCAGTTCAACAAAGAAATTATGAACATCCATGACTGGGATGAGAGGCTTGACTTACATTACATGAAAGAAGGGCTTTGTTCTAGTGCTTTCTCCTTTTCACTCGCTAAGAAAAAACCTCAGACGACGGATGAGTTTTTGGCCAAAGCAGACAAGTACATCAACTCAAAAAACTTTATCCACGCAAGAAGCATGTAAATAAAGAAGAGGAAGCAAAACCAAAATCGGCCCAAGCTCCCTCATTACCCCAGAACTCGAAGCCACCACCGAAGGGAAATACCAAGACTACACCCCCTCAACACACCTCAGGCCCAAATTTATCAAGAGTTCATGAACATGGTGTTCAGAGATATTCAAGAGCCTCCTCCATTGAGAAAACATGCACAAAAAGACAAGTCCAAGCATTATGTGTTTCATGAAAGCTATGGGCATACCACTGAAGATTGCGTCCATCTTCAGGATGCTATTGGATCCTTGATTCGGGATAGGTGTCTGGGCTAATATATAGGCCAATCCCAGAATGATAATTAGAAGGGAGGCAAAAACTATAGTAAAAGAAGTTATAGTCCCCAGAGAAGCCTATCCTCGTATCAGAGAAGGCAGTCACTTGCGAGAAATGAAATTCATAGAGCAAGTCTTGCCCAAGATAATGCCCAAGACCAAGAAAGGGCACAACCTCGAGATCCACACCCTTAGGATAATGATCGCTACCATGCAGAAGTAACCCAGACAATTAATACTATTTTGAAGGGCTTCATTGGTGGTGGTGGATCCAACAATGCAAGGAAGAAAGCTCTCTGGGCTTTATTGAGTATAGTCACCCACTTGATTTCTAAGCCAATGAACGAATCAAGGGTGGCCCCACTGATATCTATTTCTAATGAAGATTATGGAAGCATCATCCCAATTTTATGGTGATATCCAAGATAATCACTAATGCTGAGGTGCGATGCATATTTATTGATCAAGGGAGCTCAACTGATACCATGTTTTTGCACCTTTTTGAAAAGCTGAGATTCTCAAAGAAAGACCTGGCCCTATATACTAGTGAGTTGATTGGTTTTACAAGAGATAAAATCACCCAGGTGGGATACGTTGAGACCCACATGACCTTGGGCAAGGATCCTCTATTCAAAACACTCAAGGTCAAGCTCCTTATTGTAGATTGCCCTTCAACGTACAATGTGATCTTGGGTCGACTCTCCCTTAACGCCTTTGGGGCCGTGATCTCCACCCCCCATCTAGCCATGAAGTTCTTTGACTAATATAACAAGGTTGTCACAATTAAAGGGGACCAAGCAGTGACTCATATGTGTTATAATGAGAGCTTGAAGATTGCTAAAAGACCACAAAAGCCAAACTAGTACGAAAAATCTCTTTCAGTCACTACAGACTCCATCAATGTCATCTTGACTAAATTAGATGTCCATGAGAAGATTTGGGATACCCATCCCCAACCTGATGGAGAACTGGAATCCCTCCAACTTGGTACCAAGCCTGATCAAGTTTCCAAGATTACCTCAAAAAATAAAAGTGCATAGACAATTGATTTTCTTTTACTTAGCTTTAATGTGCCTAAATAGTAAGATATTACAAATGAGGTAAGATAGCAAGTGTTTAGAGCTGAAAGGAACAGAGATAGCATACTGTTAAAAGGGTGGCCATGTGCATAAGGCTCCTACCATTGTTACACACCACACAACCTTATTAAATAATACTTATACATATAAAAAAAAAAAGATCTTTGTAGGTCCCTAAACTTTTTGGGATAATTTAAATAGGTCCCTAAACTAAAAAATTTTGTAATTAGGTCCCTAATGTTCTAAAAATTTGTAATTGGGTCCTTAGATCTATTTACAAATTTGTAATTGGGTCCTTAAATCCAATAACTGATGTATGGATCTAATGACCCAATTACAAACTTTTATAGTTTAGAGGCCTATTTGAATTTTCCCAAAAAGTTTGGGAACCTACAGAGTAATTAAACCTATAAAAAAGCGCAACAAGAATTTTCCAAATTTGTTACCAAATTTAGCTAGGAAATAAATTTTCGGAGCTAAATTTTGAATGCATAGGGTAAAATTTTATCAAGAGAATACCTACAGAATAGTTACAATTTAGTTACGAAATTTAGCTACGAAAATTTTTTGTAGCTAATCCATAGCTAATTAGCTACGAATTAACTATGAAATAAATTTTCCTAACTAAATTTCGTATGCACAAAGGAAAAAAGTTCTATCAAACAAATAACTACAGAATAGCTACAATTTAGCTACAAATTTTACCAAAAAAAACTTATGTCGTACCTAATCCGTAACTAAATTAATTACAAATTAGCTACAAAAAATTTTCGTAACTAAATTTCAATTGCATAAAATTTTTTCCCTCTTTTTAATCCCTTATCCACGCCCAACAACCCGTCCCTCCCAGTTTCTCAAATCTCAAATTTACATCTCTCATTCTCCTCTCTCTCCGCTCCCTCCCTCCACAAATTCTCCTCTCAGCTGTCCTCCACCCAAAGACCTATCACTCCCTCCATTTTCATCTCTCGTTTCCCCTGCCTCTGCCACCACACAGATTTGCGAGCCATCACATCCCTCGCGCAAACCACCACCGGACACCAACAGCCGCACGACCCCTAGTCACCAGAGATATTCGTTTTGCTTCATTACACAAGCGTAAACACAATTCGAGCCTCGAAGGCTAACCGCTCTGAATTGGCTTCAAACATTTCTCAAATCTAAAATCATCTTATACAGGGTGAGGTTTTGCTTATTCCTATTTGTTTACTCGGCAAATAAGAAACAAAAAAAGGAAAGGGGCATGGTTATTGACGAGAGAAGAAATTTATAACTCCATGTTGTTAATGTGCGTTCAATGAACGCACATTCCTCAAATCTATATGGAATCTGAATTCTCCACAGATTTAAAGTAAATCTGAAAGGCGAGTCCCATTTTGACTGCTTTTGGAAGTCATTTTCTTCATCGTCGCTTATTTCCAATTTATTTACAGGAGAAGATGTTGTGCCTTGTTCTGAAGTAGATTCAAAAGGTACCTGAGATAGGCACGTATGTAATGGTTTCCTCCATGAGCAGCCGCGAAAAAGTGTGTCGAGAATGGGGGGTGGGTACCTACAAAGGGACTCCAACACTTAAGTCAGGTATTGAACAAGTAGGGTTATACTATGAATAGCATTTTACTAATATCTATTTAAGGTTACTTAGCATGATATTTATATAGCGTGAATAGAATCATGATGCGATCTGTGTTGAATGCAGATATTTAGGATTCGTATCCTAGTAGAGATTAGCATCCCATTATTATTGTAGTCAATCCCTATAAGTTAGGAACTTTAGATATAGAGGCTACTTAGCAGTTTGAGACAATTATGAGTCCTATAATATCGCAAGATGATGATTGGTTGTTACAGATATTTAGGGATATATCCTGTGCACAAATCTATCGATCTTGATAGGCCCAATGTCGTTCACGCTGCATGGCTCCAAGGTTGGGCCTGTCTCAGTAGCCTTCAGTGACGGGGTCCAGTTGCACGCGAGCAGGGTTGATCCACTAGACAGGATCCCAGATCATGATCCAGAATAGTTACCCCTAGCTTGGCGCTTGGATAGGGTAGCCAAGCGTCAAGTTTCAATAGGATCACCCAGGCATGCAATGAACATAGGAATCCAAAGATTGATATTGGATCCCGGATGTCTTACATGAAATGTTGGAGTCCACGGCATGTCATAATGTACCCCAAGTTTGTTGCCCCCAAGTATTAGCTTTCGGGGCTTCCTTGAGTATTCTTCACATAAACTTTGAACGCAATCTTTAATGCTACAGGTGGTAATAGTCTGTGATTCTCTGGGAAACCACTGCTTTGACTTCATCGAGAATTAAATTTCCTTTAAAGAGGATATCAGTTTCATACTATTTCCCAACTGCCAGCTACTCCCGTGACCAATCAAAAATTGGGAGCATTTAACATGGTTTTCGTGATGCTATTCATACACCTCTTATGGAGCCAATTAGATTGTTTCATTCTCTCTATAAATAGGGAATGTTTGCACTGAAGCTGACATTCTCTTCATTGTATTCCTTTTGTCTTATGATTCTGTTTTGAAGATGATTTCTTTTCGGACACTAATTTCCTTTCCATTCTTTGTGCTTATATGGAGAGTTTTATCCCTTGTGAAGGTCATCACCTTGCATTTTCCAAAATTCTTGAAGATATTTACTTTGCAGTAGATAATTCCTTTGGTGGAGGCTATTCTTTCTCAGTGTAAAGTTTATGTCACTATACATTTAGGGAGCGGAAGCCTTTCTTTCTTGGCGTACACTGAAGTGTTTGACCCACTCAATGTTGTTAGAATGGAGTGGGCTTCTGTTGTGGTGCATAGGGACACTGGAGAGCACTCTGTCCTTGTCTTTCTTCCTTCCTAAGTGATCTGAAGGCACCAACTCAGCCCCTTAGAAGGAAAGATCCTCTGGGAGCAACTTGGGGTGGTCTACTTTCTTGGACTTGCTCTAAGGGTGGCTGCTGGCCTTTATTATCACTGTGAAGGAGGCAGAGAAGAAGAATTGGGATGGTAGCAACTCTGGACCTCAGAAGTAATGTTCCATTAACAGTTGCCAAAGTTCTTCAAAGCCTGGTCAACAGGAAAGAGGCAAGTGCTGGTTCCAAAGGAAATATGGATGTGGCAAACGTCTAGGGTGTTCCTATGGTGATGTTGGTTTGGTCTTTGGGTTCTACAATGGACACTCTTTTCTGAACACTTTTTGATTTTTTTTCTTTTTTCTTTTGTAAAAATAGATGATGTATGGAATGAGATAAATAAATAAAATACTTATTTGAATTCTATCTTATATCTTTTCATTTTTCGCATTCCGCTATTCACATTGCTTTCTTTCTTCGAGGCGAGTCTAACGCTCACCCTGTAGTTATGCTAAGTTGCCCCCAGCTTGGTGCTTGGTTGCTACAATAAAGTGGCAAGTTTCAACTCCTGCCTATGGGATCTGTGCTCCGTGTGAGTTTAAGGGCTTCAACTTGATCTCCATATAAGACCGCCTGGCAGCCGAGGTCAGTATTAAAAATCACTTGGTTCGTGGAAAAAATGGTTGGCTTGTGTGACATTTGGTTCTACTTCTGCTCGTCTTTTCTGATGCCAAGACAGCTATGAAATCCACTTGGCATGCCTCAACTGGGCAGATGTGCCTAGTGTTTTACGTGCCATATTAGGGTTTCTTTTCGAAACTGAATGTTTTTGACAAAAATGTCCTTTAACTATCTTATTCTTTTAAATAAGGTTTAGTGTCGTCTTCATTACACTTTACTGTTTCTGAACATTTGTGACCTTCTGAGGGAAATTTCAACGAGCTTCTGGAAAGAGAGGGGTCGTGACTTTGAGTGTTTTGCAACGCTCAATCCATTCACTTTAAGTTTTTTCCCTCGTATTCCGTATTCTAAAAGTACACCCGTTATCAACCTCTGTGTTTATTTTCTCTTCCATTCTTTTTTTTGGATCATCCTCTCCATAGAGTACCCACTCTGCCATACAATAAGCGGCGGAGGAGTCTTTCCAAGGTTTTGACCTTCATAGGCTTTGAGGCCTTAATGGGTAGGAAGCCTTGATTTCGACATTAGCTTAATGGTCTCGATGGGTGTTTTCCAGGTGTATAATGGCGAGGAGAAAGGCGATGAGGCAAAGGAGAGGAATCGTAGCGGAGCCTCTAGTACTCGCCCCCTATGAGACCCACGTATACTTGGGTTACAGATGATGTTTGGAGGCACACATCAATATATTCCTCTAAGGCGAAACTCAGGGAGCTCTTAAGCTATTTAGAGTTGACAGAGAAAGGTGCGGGAGACAAAGAGTTTCAAGTTTTATGCCCAGAGCATGATGACAGAGTATGCGCGCAATGAGAAAAGGGTCAAGATTTCATGTTCTTGTACGAGGGCCTCATTCTCGACTTCGGTCTTCGACTTTCGTTTACCGATTTTTAGATATCGGTTCTTCGGACCTTCCATGCCTCCTCAACCCAGATTTACCCTAATGGCTGGGGTAACATTTTAGCCTTTGAAAGTAGGGGTGTTCATGGGTCGGGTTGGGTCGGGTTTAGGGGAAAAAATGTCCAACTCAATTAATTGCCATCGGGTTAGTTCGGGTCGGTTTTGAGTAAAATTTTCTGGGTAACCCGACCCGAACCAACCCAATAGCAATCGAATTGGTTCGGATCGGGTAATCGGGTAGGGAATTGGGGAAGAGAGATTGAAATTGGGAATGAAATAAGTGAGTGAGGCTCGATTTGGGTCAGTTTAGGCTATGGGTTTGATCGGATCGGACCCGTGAACAACCCTTTAAGCAATACCCAAAATGACGACGTTTTACTTGGGTAGTCGGGTCATCGGGTTGGATTACTCAACCCGTCACCCGAACCAATTAGAAGCCGGGTTAATCAGGTTGGACCCGAATTGACCTGATGATCCGAACCAACTCGGATATATTATATCGGGTCGGTTCGGGTTGGTCGGGTTCGCGGGTCGGATTGGACCCGTGAACACCCCTATTTGAAAGGTTTTATCAGGTGGTTGGGCTTCGGTATTTTGAGGGGGATTTCTTCTATATTTTAACGTGGTAGAGTATCTAGGGGGAAATGCATTGCATCAGTCCTGGATGTCGGTCAAATCAAGATCCGAGTGGAAGGTGTTTAAAGTCTTCCAAGAAAGCTACAAAGAGTTCAAGCACAAATTTTTCACACTAACGGCAGCACCCAGTACCTGGCTATTTTATCTGAAGCTTAACGGCGAGTGATGATCACATATTTTATACATTAATAAACCCTCATTTTTAGTCATTTACACTCTCTATGTACTTAATTAATTGAGTTTATTATGTTTTGTAAGTTTGGACTTAAATTAGGCTTAATTAATTTTTTTCAGCATGATTTACGTCTTACACTCTTTCTGTATTTTGGCTATATCTTGAGTTTTAGATGTCTAAAAATTATACATTTTACTTGGTAGGAAAGATAAGATATAGCTCTACAACTTTCATGAAGAGCTTTAAGTCAAAGTCAGATATATAGTGGAACTAATTAGGCTTGGAATTCAGAATATGGGTTTTGTGATTAGAACCTGAACAGTGTGCAGTAATCAGAGCATAACTCGGGCTATAAGATCTTAATTAGGCTGAAATTTTTCTATCTACAAGTTAAGACTCATATCTACAACTTTCATGCAGAACACAAGACTCCAATCGGATTCCTTAGAGGTCATATTGGGCTTGGACGTCAGAACAGAGGAGCTGTAATCGGGCCTGAATACTGTGCAGTAATTGGGCCATATCTCGAGCTGTGGGTGGTATTTTGAGTTGAAACTAGTGGCAGTAGAAATCTAATAGAAAATCCTAGAACTTTCATGAAGACCACTTGGCTTCATTCTAACGCATTCAATGACTTCAGAACTGAATGATTTCAGAGACAAAGAATCTTTATAATTTTTCACTCATCAAAAGTCATTTAGCATTTTTCATTCATTTTCCACTCATTCACTCACTAATGAATCACCCCCTTGTCATTTTGTAACTCTCATCCTCTATAAATGGGAGCCTTGGGTGATCATTTAAGGATCTTGGTGTTAGAGATCAAGATTATGCTATTGTGTTGTTTGTTTATCTTGTTATAGTTTTCTTTTGTTCTAAATTGAAGTTATGTTCTTCTTCTTCTTCTTCTTTCTTTCTTTCTTTCATTTTGTTTATGAGTAACTAATTTTCATTTTACTTAGGTGAAAGGGTGAAGCTCTTGGTAATGAAATAATGTTAGATTAATCTTTCTTTCTTGTGCTTAAATGATATATTATCAAGTGGTCATTATATGTATCATATTTTGTTTCCAATAATTTAGAAACCCTACTTGTAAAGTGGAGATCTTGATTTGTTGTAGACAATATATTGGCACAATGAATGCTTGAACCCATTTATAAGTGGTGGTGTTAATAGATGATTAAAGGAATCATAATATAATTACGTATATAATCTTAAATGAACTTTGAATGTTGTATTTTCCGATTGGAACCTCCATTATGTATGATTTCAATTGAGTTATAAAAAGAATTAATCTTATCCTTAATTTACTTACCAAAAGTGGATCTCCTAACCCAAGCAAGTCTTTTTTTTTATTTGTGACTAAGTTTTATCACTTTTATTGTTGTGACAAAATCTTTTCTTTACCTCAAAGAATTTTTCTTCATCAATTCCCTGTGGATCGATCACGGACTCCTGAGATTTTATTACTTGAGACAACCTATACTTGGGTTTGTAACTTATAATTCACATCAAGTTTTTGGCACCGTTGCCGGAAACTTAATTTTAAGAACAAATTTATTAAGGTCATTTCTATATTTTGTATATATTTTTGTGTATATATATATATATATATATATATATATATATATATATATATATATATCTCTTTTTTCTATTTTTTTGTACTTACTAATGCACTAACTCTTTTCTACTCTCCTTTCTCCTTCATGTCTGTAATCATTAATAAAATTTTAATCTTGACTCTTCTCTTCTTCCTCTTTTGCCACTCTAGTGGGGCTCTGCCTCTCTCTCGCTTTTCATATTTTAAATTTACTTTCTACATTTTATTTTTTGTAATTTACTTTCTGTATATTACTTTCTGTACTTTAAATCTAACTTTCTAATTTTCTATTTTTTGTGTCATTTATTTATGTTTACTAACTTTTATTTATGCTTACTAACTTACTAACATACTAACTTATTTACTGCCTTTCATTTTTTGTCATTTATCTTCTCATTTATTTTGTTTACTAACTTACTAACTTAATTACTAATTATCTAACTATCTAACTTTTACTTTATCAGTTATTTAACTTACTCATTGTTAATATATATTTAGTAGTTAGTTTATACCACATCCTTGTTAATATTTAATGGTAGGTTTATACCGCCAGTTTGTACATTTTATTTTCTATTTTAAGTCACTTATTTATGTTTAATTGGTATCGTGATTCAAATTTTAGTCATTTGGTTAAAATTAATCCTGGTACTTTATATATTGATCTGTTTGAATCACAATTACACACATTAAACACAATAGTGGAAAATGAAAGTGTACATGATGAATATGAAAATCAACCATTGCGAATCATGCTTGAGTATTTGTAACCATCTCGAAATTCTAGTCCATCATGTTTTATCTTTCCACTCAATGCTAACAATTTTAGATTTAAGCCGGGTATGATTTCATTACTTCATAATTTCCATGGTTTAGAATTTGAAAGCTCATATTTACATCTAAAAGAATTTGAGGAAGTATGTACTACTTTTAATAATCAAACTTGCACTGAGGAGATTGTTAAGCTTAAATTGTTTCCTTTTTCTTTGAAAGATAAAGCAAAAACTTGGCTTAATGCTTTGAAACCAAGATCAATTGGTACATGGCAAGAAATACAAAGTGAGTTTTTAAAGAAATTTTTTCCAACACATAAAACCAATGCTTTGAATAGACAAAACCAAAATTTTTTCCAAAATTCAAATGAAGCATATTTTCAAAATTGGGAATGTTTTAGAGATTTGTTAAATTCTTACCCACATCATGGTTTTGAAAAATAGAGCACTATAAGCTTCTTTTATGAAGGGTTAACACCTAAAACTAAACAATTTGTAGAAACAATGTGCAATGGTGAGTTTCTTGATAAAGAACCTGAAGAAACTTTAGACTATTTAAACCATTTGGCTGAAAATTCTCAATCTTGGCATAGTACTAATCCTTTTGAAAATTCAATTAGATATAACATTACAAATGCTAGGAATGAAAAATATCATCTTAGTCAAGAAAAAGATCTAAATGCTAGGTGTGCCAGTGTGGCTAGAAAGGTTGAAGCCATGGAATTAGGGAATGTAAAAAAAAAAATCAAATCTGTGCAAAATGAAGAAAGTTGTAGCATTTGTGATGAATTAGGACACTCAACACATGAATGTCCAAAAATTCCTGTTTTTAAAGAAGTTGTGCATAAGTAAGTAAATATAATGAATAATTTTAAAAAGTCTTTTACTTTTTTTTTTAGATTCATATAATCTGGAATGGAGAAATTACCTAAACTTCAGTTGGAGGAATAATAATTAAGCATAATTTATGCAACCACCACCTCCTCAGGCACAGCAGGACTCTCAAAATTCTTAAGGATATGCACTCTATGTCTCACCATATAGGAAAAACCTTGAAGGAACATTGCATGCATTCATAAAAAAGTAAGAGGTCATTAATAACCAAAACACTCAACCCATGATTGACATAAAAGACACTCTTGCTAAACTTTCTTTTGCACTCACCATTCACGAGAAAAAAAACAATTTTTCTCAACCTCAACCAAATCCCAATGGTCAATATAGTCTAAATGAGGGTAGTTCAGAAAACTAACAAATAGATCAAGTCAAGCCAGTGATAGCTCTTAGGAGTGGTAAAGTTGTTGAAAAACAAATTCCTGAACCTTGTGAGAAAGATTATGAATCAAATGCCAAAGATAAGGAAGAAGTTGATAAGCCACCTGTCCAAAATGAGACTAAACTCTTGCCTTCACCCCCATTTCCTCAAGAATTAAACAAACCAAAGAAATTGAACCTCCACACTGAAATTTATGAAATTTTAAACAACTGAAGGTCAATATTCCATTTTTAGATGCTATCAAACAGATTCTTTATTATGCCAAATTTTTGAAAGACTTATGCACAGTTAAAAGGAAATTAAATGTGAAAAAGAAGGCATTTTTGGCTGAATAGGTAAGCTCCATTATTCAGAGCAATAATGTTTTGAAACATAAAGACCCTTGTTGTCCTACGTTTCATGCATCATTGGAGAACATAAAATTGAATAAGCTTTACTTGATCTTAGTGCTAGTGTTAATTTGCTTCCATATTTAGTTTATAAGCAACTCAACCTGGATGAATTAAAACCAACTTCCGTAACTTTTCTACTTGTCAATAGATCAATTAAAATTCTAAAAGGAATAGTGGAAGATGTGTTGGTACAAGTTAATAAATTCATATTCCCTGTGGATTTTATTATCTTGAAAACTGAACCTTTGGTTAATAATTGCAAGTCAATTCCTATTATTTTAGGTTGCTCATTTTTAGCAACATCTAATGCTTTGATAAATTACAAAAATGGATTGATGAAGCTAACATTTAGAAACATGACATTGGTGCTTAATGTTTTCAACATGTGCAAGCAACCATAGGAAGTCTATGACGAAAAGGAGGAAGCTGATGGGATTGAGGCCATTATAAATGATTATCTTCAAAAAGGGAGTTCTTCTACCCATTAGAAGTTTGTTTAATTAATTCATTTAATTCATATACACAATTAGATGATGATATTTCTGAAATATGCTCTTTCCTTGATTGTTCATAGGTAATGGAATACAAAGGATGGAAACCGAGATTCGAAGAGCTGACACCCGTGAATGATAATACCCATGAAGAATTACCCACACTGGAACTAAAATCATTACCTAATGGTTGAAGTACACTTTTTTGGGAGAAGAACAAAGCTTTCCGATTGTAATTTCCTCATCCCTGACCAAAGAACAAGAATGTATATTGTTAGAAGTACTTAAAATGCATAAAAATGTAATTAGATGGACATTAAAGGACATAAAAGGTATTAATCTATTAATTTGTACACATAGAATACATTTAGAGGATAATGCTAAAATATATCAACAACCTCAAAGAAAATTAAATCCACACATGAAAGATGTAGTTAGATATGAGTCATAATCATAATAACATGTATATATTATCTTGTTATTCTTCTAAAAAAAAGAAAAGAAAAAAAAAAAAAAAAAGGTGATTGAAAAAGTACCATGCTCTTATTTGAGTGTGGAGCCCCTGCCAGTAGCAGACTCGTCATAGACTCGGGTGGACCTTTGCACGCTAGTCCTTAAATAAGGTTCGTGTGTCATGCTCTGAATCACATGTTCATGTACCGCGCAAGCATTCCCAGGTTTTAACCGTAGGCTCTGCTTGCTAATAGACAGATAGAAGTGTCTCGTGTTTGCATTCTTGCGTGATAATGCCTCTGAGCTCAATTCCTGGTATTGATTTATTGGGTTCCCGAGCGTAGCTCCATTGGCTGTGGTCACTGGCCATCGTATTCAGATTTTCTCTCTTTAACTATAGGGACGATGCATAGGTTAGGATATCCCACAAGTGGGAGGAGTGCCTTAAGTCTGAAATTCCTTAAAAGAATTCGATGTCTCTTTCAAAGGGCAATAAGATTGTGAAGACTTCTGCACTGGTGACACACAATTCAAAGGTATGCCACCATTTGTAATTACAATGTTTATTTCCTTTATGTTTGTATAATTGTATTTTGGTTTTGGACAGACGATCCTTTAGACAAGATACTTCAGGGGTTTATAGATTTCTTTACCTTGATGGTTTTCTTGAAGTAAAAAGAAAACAAAAAAAAACAAAAAAAATAGTTAATGTTTCTTAATTTCAAACTTTTCTAACAATAGCCAACCTACCCATATAGGTGCTATCATTACCTTTTTCCATTCTTTTTCCTATTTAAACACTCTATTTTCTTCACTTTTCTCTAACTCATAATCTTTCAAAGGGAGTGTGAGTGTAGAAATGGAGGGATTTTTTTCTTCTGTTAGTAGATTTACTAGTATCTGTGTATTTTGTGGGACAAGTTATAGGAAAGGTTTGGAGTTTGTAGACGCAGCAAGCACCGTTGGTCAAGCACTTGCTGTAAGGAATATTCGTGTAGTATATGGGGGAGGTAGCATTGGGTTAATAGGGGTTGTATCACTCTCTGTCAATCTAAGAGGCGATTAAGTTTTAGGTGTCATTCCTGAACCTTTAACTCGAAGGAACATCATTGGAAAGACAATTGGGCTGGAACTTCAAGTATCATCTATGCATGGACGAATAAGGACAATGCTTGAAAACTCTGATGTATTCATTGCCTTACCGGGTGGTTTTGGTACTTTGGAGGAATTTCTTTAGATTATCTCTTGGGCCTAACTGAACATCCACCATAAACTCATAGGTTTGTTGAATGTTAATAATTTCTTTGATAATTTGTTATCTTTAGTTGATCATGCTGTGGAACAGACCTTTATCACACCTTCGGCAAGACGACTCCTTATATATGTTTCAACTGTTGATGAATTAATTGATAAATTATAAACTTTTGTTTATGAACTTGAACCAGTAATAGCTCAGATAGATTGGTCAGAAGGCAGCAAGAAACATGGGTGCGATCTGATACTTCATTTATAACTTTCCTTTACATTTGGTTTTATTAATCGTACTTTATTTCTGTTTAAATTTGTGTAAGGTTTCTCTTTTTAGTAATTTTCATAACAGGTAACATCTTCTATCCTTTACCAATCTATATTTTGACATTGAGGACAATGTTGTGATCTGGTTGGGGGGAAGGATAGTTGTGTGAAAAAAAAACCAAAAAATCAAGAAGTGTGTTTATTAATATGTTTGTTGTGCTTATATGTTTATCAGTAACTCACAAACAATAAAACTAATTAAGGATGACAGAGTAAGGAGTAAATGATTACCTTTGGGAAAATTTACTCTTAAGACGCATCTAAATTGGTGGCAGAGTAAGGAGTAATTAGGTAGACAACTTTGTTGTGTGGAAGTAGCAAGTAAAATTCAAGAAAATTTACATGATTGAGTAAATTATCTTCTTTCTTAAATTTTACATGCTTGGTTATGAATGTTGAATTGGTAGACTGAGAATGTTACAATTATACCTTGTGAGATTTTGAGCCTATTGATGAATGAATTGAACATTTGTACCATTCTCTTCTTCTTGTGTAATTTTCACTCATGAAATTGTTATTCTAGAACTTGCTTTGATTCTTTTTGAGACTACATTTTCACATGCATACATAAACATGATTGAGGCATTTTTCTTGAAATAGTTACTTTAATCAAATAGCCAAGAATGACTAGCGCACAAATAGGCAGTCTTGCTCAGCAGCATATTGTCTCAATATGATATCAAGCATTCTTATGACTTCTTGGAAATTCTCTTATTCCTACCAATGTAAGGCATTGAAAATGGCCTATTCCCGCTTGCTTAACCCCTTTGAGCTTATTTGACCATTCTTTGTTTCGAACTCATTATATGCCTTAAATGAAAAATCATGTTCTTACCTGGCCTTAAGGAATAAGAGAACATTAGCTTTGTCATTGGATGAGTTCTTGAACAAGTGTGGGGATGTGATGGCCTATTCCCCCTTGCTTAACCCCTTTGAGCTTATTTGACCATTCTTTGTTTCGAACTAATTATATGCCTTAAATGAAAAATCATGTTCTTACCTGCCCTTAGGGAATAAGAGAACATTAGTTTTGTCATTAGATGAGTTCTTGAACAAGTGTGGGGATGTGTGTGCAGAATGGTTGAAAAAAATATTTAATTAAAAGATGTATATATTATGTTCATATTGTATTGAAAAAAAAACAAAAAAAAACAAATGTGTAAAAAAGGGCCAGCAAGGCAATAAAAGAAAGGAAAAGAATATGTAAATGGAATTATATTAGGAAGAGTTGGGATTAACTTTCATGCTTGTTAATTGAACTCAGCTCTCACGCTCTTTTATTCTCTTTGATATTACCTTCTCCTTTACCTTGACCTCATTACAACCTTGAATAAAGCCCTCATGATTTGTGTGTGCATGTTTTTTGAGAAGTGGAGAAGTAGAAGATAAGCAAGTTTATGGTAGTGCAATTTCTCATTAGTTGAATTGAGTGAAATACTTACATTTTAAACACTTAAGTATAACCAAGTGGTTTCTAGTACTCAAGAAAGAGGTGAATTGAGTATCAAAACCTTTTCGCAAAAGTGTAAACAAATTAAATATGCTGAAAAAAAAATATTATGCCAAAAATAAAATATTAAAAGGCGTAAATGAAAAGACGTAGAGGGAAGAAAAGCACTGAAGAATAGCCAACAAATAAATTATAGGAAATAATAAATTAAATGCAGATAAACAAAAGAATAGGGATAAGAAAAGCAGGCACGATATTTATATTGGTTCAACCACCAACCACTTGTGGTCTACGTCCAGTCCTCAAAACACTATTCGAGATTTTTCACTATGTATACAAGTTTCAATAGGTGCTTGCTACCATTACAAAATAGAGTACTTTTCACACAAAATAACCTAGAAAATAAGTCAGACAGTTAGGCAAATTTAGAAATGACCCAAAGCCTCTATTTATAGAGCAATTCAAGAAAATAGTCAGTGGGTGTAATAAAAGCTCGTAAATTGAACAAATATGACCATTTATTTCCATATCAGAATCCGTGTTTATTCAAATAACCTCTGTGTTATTCGAATAACACATTTTGTAGAAGCTTCGTGAAAATCAGTCTGATATGGGTTATTCGAATAACCTATACGTTATTCGAATAACTATTGAGTTATTCGAATAACTCACTTGTGAAAAAAGTTCTAGAAAAGCCTTTTATTCGAATAGCTAATGTGCTATCCGAATAATAGTTTAAAAAATAAAGGCTCGCAGCAAGATTTGAAAGACATTATTCGAATAATTTAAATACTATTCAAATAACAGTTTAAGAAACAGAATCTGCTGGATGGATTTATTCGAATAGAAGGAACATTATTCGAATAATATTATTAAAAAATAGTTTTAAGATAATTCATGATTTATTTCTAAATCACTTATAATTTTTTTAAAAGTAATTAGATATTTTTATCTTATCTTTCAAAACAGTGAGATATTAAAGAGAGCTCCGTACAAAAAGACTCTTAAGTCCTAAAGCTATCCTTAAAAGATCTTGGACTTGGTCTTCCCATCATTTTCATTTTTATCTTTATGTTTGTTATCATCAAAACCATTCTTCAAAGACAAATGTTCAATCACATTGGGAATTGAGAGAGAATCCTGTAAAGATCTATCATTCTTGACTCATGCTTTTCAATTAAAATTTCATTGCTTGTTGATTTGAGATGTGAAGAAATGTTACCTCATAAATGTTTCGATCCCTTGAATTTATGATTGCTCTTCATTATTTAATATTATTGGAAATTGAGTCTTTTAGAGTGTTTAGCTTTTGAGTCTGTGTCCTTTTTTTTTAGTCTTGTGTGTTTTGACTAAGAGTGCAAAAAATTAAGTGTGAGGGAATTTGACGATCACATATTTTATACATTAATAAACCTCATTTTTAGTCATTTATACTCTCTATGTACTTAATTGATTGAGCTTAATTATGTTTTGTAAGTTTGGACTCAAATTGAGCTTAATTGATTTTTTCCAGCATGATTTACGTCTTACACTCTTTCTGTATTTTGGCCATATCTTGAGTTTTATATGTCTAAAAATCATGCATTTTACATTGTAGAAAAGATAAGACATAGGTCTACAACTTTCATGAGATCTCTAAGTCAAAGTCAGACATCTAGTGGAACTAATTAGGCTTGGAAGTTAGAATACAAGTTTTGTGATTGGAACCTGAATAGTGTGCAGTAATCAGAGCATAACTCAGGCTGTAAGATCTGTATTGGGCTGCAATTTTGGTATCTGTAAGTTAAGACCCATATCTACAACTTTCATGAGGAACATAAGACTCTAATCGGACTCCTTAGAGGTCATATTGGGCTTGGAAGTCAGAATAGAGGAGCTGTAACTAGGCCTGAACACTGTTCAGTAATTGGGCCATATCTCGAGCTGTGGGTGGTATTTTGAGCTAAAACCTATGGCATTGGAAAGCTAACAGAAAATCCTTGAACTTTCATGCAGACCACTTGGCTTCATTCTGACGCATTCAATGACTTCAGAACTGAATTATTTTAGAGATAAAGAATCTCCATAATTTTCTACTCATCAAAAGTTATTTCACGTTTTTCACTCATTTTCCACTCATCCACTCACTAATGAATCAACCCCCTTGTCATTTTGTACCTCTCATCCTCTATAAATGGGAGCCTTGGCTGATCATTTAAGGATCTTGGTGTTAGAGATCAAGATCATGCTATTGTATTGTTTGTTTATCTTGTTGTAGTTTTCTTTTGTTCTAAATTGAAGTTATGTTTTTCTTCTTCTTCGTTCTTTCTTTTATCTTGTCTATGAGTAACTAATTTTTATTTTACTTAGGTGAAAGGGTGAAACTCTTGGTAATAAAATAAGGTCAGATTAATCTCTCTTTCTTGTGCTTAAATGATATATTATCAAGTGGTCATTATATGTATTGTATTTTGTTTCCAATAATTTAGAAACCCTACTTGTAAAGTGGAGATCTTGATTTGTTGTAGATAATATATTGGTACAATGAATGCTTGAGCCCATTTAGAAGTGGTGGTGTTAATAGATAATTAAAGGAATCATAATATAATTACGTATATAATCTTAAATGAATTTTGAATGTTGTATTTTTCGATTGGAACCTCCATTATGTTTGATTTCAATTGAGTTATAAAAAAAATTAATCTTGACCGTAATTTACTTACCAAGAGTGGATCTCTTAACTCAAATAAGTCTTTTTTTATTTGTGACCAAGTTTTATCACCTTTATTATTGTGACAAAATCTTTTCTTTACCTCAAAAAATTTTTCTTTATCAATTCCCTGTGGATCGACCTCGGACTCCCAAGATTTTATTACTTGAGACAACCTGCACTTGGGTTTGCAACTTATAATTCTCATCAAGTTTTTGATGCCATTGCCGGGGACTTGACTTTAAGAACAAATTTATTGAGGTCATTTCTATATTTTGTATATATTTTTGTGTGTGTATATATATATATATATATATATATTTCTCTTTTTCTATTTTTTTGTACTTACTAATGTACTAACTCTTTTTTACTCTCCTTTCTTCCTTTGTAATCTGTAATCATTAATAATATTTCAATTTTGACTCTTCTCTTCTTCCTCCTTCACGGCTCTGGTGGGGCTTTGACTCTCTCCGATTTTCATATTTTAAATTTACTTTTTGCACTTTATTTTTGTAATTTACTTTTTTATATTACTTTTTGTACTTTAAATCTAACTTTCTAATTTTCTATTTTTTATGTCATTTATTTATATTTACTAACTTTTATTTATGCTTACTAACTTACTAACATGCTAACTTATTTACTTGTCATTTATCTTCTGTCATTTATTTTTGTTTACTAACTTACTAACTTAATTACTAATTATCTGACTATCTAACTTTTACACTATCAGTTATTTAACTTACTCCTTGTTAATATATATTTGGTGATTGATTTATATCACACCCTTGTTAATATTTAATGGCGGGTTTATACCGCCAGTTTGTACATTTTATTTTTTATTTTAAGTCACTTATTTATGCTTAATTGGTATCGTGATTCAAATTCTGGTCGTTTGATTAAAATTAATCCTGGTACTTTATATATTGATCTATTTGAATCACAATCACACACATTAAACACAATGATGAAAAATGAAAGTGAACATGATGAACATGAAAATCAACCATTGCAAACCATGCGTGAGTATTTACAATCATCTCGAAATTCTAGTCCATCATGTTTTATCTTTTCACTCAATGCTAACAATTTTAGATTTAAGCTGGGTATGATTTCATTACTTCCTAATTTCCATGGTTTAGAATTGGAATGCCCATATTTACATCTAAAAGAATTTGAGGAAGTATGTATTACTTTTAATTATCAAACTTGCACTGAAGAGATTGTTAAACTTAAATTGTTTCCTTTTTCTTTGAAAGATAAAGCAAAAACTTGGCTTAATGATTTGAAACCAAGATCAATTGGCACATGACAAGAAATGTAATGTGAGTTTTTAAAGAATTTTTTTCCAACATATAAAACCAATGCTTTGAAAAGACAAATTCAAATTTTTTACCAAAATTCAAATGAAGCATATTTTCAAAGTTGAGAACGTTTTAAAGATTTGTTAAATTCTTGCTCACATCATAGTTTGAAAAATGATGCACTATAAGCTTCTTTTATGAAAGGTTAACACAAGAAATCAAACAATTTGTGGAAATAATGTGCAATGGTGAGTTTCTTGATAAAGAACCTGAAGAAGTTTTAGACTATTTAAACCATTTGGCTGAAAATTATCAATCTTGGTATTGTACTAATCCTTCTAAAAATTCAATTAGATATAACCTTACAAATGCTAGTAAAGAAAAATATCATCTTAGTCAAGAAGAATATCTAAATGCTAGGTTTGCCAGTTTGGCTAGAAAGGTTGAAGCCATGGAATCAGGGAAAGTAAAAGAAATCAAATTTGTGCAAAATGAAAAAATTTGTAGCTTTTGTGATGAATTAGGACACTCAACACATGAATGTCCAAAAATTTCTATTTTTAAAGAAGTTGTGCATGAGCAAGTAAATGCAATGAATAATTTTAAAAAACCATTTACTTCTTCTTTTTTAGATTCATACAATCCGAGATAGAGAAATCACCCGAACTTCAGTTGGAGGAATAATAAGCAAGCACAATTTATACAACCACCACCTCTTCAGGCACAGCAGGACTCTCAAAATTCTCAAGGATATGCACTCTATGTCCCACCATATAGGAAAAACTTTGAAGGAACATTGCATGCATTCATAAAAAAATAAGAGATCATTAATAACCAAAACACTCAAGTTATGATTGACATAAAAGACACTCTTGTTAAACTTTCTTTTGCACTCATCATTCACGAAAAAGGAAAATTTCCTTCTCAACCTCAATCGAATCGCAAGGGTCAGTATAGTCTAAATGAGGGTAGTTCAGAAAGCTAACAAATAGATCAAGTCAAGTCAGTGATAGCTTTTAGGAGTGGTAAAGTTGTTGAAAAATAAATTCCTGAACCTTATGAGAAAGATGATGAATCAAGTCCCAAAGATAAGGAAGAAGTTGATAAGCCACCTGTCCAAAAAGAGACTAAACTCTCGCCTCCACCCCCATTTCCTCAAGCATTAAACAAACCAAAGAAATTGAACCTCCACATTGAAATTTATGAAATTTTTAAACAACTGAAGGTCAATATTCCATTGTTAGATGCTATCAAACAGATTTCTTGTTATACCAAATTTTTGAAAGACTTATGCACTATTAAAAGGAAATTAAATGTGAAAAAGAAAACATTTTTGGCTGAATAGGTAAGCTCCATTATTCAGAGCAATAATGTTTTGAAACATAAAGACCCTGGTTGTCCTACTGTTTCATGCATCATTGGAGAACATAAAATTGAACAAGCTTTACTTGATCTTGGTGCTAGTGTTAATTTGCTTCCATATTCAGTTTATAAGTAACTCAACCTGGGTGAGTTAAAACGAACTTCTGTAACTCTTCTACTTGTCGATAGATCAATTAAAATTCTAAAAGGAATAGTGGAAGATGTGTTGGTACAAGTTAATAAATTCATATTCCCTGTGAATTTTATTATCTTGGAAACTAAACATTTGGTTAATAATTGCAAGTCCATTCCTATTATTTTAGGTCACCCATTTTTAGCAACATCTAATGTTTTGATAAATTACAGAAATGGATTGATGAAGCTAACATTTGGAAACATGACACTGGAGCTTAATGCTTTCAACATGTGCAAGCAACCACAGGAAGTCTATGACGAAAAGGAGGAAGCTAATGGGATTGAGGCCATTATAGATGAACTCAGCTCTGAAGCTCTTTTATTCTCTTTATTATTTAACTTGTCATATCCATATTACCCCCTCTTTTACTTTGACCCCATTACAACCTTGAATAAAGTCCTCATGATTTGTGTATGCATGTGTTTTGAGAAGTGGATAAGTAGAAGATAAGCAACCTTATGGTAGTATAATTTCTCATGGGTTAAATTGAGTGAAATATCTACATTTTAAATACTTGAGAGATTAAGAGAAAATCGTATGAAGATTTATCATTCTTGACTCATGTTTTTAATTGAAATTTCATTGCTTGTTGGTTTGAGATATGAAGAATCATTATCTCATAAATGTTTTGATCCCTTGAATCTATGGTTACTTTTCATTATTTAATATTATTAGAAATTGAGTCTTTTAGAGTGTTTGGCTTTTGAGTCTATGTCGTTTTTTTTTAGTTTTGGTCTTGTGTGTTTTGCCCAAGAGTGCAAAAAATTAAATGTGAGAGAATTTTATGATCACATATTTTATACATTAATAAACTCTCATTTTTAGTCATTTACACTATCTATGTACTTAATTGATTGAGTTTGGTTATGTTTTGTAAGTTTGGACTCAAATTGGGCTTAATTAATTTTTTCTAGCATGAATACGTCTTACACTCTTTCTGTATTTTGGCCATATCTTGAGTTTTAGATGTCTAAAAATTATGTATTTTACATTTTAGAAAAGATAAGACATAGCTCTACAAATTTCATGAAGAGCTCTAAGTCAAAGTCAGATATCTAGTGGAACTAATTGGGCTTAGAAGTTAGAATACGAGTTTTGTTATTAGAACCTGAACAGTGTGCAGTAATCAGAGCATAACTCGGGCTGTAAGATCTGTATTGGGCTGAAATTTTGGTATCTGTGAGTTAAAATCCATATCTACAACTTTCATGAGGAACATAAGACTCCAATTGGACTCCTTAGAGGTCATATTGGGCTTGGAAGTCAGAACAGAGGAGCTGTAATTAGGCCTGAATACTATGCAGTAATTGGGCCATATCTCGGGCTGTGGGTGGTATTTTGAGCTGAAACCAGAGGCATTGGAAAGCTAACAGAAAATCCTTGAACTTTTATGCAGACCACTTGGCTTCATTCTGATGCATTCAATGAATTCAGAACTGAATTATTTCAGAGACAAAGAATCTCCATAATTTTCCACTCATCAAAAGTCATTTGGCATTTTTCACTCATTTTCCACTCATCCACTCACTAATGAATCAGCCCCCTTGTCATTTTGTAGCTTTCATCCTCTATAAATGGGAGCCTTGGCTGATCATTTAAGGATCTTGGTGTTAGAGATCAAGATCATGTTATTGTGTCATTTGTTTATCTTGTTGTAGTTTTCTTTTGTTCTAAATTGAAGTTATGTTCTTCTTCTTCTTCTTCGTTCTTTCTTTTATCTTATCTATGAGTAACTAATTTTTATTTTACTTGGGTGAAAGGATGAAACTCTTGGTAATGAAATAAGGTTAGGTTAATCTCTTTTTCTTGTGCTTAAATGATATATTATCAAGTGATCATTATATGTATTGTATTTTATTTCTAATAATTTAGAAACCCTACTTGTAAAGTGGAGATCTTGATTTGTTGTAAATAATATATTGACACAATGAATGCTTGAACCCATTTATAAGTGGTGGTGTTAATAGATGATTAAAGGAATCATAATATAATTACGTATATAATCTTAAATGAACTTTGAATGTTGTATTTTCTGATTAGAACCTCCATTATATGTGATTTCAATTGAGTTATAAAAAGAATTAATCTTGTCCTTAATTTACTTACCAAGAGTGGATCTTCTAACTCAAGTAAGTCTTTTTTTATTAGTGACCAAGTTTTATCGCCTTTATTGTTGTGACAAAATTTTTTCTTTACCTCAAAGAATTTTTCTTCATCAATTCCCTGTGGATCGACCTCGGACTCCCGAGATTTTATTACTTGAGACAACCTGCTTGGGTTTGCAACCTATAATTCCCATCAGGGAGCCAGTATTTTGCTTATACTGGAATCAGTAGGCGTGGGCCATTTCCATTGAGTCCATTGAAAAGGAAAGGAAACAGCTTGATGAGGGCGAGATTGAATGTGTCGACTTCATAATTAGATGGGAGACTAAGGTTAGCTCGATTAAATGCAAAGATATTCTAAGCATTTCTTATGATGATTTCCTCTGGGCTATCCTTGGTAAGGGATATAATTGCTAGATATTGCTCCTCTTGTCTCTTTTTCGCATTTGATTTTTCATTTTTTTTATTCTTTTTTACCTTTTCTTGTTATGTTTGCAGATAACATAGCCACTAACAAGGGTACTGCATCCTCTATTGAAGCGCTTCAAGCCTTTAAGGCGAGGAAGAATTAAGCTGGATCTTCACGTCCTCAGCCCGTCGTTGTTCCAAATCTCATTATCTGGGAACTGATTTCAGAGCTTCCCTCAGAAACTCAACGAGGAAGGAAGAGGAAAGTTATGGAGAAACAGAAGGCTATGACTAAAGAGCGCGATAAGATCATCGCCGTGGAGGGAGATCCTAGCCAAAGGATAAATCCCTTGCCTTTGATTACTGGGGATAGGTTGCCCAGGGAGTTCATTGATCAAGTCCTCCTGAGTGATGATGTTGTCAAACTCATCACTCGTACTAGGGTTCTGAAAGCCCTATTCGTATTCCAAACTTTTGCCCTCCGGGCTACGGCTGAGGCCCGATTTCTTGAAAAGACGGTGGCGGCATTCGAAAAGAAGTCTCAGGATGAACTGAAAGTGATGGAAGCCCAAGGGAAACAACAACTGGAACAAGCCCTCAAGGGTAAAGAAGAGTTGGAGGCGAAGCTTGCCAGGTTGGAGAAGGAGCTTGCTCATTCTCAAACTCTACTTACCAATGAAAAGAAACGGTTTGATCAAGTTGATGCCGTCAATGCCACCCTTCAGGCTAAGGTGACGGAACTGGAGAGGGAGAGTGCTGAACTATTTACTATCAGCACCAATATAGGTGTCGAGCAGTTCAACAATGTAGTCGCTCAAGTTCGGTAATTCAATCCTGATGTTGAGTTAGCCTTGTAGAATCTTAGTCTATATAAGGTTTTTTCGAGATGGACATCTAGTTATTACAGGGTCAATTAATGAACCGGCTGCTGCAACCCTTACTAAAGAGGCTCCCACTCCCATAGTGGATTTAACTAAAAGGGATCTAGACACGGATCAACAGAGTTCATCTGGAGATGAAGCTGAGGAATAGCCTTCTATTCCTTCCCTCTCTTATTATGATATTTTGCTGCCTCTGCATGGGGCTTTTTAACTTTTGTAAGGACAATTTCCCTGGCGTTTAATTTATTTCTCCTTGTGATTAGCTTTGCTCCATGTGTTTATTTATTTCCATTATCTATTTTGGGTCCAATGCCCTTTTTGGTCTTTTATGTAACCATTTCATGGACTTGAAAATTTTCCAAACTTTGGAACCCATGGTCCCGGGGTCCAATGCCCTTAGGGCATTTGAAAATTCTTTTAGGACTTAGGTATTAAATAAAAGAAACTATTTTCGGGATCCTTTGCTAATTGTTTTGGCTTTTAGGAACCCTTACGACTTTGGTTTAAGGTAGAAACCTTGTCTAAGGTCCGTTACCAATTGCTTTGGTATTTGGGATTCCCCATGACCTAGGTATATTTTAGTTACTGCCTTGTCTGGGGTCCATCGCCAGTTGCGTTGGCATTTAGCATCCCTTAGGACTTCAGTGTAATTATGCAGTCCTTACCGGGGTCTTTTGTGTTTATGGTTTAATGAGTGAATTTTCTTAAAACTTATGATTTTTCTATTACACAACCTTTTTAAAGTAAGACAACTCGCGATGGCTACCATAATGCTGCCAACTACTATGCCATAGAAGTAGATAAGTAAAGATCACTTTGTTTTATTGATTCAATAGGGGACTAAGGTCCCTGTTCGCTCTTTTGCTTACCGCAAGTGCACGGGTCATTCAAGTAATAAAATGAAAAATAAAGTTCGTTCCCTCAAGGATAAGTTTACTTTCAATGCTAAGTATCAACCGATAGCTTACCTGATTCTATTCAAGAACATAAAAATAGGGGAAAGCATAAAAATACTAAAGTCTAGAAAAGCAATAAAGATAAGTGGTTTGGAGATTAAGGAAATCCTTCTTCACCCTTTATTTCAACCAACAATATGCAATCCTCTTCATAAATATGAACATAATAATTTGGTTAGCTTAAGAATCTACATTAGCTAAAAGCCTATGTCTAGGTCAATTAACCATGGTTTCAATTACCTAACTCACTAAGTTTCTTTGAGAGCTAGCGCAACATCCACTCATTAAGATCTATTCTCAAACACACACTATGCATGGCTAATAAGTATATTTTTATCCCATTAGCGAATCAGTGCATCCAAACTAATTAAATGAAATAAAACATGCATCGATCATACATATGATCTCAAATCTAAATTCCTATGTCTAGGTTCATTAGATTTTATCAAATTAACTTAAATGATGATCAGACACTCAAGAGCATTAAGAACAATATGATTGAACAAAACCATACAAACTCAAAGGAGAACAAAATCATTAATATTCATAAAAAGGATTCAAAGTATTTCCTAAAACAATTGTTACATCATTGAACACGAAATTACAACACAAAATACATGCTCAAAGAATGAGAAAGAGAAGAAAAAGTAGGGGAAAATGAAGAAAGGCTTATGGATGTTGTCATTGATGCTTGAATCTCCCTCCATGAGGAAGATAGCCTCCAACCTTAGCTCCCTTGGCCTCTTTTAGCCTCAAAAATAAAAAAATAGTGCAGCTTCTCTAAAACCTAAAAAGTCATCAATAGAAAATCTAATAAAAACCTATTTATAGGCTCAGCCAGCCGCCTCACGCCGCGGCATTCATATGCCTATACCACAGCGTATTTCAATTTAGCCCACTAACGTCGCGACACTAATATGCCTACGCAGCGACATACAAATTCGTAGCTCTCTACCAGAATAGGGGAATGCACCACCATGCTGCGACATTCATATGCCACGCCGCGGCATAAGATGTTGAACTTCACACTTGGCTTCCTCTTCCAGTTTTGGCTCAAATGCTCCATATATCAGCTTGTTTGGAGTCCTTCCTATAATAGAGAAATTACCAAATCAATAAAAGTAAAAAATCCACTCAATCAATTTCTTCTTATGCTCAATTTGCTTAATTACATATAAGAAGATATCAACATTGCATTTCAACAAATATAAGCCTATGATCTCCTAAATATGCATATTAACAAGGACTAAGCTATCATTAAAGCACATATATGGGGCACAAATAACTACATTTCATGGAGTTATCAATCACTACAAAGTGTTTCCATAGTATTTGGGGCAGATCAAACATGAAGTAAACTTAAAAACTAGGCCTTAGGAGGCACCTAGCAATAGTATTTTCTAAGTTTGTCCGCATTCCAGTAGTTCTTAATCGGTCTGCCTGTTAATGTCTCCAGTGTATAGGCTCCTTTGCCAGTGTTGATCACGATACGGTAGGGGCCTTCCCAATTATGAGCTAGCTTTCCTTGGGAGGCATTCCTACCTCCAATGTTAGCTCTGCGGAGGACTAGGCCACCCGGCTAGAATTCCTGGGAACAACATTTCGGCTATATCATACCGTTGTCTTCTATTTGATGGCGGCATCACGTATGTGAGTAACACACCTTTTTTCCTTCAAAAGATCTCAGTTTTCCCTTATCAATCTGGGGTTAACTTTTAGAGAGAAGTGTTGAAGGCACCAGCTGGGTTCTCCTATCTCCACTGGGATTATAGTCTCACACCCATAGTGAGCTTGAAAGGAGTCTCACCTATTATGGAATAGGGTGTGGTCTGGTATGCCCACAGGACGTGGTCCAACTATTCGGCCCAGTTGCCTTTAGCTTCATCCAGCCTTCTTTTTAAGCTTCGAACTATAACGCGGTTGACGACTTCCACCTGTTCGTTTGTTTTAGGGTTTTCCATAGCGCTATAATGGTGCTTGATTTTCAAATCAACGAGTAGCTCTTCAAACTCATTATCTTTAAACTGTGTCTCATTGTCTGTAACAATGGATTCCGGGACTCTAAACCTTATAATGATATGGTGCCATGTGAATGTCTAAATTTGGGCAGAGGTGATAGTGACTAATGGTTCTGCCTTAATCCATTTAGTAAAATAGTCAATGGCCACCACTAGGAATTTTAACTGTCTGGGCGCTTGAGGGAATGGACCCAGGATATCCATACCCCACCTGTAGAACGGCCAGGGTACAGATGTTGTGGAGAGTTCCTCAGATGGCAAAAACTTATTATGGACTTTTCGCAAGCGCACGAATGGTACAAGTAGTAAAATAAAGATTGTTTCCACGAGGATTGATTGATTATCAACTCTTACGGAAACTTTGATTATTTAAGCGATAAAGATCAATAGTGAAATTCAATCAAGATTAAAACAAAAATCAAAGCAATAAAGAAAGCAAACAAATCAAGAAAGGACAAGATTCAACTAAGATTTAAAGGCCTAAAAGTAGGAATTCACTACACTACCCCCTATGATAAATTGTAATCTTATCTTTGCTAATATTCAATTATGTTCTTGAAGGTGGTTTGTCCTAAATTATTTAAAGCCCAATTTCTTGGCATTAAATATGCTAAAACTTCATCAATCTCATTCTCATGATAATTAATCCAAGTTCCAACTCATTAAGTTTCATAACAGTCGTTTACCCCTCGAAGGATTTAAGCCTATGTCTAGGTCTTAATTCCTAAGTTCAAATCTTGGATTATCAAGCAATTAAATTTCATCTTTCGATCATTCACCTAAAACCTAAAATCATGTAAATATGGCGCGTAACATACCACAAGCATTAGGCATACTAAGAATCAATCAAGAACAATAATTTCATATTAACAAATAATGAAATTAACAATATAACATAGAGAAATAGAGAGTTTTATCTCAATCCTAGAAAAAAGGGATTTAGCCACTCATGGCTAATGTAACACAATTAAGAATAAAGATTAAAGAAACAACCATGATTCCAAAATAAAAAGAGAAAAATAGGACTTCTTTGCTATTCTCAAAGTTTGCCATAGCTAAGAAGTGCTTTAGGTTTGAGGGTTTGCTTCTATTTATAACAATTAGGGTGAAACTGCCTCTTTTATGCTCTAGAATACCTCAAACGGCCGTGTAAGCTTTAAAAACAATGTATTTTCAATGTAATGTGACATACAGCTGTGTGACCAAGTGACACGGCCGTGTTTCCTAAAATTAATCAGACAGAAGCGTTTCCTAAGTTAGACATAGTCGTGTCTAACTAAAAACCCTATCAAAATGTCACTGTTTGAAAAAGTGATCTTCATGAAAGTTGTATCTCTTTTTCTTAGCTTTCCAATGCCATTGAAATCACTTAGTTTCGACCTTTGTAGCTCAATCTATGCTCATTTTATCATGCAAAGGTCAAAAACTTCACGAATCTTGGTCATATAAATTCTGAACTCCACTCCATTACAATGAATCCTTCCAAAGCTTCATAAAGCCATGTCAAAACACCTTTTTTGGATCTAAAATATAGAGAAAGACCAATCATGAGATACCAAGGATAATTAGATTAAAAGTGGCATAAATTCCAACATAAATCAACCAAAGCAAACCTAAATCCACCTCAAATCAAGCACAATATGTGTTATCAACACATTAGTAGAGCATGGTATTCATATGAGTGTCGTTGGTATTTGTCACAAACTTGGACATGTGTCATTGAGTTG
The DNA here is from genome assembly GCA_029884595.1 of Ormosia semicastrata. NCBI lineage: Eukaryota > Viridiplantae > Streptophyta > Magnoliopsida > Fabales > Fabaceae > Ormosia > Ormosia semicastrata. The sequence continues at coordinate 5,803,012 of JAQQTO010000021.1, read as the reverse complement.
GCCTCTATTGTAGGCCAATAGTATCTAGCTGTGAGTGCTTTCAAGGTTAAGGCTTTGCCTCCCAAATGATGTCCACATCTCTCTTCGTGAACCTCTGCCAGTACATATTCTGCTTCTTTTGGCATAAGGCACTTAAGTAGCGATGAGGAGAATCCACTCCAATATAACCAGCCATCATAAATGGTATACCAATCTGTAGTCTTCACCAATTTGGAGGCTTTTTTGGGTTTTCTGGGCGGATTCTGGACTTTAGATATTCTATTATTGGGGTGATCCAAGTGGGTTCTTGCTCTTCCACCTAGAAGATGTTTAAGTTCATGATGGAGGGTTGTGAAGGGTGTCTTGGATCATGTATAGTTGTTACCCGGACTCTTCGTGCTGGCTAATTTAGACAAGAGGTCAGCCCTTGAATTCTGTTCGCGGGGTATGTGCTCTACCCTTACTGTACAGAAGCTTTGGAGGAGTCCTTGCACCTTTTCTATGTATTTTTACAAAAAAGACTCCTTGGCATGATAGTCATCTCGAATCTGGGATATCACGAGCTGAAAGTCACTACAAATGGTGATTTTCGTGGCTCCTAATTCTTTAGCCATCATCGGTCTAGCGATGTATGCTTCATATTCCGCTTGGTTTTTTGAAGTGAGGAATTCAAATTTCAAAGAATTTTCAATGGTTACTCCTTCAGAATTCTCAAGGATTACCCCGGTGCCACTCCCTTTGGGGTTGGAAGATCCGTCAATGAATATAGTCCACGATAATTAAGAATCACCATTTTCTGAAGTAAGCTCAGCAAGGAAATCGAAGAGTGCCTATGCCTTGATTGCAAATTTGGGCTCGTATGCAATTCTGAACTCGGATAGCTCGATGGACCAGGCGATCATTCTCCCTGCTAAGTTCGATTTATAAAGTATCTAGCAGATAGGTTGATCTGTCCTTACTGCTATTGGATGACACTAGAAGTATTGTATGAGCCTTCAGGCCATAACGACGAGGGCAAAGGCAACCTTCTCTATCTTTTGATATCAGAGCTCAGGACCTTGCAATACTTTACTCATATAATAAATCGGCTTTTGACCTTTGGCCATCTCCCGGATAAGCACTGAACTGATGGCTTCTTTATGAATAGAGAGGTATACGTATAAAGTCTCTCCGGGTTCTGGCCTGGTCAGGATAGGGGGAGATAATAATAGAGTCTTCAAAGATGTAAAGGCGTCCTCACACTCTTGAGTCCACTCAAAACCTATCCTATTTTTTAACTGTTTGAAGAGGGGGGATGTGTGACTAGCTTCAGCGAGGAAGCGTGTGAGAGCCGTAATCCTTCTAGCAAGTTAGTGAACTTCTTTTACATTCTGGGGGCTATGCATGTCGAGTACCGCCTAGCATTTATCTGGATTTGCCTCAATTCAGCAATTAGTCAATATGAAGCCCAAAAACTTCCTAACTTGCACCCCGAATATGCATTTTTTTGGATTGAGCCTCATGTTGTGCTTCTTGAGATGCGTAAATACTTCTTCGAGGTCAGCAATGTGAGACCCAGACTTTGGGGTTTTAGCTATCATATCATTGATATATACCTCAAGCATTCTCCCCATTTGATCTTCAAAAACCCTATTCATCATCCGCCAATAGGTGGCTCCTACATTTTTTAACCCAAAAGGCATTTACCTTGTAACAATAGCTTGCTTTCTCAGTGATGAAATCAGTTTTGTCTTCATCTCCGGGATACATCAGAATCTGATTGTACCCAGAGTAGGCATCCATGAAAGACAGTAACCAAAATTCAGAGGAGCTATCAACCAGTTTGTCCACGTTAGGGAGGGAATATGGATCTTTAAGGCAGGCTTTGTTCAGGTCCGTGTAGTCCACACACATTCTTTAATTCCCATTTGACTTTTTTACCAAGATCACGTTGGATAGTCGTGTGGTATAAAAGATCTCCCATATAAAGCCTGAATTAAGTAGCTCTTTAACTTGTTCTTCGATTACCTGTTGTTTCTCAGGGCCAACTTTCCTTTTCTTCTGGGAGACTGGCTTTGCATCCCATTTGATAGAAAAACGATGGCAGATGAAAGTAGTGTCTAGCCCAAGCATGTCGGAGGACGTCTAGGCAAATAGGTATTTATTTTTCTGCAAGAGCTTTATAAGTTAGTGTTTCTCCTATTCTTCTAGATTTGCGCCTATTTTGGTGACCTAGTCGGGTTTGTCACCTAGTTGAAGTGGGAGTAATTCTCCTTTAGGATGGGGTCTGGTACCCCGGATTTCCTCACAAATGTCTAGCTCAGGCATTAGGATATTAACTTGATCTAAAGCTGGGCTAGATGCATGTGTTCTTGTATTCCTAGGATTCTTGCATATCTTGAGGCTCTCGTTATAACACTTGCACACTGTGATCTGATCACTCTTGACCGTGACCTCCTCATTATTCTTATTGAAGAATTTCATGGGTAGGTGGGCGATAGACACTACAGCGGCTATGCCATTCAGTGTAGGTCGCCCCAAAATAATGTTATACGTAGATAGGCAGTCCACAACCAAAAATATGACTTTCACAGTTCTATAGACTTTGTCGTCGCCAAGGGTCAGGAATGTCTCAAAATAACTCACCGGGGTGACTTTCTCTCCAAAAACGCCAGTGAGTTCGCCTTCTGACACAAATGATGTGTTGCAAAGTCCAATAAAGATGATAACAAGTTTCCAAATTGATCAGGTTTAGAAAAGCATTAAGAATAGAGATAAACACGTAAATCATGAGATAAAAACATACATTAAACCCATAAAAGAAATTACATCATCAAAGTATCAAGATCCATTGTCCCCCTAACGAGGGGAAGTTAGTTACACATGGAAAAAGAAGAACACAAAGGGAAGAATATGACAAACTCCATTGTAGAAAGGTGGAAAAGTTGAAGAAAATCCCTAATTTTCAATCCTAATTGCGCCCACACCACATTAGGGTTTGTGCCTCTTATCGTCTACTGCCTTCTCTCTAAGTGTCTAAGAGTATGTAAAAGAAAAAAAAGTGTGAAAAGATGTAGAGTATGAAAAGTGTGTTGAATTTGGCAAGACTTTCTTTTTTATAAGAAATTCACGCTGTTGTTACGTGTTCAACGCTCAGGCACTCATCTTTCAGCGCTTAGGCGCTGGCCTACTGATCAGGAAACCTCCAACGCACATTGCGCACTCAAGCGGTTAAGCGCTAGGCTTCTGAATTAATTTTCTTATTCTTTTTTGCTCCTCAAAGGCCCAATCTTTTTCCATATGTAATTACTTACAAAAAATACATAAAAACACGTAATAAGAACACAATTAAAATAATAAAAACATAATAAAATTTGAGAATAAAATTAAATCAAAAAGATTAAAAGAGGATAAAAACCCAAGATTTTGAACCGTAAAAATATGAATTTTTACAGGTTCATCACCAATCCTTTGTCTACAACAAATCAAGATCTCCACTTTACAAGGAGGGTTTTTAAATTGATTGGATAAAACATATATAATATCCACTTGATAATATAACATTCAAGCACAAGAAAGAAATTATTCTAAAATTATTTCATTGTCAAGAGCTTCACCCTTTCACCCAAGCAAAATAAAAATTAGTTACTCATGAACAAGAAGAAAGAAAGAGATAAAAAAAGAAGATGAACATAACTTCTATTTAGAACAAAAGAAAATTACAACAAGATGATACAAGAACTTGGTCTTGAACTTGATCTCTCAACCAAGATGTCTCTAATGAGCAACTAATACAGCTTTTTATAGAGCATGCAAAGTACAAAATGACAATAGACTTGTTTAATGAGTGGGTGGATAAGTGAAAAATGACAACAGTTATTTAATGAGTGGGTGGATGATGGGTGGATGAGTGGAAGATGACAATGGAGTTGTTTAATGAGTGGGTGGATGATGGGTGGATGAGTGGAAGACATGCTTGTCTCTCCACTTGTACCAACCAATTCAATTGTCTTCACACGACTATAACTTTGTCATAATGTCATCATCTTGAAAAGTGATCTTCATGAGAGTTGAATAGTTTTGTCTTAGCTTTCCAATGCCACTAGTTTCAGTCCAATTCAATTCCTACAGCCTAACTTATGGCCCAATCTGTGCACATTGTTCAGCTTCCAGCAACAGCCCCTGTGTTCTGACTTCTAATCCTAATCTGACCCACTAGACATCTGAATCTACTCTTGTGTTCTTCATGAAAGTTGTAGATTTGGGTCTTAGCTTTCGTTTGGGCTTGGTTTGGTGTCAATTAAACTCCTATAGTTCAAGAAATGGGCTGATGAGTGCACAGAGGTCAAGTTATCAGGATCAACATTCTAACTCTAAACTCTACTTCAATTTAAATTATCCAAATGTGTGATTAAGTTCTTGAGGTCTTCATGAAACTTGTAGAGAATTGTCTTAACTTTCCTACAAAACCAGAATCATATCAATCAAATATTTATAACTCATATTACAGCTAATTTACTAAATGCTACCAAATAGACAAATTCAGGTTAATTCACACAATAATTCCTTCAATGATCCAACTAAACTCAATATAATAAAATGTGACAAAACTAACTTAATTAAGCCCAATTAAACCTTAAGAAGTCTAGTGAGAGGATTATTAAATGAATAAAATATATTGTTATCACCTTCATATGGGGTTAATGCAGACATGGGGAACTCCAATCTCTCGAATGCGTCTATGAACATTATATCTGCCGAGCTACCCTGGTCGACAAAAATATGCCGGACCTCAGCATTAGATATTATCCTGGAGATGACGAGTAGATCATCATGATCCCAGATAATATTGTCGTACTCCTTGTTGGTAAAGGAGATTGGTGGTTCTCCCCCGTCTTTAATACGAGGCTTGCGAGTAGAGCCGGAAACGCTTAATACCGCGGTCCACAATGCTTTCTTCCAAGAATTTCTGGATGATCCTCCACTTGCAAATCCCCCCAAAATAGTACTGACGAGCCGATCTTTCCTGTTGGCTCCATTTTGAGTATCCTGGTCCCGATCCTGCCAGTTGTCAGTATCACAACGAGGTGGGGTCCTAGATCTTCTAACCGGGCTATGGGTCCTTCTCCTTTGAAGTGGAGTAGGACTTCGTCGAGGACTACGACTACGTCTGTGATCCCTGCGTCATTGTTTCGGATTCTGGCTATATACTTTTGTAGTCGTCTTTCTTTAATTAGCTGATGACGTTGTTCATTAATCTGCTGCATTTGTTGGTTGACCAGTTCTTGGAGGCGATGTCTGGTCATCTCGGAAAGGACGGTACCATGGGTAGACATGCGATCAGCAGCATCGTCGTTCTGGGGGCCCAGGCGTGCATGTACCAAAATCCTGGACCCTTGAACAACGTTGTTGGGTGCTTCCCTTGGGCGTCCAAGTCTGTCTCTCTCAAATACCCTACATGATGGGTGTGGACTTTCATCAGAAAGTAAAGTCTCACGGCCGTCAGGCGGATGTTCTGGGACAAGTGCTTGGTTTCCCATGGCAGAGGCTTTTGTAACGGTTGATTGAACTGGATGAGGAGAATGTTGCGTTGCTGGTCCTTGTCTTGGATTGGCAGAGGGTTGCATAGTGCTCCTCCTTGAATGTTGACGTGTATTTACCATGATTGGGTGGGATTAGAAATTTATCGTTCCCATAGATGACGCTAATGTTCTGAAGTAGATTCAAAGAGTACCTGAGATAGGCACGTATGTGGTAGTTTCCTCCTTGAGCAGCCGCGAAAGAGCGTGTTGAGAATAGGGGGTGAGTACCTGCAAAGGGACTCTAATGCTCAAGTCATCCAGCGCACAAGTAAGGTTATGCTATGAATAACATTTTACTAATACTTGTTTAAGGTTACTTAGTCTGGTATTTATAGAGCGTGAGTAGAATCATGATGCGATCTGTGTTGAATGTAGATATTTAGGATTCGTATCCTAGTGGAGATTAGCATCCCATTATTATTGTAGTCAATCCCTATAAGTTAGGAACTTTAGATATGGAGGCTACTTAGCAGTCTGAGACAGTTATGAGTCCTATAATATCGCAAGATGATGATTTTTAGTTACGAATATTTAGGGATATATCATGTGCACAAATCTATCGATCCTGATTGGCCCAATGTCCTTCACATTGCATGGCTCCAAGGTCTGGCCTGTCTCGGCGGCCTTCAGCGACGGGGTCTGGTTGCACACAAGCCGAGTTGATCCACTAAACAGGATCTCGGATCGCGATCCAGAACACGCCTGAAAGCATTTCAACCTACCACTGATAAAATCATTAAGATTGCATCCGACGATGAATATATAGATAGCCTTAAATTGTAACGATGAAGCTGGCAGAGGGAGAAATAGGTTCAACACTTTTGGCGTAACTTAAATTGTAACGATGAATATATAGATAGCCTTCACAATTGTTGTTCTATTATAATGAATATATATAGATACACAAATTTCTGTGTTTGCTTATTTTTAATGCAACTATAAATTTTTGTGTTTGCTTATTTTTTAAAATATTCCTATATAATTTGCTATGCGATTGTAATATATGACAGATTCATATTACTTCGCAAAATTGGCATTACATTCCCTTTGGATCAGATTCTGGATCTATCCATAGCACTCCTTCAATAAAGGTATTTTTTATTGTTTTGTAGGCATTCACCTTCTATGTTCATTGTGCTTTGCTTAAAGAAGTTTTTAAGAAACCTGAATTTGTGCTTTTGATTCTGTACTTCTCTGAAATGGACATAAATTATTTAAAGAAACTTCATGATGTGTGAGAAAAATGGCACAACTATTAACTTTCAATTTTAATGTCAATTGTCTGAGAGTTGGAAACAGGGGAGAACTTTCAAGGACTTAAAAATGCTTGAAGATTTTGGGAATTGATGATGTTTTAGTCTTTTTAACTTTTTGTTGAAGATAAAAATGTAAACAACTTATTCGGGAATGGTTCAAAGACTTCAAAATGTGTGCTGGCTTGAATTGGATTTGGATGTAAGGGTATTGGTAACTTTGTTTGGTTGGATTGCTAACTTCTACCATTCATATTTTGCAGTTTTGTCTAATTTTATTTTTGGTAGAAGCAGATAATTTGTTCACAAGGCTTCTTTTGACATCCAATGCCACAACACCAGGGTAAGCCTTCTTTATATATTACAAGTATAAGTGTGAGTTTCTCTTGCTACTCCATTTTTGTTGTTTTCTCTCCATTTCTGTATCTGAACTTTCTTTTATTTGAATCTTTGTCTTCTTTATTGTTCGATGGATGCAAGATTGTGATTGATTTCTTTAGATCATGGTACTAGCCATGAAAAATAATAGAGCCAGCTATATTGTTCAATTCCCGTATATGCTTGTGTTTGGAGGTTGGTTCTAAGCCTCAAGAAGCAATTGCTTATTGCCAGAAGGCTACATCTGTTTGTAAGGCACGATTACATCGTCTTACAAATGAAGTAAAGAGTTTTTCAGATTCGACATCTGCTGCTTCTGAGTAAGATCAGGATGTACAAACATGCCCCATATCTGAATCTAATAACTCAATTCGGATAAACAAGCAGAGATCGAAACTCTCACAGGTCTCTCAAGTGAGTTTTGTCTAATAAATTTTTTAGGTATAAAAACAAAAAATTAATATATTTAGAAGAAAAAAAACATATTTAAGCCTAAACTAAATATAGGCTGCAGTGCATCTTAACTGATATGGTTTTCCATGTATAAACATATGAATTTGGATGTTCAATTCACCCATAACCCCCACATGGCCAAGTATAAATTCACCTTGATGGCTGAAAGTAATGAAGTACTTCATCCTTTTGAGTCTTTTCTCCAACCTCAGTTTTCTCTTGTTTAATTCAGCACCTGCAAAATGAGAAGAATTTCAAAAACAGCATGCTTCACTTTCATTATTTTAGTAGTAGCACTTCAAGCTGAAGGCCGTGCCCTTCACAGCAGTGCTACTGATTTGGTTTCTGATGGAGTTGATGATGCTCAACCCCAAAATTCTTACCTTTATCTCAAAGGGAGTGAGTCATCTGGGAAGTACTGTGAGCAAATGTATGGCTCCTTGCCATGTTCCAATAACATTTTGGGTCACCTCTTCCTAATTTTGGTTTATGAGTACTCGTTATTCCATGGAGAATCATACTTGGCTGCTGGAGGTGAGCAGGTCTTCAAAATTCTTGGCCCTGCATTTTTGGTGCTAGGGTCTTTGATATTCTTCGTGCCCTTCCTGAGCCTTTGATTATTCTTGGTATGCGACTACTTTAAAAAGTCACTTTTTTTTTTCCTTTCCTTGAAATAACCTTTGCTGATTAATTAATTTTCTGATGAGTGACAACTGGTCTCTAATTAATTGTTTGGTATTAGTTTCTGGACTTTCCAGTGATAAGAAGAGTGCACAAGAGTATGTTTCCACCGGAGTTGGCTTGTTGGCTGGACCACCCTGATTGTAGTATTGAAACTGAATCACTAATAACTGATATGTGGTGCCCCCATTAATTATCAGTGTATCTGCTTTATTTGAGGCTCCGTAAGTACAAATTGCATTGCTTAGGCACTTGAAATTGGATTCTCTTTATGTTAAATAATCTTCTGTGTTTCTCGATGTTGGGGTGTGGATAATAGAGGAATGGTTAGTTTCAGGAATTGATGATCTGTTTGAAATTATTCACATCGTTAGTTGCATTTATCAGTTTGTGTTGGCAGCTTGCCAAATTATTCTTGTTAATTGCAATTTCATCTTGGCTGTAGTATTGTGAATAAACCCTACGTGGATGAATATTTTAATGGGGAGACTTGTCTACTGCTATGCGTTGAATGTCTTCTAATTTACACATTTTCCCCCATTTTGGTGTTGGTATTGGTGATTTTGTTAATTTATTTGGAAGGTCCAGTTGATCCATGTAACTGACTCAGCTTGTGGTATGGGGTTAGTTGTTGTTGCCTACTTGATTTGATGTTTTTTTTCTCTGTTTTACTCTGTTCATTTTAGGAGGGTATCTTATCCATATTCTTGTTCTTTCTTCTCACCTTATTTTAATGAACTTTCTCTTTGGGACTTGGGAGTTTAGGGGCACTTGTTAGTGTGAACTTGACAAGAGCAAGGTGCTATGCGCAAAGAAAGCTTCAATTTTACTGGTTCTTCTGTGCAAACTTGTATTTGTTTATAATTTCACTAATTTATTTAATAGAATAATAGCTTTGAATTTGGCATAATTTTCGATTTATTATTTGGTGGAATGGAATTATACTACGACTTCCTGTGGAGTTAAGCACTTCAAAAAGTGGACCCCTTGCTCTATGTTTGAGCACCAAGGCCCCTTTTGTCTTTTTTGAACTACGTTAAACTAATGTATGAAGTGAAAGTGGTTGTCTTTATGTGGATTTTTTTTTTAATTTTTAACAATTTTAAATATTACCAGAACAGTGATAAATTTAAAAGGAAAATGCTGTATACTACGAAACTTTTTTACGAAAGTTGATATGAATCCGACCTGTTAAACAGCCACATTCAACTTCAACATTCTCTTTTTATCCATGTCACCCACCCGCATTCTCTATTTATCCATCTCAACCACCCATGTATGGTCATCATGCCCTGATTGGTCACTAAGTAATTCGTGAATTTTCGTCAAAAACAATTCATACTAAATAGCGGTACTCAAATTTAAATAAAGACAATGAATGAATTTTTAACATTTTCAATGCCACAAGGGGTCAGATTATTGAAAAAGAACACTTTGTTGTGTAATCCGTTAGAAAAACCTGTTTTACCAATGTCGATTACCATTATGGGCATTAGTGTCCAACAATGACTACACGAGCCAACTTTTAAAGCACCAAATAAGATGGGGTCAATCTATCATTTCCACTTATTATTATATGTCTTCTTGTAAATATTTAGATTGTTGTGCAAAGGTTTTGCATCTTTCTATTTGTCAAAACACTCGATTATTCCTCTAGAATTTTATACTTCTATTTACTTTTATTTTAAAGCCAATCAAGTTGATGTGATTACTCAAAGTAAGAGATATAATCTTCCAAGTTCTGATTTTTCTTAAATCAAGTTACTATTTTAAGTTATTAATTTGTTTTCTAGAGGATTTGTTATCTTCACTATTGTTCAAATATGTTTACCAATTTGATTCTGTTCTGGACCGAGATCCGGAATCTTACCCAATAGGGTCAACCAGGCGTGCTTATTGTCGGATTCCGCCATGAACACCCTGGCCAAAGTTGAGGACCTCGGGCTACGACACACGACTATAATCCGCTAGATCTGCACAGATATCCATAACTGCCAAGCACGATCTTACGAGATTATAGGATCCATAACCGCCTATAATAAAGGATCATTACCATCTCAACGTTCCTACGTTACAGGGATGATCACTGGTAACATATCCTTAAATGTCTACATTCAATACAGAGTTTATGACGATTCTAATCATGCTCCACATATATTAGGCTATGTCAACCTAATCAGGTATCTGCTACCTTACTGCAAGAAATTGACTTGTGCACTGTCTGACTTGAGCATTGGAGTCTCATTGCAGGTACCCACCCCTTTGGTTCAGTACACTTGGCAGCAGTTATGCAAGGAGGAAACCACCACTCACGTGCCTACCACAGGTACTCTTTGAATCCATCTCAGAACATTGGCGCCGTCTGTGGGAATCATAAACTTCTAATCCCATTTCAACCAGGGTGAGTACAAGACAGAACCAAAGGAGAGGAAGTGCTGCATACGCTGCCCCTGGCCAAGCACAGGGCCCAGCTGCCCAGCACGACCCTCCTCCAGTTGCACCACCAGAAATCTCCGCCGCTAGAAGCAGGCCAGTCGTTGTGGAAACTCTTAACGGAGGACAAGAAACTTCGGCTTCCGCCGAAAGCCCTACCCCATTGCAAAGGGCCTCCGTCCGGGACAGGCTGGTTTTTCCTGGTGGCAAAGCCAACCATGCGAATCAAGGAGACAGAATCCCTGTGCATGCACGTCTAGGGATCTCCAACAGTAACGCGGACCATGTATCGCATTATGAGGATAACGTGCAGTCCGAGATGACTAAAAACAGCATTGATCGATAATCAACGACGACAGTTGGAGGAATAGTGTCGTCACCTGGATGACCTTGAAAGGTCTATAAGGGCGGATAATGATGACAGAGAATAAGATATAGTTCGCAGTGAACAAGAAGCCCAACGAGCCAGCGCCGAGGTTGTTAGAAACAATACCCCAGCCCCCAGACGTCAACAGCAGTTCTCAGATGCCTTGATGGCATACAGAGTCCTAAGGAACTTCAAACCCCCGAGCAATTTGGAGCCTTATGATGGGACGACAGACCCTCAGGAGCATTTGGACGCCTACACTCAGTCCATGCAACTCTACGGATACACACCGGAATTGCTTTGCCGGGCTTTTCCCCTCTTTTTAAAGAAGGACACTCTCCGTTGATTCGTCACCCTACGGATAAGAATCACCAGTTGGGAAGATGTCACAGAACGTTTCCTGCTGCACTATACCACTGTAAAAGAATGCCTGAAATCGATTGACTCTCTTTCTGAAATTCATCAAGGGAATGGTGAATCCTTGCGCGAATACATTAAGAGATTCAGTCATGTATGCGTCGATATAGAGAACCTAGATGATAGGATAGTCCTCCACTATGCTAGAAATGGTCTCCAAACTAACTCAGGCTTTTTCTGGTCCTTGGAAAAAAAGAAACTAGCAAGCCTTGATGAATTCTACCAACGGGCAGACAAATACGTTGAACTAGAAGAGATTACCAAGGCTAAAAAAAAGTCTGGAAAAATGTGACCCTGTTCACCAGAAGAAAAACCAGAATTCCAACCAACAACGTGATCCCCCCACGAGCGAGCGGTACCGGCCTAAGTATTTTGAGTACACTCCTTGAACACCCCTCAAGAGATAATCTTGAAGGAGGTCCTTCAAACTGAGTTCCAAGATATCAAGAGGCCACCACCACTGAAGAAATAGTCCTAGAAAGACCACTCGAAACACTGCAGGTGGCACAACAGCTATGGCCATGAAACGGAGGACTGTTATTAACTCTGAGATGAAATTGAATCTCTGATCAAGGAGGGGCGCTTGTAAAAATAAATCAGTGATTTTCAAGGAAATGAGGACCGCGGATGACGTAGGGATCGAAGACGAAGCCGTAGTCCCCGGCGGAGTCCAAACCAACGTCAAAAGAGGAGAACCCGGAGTCCCATCAGAAGATCCCGGACACCGGAACGCCGAGATACTGAAAACAAGCTAGATCAGAACCAGGATATCCAAGGTGGGGGTAACAGGAGAGAGAAGCTTGTTAGTACCATCTCTAGAGGATTTGTAGGCGGGGGGTTATCTAATAATTTCCTGAAGAAAGCACTTAGAACAATAGTTTTAAGCGTCTCTAGCTCTTCACGAAGACCCCCTACAGAAGATAAGGACGTGCTGCTCATTTCCTTTTTTGAAAGAGACTACGGTGATATTATCCGAGAACATGACGACCCACTAGTCATATCTAGCATAATGTCCAACGCCGAAGTTCGTCGTGTCTTTGTGGACCAAGGGAGTTCGGCGGATATCATGTTTATGGATGCGTTCGAAAGGCTAGAGTTCCCTTTATCTGTGCTCTCGCCATATGAAGGTGAACTCACTGGATTCTCTAGAGAAAAGGTTACCCCGGTAGGGTACTTTGAAACTTTCTTGACACTGGGTGATGACAACTTGTACTGAACCATTAAGGTGAGGTTCCTGGTCGTGGATTATCCCTCGGCTTACAATAGTATTCTGGGTCGTCCTACACTGAATGGCATTGCCGCTATAGTCTCTACCGCCCACCGGGCAATGAAATTCCTCAACAGGAATAATGAAGTGGTCATGGTCAAGGGTGACCAGATTGCAGCCCGAAAGTGCTATAATGAAAGTTTGAAAATCAGCAGGGCTTCTAGGAAGACAAAGGCACAAACATCTAGCCCGGCCCGTGATCAAGTCAATATCCTAATGATCGTGTTGGATGTACGAGAGGAAATCTGAGGTACTAGACCCCAACCGAAAGGGGAGCTGGTCCCACTTTAGCTTGGCGACAGGCTTGACCAAGTCACCAAAATAAGTGCAAACCTTGAAGAACACGAGAAGATCCAACTTATAGAGCTTCTGTAGAAAAACAAAGACTTATTCGCTTGGACGTCCTCCGATATGCCTGGGCTCAACCCCGCTTTCATCTGCCATCGTTTATCTATTAAACGAGATGCTAAGCCAGTCTCCCAGAAGAAAAGAAAAATTGGCCCCGAGAGGCAACAGGTTATTAAGGAGCAAATCAAGGAATTATTGTGTGCCGGCTTCATCAGGGAAATTTCTTATACCACGTGGCTCTCAAATGTGGTTCTTATAAAAAAGTCCAATGGTAAGTGGAGGATGTGTATGGACTATACAAACTTGAACAAAGCATGTCCCAAAGATCCGTACTCCCTCCCAAATGTTGACAAGCTGGTTGATAGCTCCTCCCGTTTTCGTCTCCTATCTTTTATGGATGCTTACTTCAGATACAACCAGATCCCAATGTACCCTAGAGATGAGGACAAAACAGCCTTTATCACCGAAAGTGCGAGTTATTGCTACAAGGTAATGCCTTTCGGGCTAAAAAATATTGGGGGCACTTATCAAAGAATAATGAATAGGGTGTTTAAGAAGCAGATGGGGAAAATGCTGGAGGTCTACATTGATGACATGATAGTCAAGACCTCATCTTCAGGTTCACACACCTCAGACTCGAGGAAGTGTTTGCGCCGTTAAGAAAGCATGACATGAGGCTTAATCCAGAGAAATACACATTTGGGGTTTAGGCCGGAAAGTTCCTGGGCTTTATGCTAACTCACTGAGGAATCGAGGCGAACCCCGATAAATGTAAGGCGGTGCTCGAAATGCATAGCCCCTGGAGTGTGAAAGAAGTACAGCAACTAAACGAACAAATCACGGCTCTCACTTGATTCCTTACTAAAGCCACTCACAAGTCCCTCCCTCTCTTCAAGTTATTGAAAAAGGGGACAGGATTTGAGTGGACTCAGAAATGTGAGGACGCTTTCACATCTTTGAAGAATATTATGTCATCCCCTCCCATCCTTACGAGGCCATAGCCAGGTGAAACATTTTACATGTACCTCTCCGTGCATGAGGAGGCTGTGAGCTCAGTACTTGTCAGGGAAACAATAGAGGTATAGAAGCCAGTTTATTTCTTGAGTAAGGTGCTACAAGGCCCCGAGCTCCGATATCAAAAAATTGAGAAGGTTGCATTTGCACTCATCATCACCGCCAGAAGATTAAGGTAATACTTCCAGTGCCATCCAGTGGTGATAAGTACAAATCAAACCATCCGACAGATATTGCACAATCTGGACTTAGCAAGGAGGATGATTGCTTAGTCCATCGAGCTTTCTAAGTTTGGGATCACCTATGAACCCAGAGTAGCCATCAAAGCACAGGCACTCTCGGACTTCCTAGCCGAACTCACTTTAGATGCCGGAGATACCGAGGAAGTATCCTAGACCGTGTTCGTTGATGGGTCCTCAAACCCAAAAGGAAGTGGTGCTAGGGTAATCTTAGAGAATTCTGAGGGTGTGACTGTTGAGAACTCCCTTAGGTTCGAATTTCTCACCTCAAACAACCAAGCAGAATATGAAGCATGTATTACCGGACTGGTAATGGCCAGAGACTTGGGGGCCACAAGGATCAAACTTTGTAGTGATTCTCAGCTCGTGACCTCCCAGATCTGAGCTGACTATCAGGCCAAAGAACCTCTCCTGTAGAAATATCTGGTAAGGGTGCAAGAACTTCTCAAGGGTTTCCAAGTGGTAAAGGTGGAGCATATACCTCAGGAGAAAAATTCTAGGGCTGACTTCTTATCCAAACTGGCCAACACCAAGAATCCGGACAACAACCGATTAGTCATCCAATAAGCCCTCTCACAACTTTCCGTCACCGACATGTCCGTCTTCGAAGTTGAAGGACAAGAGCGTACTTGGATCACACTATTAATGGAGTACTTATAGTCCGACATCCTCCCCGAGGACCCTAAAGAAGCTTCCAAGTTAAAGAAGATCGCGGTCAGATATACCATCTATGATGGACGATTGTATCGGCGTGGATATTCGTTGCCCCTCCTTAAATGCCTTACTCCGAAAGAGGCCGAGTATGTCTTAACTGAGGTTGATGAAGGAAGTTGTGGACATCATCTGGGAGGTAAAGCACTAGCCTTAAAGGCATTTAGGGTGGGATACTATTAGCCTACAATAGAAGCAGATTCTATTGCGTATATTCAAGTGTGCGACAAGTGCCAACGATATTCTGACCATTATTATGCTCCACCAGAGGAACTATCTATGACGTCTATACCCTGGCCATTCTACTAATAGGCATGGATATCCTAGGTCCGTTTCCTCAAGCACCCGAACAGCTGAAGTTTTTGGTAGTAGTCGTGGACTACTTTACCAAATGGATTGAGGTCGAGTCATTAGTCACCATCACCTCGGCCCGAGTTCAGAAATTCACTTGGTGCCGCATCATTACCAGATTCAGCGTCCCGAAATCCATTGTTATGGATAACGGTACGTAGTTCAAGGACAAAGGGTTTGAAGAATTACTTGTCAGACTGAAAATAAAACATCATTGCAGTGTTGTGGAAAATCCACTAACAAACGAACAAGTTGAGGTGGCCAATCGTATTATCCTCAGGGGTTTAAAGAAAAGACTGGATGAAGTCAAAGGAAACTGGGCCGAGCAGTTGGACCACGTCCTTTGGGCCTTCTGGACCACACCCCACTCCACAACAGTTAAAACTCCATTTAGGCTTACCTATGGTTGTGAGGCTATGATCCCGGTGGAAATAAAGGAACCCAGCTAGCGTCTTCAGAACTTCTCACCTAATAAGAACCCGAGCTTGATCAAGGAAGACTTGGATTTGCTTGAAGAAAGAAGACGTGTCACCCACATACGCGATGTCGCAATCAAGCAGAGAACGGCAGCCCGGTATAATCTAAAGGTCATTCCCAGGAAATTCTAGCCAGGCGACCTAGTACTCTGCAGGGCTGACATCGTCAAAAAGGAACGTCTCCCAAGGGAAAGTAGCCCCTAACTGAGAAGGCCCCTACCATATCGTGATCAGTACTGAAAAAGGAGCTTACACCCTGGAATCGTTGACAAGTAAACCGGTAAAGAATTTCTGGATTGTAGACAAACTTAGAAAGTACTACAACTAAGTGCCTTTTAAGGTCTAGTCTCCTAGTTTACTTTATGTTTGATATGCCCCAACTGTTTTGGGAGCACATTGTGTGGACCCCAGTCCTTTATCTACTCAATAAAATAAAGTATTGTAGTTTTTATACATATTATATTAAAGCTTTTAGAAGCCTTCAAAGGTTGTTATAACGTCCTAAGTCATTATGATACCCGTCGCGAGTTGTCTTATGTCAAAAGGTGGTGTAAAGGAAAAATCCGAAAGGAAAATTCCAGCACTACACCGTAAACATTAAAAGACCCCAGCAAAGGACTGCAAAATTAAATCTAGTCAATCTCATACCAAAACAAATGGTACAAAGATCCTGGATAAAGTTTCATTATACCGAAGTCAAAGGATCCTAAATACTAAATAAATTAGTAACGGACCCCGCACAAGGTCTTTTACCTTAGGCACGGTTCTCGAATGCAAGAAGCATTTTGGACAAAATGTTTCAGACATCGGTTCCAAAGCCAAGGTTATAATTTTTAAATCCACACCCGAGTCCTAAAGAGAATTCTGAAGCGTTCAACGGTAATGGGCATTGGACCAGACCACGGCATACTCGTTTCAATCAACCAAAATAGACAACGAAAGACAAACGAGTAAGGCAAAGTTAAATAAAACCCCTGAAAACGAGGGAATACCATTGTTCATAAAAAAAAATATAGAACCCCACGCAGGGGGCAAAAGCAAACATCAAAGTTACTCCGCGACAGAATCAAGACCACGGGCAGCAGCAGAACCTTCAGCACTTGAATTTTCAGAGGCAATGCTAGGTTGCACGAGATGCCCATCCCAGACCACCTTCCCGGAATCCAGGACATCCAAAACCAGGGCGGCACCGGGATTGAAGGGTTGAACTTAGTTAATGGCATTTTGGAACTGCTCTTCCTTGATATTGGTACAGACAGTGAGGAGTTAACCGAAGTCACCTTGCAGAGAAGTGACATTGGCTTCAAGCTACTGGTTGTTAGCCCGAAGACCTTCATTCTGAGTCTTCAGTTCGACAACTTGCTCCTTGACCTCAGCCAAGCTAATTTCCTTCTGTTTCCAGCATCCTTCAAGGCGGTCACCTCCCTCACCAGCTCTCGAACCCGAGCTTCAGCATCATTTTTGGCATTTACGGACTCTTTCATTGGTTTAAGAGCTTGGTTCTCACCCCGCTTCGCTGCAGCAGCCCTTTCCGCCATCTCCCGCTTATGCTCTTCAACCATATGCTCAAGGTACCGGGTTTCCACAGCAAGACGAAGCCCGAAGGTCTCAAACCAGGAAAAGGTATCCTTTTTGCTACGAAGGGCCAGATGAGCGGCAACTTCTTCATCCAAGAGGTTGAAGTTGATGAACTCACAAAGGTCTGAGTCCTCGCTATACAGATTTGAACAGCCCGCTGTCATCTTCAACCACAGCCCTTTTACCCCGGTTTCTTGATTGACCTTCATATACCGCCTTCCTCTTGCACCTTTCAAGTGAAGAGGGCGAGTCCTCCATATGAATAGGCTCCCTTTCCATCATAGGAACCTCGGCTGGGCAAGGTGGAGAGATCGGCATGACATCAACAGGGGGTTTGATGGCCCCAGTGTATTTCTAGCCCTCAAGGCTTCAAGGATCGTTAGAGCATTTTCGATATCAGCCATCTCCACCAAGCTTACTGCAAAAATAAAAGTAATTAGATACAATAGTGAAGTAGCATTGGAAAAGATATAAAATAGGTGTAAACTACGGCCTATACTACCTAACACCGCCCAAAGGGTCTCGTCGTCTGAGGTGTCCAGTATTTCTTTAGGATGGATCTTGCTGACATCATCAACCCACATTTCAAAGAAGTTGACGCATTCGATTTCCTCGTCATTCAGATGGCTTATTTCCCTCATGAACGATTGAGTCGGGATGCTCCAAGCCGCCGAGTTCCAATACAAACTAAATATCGGCTCCTCATCACCCCCAAACCAGAAAGGACGAGTACCACTAATTGCCATCAGTTTAAAGAACTTCTCCTTGAAGTCCTTGTAACTTTCCAAATACAGGTAGAAAACCGTCCTACCTTGCCATGATCGGACTGAAAGCCAGGACTATTGAAGGGCGCGGACACCGTGAACAGAATATTGGGTATGGAAATAGAAGAATGCTCCATCCGAGCATCGTAACTCCACCAGCCAGCATATTCTCTCAAAAGTCATGATGTTTGCCCAGCCATTGGGATGACTCTGGGTAGGGGCGGCGTGAAAAGTCTGGAGGATCGCAATTTGGAAATCGTTAGAAGGGAGTCGAAGTCCAAACCTCGTAAAAAAATCTTCGTACAAGTACATGAAGTGTTCCCCTGTTTGTCGGATTGAACATACTTGCTCGTTCCCCGGAGACAGAATCAGGTACTTGTGATCTCTTTCACGCTTATCAATAAGCTCCAAGTACTCTTTCAGTTTATCCAACTCCACCCCAGACTGGTAGCGAGATATCCGATCATAGGTGTCATCTGCAACATGAGGGTATACCAACCTTGGACCTCGGTGAATACGAATCGCCTCCTCCACGGTCTCTAAGTTTTCTGGCTCTCGAGCTTCTGGCTCTGGGCCGGGCTCTTCTATTCTCACTGCTCTCCTCCTAGCCATTTGAATTCTTAGAAGACACAGAGGCCTAGGATCAGAGTCAGTTTGAAGATCGAAGATCCAAACGTGGCAATGGGCGAACAGAAAACTGAGCACACCCATAAATTAGCCTCTACACCCACTAAGGCTAGAGCCTCGAAGGGATACCTCCACCGCACGTAGTGCAGCGAAAGAGATATTCCATAGGGCAACGCCATAGAACGGAGGGAAATTGGTATTCCCACCTTTGTTGCAGAATGAAGAAGAGAATGCACTCCAATAAAAGAGTGCACAAATGCCAAAATAAACAAAGTTTTTAATCAAGAAAAGGGGAATACCTTGAAAAAGTAGAAGGAAACGAAAAAAATCATGCCTCTGCAACTCGAAAGTATCAGAACCACCCTTCCCCGCCATTAAAGCTCGTCAGAGTTCGCCTCAAGACCACCAATTTCAAACAACGAAAAGTAAAATGAAAGGCTAAACCCCTATTTATAAAGGCTACAGTTAAGAGGGTAATTCTGTCCAAGCAGTCCTGATTTGAAAAGATATCCATTATGGCACGCGAAGCACTATGCACGTCCTCTTAATCATAGTACGCCACGTGGCCCCCAAAACTGCCATGGCAGTTGAAAAGATTACCTAGTAAAACCAAAAGGACACGCAACCTCAGTATACAAAAGATTGGAAGCATCGTTTGGATCCCGGCCAAAACCGAGGTATTCAATCAACAGGAAAAGTTCATTAAGGAACCGAACTCTGAAGAAATCTCTGCCAAGTACAAAGACCTCGGAGCCAGGTATTCAAACTTGGCACTCTGCCGATCTCGACCAAGTACCAAGCTGGGGGCAACTTAGCATGTCGCGTTAAGGTGAGCGTTGGACTCACCCCGGCATAAGATAAATGCTACAAATTGCAGAGAAAAGGAAAAGAGCAAGTTAAGAATTTTATTCTCATTCTATACATCGACTTACATCAATATAAGAGGAAAAAGAAAATTGAGACTAGGAATTTATAAGAAGAGCAACCATCAAAGATCCCGGAGGAAGGAACAAACGGCGTCACCAGCACTTTGCACCGTGTCACATCCACATTTCCTCCGGAACCAACGCCGGTCTTTTCCCTGTGAAGCTCTTTGAAGAAATGGATTGGCTTTGAAGAACTTTGGTAAACCGGAGCAGAATACTGCTTTGGGACCCTGAAAATCGTTGTCGAACTCTTCTTGCTTCTGCCTTCTTCAGTGACAATAAAAATCGGGTTATACTCTCCTTAGTTGGACAAGGCGAAGTTTTCCATGCAAAAGATCATCCCACCAAAACCCTAGCCACTTTCATCCCAATAGTACCTCCTGCTTACCAAATGCTCTTAGAGGACTTACTGGGAAGGTGAGCGACTAGGGTTCTATTTCTCCAATTGCCTCCATCCAACACGACAGGTATCACAAATCTCCTCAACGTTAGAGCATAAAACAAATATACCCTCGTACGCTAGGAGAGAGAGACATCTGCCCTAAATATATTAGGAAAGAGAGATATCTAGTAGAACAATTGTCTGCAAAGATAGAGAAAAACCCTCAAGTATTTAGGGAAAAACAAGAAGAAAATCTCCATTAGAGGCAGAACCTACCAAGAATGAGCAAAAAGGACAACAAAAGTCATTCTCTGAGGAAAGGATATTTCTAGATAGAAACACTGAAGGGAATGCCAGCATCAAGTGCAAACATTCCTTATTTATAAAGGGAATGAAACGTTATGATTGGCTCCCAGAAAAGAGAACCTTTTCCCAGGAAGGAAAACCCGTCAAACCAGGAAATTCGCATTTAATGCTCTCCA
Organism: Ormosia semicastrata; assembly: GCA_029884595.1. Classification (NCBI taxonomy): domain Eukaryota; kingdom Viridiplantae; phylum Streptophyta; class Magnoliopsida; order Fabales; family Fabaceae; genus Ormosia; species Ormosia semicastrata. The sequence continues at coordinate 5,782,325 of JAQQTO010000021.1, read as the reverse complement.
TTTCCTATTGGGTATGAGAGTAGAGGGTGGCTAGGAAACAGCATGAAGCTAATATACTCCATTAAAGGATCCCTAATTCCCAATGAGATCAAAGTAATAGTTTCCTAGAAATCCAAGTCATGAAGAATGTTACTCGAGTAGAAGGCCATGTGTACCTGATTGCTACCGCAAGTGCACAGATCGCTCAAGTAATACAGATACAGAGTAAAAGTTCGTTCCCACGAAGATAATTGTTTATAAAGCTAAGTACCAACCAATAGCTTAATCAATTCTATTCAAGGACATAAAAATAAGAAAGTAATTAACTAAACTAAATCTAATCTACAAAAGCAATAAAGATAAACAGTTAGGTTTCAGGAAATCCTTCTTCACCCCCTACATCTACCAACAACATGCAATCCTCTTCATTAACACAAATGCATTGATTAAGTTAGCTTGAGAATCTGATTTAGTCAAAAGCCTATGTCTAGGTCAATCAACTCTGGTTTCTATTGCCCAACTCACTAAGTTTCCTTAAAAGCTAACGCAACATCCACTCATGAATGATCTATTCTCGATCACACACTATACATGGCTAATAGGTATATTTCTATCATATTAACGAATCAACTCATCCAAGCCAATTGAACTCGTCGAACATGTATCAACCATACCATATCCATATTAACAAATCCCTATGTCTAGTTCATTTGCAAATATTAGGATCATGCAATTGATGGCCAACCAACAGTAAGCATTAAGCATAGATTATGATTGAACAATAACCAAACATCCACACAAACTCAGAGAAGAACACATCATTAATATATATAGAAAAGGATCCAAAATATCCCTAAATACAGCTTAGCTATACAATAGATAAGGAAGAGAAGAGAGAAAGGAAAAAAGAAAAAGGAAGCTCATTGATTTGTCTCTGAAGCTTGAATCCTCCTTCATCCTTGTTCCTAGCCTCCAATCCACCATCAATGGAGATCTAGCCAAACTAAACTAACCTAAAACTACCTAAAACTAATAAAACCTAAAATAACTAAAAATAGAAATGGCTAAAACACAAAATGGAAATGGCTAAGGTAGCCAGAACTGAGAGAAAAACATGAAAAATCTATTTATAGGCTTAGCTTGCTGCCATCGCGCTGCGGCCCCCACATAAGTGCGTCGCGGCGCCCATTGGGTCGGTCTCTTTACGTTGCGGCGCCCACTTCTTTTGGGCCACAGCCCTCTCGCCTCAGGTTGAAGTATGGCATGGCTGAAATGCCTCTCTGCGCCGCGACGCGCACTACTTTGCACCGCGGTGTAACATGCTTGAATGCAGATTTGGCTTCTTCTTGGACTTTTAGCTCAAATGCTCCATATATTATCTTGTTTGGAGCCCTTCCTAACATAGAGAAAACACCAAATCAGTAACATATACAAATCTACTTAATCAATGATCATTTAAGCACAATTTGCTATAAAACATACAAGAAGGCATCAGAATCAGAATATGACAAATATAAGCACAAAATCCTCTAAATATGCATTATAAACAAGGACCAAGCATTCATTATAGCACAGAGATAGGGCACTAATAACTATATTTTATGGAGTTATCACACTCCAAACCTACATTTTGCTAGTCCTCGAGCAAAACAAAATAGAACTAAGTAAATCACTTTATAATTCAAAACAACTTTCATTTAGCTAATATCATTTTTCAATTTTTCTAATTTTCTTTTAAACCATAGCTAGTATGTAATGACTGCATCAATTCTCAAAAAGTGCAAATGCCCCATAAACAGCTCCACACAAACACAATCCTTAACATGCTAACAATCCAGAAAACTCTTCATGCAATTCACATTTTCACAAACATGTAAAATAAACTTCTCCTAATCAAGTCATACACATCCAGATAAGTTTAAAAGCATACATGCATATGATTCACAGAATCCACAAGATTGTAAATCAACTCTCTCTCCACTAATGTAAATCACACAAGATTGAGGATCAAAAAGGACTTTATAAGCTTATATTGTTATGCCAATGGTATAGGCAAAAGAAATGAACAGGAAAGGATACAATACAAATATTGAGAAACATAAATATGATACTTCAAGACATGAGCCACTAACTGATATTAGCAGGGTATCCAATAGTGAATGCAGAAAACTTGCCAGAACCATTTTCGATGCTTTTTCGACTTCACTTTTCTTTTGCTTTGCTTTTCTTTTTCATTTTCCTTTTGATTTTCATTATTTTGCAAAGCATTGCTTTTTCTTTAACTGCATCTGGTTCCTTCAGGCTCATTTTGAATTGAATATTCATTAACACCCCTAACCAATAGACTCATCTCAAGAAATATTATACTATGAAATCAACAAACAATGATGGTAGGAAGAAAATGCAATGCTTTCACATACATTAGAATGGTTAACAGGTTAACAAACACAATAGTTATGAAAAACAAATAAGGTCAAACAGTATAAGGCTTCAAAATGGGACCTAGGGATATCTTTTATCAAAGTAAGCTTTTTAAGGCTCAAACAGTCCAAACAATGCCCTAATCATTTCCTCAATCATGCATAACCTAGGATTTCGCCTCAAGAGAGTTTAAAAATAATTTCTAGGATAATCAAAACTCTACATGTACATCCATAAACATTCTCAAAACATGCACTCTTATCATTTTCAAAGTTACACTTGCATCTAAGTGAGATGTAAATCATGCATCAAAAGCAACTAAATTGTTTCACATGCTTCAAGATCACATAAGGTTTCACTAAAAAGGGGGCAAATAGCAACCTTTCACATCATAAACAACCAAAACAACACCAGCATTCTTGCAAAATATCATGCATTCAAATAGATTCAACTTTTTTTAATTCAAGCTTGCACAACATCATTTGCATAATGTGAAAATTGAAAATCTTGTCAACAGCGCATCAGTGATAGTCAAAACAAGATATAATCATAAAAATATGTTGACTAAATCATTGCATACTCAAAATACCAATACATGTTAACATTAAGCACAAAGGTAATAAAACATGTAAAGATACTCCCCCAAACCTAAATAAAATGTATCCTTAAAGCACATGGTCTATAGGGAACCTGAGACTCTCAAAATAGCAGCCTAACTACTACTGAGCATTACTAAATACACAAAAATAGAGAAAATAACAAAAAAAACAAAAACAGGGGTGCTGCGCCACGGCGCTCCCATGCCTGGACCGCGGCGTTCACAAAAAGCTATAGAATTCTGCAGAAAACGAGCACCTGCGCCGCGGCGCACACTACCTTGCACCGCGGCGTGACAACCTAAGCTGCTAAATTTAGCAGCAAACACAGTTTTGCTGCTGGAATTGGCTCATATGAGTCTTTAGCTGTAACAAAATTTGTTCAAAAAGCTAAATTACAAAATATACAACACAAACATAAATTAAAACACAAAAACTACATATTAACCTATTTACAAACTAAAACAAACTTAAAACTTAAAAACAAACAAAATCATTAAACTAACATAATTAACACATATATATACTAACATATTAACAAAAACATATTAACAAAACTAACATCAACATGAACATGTATAAACAAACATACAAAACACAATATATTATCTATTTATGCACAAACTAAAAATAATAAATAAACATAAACATAGGGTTCCCTCCCACAAAGGGCCTGAGTTATAGTCCCAGCAAGACTTTGTCACCAAAATTGAATTGCTGCGGATGAGTAGTCCTCAAGAACTTGATCCAAAGGTTATCCTTTCAGGAGTCGCGAATTCCCTCAAGGGCCTCGTATGATTGAAATCATCCAGCTCTTTATTGAAACTAAAACAAAATATAAAAGAAACATAGATTATATACAACTTGAATTAGAACTAATCAAACTCATTGTTGATATTAGCAATATAGAAATATTATCCCTAGCAATGGCACCAAAAACTTGGTTGGCGTTGTCGGGAAATAAAGTCTTATCATGCAGACCAATTTAGAAATAAATAATTATCCCCGGCAACGGCGCCAAAAACTTGATTGCTACCGCAAGTGCATGGATTGCTCAAGTAATACAGATACAAAGTAAAAGTTCGTTCTCATGAAGATAATTGTTTATAAAGCTAAGTATCAACCAATAGCTTAATCAATTCTATTCAAGGATATAAAAATAAGAAAGTAATTAACTAAACTAAATCTAATCTACAAAAGCAATAAAGATAAATAGTTAGGTTTCAAGAAATCCTTCTTCACCCCCTACATCTATCAATAACATGCAATCTTCTTCATTAACACAAATGCATTAATTAGGTTAGCTTGAGAATCTGATTTAGTCAAAAGCCTATATCTAGGTCAATCAACCCTGGTTTCTATTGTCTAACTCACCAAGTTTCCTTGAAAGCTAGCGCAACATCCACTCATGAACGATCTATTCTCAATCACACACTATACATGGCCAATAGGTATATTTCTATCATATTAACGAATCAACTCATCCAAGCCAATTGAACTCGTCAAACATGTATCAATCATACCATATACATATTAACAAATCTTTATGTCTAGTTCATTTGCAAATATTAGGATCATGCAATTGATGGCCAACTAATAGCAAGCATTAAGCATAGATTATGATTGAACAATAACCAAACATCCACACAAACTCAGAGAAGAACACATCATTAATATATATAGAAAAGGATCCAAAATATCCCTAAATACAGCTCAACTATACAATAGATAAGGAAGAGAAGAGAGAAAGGGAAAAAGAGAAAGGAAACTCATTAATTTGTCTCTAAAGCTTGAATCCTCCTTTATCCTTGTTCCTAGCCTCCAATCCACCATCAATGGAGATCTAGCCAAACTAAACTAACCTAAAACTACCTAAAACTAATAAAACCTAAAATAACTAAAAATGGAAATGGCTAAGGTAGCCAGAACTAAAAGAAAAATGTGAAAAATCTATTTATAGGCTCAGCTTGCCGCCATCGCGCTGCAGCCCCACATACGCGCGTCGCGGCACCCACAAGGTCGGTCTCTTTACGCCGCGACACCCACTTATTTTGGGCCGCGGCCTTCTCGCCTCAGGTTGAAGTATGGCATGGCTGAAATGCCTCTCTGCGCCGCGGCGTAACATGCTTGAATGCGGATTTGGCTTCCTCTTGGACTTTTAGCTCAAATACTCCATATATCATCTTATTTGGAGCCCTTCCTAACATAGAGAAAATCCCAAATCAGTAACATATACAAATCTACTTAATCAATGATCATTTAAGCATAATTTGCTATAAAACATACAAGAAGGCATCAGAATCAGAATATGATAAATATAAACACAAAACCCTCCAAATATGCATTATAAATAAGGACTAAGCATTTATTATAGCACAGAGATAGGGCACTAATAACTACATTTTATGGAGCTATCAGTGCCATCCACGGGGGCAATTGAAATTAAACCTCGACTCAAGGAATTGAGCTTATATCTTGGCACTTTGCTTTCATCCAAACGCCAAGCTGGGGGCAACTGTTCTGGACCGAGGTTCGGGATCCTACCCAATAGGGTCAACCCGGCGCGCTTACCGTCGGACCCCGCCATGAACACCTCGGTCAAAGCTGAGGACCTCGAGCTACAACACACGATTGTAATCCACTAAATCTGCACAGATATCCATAATTTCCAAGCACGATCTTATGAGATTATAGGATCGATAACCACCTATAATAAAGGATCATTACCATCTCAACGTTCCTACGTTACAGGGATGATCACTGGTAACATATCCTTAAATGCCTGCATTCAGTATAGAGTTTATGACGATTCCAATCACGCTCCACATATATCAGGCTAAGTTAACCTAATTAGGTATCTGCTACCTTACTGCAAGAAATTGACTTGTGCACTGTCTGACTTGAGCATTGGAGTCCTATTGCAAGTACCCACCTTCTTGGTTCAGTACGCTTGGCAGCAGCTATACAAGGAGGAAACCACCACTCACGTGCCTACCACAGGTACTCTCTGAATCCATCTCAGAACAGATTCATTGAAATTTTACCTTTAGAACCATCTTATCATGATGATCAAGTTTCTGTTTTAACATTTTGTGTGTATCAAATTGTTTTCTTTAGCTCCTCTTTGTTTTTCATGGAATGCATGTTGGATATTCCCTGCTATACAACATTTGGATATGTTGCTTCTTCTAGAGTTTACCATAGTATATTTTAAACAAAGACATTTCTTTCTTCTTTCTTTGACAACTAAAAATAAATAAATAAATAAAGGAATAAATGAGGCAAAAATGAATGTTTTTCCTCCACATATATATTTGGTGTCTGTAAGAATTGAAAATGTTATCTTGACGTATGAGGTGTGTGAATACAATCGATTATTTGTTTGTAATTTCTATGACTTCCTTGAGCTTTGCCTTGTTTCTGAGGATAGAGAATAGTAATTAGGCCCAGAGTGTCAAGTGTAGCTGATAGCATAATGTGGTCAATATGGGATAGAGGAAATCTGTTGAATGAGAGGACAAGAGGGAACAAAGTGTTTAACGAAATTTTAATGAAAGCATAAAACTATTTCCAAAATTCTTTTCAGATAGATATTTATTCTCTTTAGATAGATATTTTTCCAAAATTCTCGTGTTGCTTCTGTTCTGGTTCGCACCAAAGATGGCAGTGCTTTCGTTCAATGGTTCCTCTCTCTCTTTCTTCCTAATTATTTTAATAATTCTAGTGTGCCTAGGTTCTTAGTTTTGCAATTTCAATCCATTTGGTTTATTAACTCTAATTTTGTTCATTTTATTTGAGGAATCTAATCCAATAGTTTCAAATCCTATCACATTGATGTTAGTACTGCCCTATTAGATTAGGATTCACCTGGTTATGATCTTCTATGCAAGTCAATTTTGCTCTTGTTCTTTCTTTATGGTGAACATTTGAGGAAAATGTTTGATTTCAAGCTTCTTATTCTTGTTGCTTTGTTATTATTCGTTCATAGTTTTTTTTTCTGATTTTTCTTTTCTTTTCTTTTTAGCAAAGAGTGCAAGACGGATGTTCCGGTGGCACTCATTAGCATGCATAGTTGCAGCCTTGAAGCTGTGATTAAAATGAATTTGGGTATGTGATGAGCACACAAAAGATATAGCTTTGTATTCTGAAAAGTTGATTTATTTCCCCTCTTAAGTTACTCTTTTTACTATTTGTTGCCTAAGACTTTTGCAATAATGAAAGTAAACTAGGATTTAAGTTATTCTAGCTTGTATTGAGAATAATTGATTGAAAAGAAGAATAATCCTCACCACTTTTATGTGTTTTTGTAGGGAAGCATATAAGGAATGAAGAGCTAGACTCATGGAGGCAAATTAAGAGAATCCATTCGGTTCATTCAGCGCCTAGGCGCTATGCCTTGGAAGTCTAGGCGCCCAAGCCCATAACAGAAAATCCTTCTCTGCCAACCTAGCATCTAGGCACCCTCAAGTCAGCGCCTAGGTGCTGGTCCAATCTGACGCAGGATTTGTTACTATATAATGCGCGTCTAGGCGCCCTATATACAGTGCCTGGGCGCCCATATCAGTATAAAAAGCTTTTTAATCATAACCTAAATGACTTTTGGTCGTTATAGTAGACACGGACAGGTACGAGCCAGCCCTAGAAGGGAGAAAGAGGCTTTCCTACTTACGAAAGAACGAGAATCCCTTCGAATCATCGAAGATAACTAGGGTGTTTTCTTTTCTTCTTGTTGTTGCCTATGTTTGTATCACGAATTGCTAAATTTCTTAGGTTAGGGTGATGGAACTTTCTCAACTTATGATGTAATGACTTTTTGATATTAATTCAAGTTTTTTTTTCATGGTTTAGCAATTGGACATGTTTTATATCATTGTTTTGTATGTGAAGTAGCTGACCACATATATTTTTATTTGAAGAACCCATACGAAATTGGAAGATTGAGTATAGGTTAAGCTTGTTAGTCTAATTGTCGTATTCATGGGATATCTAGCAATAAAACTTCGGTCGCGCTATTTGTCCAACCAAAAGACTCCAACTTTTGTCCACCGTATGTCACGTGTCATCATTTGAAATTTGAAATATAAAACTGTTCACGTTAAGAATAAGTGGTTAATACGTTATGAATAAGTGATTAATCAGTATAAGTTTCTGGTTAATACATTCGAAATAAGTGGTTAATCTATCAGTTTCTGGTGAATCTGAGAAAGAGTTCCTAATAATGAATAAGTGGTTAATACGTTAGCAATAAGTGGTTAATCAGTATATGTTTCTGGTAAATCCAAGAAAGAGTTCTCAATAATGAGTAAATGGTTAATACGTTAAGAATAAGTGGTTAATCAATATTAGTTTCTCGTGAATCCAAGAAGTAGGAAATGATAAGCGAGAAATTAAATGGTTAATACGTTAAGAATAAGTGGTTAATCAAGATCGGTTTACGTGAATCCCAAAAGCGGAAATGAAAAGCAGGAAATTAAATGGTTAATACGTTAGGAATAAGTGGTTAATCGATCGGTTTACTCGTGAATCCAAGAAGCGGAAAATGAAAAGCTTGAAATGAAAATATTGGCATACGAAAAAGTCAACAAACATACGTACGAAGCGCATCGGTGGAGGAAAGTTGGAGTATTTAGTTGGACGAGAAACGTTTTCCATAAAACTTCATGAGGATGTGATTCCAAAATATCCATAAAATGTAAAATCCTTATTCTCGCAGATTTTAATTAGGGGATTAATTGATGTTTGTGGGTTTATGAGAGTTTCATATTTCAAGGAATTGAATGTGAACTATTTTAAAGATTGAATCATAAACCACCATGAATGAAGAATTTGAATTAATCAATTGAAATCAAACCCTAATCGATTTTATCCTTTTGAAACAATTTCCAAAATTTTTGTGATTTTAATTTCTGCAAGTAAACTTCATTCGTTTTTCACTTTTTGTTTTAAAAGAATTCTATCAAAGTTTAATGTAGCTAAGTAGTGATATTAGTGAAAACATTCAGTGTTAATTTCAATCCTCGTGGGAACGATATTTACTCTCTATATTACTTACACGATCTAGTGCACTTGATCATTTTTTCTCTCTTATTCTGCTGATTTAAAACGCTATCCATAAATGATTACTCTTTCTTTTTGTCAATTGCTTTGTTATAATCTTGATTTTTGTGCTTGTTCAGAGGCTTAGGTTGTGGAACAGCCTACCAAAGTCAAGAAGCTAGAGAGGTGAATTTTTCATTTCTTGGTTATGTCCTCAATAATCTGTTTGTCAACATTTACTTGTTGAAACAAAATATAGGTTGGTAAGGAGGTGGCTGGTGAGAAATGGAAGTCCATGACTGATGAAGTAAGTAAAAAAGATTTTGCTTTGATTCAAATTTTTTTAATTATTTAATAATGTGATGTTGATCAAATGTCTTGATTTGGCATCATTGGTTCAAGAGAAGAAGCCTTATTTGGATAAAGTTGTGGAACTCAAGGCAGAATATGATAAGGCTATGGAGAGCTATAATGCTGGTGAAGATGAAGTATGGTTTTCTTGCTTTTAAGTATGCTAGGTAGATGACTTCCTCTATCCAGACATAGTTAATGTCTATGTTGTAGCCCATCTTATATAGGATTGTTAGCTTCCAAGTAGGAAGTGGTGTGCCGCAAGCACCATCATAAGGAAACACAGTTAGGGAGGATCATGAAGTTGATGATGATGGAGTAAACTTGGATTGATTAATTGTGCTTATTGATTATGATGATGATGATGATGATGATGATAGGACTAACTTGTTTTGAACTATTTGCATTAACTTTGACTTATTGATTAGCTAAGCTTTCTTTGTAGAACATGTTTTGAACTTATTAATGCAATTATAATATCTTGTTGCTTTGAACAACTTATTTGTTAGATTTTTCTGTTTGGATTGAAATATTTATATAGGTATAATTTTAAAATATATTAATTATCATTATAAAATTAATTCGGGTTAGCTTCAGAATAGCAATGAAAATGCGAGGGATTTAGCAACACAATAACTAAGAAATAACTACGAAATTGTTACGAATTTAGCAACACAATAACTAAGAAATAGGTATGGAATTGCTACGGATTTAGCAACATAATAGTTACAGATTTGCTACAAACTTGTTAGAGATTGTTAAAAATTAATTACGGAATTAGCTACAAATATTTCGTAGCTAATTAGCTACAAAAACAAAGGAAGTTCTGAACAAAAATTAGCTACAGATTAACTTCAAATTAGTTATGAAAATTTAAAAATTCGTTACGAATTAACTACGAAAATTTTTGGTAGCTAATCCATTGATTTCTTGTAGTTAAAAAAACAAAAAACTGAGTGCACGTGTGTTGTGCCGTGACAATGCAAAGCAATGGGGACCAACTTAACATACATCACATGAGTAAAGGGAACAACAAAGGGACCACACATACCAAAAAAGGAAGACAAGCAAGACCACAACACCAAAAATGGAAGACAGGGACCACAATGACCACTCAACATAGGGAATGCTTGTGAAACTCGAATTTTGGAGTTTAGGTCACATACCTTTCTAAAGCTCGAATCTAACCAAGAAGACAACAAATTCAATGTTGGTAGGGAGTCTTGACAGCAAAACGAGGTTGATTGTATAGAGAATCAGCAAGTGGAATTTAGGATTAGAAAATGAATTAGAAATTTAAGGTTTTGGACTCTTATGCCATTGAAATGGAGGGGGGAGCGAAAATTTTCCCTCCACCTCCAATACGACACTGTTATGGGATTGGGGAAAATTGGTCGTTAGGAATTTTGTCTAAAATGGCATTGTTTTAGAGGTCGGAACTTTATTTATTCATGCACAATCGAAACTATGTTGTTTTGGATCAGGTAGAAAGTCACACCAACATCCAGATTAGTACTTAACGTGTCACGTGTGCATGTCTATCAAGTATAACTGACAGCAAAAGACACAAGGACTAACGTGATAGATGTTTTGAGATTTAAGGGATTAAGTTGTGAATTTTTTAAAATTAAGAACTAATATAGTTGGTGCGTACAATTTCAAGAATTAAAGTGAAAGTTTAGTCCAAGAGCTAGCTATAATTGCTCCTTTCTTTTATCAATATATTCTTCTTTTAGCTTACGAAGGGTTGACTATTAGGCCACATTTGAATATTTGATTAGATAGAATAATATTTTTATAAAATGGAATGAGAATTTGATTGAGAATGGAATGTTTCTTCGTATATTTTGTTTAGTAGAAATAAAAATAAAATGATGATTCTAATTTATGTTTATGTTTGGTATGTTAGAATTAACAAGAATGACTGATAAATTTATAAATTTTAATGAAAAACATTATTCGACCTAGAAAATAAATCAGTCCTATTTTATACTTTTAAATGAAAACTAACCTAGATTTAAGTAAGATTAACCTTATATGAGGCCAAATTGACTAGATTTTATTGAGATTAAGAAATACACTTAGATCCAAAAGAATTTTCAAGTTGTGGACTTATTACATCTTTTTGAGTGAGACAAGGTTAATTTTTGTGTCCTTAAAAAAAAAGCTTGGCACAAAATATTGTTTTGGGCTAAACGGGCTCGTTCAGGCCTAAAACTTCTTTGTGGAACCATGCATGCTTATGAAATTCACATTGCCTTCATAGGAGTTTTCAATACTAGTTTATGAGTTCTACACTTCTATTAAATGAGAGCCTCTATGAAGTTCTTTGCAAGAATTTCAATTTTGCAATTGCCTCGTCATGGAAGCAGAGGGTTAATACAATTCTCAGCAATAATTCCAAAAAAAAATTCATACAGTGGGGCTTGCTTACGTTCTTATCTATTATTCATAGAAATGTGTGAAAACCTACAATATAATGCTTGATGCAAATTTCAATGCAATGCTTGGGGGTTTTGGTGGAGCAAAGTTGCAGAAGTGCATGAACAAGGCCTAACACAGATGAGCTGATATACTAGCTGGAACTAAGAACAATGGGGTATCTTGCATTTAGGTTTGGGGTAGTGGTGTAAAATGTGGCAACCTAGCAGGAGCATTGTTGAATGTAGAAATATCAAATTGTAGATACCACTAGTCTTACCACATAAATGAAAAAGAAATATCATCACAAATATAAATTGCATAACTGAACACTATCAAATGTAAGTTTCTTCAAACAATGATTTTTCAACCCCATAACTTAAGGACAAACCAAATCTTTTATTGTAAACTCCAATACTACATATATCTTGCACTCACAGCAGCAACCCACGATGATTTCATTCCAAATCTGAAGTGTGTAGAGCATCTGCAATTTTTTTCATGCAAACATTAATGTGGTGGATCAAAAGGTAAACACAATTTTATTTTATTTTTTGGAGTAAAACATAAACATAGAATTTTAGTTATCAATTCATGCAATTGAAAACGTATTTAACCATTTAACGATGTACTAACATTTAATACCATTAAGCACACTTGGTTAATCTTATCTCTAATTGGTTAATCTTATCTCTAGGTCCACAAGACAAAGTTGGTTTTACTATGACCAAAACCATTTGTCCACTAAGTTAATTTAATCACTAAAAATAAAAAGAAATAATATTTGTACATAAAAAACTCAACACTATTTGTATACTTTACTTGTTTGATAAAATAAAGGTAAAGAGAGAATTGAAATATATATTTTTATTACCTAAACAAGAAATTGTGTAAGAATGATGTAAGTTTTGTTATGTGCAAATATTATTTCTGAAAAATAAAACATAGCTAAATATGAATTAAATTGTAAATTAATTAATACTAGGCAAATTACCTATAGTCTGAGCAACAAAAATCTATTATAGCTTTGCAATTATGTACCCATGCATGGTACATATCTTAAGTAAGACATCAAAAACTGATACATGAACAATTAGAACTGTAAGGTGCTGCAATTTGGTCAAAAACAAAATTTGGAGAGAAAAAAAATAGCCACAATATAACATTATGAAGAACTAGAGTTTTGATGCCTCAATCTGATTTTTGTTTTAGTTAAGATTAAAAAAATTAATATTAAAATAAAGAGTCTATTATAACTATAGTTTTACAAAAAAAAAATAGTACAAGATTTATTTTTGGTCTTTCTCTAATATATCCTCATAGACATTGTTATGAGACTAACCCTTTGAGTATTTTTTTTTTGACTAAGAGGATTTCACATCAATTGCCATTTCTAAGTTCAATTATAGAGTGTTTGAAAGCATTTATAAATACAAAATAAGATGTATTTATATTTTTGTTTATTTTTTTATATTTACAATTAATTAATTAATGATGATACTTCGGGAAAAAAAATTGTAATAATCTCCTTCATAATAATATAGGCAGGTAAAAAAATTATCAAAGCAAAACTAAATATTTTACATTATGTGAACCAAATAATTATCCCTAAATTAAATTAAATTATTAACATTTCAAAAACATGTTATTTTTTTCCTTTTATTTTTTAAGAGATGTACCACAGTTCAAGCAATAATTCTAGGAGTTAAGGGTCAACTAGTAGGATGAAGGATTAAATTAGTAAGTTTTAGCAATTAGATTCATGTCACTATGAGTTTTTTTCTTTTCTTTTCTTTTTAAGTTCCCTTTTCCATGTGAGAAGGAATTCTTGATTTATGTAAATGCAACAGAAGAAAAAAAAGCTAAAAACTTGAAAGATAGAAACTATTATGTACCTGTTAGTCTTTGAGACACCTTTGGCACCTTACCACATTCACTACCACCATTACATGTATATAGTTTATCAATTTGTTCAGGAACCTCAAGTAAGCATTTCTCCAAGGCCGCCAAAGTAATATTGGCCCTATAATGCCCCATAAGCCTGTAAAGTATCCCAACCCCATGCTCATGTATAATGCTTCATAGAAAACTGAATTGTCATTTTTACCATCTTCAGGACAGATTTTGTTAAGTGGTTTACCACAAAGGTCTGGATTACCTTCAAAACTAGAAGCATCAAAACTCCACAATTGAGGCTGTACTGGTGTCTCATCTTCAGGACAAATTACTTCAAGTGGTTTACCACAAAGGTCTATATTACCTTCAAAACTAGAGGCACCAAAGTCCAGCTGTGCCACTTCCAAAGGGATTTTACCAGAGAGAAAGTTGTTTGACAAGTCTAACACAGATAGACGATCAATTTGAGAAAGAGATGAAGGAATTCTCCCACTTAAATTATTTCTTGATAAGTCAAGGAACTCTAGTAAAGTCAAATTCCCAATCTCGGAAGGAATTTTTTCACTTAAATTGTTTCTTGATAAATTCAATGTAACTAATCCAATCAAATATCCGAACTCTTTTGGGATTTCACCTATTAAATGATTATTTGAGAGATCAATGCTCCTAAGAAGGAACTCTAGATTGTTGATCTGACGTTCCACACCTTTCCACATCAATATTATGTGAAGAGTATAATCAACAAAATTGAAAGTGCCATAAATTTCACTTCTAATTTCACTTATGTTGATTGTCTTTTCAACCATTGCACTAAAATTATTCAGACATGTTAGAATTCCTTTGGATAAGTTATTCCCCGAAAGATCCAAGATTTGAATCTGCCTCAAATAACAGAGATGTGAAGAAAGATTTCCCGAGAAACGATTCACTCGCATGCTCAAAATTATCAATTGATGTAGATTTTCTCCTATCCATGGGGTATTGGACCAGACAACATATTTTCTCCAACATCTAACATAATTAAATTGGTGCAATTCATTAAAGTGGAAGGAAGTTCTCCACTTAAACTATTGTTTCGTAAAACCAAGGCTTTTAAATTAACAAGAGTGCCCATGGACGGTGGAATCTTTCCTGACAATTTATTATTGCTTAAATCAAGAAACAATAATGAATTTACGGATTTCCAACAATCTGGCAACTGTCCCTTCATTTGATTGTTTGATAAATCTAAAGTGGCCAAGTTTTCAGTTCTTTGAATGCCACATAAGAAAGCATCCAAATTTGAAAATATATTCTTGGATAGAATCAGCCCTGATGCTTTTTGCAAAAATGATGGAACTACACCCTCAAATTGATTTGAATTCAGAAATATACTTGGTTTAAAAGTAAACTTGAGTGGTAAATTCGGAATTGTACCTCTGAGATTGTTGTAAGACATATTGATTGACATCATATTTTGCGATTTATTCCAAAACCACTCCGGTACAGAGTCAACAATCCCAGCATTAGAAATATCTAGATCGAATAAGAAACTTTGAGTTTGGAGCCAACTTGGAAAACTCGGACCCAACTTGCAAGATGCTATTTCCAAGCGTCTTAATTGGAAAGGAGGAACCCAGCTAGGGACAAATTTTAGAGATAATGAGTTGTCTGATAAGCTCAAATATTTTAATTTGGAAAAATTAGTGAGATGCAATTCATTGATGTCACCCTCCAAAGAATTCCTATTCAGATATAGAACCTCCAACTCAGATAGCAATCCGATGCTTTTAGGTAGCAAGCCAGTGATCCGGTTATTAGATAAATCCAAAGTCTGAAATATGTGTCTGTTGCACCACGAAGAATTTTGAAAGAAGCTTGAAATTTCCCCACTCAAGTTGTTATTTGACAGGTATAACTTCTGCAATGTGCACATATTCCCCAAGGAAGCAGGAACCTCACCTTGTAGTTTGTTATCCGAGAGATCAAATTTTTCGAGGGAATTCATTGCTTTGCCAAAGACATCTGGAATGGGACCTACTAACAAGTTTTCAGAAAGGTCAAGGCTGTGAAGATTGGTGGTGAAGTTGAAAACCCAGTGGAAGATAACTGATGATGTCAACAGATTATAGGAGAGATCAAGGATGACAAGAGAAGACGAAGAGTTCATAATGGGAGCAGATGGCACAAGAAAACTTCTATCCATAAGACTACAATTTGCTAGATAAAGCTCTTGTAGTTTGGATCCGAAGTTGAAATTACCTTGAAATACTGATGATGTCAACTTATTATAAGAGAGGTCAAGGATCACTAGAGATGGAAAGTTTGGATACAGAAGAGATGACAAAACAAAATTATTATGAGAAAGATAAAGCTCCTGAAGGTTAAAGCTGAAGTTGATCAACAATTGAAATGTTGATGATGTCAGCATATTTGAAGAGAGATCAAGGATGGTAAGAGAAGTGGAGAAGTTTGAATAGGAATCAAACAAAGAAATAATATCATTATTTGAAAGACTACAACCGGTTAGCCTCAATTCTCCTAAGTTTGGAAGAAGCTTACCGATCATTTGCAGCCAGTGATGAGAGGAGCCAATATTATGCAATGAATCCAAGTCAAGATTTGTTAAAGAAGAGAGACTAGACAGCCACTTTGCACCACTAGTTTTGAGATTGAAGTTGCCACGGAGTCTAAGAGTATGCAACATAGGAAGATTCCCAATCTGAAAAGGGATTGCTCCAGAAAGATATTTTCCTCCAAGATCAAGATACCATAGTTGTTTGAGATTCCCAAGTTGAGAAGGGATTGCTCCAACTAGAGAATTTCCTTTAAGGTTAAGATACTCAAGCCGTGAGAGATTTCCTAGTTGATAAGGAATCCTCCCACCAAATGAAGAGTATGAGAGATTGAGATACCTTAATTTGGTGAACAAGCCTATGAGTTCCGGGATGTGACTGTCACCAAAATCATTCCCACTGAGGTCCAAATGTTCAATATTTTGCAAGTCAATCAATAAAGTGACATTGATTGCACCTTCCAAATAATTTGTATCCCAGCTATGAAGATCAAGCATCTGTACATGACCTGTTTTGTTGCTACATTCAATTCCTTTCCATTTGCAACAATCTCTGTTATTGTGATTGTCCCTCCATGTTGACAGCATGCCAGAATCGTCTAGGAGGCCTTGTTTGAACTTGAGAAGTGCTTGTCTCTCCCTCTCTACGCACTTTACTTCTGCATTCTTACTTGGCCAGTTGAATCCAAGAATGGATCCTGCATTATACAATAAGAGCAGCAGCAGTGCATAAAACATTTGGAGAAAATAACTGCTCATTATAGTTTTGTCGATATGAAATAACTTTAACTAAGAGCAAAACAACAACAACAACAACAGCAGAGAATTACGATGAAGTTTTTCTCTTTACTTGTGAAGTATGAAAACTCGATAGCTGGATTTATAATGCTAATTATATGGCTAAATGGCTATACTCTGAGTTCTCATTCACTTTTCCAAGACAAGAAAATAAAGTTTCAGAAGTGGGGTTGTTGGAGGGACTTTCTCGAATTTTAACCAATTAAAAAATGAATGTCAAAAATACTTATTTCTTTATCATAATTTCTTGGTTTTTAAATTTACAAAGAAGAAGGGTTGGAAATAAACCACGGAGTTAAACTAGCCTACTTTCAACCTACTCTTTTTTTTTTTGGTAAACAGGCCTGTTTGCATATCAAGTTTAGATTTTTTTTAAAAATTTTATTTAACTAAGTATGCTAGGCTTTAGCCTTTAAAAAGGTTTATTTATTTAATTATTATTATTATATAATTAAAAAGATTAAATTAAAATTTTAATTTTTATAGTTTTTACTTATTTTTAATTTAATTCTTATAATTTTTTAAATTCAATCTTTATATTTATAAATATTTTTAAATATAAATTTTATTATTAATTTTTATTATAATATTATTAATTTAATTACGGCTAAAAGGAAGAAATTTTTTAATCTCTCAACTACTTTATTAGAACAATTTTTTATTAAATAAAAAAGTTACAAGAAACCTGTTCTATCTCTGCTATAATTGTTTGCGTTTCATGTTTTTAATCAGGAAGCGTGTAAGGATGGAAGGATAAGAAATAAAAAAGAATTTTTAATTTTTTCTACAAGTTTTGTAAATTAAAGCATAAATTTTTATCATGAATAAAGGTTAATATATTTTAATATAATAATATAAATATAAAAATTATGATTTTTAATATCTTTATTAATGTTCTTCATCTTATATATATAAAATATGAATAATAAAAAATTCATATGTGATATCAGAATATATATTTTAGAATTCATAATTTTTTATTAATTATATTTTATTTTTGTAATTTATATAAACCTTAACTATGAATAATTTTTTTTTTCGACCAAAAAATTTCTGCGTTGCACTGTACATGCCAGACCCAAAATCCTTGAAGTTTTTTTCACCATAAAGTAAAAATCTGCTTCGTGCAAATCGTCTCAGATTTTGAGATTCCAAAAAGAATAAAAACAAAAATTAAAAGGTGAATCACGAGGAGGGCATAAGCGCTCTGTGAGTCTGGGTCGTCATGGATAGAGCATGTGAATGGCAAATTGCCAAATTCCCATCCTGTGAATCGTGGACAACGAGGTGCATCACGTTGTAAGGGCTCCACGCGTGTCTCAGCTTAGGGAACAGAACATACAACAGTAAAATGCGTTTAAGGCCCGAGGACTTTCGGAGGCTGCATCTCTGCATCTCTGCATCACACGTCAAATCAAACATTGCTGTAATGGACGTAAAGAGCACGCAAGTGTTGTTTGTACCGTCTTTGACGCTGCAGTCAAAGATGGTTTGCTACAAATCAAACATTGCTGTAACAGAGCAACGTTCTCGGTTATTGTCGTGGGACTGATAAAATGGTCAACCCGTTTCAACTCGTCTTAATTTATTTCAATCTATTAAAATATGAAGTGAGATAAGTTAATTTATTTTAAAAAATAAATTAAAAAAGTTAATTTATTCTACTTTAAGATAGATTGATGAATTAGTAGGTTGGTCTGTATAAAATATAAAATAAAAAAAAATAAATGAATTAGTGGATAAACTAATTTAATTTACCTAAAAAATAAAAAAAGTATATAAAAATTAATAAATATTATAAAAGATAATAAATAATAATATAAAAAATTACAAACCATATATTTAAAATATAATTTTTAAAATAATCTAATTAAATATTCAAATATAAATTATATAACATCAAAGAATTTTTTATTTATAATATTACTTATCTTTTTTTAAAAAAAAAGTCAATCCATAAGGTCAACCTACTACATGCATGCTTAACTTCATGGTTATGCGAATTGAAAAAATAATATGAGTTCAATCATTAAACTCAATCCACAAAAAATTAACAGGTTGACGAATTAACCCAACGAGTTGAACCCGTTTTGCCAGCTCTTATTGGAAGTAAAGAGCACGCAAGTTGTACCGTCTTTGACGCTGCAGTCGAAGATAAATGTACACTGATATATAAATTAAATGATAATATTTTTCTAATTTAAAACTATATTATGTGATTTTATTAATTATTAAATTGATTAATTTTTTATGTTACAAATTAGTTTTAAATTAAATTAAATTTATAAATTAATAGAAAAAATGTAGAAATTATTTAAATTTTAATTCTTTTATAAATTATTATCAGGAATTTTAAAATATTTTTAATTAATTTTAAATTTTAATTAATATTTTAATAAATCTTTATATTTAATTTAAATCTATTAATTCACTAACGATAATACTAAATGATATAATTTTATTTGTATTAACATTAATTAAATTTTTTATTAATTAAATTTTAATAAATTACTTAATAAACAGTTTAAAAAATATTAATACGGATAAGATTTTGTTACACAATATTATCGTTAATGAATTAACATATTCAAATTAAACAAAATGATCTATTGAGATATTAATTAAAGTTTAAAGTCTAATTGAAATTTTTTTAAAATTCATGATATTGATTTGTAAAAAGATTAAAGTTCTAAAGAGTTGCATGCTTTTTTCCCTGAATCAATTACTTATAAAATTGATGTTGTAAATGACATGATAATTATTGATTATCTTATGAGTAAATTGAATTTTATTATTATAAGACAGTGAAGAGTCACCCAAAGTTGATTATTTGTCTTTATAATTAATGAGCATAAATGTTAGTGGTGTAAGTGCACTATTAATTAGTTTTATTTATATGTCCAAAGATAATAAATATTTCTAATTAGTACATATATTATTGTTAAATAATGTTAAATTTTCATTAGCATCATTGTGTTGAATATGTTATATTGATGGATTGCCCAAAGGTGAACATCAACATGCATTGTATAAAGTTTTTTTTTTAATTTTGTGTAGCATGTTAGTATATAACTCAAAGCATTAATGTCTTTAAATCTTTATTGCTTGTAGTACCTATTGTTATGCATTCGCATCTCTCACCTATTTCAGTTTTTAGTGAACTTAATTTCTCTAAATGGAATGAGCAAATCAAGTTTTACCTTAGGGTAATCACTACAAAAAAAACTTGTAAATTATTACATTTTTAATACAACAGTTCTAAAAAAACTGCCATAATATGTAGTATAATACATCAGTTACACACCTGCCATATTTTACAAGTAAAAAATGGTAGTTAAATGTATAAAACAGCAGTTTCAACTACCATTATTTTTATTTTAAATTTTAAAATATTTTAATGAATCTTAATTTTCACATTCCCTCTCTGTTAACCAAAAACTCCAATTTCATATTCCCTCTCACCCTCTCTCTGCTCTCGTTGCACAGCTTTCTCCCCATACCCAACATAACATTTCTCTCCAAACCTTTCCACCTCTTTCACCATCAAAAACCCACACTGCAGAACCCTTCGCCATTTGAAACCACTAAATACCAAAACCCCCTCTGTTCTGCTTCCGTCTCGACCCGAACCCAGGACCCCTATCGCAGGTCCAAATCTGTGACGCAATGTGCGCATCCGCGACCAAAAGTCGAAGCTTCTGCCCAGCCGCCGTGAAACCTGTGCAACCGTCGCGCCTCCACCCAAATCCAGCCAACACGAGCCCCTGCCTCTGCTCCACGTCACATGCGCACGAACCACGTCCCATTATTAAAGCTGGTGAAGGTAGATGTTTGTTTGATATGTGGTGAAATTCTAATTGATTTTGCTAGTGAGTTTAATTTGCCAATATTTATGTGGGGATTTTGGGACTGAAATGACTGAATTTCTGTTTCACTCTTAACTTTAATCTTGGATGTTCAAATGTCCGCTACCTATTTCACATTTGGTATGAACTACAGAACCAATTCTAAATGTGCCTTGAACCTTTTTATTCTTCCTCATGATCAGTTATCAATCATAATGATATGTGAGTGGTGTTAGTTTTAGTTTGTAGTAGCATTTTCTCTACAAGAATTGTTGTTGGTTGGTGAGTTGAATATTGCTAACATGCTTCTCAATGTATGTGTGTGATGTCCTAAAACCAGATATGAACATTTGGATGATTCACGTGACCATGTTTGCTTTTGTAAGGGGTTTGGGGGTTGTGGTCCCATTTTCAACTGTAATGCATGTCTAATGACTTAGATAACATGTTTTGATAGCAAGTCTTGGAATTTAAAGAAGGTTTTCAAAAGATCTAGTTCCTTTTTTTTTCAATACTACTTCTATCTTAGAATTTAGAGAAGGTGTAATCCATTTGTTTATGTGTTTAAGTGCTGAATTGAGTTGTACATTACTTGTTTTGATGAAAAATCTGAATTTAACTCATGAAAAGATTTTGACTAATTTAAGCTAGAGAAAGTAAACTTTATAAAGTGAACTAAACCATGTTGTGTATGGTATAGATTTAGACTATTAAAGATGCAGTAAACCCCCAACGTGCTCATTTTAAAGTGAGAGTAAATAATTTTTGTTTGTATCTTATTATCTGCAATCATGAGTATCTTCTTTTTTTCCTTAAAGCTTTCTCTTTATATTTTAGAATATGCACCAGGGCTATCAAACTGAAACATTAGTACAATTTCTCAAAGCAAGGGACTGGAATGCTGCCATAGCCCATAAAATGGTTAGTTAGACCTGTTATGTTTAGTAAAAGCTTTTAGTTGGAATTTTTCCCAAGTTGATTGTTCTCAGAATTACTCAAGTCTTAATCTTTGGATGTATATATACTTTGCTGATGATTTTAAACTATTACAGTTAATTGATTGTTTACAATGGAGAGTGAAAAATGAGATTGACAATGTTTTAGCGGTGAGTTCCTTCATCATGTAATTATTTTCTTAATTGTACTATTTTTCTAGTTATCTATTCTTGAAACTTCTTGCTGAATTCTATCATTCTGCCTTCTCATGTTTCTGAAAAATCTTGCATGTTGCATCTAAGATTTATAGAAGTAAAATGTCTCACAAAATCCTCATTTACAACTTATGTTGGATTTGGTCATTTAAAGCTAGTCCTAAGATAAATAATGGGATGGTTACAATATGTAGATGACCAATATAGATGAAGATAATGAAAGATCATTCAAAATCCAAAGATTAATAGCTGAAATAATTTTACTTACAATAACAAATGACAGGTTATGTAGATAATGAAAGGAACTTAACTCTAGATGCTCTTTTTCCTTTTTCTTTGCCTAAAATGAAAGGAACTTAACTCTATCTCAATAACTTAATTCCTTAAACTCGAATTATGTAATATAACTGAATTCGATTACTTTTAACAATTGTGGGTGCTTGATGAAATCATAGGGTGGTTTTTTTTGTTGGTTTTAGGTGAATTACGACAGTTCTAAACCGCCATTTTATTCAAAAACTAGATTGGGTGAGTTTTTTTTTGGGTTGGTTTTAGATGAATTACGGCAGTTCTAAACTGCCGTTTTATGCAAAAACTAAACTGTCACTTTAAACATGGTAAAATTATGGTGGTTAATGGAAAACTGTTATATTATACCGAATGGCGGAGGTAATTATGTCAGTTTTGAAAACTGTCATTGAGGCAAAAAATGACAATTATAATTATCGTAATATGCAACAAATAATTACCATTTTAAACCTTTTTTTTTAGTGAATGGAATTGGATTTGGCTCTTCGAGTAGAGAAACCAGATGATATTTCTGTTTTAAGCACTGATGAAGAGAAAGTTTATTATAAAAACTGGGAAAGATCAAACTGATTAAGTCCGATGTACATGCGGATAAGTATAACTAGCAATATTAAGTTAGCTCTTCCTTAAACTAAAAATGCTAAAGAAATGATAAAGTTTATGAAAGAGCGTTCCCAAACTACTAATAAGTCTATTGCTGGGACATTGATGAGTACCTTAACCACCATGAAATTTGATGGTTCTCGTACTATGTATGAGCACATCATTGAAATAACAAACATTGCAGCAAGACTTAAGTCATTGGGAATGGATGTAGATGAGAATTTCCTTATGCAATTTATCTTGAACTCATTATAATCTGAGTATGGTCCCTTCCAAATGAACTATAACACTATGAAAGACAAATGGAATGTGCATAAATTGCATAGTATGCTAGTTTAGGAGGAAACTAGACTTAAGAATCAAAGAAATCATTTCATCAATTATATTAACCATCAAGGAGCTGGAAAGAAAAGTAGTAGGAATGATGACAAGAAAGGAAAAGGACCCCTAAAGATCAATGAGACCTCTTCCTCTCAAATCCATAAGAAGAAATCAAATGAAAACAAATGTTATTTCAGTAAAAAGACTGGACATTCCCAAAAGGATTGTCCAAGACGTAAGACTTGGTTTGAAAAGAAAGGTAAGCCTAGTGCTTATGTATGTTTCGAATCAAATTTATCCGAAGTTCCTTATAATACTTGGTGGATTGATTCTAGTTGTATAACTCATTCTGACATGTTTTATTCGAATAACAAATCCCTTATTCGAATAAGCCAAGTGGATAAACGATTATTGCACTCTGGTTTTAAAAATTGACTTTAAATGGTCATAACATCTTCATTTCTCATCCATTTAAATAAAATGACCACTCATTGAAAAGATCTTTGAGTCTATTTTCAAATGAAAGAAATTTCAGAACAAAACTCAAAGTATTTTGAAAGTTATGATCAAAAGAGTAACCAAATGTCAACTTTTCAAAACTCAAAGTTAACTATTTTTCTTAGTTTTGAACTTCCAGCATAATTAGTTTTTCCAAATATGTTTGTTGGGCATTTTAGCATATAAGAACCATTTGTAAAAATTTAAAAACATATTTGAGCTCTTTTCTTGTAAAACTTTTATCTTTACATAGGAAAAAGCCTAAAAGGAAAATATATCAATTCTAGTCCTTAGGCTTCTTGATGTAATCCAAGCTTCCAAAAACTTCTTCTCTTCAAATCTTGTAAAAGCTTAGAACATCTTATCATTCTCATTCTTCTTGAGTTGAGCATAATTATGATTTTTTGCTTTCTTATTACAATGCTCACTCTTGGTACTTAGATTATCCTATAAAGTATTACTCACTTAAAACAAACATAGTTAGTCTAAATTCATAATTCAATATCTTCATATGCATGATTCATAAATGTATAAATCTAGTTAGTCTAACATCTATGAAGCACGAACACACCGATTTTGAGACGTGTCCATGTGTCAAACACGTGTCTGTGTCAGACACATGGGGACACCTGTACGACACACATGTCCTGCGTGTCAGAATGTGTCCGATTAAAAATATATATTTTTTCAATTTGGATACATCTCGAACACGTTTGGACACATCTTAGATACATTTGGACATGTTTAGGACAAGACTTGGACACGACCCATTAATATTTAAAAAAAAAATAGTTTTCGTGATTAACGATCAATTAGTAAGCTCGTAACCCACCTAAGCCCAATCACATAACTAACGTCCCAAGCCACTATTTTCGCATACTGATATTTTAAGTTTTATCTTTTCACGCATCACTATTAGACTTTTAAATTTTATTTTTTTACACACTACTATTTTCATTTGCTCCTTCAACTTTTGCTCGTACCAAATCATCCACTTCGTCGTTATCGAAACTTGCTGCACATCAATATTCTCTCTAATTAATTTTTTTTATTCACATATACTCGTACATGGTTAGTTTTATTATGAGAAGTTGGTTTAGGAGATTTTTTAGAATATATCAATAGAAATTATACTCCATATTTTTTAGGAGGGGCTTATTAGGTAACAAATATTGGCACATATGACATATATTAAGATATTATAAATCTTTAAGCTTATAGAAATGATATTAATAAATTATGAATCTTTTTACTTAAATTTTGTAATTATATATATATATATATATATGCCGTCTCTGTATCCTACAATTTTTTAATTTGGTGTGTCTCCGTGTCCGTGTCATGTTCTGTGTCCGTGTCTGTGCTTCATAGTCTAACATACATATAAGACTTTCATAGACACATCCAAATAAGACATTTATCAATTACTAATAGATATGTTTTATATAGGATGTAACAAAGAACACTTTGCATATTTTCATTTAAATAGAGTCAAATCTAATATTAATTTAATACAACTCATATAACATATTATTGGATATATTCTATAAAAGATGCTATAAAGAATATGCATGATTCTTATATGAAATATAACAAGATGGAGTACATGATCATGTATGATCCAGTATAATCTATTAAGCACATCTATGTAGCATAATCATCATTCTTTTTGCCTTGTATTTGTCATAATCAAAATGTAACATATTAAGCCATTGAGGCAAACTTATTTCTACATTTTTAAATTGATATTTTTTTTCTTTTCATGTATTCCACATGTCAAATGTGATAGGAATTGAAAATGCACAAGGATCAACTTACTTATAAAGTTGGAAGGTCACAATTTGAGCTTTATTTGGATGAGCCAACTTTAGATTTTGATATTTATGAAGATTTAGATGTGTTACAATGGTGGAGGGACACTATGAACCACTACTTCCCAAATCTATCCATAATGGCTCGTGACGTGTTGAGCATTCCTATTACAACTGTGCCATCCGAATATGCATTTAGTATTGGTGCACATGTTTTAAACAAGTATAGAAGCAGTCTCTTGCCACAAAATGTCCAAGCTTTGATTTGTACTCGTAGTTGGTTGCATGGTTTTGTTAATGATTATAATTTCTTTAATTTGAATGTATAACATTACAATTATTATTTTCTTTTGAATCATTATCATAATATCATTTGTTAATTATTTATTTTTTTATTGTGATTTGTAGACGAGGATGTTGATGATACCAATGCTACAACCTCAAGAGTGGATCCATCTTTATCCAAGGGAGCATCAAATGTTCTTAATCTAGAAGATGATTGATTTAGTTGTTTATGTAACTTTGGTCTTTGAACTTTAATTTATGTTTGTTTGATGTTTGTGGGCTTTTAATTTTATGGTGACTTATGGCTATAGAGTGTTGGACTTGGGGTTATCAATTTATGTTTATGGTTTGATGGAATTCATTATTATGGAAATTGGAACTATTGAGTTATGTTATGGTTATGGATTAGACTTAGTGTTTGTGTTATGAAATATTGGATTTGAGTATTTGTGTGTGATATTTTTACAAGGTTTGATATTTTACATGTTTTATGGTTCATTGGTTATGGATTTTGAGTTATTCTACAAGGATAGGACTTCGTGCTTGCCAGTTATCAAGGATAGGACTATTTCTTATGGTTTGTTTATTAATATTATTTGAATCTCTGAACAAGAATTGGCATCCTTGCACCTCACTGTTTAGGAACATAGACAAATGAAAGCATAAAGAGAATGAAGGTGACCTTCGTGTTCTCTTCTAGTTTTTTTAAAACCTTATATTTCTTCCTAACATAAGAAGCACTGGTTTCTCTCTTCTTTTTTTGGGTAGTTGGAATTGGAAATGTTTCAAATTCATGCTCTTTGTGTTTGTGGTATTTTTATGAATTTGATGCTAATTTTGATTTATTTTTTTTTAGTCTCTATAAATTGTATTTTTTAAAATTTTTATAGTTTTTTTGTTTTTTTATAAATTTTTATTTTATTTTTTGACGAATTTCTCTCATTTTATCATTTATGTAGATCAACCTACCAACTCTTCCTAAAACAAAGTGAGTTACTTTATTTCAACCTATTTCTCAAAACGGAGTAACTCATCCCATCCTGTATTTTGGAAGGTTGAGGTGGGTTTGGGCGGGTAGAGATTGACCCGTTTTATCGCTTTATTTATTGGGGTAGGTTATAAAATACTTTTTAAAATCTTAAAAATCTTATATAATTGAAAACCATATTTAACTATTTCTAAAATTAATAATACTATTTTTAAAAATATGCATTTATCTTTATCAATTTTTTTGTTTAATTTGCAAATTAAATAAAAAATCATATATTATTAAAAACTGTATTAATAATTTTTTATCGTTAACGTGTTGTTATTATCAAATTTTTTAATGCTTATTGTTCTTATCTTACTAAAATTTTATAAACTTTATGGTATATCAAGATAATATATATCAATATCATTATTTTTATTGAAACAAATTTTTATTTATTTAAAGGTGTCAGCTAAATCAGTTAATAAAATTCTTCACAAATGAACAAATGGATGCAAAAACTTATGATCAAATATCGCTTTTACCTTTTTCCTTTTATGTGTGTATAAAAAATCACTTACTAATTAAAGTCGATAGACTTTTCTAGGTTCAAACTATCTATAAAAAAAAAAATATTTGTTTATTTGTTTGCATCGTTAAGTTGCATGTATATTAGATATTTAGATCACATATGTTCTTTGTTTCCATCATCTGTTTCTATGGGTTATTCATATTCTTATTTGACTGGTTCCTAGGACCTTCAATATGTATTAATCTCATAGTTGGATGACTCAGAACTAGATATTGACAAAGACGACGTCATCGTATCAACGGTTTGATCGGAAGTCCAACGATCCAACCCTAGAAAGCACGTACGCGCTATTTTACTGGCGTGTTTACGTGTCAGACATATGTTTGATATCAACACACGATGATACACACATGATATGCGTGTCTCACGTGTACGAATGTATCTAATTAAAAAAAATTTTTTTTTGTTCAAACACGTCTAAGACACATCTCAGTTTCACTACGAATACATATTGGACACATCCTATTAAAATTTAAAAAAAAATTACTATACAGCAGTGTACTAATATCACGATTCATAAGTCTAATATCACCCGATACATCTTTAGAAAAAAAAATTTATTCTTTCTCAATATATTATGTTCACTGTGTGCTAATAGTTCAAGTTTCAAGTGAGTTTCACTCTAGTCGAATGGTTCAATTTTCAATTATTGTTGATTTCTTTTCTAGTTATAAATGAAGATGTTTGTATTGTTATTGAAGAGTTGTATTTAGATTATTTATAATCAAAATTATATATATATATATATATATATATATATATATATATATATATATATATATATATATATATCCGTCCGTCTTTGTGTCAGTGTCTTAAAATTTTTGAATTTAATGTGTCTCTCAGATCCGTGTCCCAGATCCGTGTCGTATCCCAGTATTCCATGTCGTTTTTTATATTTCATAAATCCAACTCAAAAACTTGGATATATAAAAAATATTATATAAAAAATATATTGTATTTAGAATAAGTTATTTAAGCATGATTTTTTTACATATGATAATATAACTATATTATAAATTATAAATATGAAACTCACATTTTAAATATGTAAATAAGCACAACATTTTTTTTACTAAAAATAATTAATATTTTCTTAAATAAATATTATATTATATTTTATTTTTCTGGTAGATAAAAACTTGTTTGAAATAAAAATTTAAATTTAAACCAACTAATTAAATTATTTTGGCATACTCATCGATTAAATAAAATAAATTTGCTTTCACAGTTATTTGTGTTATTTTTAAGCGTAGGAAAAGAAGATCAAAACAGTAGTGTTGATAAAAGGAACACGGACAAAGGACCACACAATAACCAATCACAATTATCCATGCGGCTAATCTTATCCAATACTGCTTTTACTTTTGCATTTGAAAGGGAATTAATTTTTGTCCCACCTTTATACATTTACCGTATATTTAATTTTTATATGTATAAAAGATATATTAAATTATATTATATGTAATTGTAGTATTTTTATAAAATAAAAAATAAATTTATAAATTTATATGTAAATTAAAAAAATTAAATATATAAAAATTGTACTAAGTGCATTTGAAAACTGCTTTTTTTCCTTGGCCAACAGTCATACAAGGACGATGGCCACATTTCTTTTCCTACGTGTTCAAGCTATACCAGTCAACCTTACAACGCCAGGCTCATCTACTTTCTCCTCCTCGTGGCAGAGTTAATGATCAAAAGCGATTTCTCATGTTTTCCAGTTCCATACATAATGATCAACAAGCTCATTCTATTATATTTTTTCTCTTACAGTTTGCTCAAAAACTCATCTTCAAATGCATGGAAAGGAAGCATTGAAGCAGCTCATCTTCTCCCTTATCCCAGCACATTTTTTTTTAAAACTAAGAAGCAGTTCAAAGATAAAACCGGCGGTCAAGCGGGTCACTCCAAAGTCAAACGAATTTGACTGGATCAATGAAAAAAATGATCTATATTCTTATTATAAATAATATATATATATTTTTTCATACTTCATCTTATATTATTTATAATACTTATTTTTTTTTATTACTTTTTTTCAATCACATATTTTTAAAAAAATATATGCAATATCTATACCTTTAAAAAAATATAAATTCATCTTTTTCCAACATTAATCGGACTGACTGAGAAACCGATTAAAGGTAAGTAGAGGGACCTATTTGCGCTAACCCAGCACAGCATGGTCCCATCCCAATTCTTATGTAAAACAGATCGATTAGAATTATTTATGATTCTAATAATTTAAAATGGTAAACAATATATTATAATTATTTATAATTTTAGTAATATAAAATTTTATAAATAATTATTATAACGTCCCATTCTAACTTGCCAATATCAAAACTTCTGAGATAAATCTCTTAAGTATTCTATTAGAACAACGACAACGTTTACAATATTTCTATTAAAGTTTTGAACATTAATGTTCTAATCAAAATTACCTGTTATAATAGGTAAAAAAATTTTAACTTCCTTTTTTTCTCTCTCTAACTTCTTTCTCCAGTACACTCTTGATCGATGATATTGTTTCTGACCACCACCGACACCACCTCAATCGTCCTTCTCCACCACACAATTGGCTTTCTCTCTTCAATAGCTGAACAATATACCTACACATACAACACAGGACATCAAATCCAACGAGCCAGACGACAGCTTGATCGGGGTTGCGACGGCGAGCACAGGTGGTCGGTGGTGACTAACTTGTGTCGAAACTGCTGCTCACCAGCCACGTCTGACCGGTGTCGCCACACATCATCGCAGCTCCACGCCCCTTTGTTCCTCGTTCTTAGATCTGGTTTTTAGATGCAAGGCAAGTGTTAAGGTTTTCAAATCTGGTTGCGTTCTTAACTTATGTTCCTAGTTCTCAACGCATGGACCTAAGGGTTTTCAGATCTAGTTTTTAAATCTGGCTATGTTCCTTCCTCGGATCTACGAATGAGGAAATCAAGAACGATCATAGATCTAACATGAGGAGGTTGAACAAAATTGTATAGGAATAGTTTTAGTGGTTCTATTGGCGGTGTCAGTGGTGGTGGTAGTGGTGGTGATGAATCTGAAAAAAAAAAGTAATTTTGACACTATAACCTGTTAAACAAGTTACAAATGATGATTCTCAGTTATTGATCATTTTTCAAATAAAATTAATGGCTATTAGAATGAAGCATTGATGCTCCAAAATCATTTAAGAGCATTAAAAACGTTGCATACAACAACACATTACTTTTATTTTATTTGACTTTGTTTTTCTCTCACCTTTGTTTATTTTATGAGCTTAACTTAAATTTGGTGAGAGTTCCTAGATTTCTACAGCTTATACTCAACTCATTTATTTAAAATTTCTAATAGTTTATAGGATTCCTTTTTATTATTATAGTTGTTAGGGAATTAGAAGTTTACATATTTGGTTAAATTCCTACGTATATATATGTTATTAAGCTAAAATTTTCTTATTTTTTTTCTAGTATTAGGGCGCTACTTTTAGTTGTAGAAGAGAAAAATATTTTCACAAAATACCTCATACAAATTTCTCATTGATTGTGCTTACAACATACAAAGTAAAGGGTAGAACCCTTTGAGTGAGTAGCTAGGTTACTTATATGCATCATACTATATGAGTAGCAACTCCTAATTAGTGGGTTACCACCTAAACTAATCAAAAGTTAAGCATACTATATGCCTTTACTTGGTGCTTAAAATATACATGAAAGTTTAAGGAGTGATACTTTTACTACTAATTTTATTCTAACTTCTATTCATCTTCATCTGAAATATGCACGAGTGTGACCTCGATGTAGAAGACACCAGGCAGAAAAACTCCAAGGTCAGATATCTATACCTAATAAAAGTAATAGTCAACTATCAGATAAAGTCTTGCATCCTCTAAAATATCACGGAAATTTAATGAGACAAAATCTCAGTAGGCGAAGTATTAAAAATTTCTTTGTTTATTTGTTTGCTTCGATAAGTAGCAGGTACATTAAATTACTTATGTTCCTTGTTTACATCATCTGTTTCCATGGCTTAGAGTGAGTTTATTTGTGCTTAATACCTTAATTTACAAAAGAAGTATTTTTTTATTAAAAAATCTCTTTTCAGACATATATAACTGTTTAAATAAATATTTTTTAAAAAATCAGAGAGTAAAAAAAACAATTTATTACTTTTAATTGGAAGTTGAAATAAATAACTTATTAAAAAAATCAATTTTAAAAAAGATACAATAAAAGAGAGAGAAAAGAAAAGATAATTTTTATAATTTCAATTGTTGCTTTTTGTAAAAAAATTAAAAAAACTTTTATTTTTATAAAAATTTCTAAAAAAAAAATTATGCTATTTTAAAATTATTTTTTTTTTAAAACCTTATCCAAAGGTACTTTTATTTGGATTCTGACGTGGCTGGTTGCACGGATATTTATTGATCTACTTCGACTTTGTTATCGTTTATATTGCTATTCTTACTTTTGCCTCTTGGATAGCTGGCAAGTAGAGGTAAGGATACATGCTAACCCTGCTCAGCAATTCAGCATGATGCTGCCCAGTTCATTATGGGTTAAGCTTAAACAAACCAAATATAAGAGCCTATAGTTTTAACAAAATTGAGTCCAAGTCTATCAACTCACTGGTTAACAGGTTGGCTTGTTAGCTCGTTATACTTTTATTTTTCCCCTACAAAATTGTTATATTCGGCCTTGGCCTCTTTTATTCACCAAAGAATAATGGCTCTTACAAGCTTCTAAATTGGGCTTGAACGGATTGGACTTAGAGATTTAAATTTATTTTAAAATTAAGAGAATATTGGGTTATGGGCTAGCTCGTGAAATGATCTGATTTAGCATGTTTAGCTTACAAGTTGATGGATTGGGTTTTGAAAACTCATTTAAACGTTCATATAATATAAGTGATGAGCTTAACTCTCATAAGTCGCGGGATTAAATGAGCCAATCCATAATTTACGACCCATTTATCCAGTTCTACTTGCAAGCAAAGCGTTGTTCCCCACTGTATTACTAAGGTTGAATTTCATGCGCTTACTTCCAATGTTGCTGACTTTTACTAAATTCATAATTTGAAACGTGAATTTTGGTTCTCCTCTTTCTAGTCCTCTTTTTCTTTGCTGCAATTCTGCTATTTAAACGCGTAGAATATGATGTTCAACCAACACTTCTCTTATATCAACATATGATATACTCATTTTATCTCGGGATATAATACATCTCAACATCCATCCACACTTATATCGATGTATAGCATCTATATGAAATATTTATAAGAGATGTTCAAAAAAACATTGTCCTTCTTTAGTGTAACAATGTGCCACCAGGGCAACGCATAACGAATTTAAGGGCATAACCCTCTAAAGTTGTTCTAAGAAAACAAATTAAATTTTCACCTAAAAAAAAACATTTAACTCCCGTCTTTGATGCATTTTATTTCACTATTAATGCTATTCATGAATTCATCATATTCGTACAAAACACTTGGAGAATGAATCAATGATCATTGCTCCCCATTTTGTGTGTGAGATAATTATTTGAAGTCTATTTCATTTGGGTTTTGGTAAGACACTTGTTAAAAAAGATAAAATAAAAAGTTTTAAATAAAATAATAATATTTTTTTTAGTTTTTAATGTATTAAATATTTAATTTTCATTTAAAAATTTTTATGTTAACTTTCTTAACAAGTGTCTTATCAAAACTTATTTTATTTTTTATTTTTACCGAATCTCTCTCCTCATTAAGTTTAGTGTTCTTTGAGACAAGCTATTTATGATTTCATCACATACATCTTAAGATCTCTTAGCTTCTGATCTTACTATGCTTGATTGTGAGGTATTTATGGGGGAGGTTAAAAATACTCTATTTTGGTATGGGTGGTTTGAAGGCCCAGGGTCCAGATGGGTTACATGTGATCTTCTTCTAGTCTCAGTGGGATGTGGTTAAGTATGCTCTGTTGCACTGGGTTAAAGATGCTTTTAGGCATCTGGAGTTGATAAAGGATGCTAATTGTACTCTTATTTCTCTTATTGCTAAGGTGGAGCATTCGGATCATATTAAGATGTTTTGGCCTATCAGTTTGTGTAATGTGTGCTATAAGTTGGTTACTAAGCTGATTGCCTCCAAGTTCAAGACTATTATGGGTCACTCCCACCCAAAGTAGCTTTGTTCACGGGAGGCAAAGCTCGGATAATATTCTGGTCGCTCAAGAAGTTATTCATTTTATACGAAACAAGAAAGGCGAGGTTGGATTTATGGCAATTAAAATTGATCTTGAGAAAGCTTATGATAGGTTGAAGTGGGCTTTCTTCAGAGATACTCTAATTAATATTGGGATCCCTATTAATTTGGTGAATGTTGTTTGGGCCTATATATCTTCTCCATTGATGCAGTTGTTATAGAATGGGGAGTGTACTTCCGCTTTTAATCCTTCTAGGGGCTTAAGGCAAGGAGACCTTCTCTCTCCTTATCTTTTTGTCTTATGCTTGGAGAGGTTTTCTCACCTTATTAATTTAACAGTGGAGAATAATATATGGGAGCTGATTTCTTTATCTAGAGGAGGGCCTCGTCTCTCTTATCTATTTTTCGCAGATGACATTGTCCTCTTTGCCAAAGCCTCCATGGATCAGGTTGAAGTTTTACAGGGTGTGCTGGAGTTGTTCTGTAACAGTTTTGGGCAGAAGGTAAACTATGATAAATCTTATATATTTTTTTCTAAAAATGTTCATGGATCTAGAAAATAGGAAATGAGCCAGGCCTTTGAGTTACGACTTACTAATGATCTTGGTTGTTTTCTTGGTGTCCCTCTATTGCATGAGCGGGTCTCGAGGAATACCTATAAAAGCATTATTGATAGGGTGAACTCTAGGCTGAATAGCTGGCGGGCTAGTACTCTCTCTATTGCTGGAAGAGGTACTATTGCTCAGAGTGCGGTTGCTATAATCCCCTCTTACACCATGCAGACATCCTTGCTTCTAGTTAGTGTTTGTAATCAGGTGGATAAAGCTGTGCGAAAAATGAAAGGAAAATCCATTTAGTCAGCTGGAATAAATTGTGTAGAACCAAGAGGCAG
This sequence comes from Ormosia semicastrata, assembly GCA_029884595.1. NCBI lineage: Eukaryota > Viridiplantae > Streptophyta > Magnoliopsida > Fabales > Fabaceae > Ormosia > Ormosia semicastrata. The sequence goes on along the minus strand of JAQQTO010000021.1, from coordinate 5,747,813 downwards.
GGTGGGCTGGGTTTTAGGCATTCTCGAAGTCTAAATTCAGCTTATATAATGAAGCTGAATTGGGACCTCATTCATCACTAGGATGCTCGATGGGTTAAGGTTTTCATAGCCAAGTATGGGGCATGTAATAACTTAATCCCCTATATTGAAAGGAGAGCTAACTCGTCCCAAGCTTGGAAATGAATTGTTTCATCCTAGGATAGTTTTAAACAGAATCTTGTCTGGCGGATAGGAAATGGCATCAATAGCTTCCTGGTATTAATAAGCTGGCAAATTTTGCTTTATCTAACAGAGATTACTTGGATGAGAAGGTGGTCGTGGCTGACTTTATTAATGGTCATGGTTGGGATTTGGGTAAGCCGAGAAGTGTTTTTCTCTAGGATTTTTGTGATATTATCACTTCTTGTCTTGTCCCTATACCGGATGCTCCAAATGATTCTATTACGTGGCTTCCTTCTCAGGATGGTAAGTTTTCCTTGAAAATGACTTATGAGGTCTGTGCTGGTTCTCTACTTATAAGTTTTCCTATTTTTAATCTTATTTGGAAGGCAAGAGTTCCCTAGAAGATTTACTCCTTTCTTTGGCTGTGTGGTAATAATGCTCTTCATACCTGGTGCGTGAAATCCGTAAGTGTACGGTTTCGTCGTCAAGTAATAAAAAGATCGAATCCACAGGGACTGTATCTATGAATACCAATTAATTAATTAATTCAATTAAATTAAACAAAGGAGATAAAATTGTTGATTGATAAGAATGTAGTAACAAAACAATTAAATAAAATTAAGAAAACAGAATTCAGAACTAAAATAGCACTTATTCAAGAAGGGGGTTTTCAGATTTAAGAAAGTTTCCAAGATTGGGGTACCACAATGATACAAGATAAATCTTAATTGACAACCCTTTTATTAAAGTTGAAATTCAATTGAAGGTGAATTACCCTAAATTAGTTAATGTTCTCTCTCAAGATACAAGATCCGTGCCCAATTAAACCAATTCCTACTCGTGGTAATTGAATTTAAATTGAACCCATTACGCTTTGTGGTAATTCATTGATTCCTCGAAAGGCTAAAACTACTCTCGTGATTTAGACCTTAAGTTCAATTCTTATGGTTCCAACACTTAGGTTCACCTCTCAGTACGTCCCTAAATGCCTATGAGATGCAAATAAGTGGCCAACAAATTCACATGAATAAGAGCAATAAAAACTGAATCAATGAACATTCAAGATCAATAAAAGGGGAAACAACATCAATTAATCATTATCAAAGTATCAAAGGGCATTGCCCAATCTTAGAAGCAAAGGAAACTACTCAAACATAGAGAGGAAGAGAACAGAAATCAAACGTAAAAATATCTCAAACCAGAAATAATGGAAGAAGAAGGGAGAAAGAGAGAAATGAAGGAGAATCCGAATCCCCCCTTGATAACCAATGGTGCCCTTTTATAGAAGTCTAGGGTAACAAAATGACAAAGGTGAGTGGATGGATGAGTGGGTTAGTGGAGTGGGGTGGTTGAGTGGATTGGTTGAGTGGGTGAGTGGGTTGGTTTGAGTGGAGTGGATTAAATATTGGTTGAGTGGGTTAGTTGAGTGGATGAGTGGATGAGTGGTTGAGTGGGTGAGTGGATGATTGGTTGATTTAGTTGAGTGGGTTGGTTTAGTGGGTGAGTGGTTAAGTGGTTGAGTGGATGAGTGGAGTGGAGTGGAGTTGTTGAGTGGATGAGTGGAGTGGTTTGGTTGAGTGGAGTGGAGTGGTTGAATGAGTGGGTGAGTGGGTTAGTGGAGTGGAGTGGTTGAATGAGTGGGTGAGTGGGTGCGAAAATTTCGTGTCTAACTTGGAAGCCAAAAACGACCGACTAGACATCCGATCCATGAAAAGGACTCTTCATAAAAGTTGTAGATCTTTGTCTTGGCTATAACATGCATATCTGGATCGTCCAATTTGGCTTCCTACAGCCCAAGATATGGCCCAAATACCACAGGTTGCTCAAACCCAACTTCAACACCTCTGTTCCGACTTGCAAGCCCAAACTGACCCATTAGACTTCATTCTTTCAAAATGTGTTCTTCATGAAAGTTGTTTATTTGGGTCTTGACTATCAACTATCCAAATTTTAGCCCATCTCCATTATTATAGCTTGAGATATGATTTTATGAGTGCACACCGTTCGGATTCTAGAGACAGAACCTGTATTCTGACTTCCATGTAAACTTAGGTCCCTTAGACATCTATTTAGGACTTTGAGATCTTCATCAAAGTTGTAGAGCTTCCTCTTAACTTTCCTACAAGATAAAATTCATGATTATCAGATATCAGGAACTCAAGTGATGGCCAAAATACAGAAACAGTGTAAAATCTCAATAATGCTGAAAATATTCAATTATGACCAAATCGAGCTCAAACTCACAAAATCATGCTAAACTCAATCAATTAAGAATATGGAGAGTGTAAATGACTAAACATAAGGGTTTCTTAATGAATAAAATATGTGATTATCAAATTCCCCCACACTTAGCTTTTTGCACTCCTAGGCAAAACTCAAGACCAAAACAAGGACATAAAAGATTAACAAAATTTTAAATTCCAACGACATTCAAGAGCCCAAAATTTTACAATCAAGAAGAACAACCAAAGGTTCAAGAGATCAAAACATTCATGAGTTAACAATTCTCCACATCTCAAACCAACAAGCAAGGTATCTTCAACATGAATCGAGAATGATAGATCTTCACAAGATTCCTCTCAATCTCTCAAGTGTTTAAAAGGTAGGTATTTCACTCAATTCAACCCATGAAAATTACACTACCATAAGCTTGCTTATCTTCTACTTCTCCACTACTCAAAACACATGCATACACAAATCATGAGGACTTTATTCAAGGTTGTAGTGAGGTCAAGGTAACAGAAGAGGATAAAATGGATATGAGAGGATAAATACTAAAGAGAATAAAAGCAAATGAGAGCTGAGTTCAAATAACAAGCATAAAAGTTCATCCCAACTCTAATGTATAACCTTTTACATATTCATTTCTCAATCCTTTTTTTTTCTTTTTTTTAATATATTTTTTTTTTATTTTTTTATTTTTAGGCACTCTTTCCTTTTTCAACAACCATTTTGTACACACACCCCCACACTTGTTCAAAAACTCATCCATTAACAAATCTAATGTTCTTTTATTCCCTAAGGTAAAATAAGAACACGATTTTTCATTTAAGGTACATAATGAGTTAGAAACAAAGAATGGTCAAATAAGCTCAAAGAGGTTAAGCAAGGGAAAATATACAAGGTTGGCAGGAATCAGTAAATTTTTAAGAAGTCAAAAGAGTGCTTAATATCATATTGAAAACAAGGTTGGCTATTTGGTTAAACTAGCTAATTAAGAAAGAGGGCCTCAATCATGTTCATGCATGCAAGTGAAATGTAGCCTCAAAAAGAATCAAAGCAAGTTTTAGAGTGGTCATTAACATGAGTGAAAATCACACAAGAAAGAAGAGAATGACATAAATGTTGAATCCATCCATTAGGCTCAAAATCTCACAAGGTATGCATCCATCAAACTCAATTCATCAATTTAATCATCCATCACCAAGCATATCAGTTCAAGAAGGGAGAAAAGTTATTCAATCATGCAATGAACCTCTTTTTTTTTTTTTTTTTTTTTTTTTTGAAATTAAGAACAATTTTTTTTAAATGCTAAAATCTCTCCCCCCACTTAATATAAGCATTGTCCTCAATGTGAAAGAGAGATATAGAAAAGAGCAATACAACCTGATAAGAAGTGAATCAACGCCAAGCAGAAGAGAAGCACACAAATAAGATCGCATCGCATCGACCCCGCATGAAAAAGTTGTACTCCATGGCAGTGCGAAAGACAACGTAATACGGTGCTACAACAGAATCTGAAAAATCACCAAACACATGAGTAGAAACACAAACTAGAGTCTTTTAAAGTCAGATTCCCAAGACTGTAATACTTATGTTCACCCCTGAAAAGATTCCACAAATAAGAAGTTCATGATGCACAAATTCACATGAATGCGTCTCAAGAGTATGACTCTTTACTCAGCCATTTGAAATGAATTAAATTTTTATCTTCTTGGTTTATGGAAATTATTTTTTTTTTTCAAAATAACAAATGCAAAAACATAAACAAAAAGAAATTTTGCAATGGAAAAGAACTTGGGTTGCCTCCCAAGAAGCGCTTGTTTAAAGTCATTAGCTTGACTTTGGTCTGATTTCTGTGCTCAGGTGACGTCAACGGAGTAGTGCTCAGTCCCTACTCCTTCAAAGTGTTTCACTCTCTGACCATTTATCATGAAAGGCTTATGGCCTTCTTTCTTCACCTCAAGCACACCGTAGGATAGGACTTGAACAATCTCATATGGTCCAGACTATTTCGACCATAACTTGCTAGGACAGAAACGTAGAAGCGAGTTATTAACAAGAACTTTATCCCCGATTTTAAATTCACGCTTCTCGTCACACTTGTCACGCTGCTTCTTAGATCCTTCCTTGCAGGGCTTGGACTCTTCAAATTTTGTAGTACCCCTGGGCAAGGTCTTTTCTAGCATAGCATCATCCACCAATTCCTGCACACCTGAAAGCACAACACTATCTACAACATTAGTAGCATCTATGCGATTACATGAATTTGAGGAATTATTTTCAGATTTAAAAACATCAAAAACTACTTCCTCATCATTTAATCGCAAAGTCAGTTTTCCTTCATGGACATCAATGATTGCCCTTCCAGTAGCAAGGAATGGACGCTCGAGTATGATCGGCATTGTAGCATCAGCTTCCATATCAAGCACAACAAAATCCACAGGTATATAAAACTTACCAACCTTGATAGGAACATCCTCCAAGATGCCTACGGGGTACTTGATTGACCGATCCGCCAATTGAAGGGAGATAGTTGTGGGTTTCAGCTCACCCACCTCTAACTTTTTACACACAGAAAGGGGCATAAGACTAACACTAGCCCCCAAATCACACAGAGCTTTATCAAAACTAGTGTTGCCAATCAAACAGGGAATAGAGAAGCTACCTGGATCCTTTAACTTAGGAGGCAATTTATTTTGAATTAAGGCACTACACTCCTCAGTTAATGCTACTGTCTCATACTCCTCAAGCTTCCTCTTATTAGACAAAATGTCCTTAAGAAACTTAGCATAGGTAGGCATTTGTTTCAACGCCTCAGTGAAGGGTACATTAATGTACAGTTTCTTAAGGACTTCTAAGAACTTCCCAAACTGCATGTCTAACTTTGCCTTGGCCAATCTTTGAGGGAAAGGAACTGGGGGTTGGTATGGCTCAGGGGGTACATACTTAGACACTTTCTCATTGGTCTCTTTTTCCTCAATACCCTCACCTTTGTCACTCTCCCCATTATCTTTGGAATCCTCTAACTTCTTTCCACTCCTCAAACTCACACCTTACAATGTTCCATGCCTGGTTTCATTTCGGTTGACCAGGAAACTTACCTTGCTGCTTATGAGAAGTGCTTGCTTGTTGGGCAATCTGGGTCTCCAACATCTTATTGTGAATAGCCAAATTGTCAACCTTAGATGACAACTCCTTGATTGCCTCAGTCACAACTTGCCCATGGTGCCTAAACTCCTCATTCTGCTTAGACTGGCTCTCAACAAAATTCTCAAGAAGAGACTCAAGTCTAGATTTTTGTACCTGTTGAGATCCAGAAGAGGGTTGAGCACTACCTTGCCCAGCTTGATATTGATTGTTCCGATAGGAGAAGTTGGGATGAGACCTCCAACCGAGATTGTAAGTCTGTGAATATGGATCATTGCGCCCCTTCGGTGGAATGTCATAGAAGTTGTGGCATGATTCCACTTGCCCCACCGGTGCACCATGTGAGGATCCCATTCCAACTTGGCATTCAGCACCAATAAGTCCCTGTGCTCCACAAATCTTACAAAAATTGTTAGAGGCACCTATGGCATTTACATGAGCCTTCTCAAGCATGTCAAAACGTTTATTCAAAGAATCAAATTTAGACATGATTAAATCAACACCATCTACCTCAAACTTACCTCCTGAGAGCTTTCTCGGGTTATGGCCTCTTTCATTAGCCCATTGGTGATGATTAGCGTAACAACTCTCAATTATATCACAGGCTTCTGTGAGCCTTCTGTTCATTAAAGCTCCACCAGCTGCAGAGTCAAGAGACACCTTCGAAGCATATTCTAATCCATTGTAGAAGGTGTGAACAATCAACCATTTTTCTAACCCATGGTGAGGGCAAGCTTCCAGCAAAGCCTTGTACCTATCCCAAGCTTCAGACAATGACTCGCCATCTTTCTGAACAAAGCTTGTGATTTGAGTCCTTAGGTGAGCAGTCTTGGAAGGTGGAAAGAATTTATCCAAAAAGGCTTGCTCCAATTGGTCCCAAGTAGTTAATGTATCGGTGGGTACCGATTTCAACCAAGCTCTAGCCTTGTCCCTTAGTGATAATGGAAACAACCGGAGGCGAATGGCATCAACTGAGGCACCTTCAATTTTGAGAGTCTCACAGAATTCTAAGAACATCTCCACATGATCATTTGGGTCCTCTGAGGGTAAACCTCCAAATTGGTTTTGCCGTATCATGGAAAGTAAGGCAGGCGGTATGGTGAAGTGCCTGGCTTCAATGTCTGGCCTAGCAATCCCAGATCGCAAACCCCGAGCATTAGGGGCTGCATACTCTTTCAACGGTTTATTATCTTCAGCTTCTGCCATGACAAGTGTTGATTCAGATACTTCCCTTACTCTTTGTCTTTGTTGTCTTCTCCTTTGATGCAAGGTTCTTTCAATTTCAGGATTTGCTTCAATAAGAGTCCTGAAATGTCTAGCACTTCGCATAAACAAGAAAACAAGTTACGTGCAGAGCCAAAGAGAAAATAAGAACGTAATAATATGGTAAAAATAAAAAAGTTTAAAATAATTAAATTAAAAATTAAACTGATATTCAAGAAAAACATAGTCCCCGGCAACGGCGCCAAAAACTTGGTGCGTGAAATCCGCAAGTGTACGGTTTCGTCGTCAAGTAATAAAAAGATCGAATCCACAGGGACTGTATCTATGAATACCAATTAATTAATTAATTCAATTAAATTAAACAAAGGAGATAAAATTGTTGATTGATAAGAATGTAGTAACAAAACAATTAAATAAAATTAAGAAAACAGAATTCAGAACTAAAATAGCACTTATTCAAGAAGGGGGTTTTCAGATTTAAGAAAGTTTCCAAGATTGGGGTACCACAATGATACAAGATAAATCTTAATTAACAACCCTTTTATTAAAGCTGAAATTCAATTGAAGGTGAATTACCCTAAATTAGTTAATGTTCTCTCTCAAGATACAAGATCCGTGCCCAATTAAACCAATTCCTACTCTCGTGGTAATTGAATTTAAATTGAACCCATTACGCTTTGTGGTAATTCATTGATTCCTCGAAAGGCTAAAACTACTCTCGTGATTTAGACCTTAAGTTCAATTCTTATGGTTCCAACACTTAGGTTCACCTCTCAGTACGTCCCTAAATGTCTATGAGATGCAAATAAGTGGCCAACAAATTCACATGAATAAGAGCAATAAAAAACCGAATCAATGAACATTCAAGATCAATAAAAGGGGAAACAACATCAATTAATCATTATCAAAGTATCAAAGGGCATTGCCCAATCTTAGAAGCAAAGGAAACTACTCAAACATAGAGAGGAAGAGAACAGAAATCAAACGTAAAAATATCTCAAACCAGAAATAATGGAAGAAGAAGGGAGAAAGAGAGAAATGAAGGAGAATCCGAACCCCCCCTTGATAACCAATGGTGCCCTTTTATAGAAGTCTAGGGTAACAAAATGACAAAGGTGAGTGGATGGATGAGTGGGTTAGTGGAGTGGGGTGGTTGAGTGGATTGGTTGAGTGGGTGAGTGGGTTGGTTTGAGTGGAGTGGATTAAATATTGGTTGAGTGGGTTAGTTGAGTGGATGAGTGGATGAGTGGTTGAGTGGGTGAGTGGATGATTGGTTGATTTAGTTGAGTGGGTTGGTTTAGTGGGTGAGTGGTTAAGTGGTTGAGTGGATGAGTGGAGTGGAGTGGAGTGGTTGAGTGGATGAGTGGAGTGGTTTGGTTGAGTGGAGTGGAGTGGTTGAATGAGTGGGTGAGTGGGTTAGTGGAGTGGAGTGGTTGAATGAGTGGGTGAGTGGGTGCGAAAATTTCGTGTCTGACTTGGAAGCCAAAAACGACTGACTAGACATCCGATCCATGAAAAGGACTCTTCATAAAAGTTGTAGATCTTTGTCTTGGCTATAACATGCATATCTGGATCGTCCAATTTGGCTTCCTACAGCCCAAGATATGGCCCAAATACCACAGGTTGCTCAAACCCAACTTCAGCACCTCTGTTCCGACTTGCAAGCCCAAACTGACCCATTAGACTTCATTCTTTCAAAATGTGTTCTTCATGAAAGTTGTTTATTTGGGTCTTTACTATCAACTATCCAAATTTTAGCCCATCTCCATTATTATAGCTTGAGATATGATTTTATGAGTGCACACCGTTCAGATTCTAGAGACAGAACCCGTATTCTGACTTCCATGTAAACTTAGGTCCCTTAGACATCTATTTAGGACTTTGAGATCTTCATCAAAGTTGTAGAGCTTCCTCTTAGCTTTCCTACAAGATAAAATTCATGATTATCAGATATCAGGAACTCAAGTGATGGCCAAAATACAGAAACAGTGTAAAATCTCAATAATGCTGAAAATATTCAATTATGACCAAATTGAGCTCAAACTCACAAAATCATGCTAAACTCAATCAATTAAGAATATGGAGAGTGTAAATGACTAAACATAAGGGTTTCTTAATGAATAAAATATGTGATTATCAATACCAACTTGTTCAGATTTACCAGACATATTTCAGATAGTGCTTTATGTGGTATTTGTGGGAATGCAGAGGAATCTACGTTACATGTTGTGCGTGATTATCCTGTTGTGAGACATACTTGGTTACGACTTGTGGCTCCTCACAGGTACTTGATTTTCTCCAGCTTGGATCTTAAGGAGTGGCTTTGTTCTAATCTCTCTAGTTGTTTTGGTAGGTCTTCTAATATTGAATAGGTCTTAATGTTTTTGACGACTCATCATTTCTTTTGGGGCCAGAGAAATAAAGCTCTTTTTAATGGTCCTATGGATGCTACGGTAACTTGGATTCCTAGGATATGTGCCTTATACTCGAAATATCAGAGTGCCCTCTTGGCAAAGAATGTTTGTTTTTCTATAGTTCCTCTTCAGCATACGCTCGTGGCATGGAGCCCTCCAGAGCTTGGTTGGGTGAAGATAAATGTAGACGATTCCTTTTTATCTAACCAGCAAAATGCTGCTTGTGGTGGTCTTGCTAGGAATGAAATGGTGGGTATTCTCTTTGGCTTTGCTCAAAATCTTGGTCACTCTACTATTACTTGGGCTAAGTTAAATTGTATCCTCTCCGATCTGTCATTGGCTTTTCAGAAGGGTATTTTGTGTTTAATTATTGAAACAGATTCTCGTTGTGCTTTGGGTCTCATCAATTCTGAGCTCCTTCCTTGGTACCCTTATGCGGTTGTTGTGTCCAGAAACAGACAGCTCCTTAGACAGAACTAGCAAGTCAGGCTTAAGCATACGTACAGGGAAGGGAATAATTGCTCTGATTTACTTTCCAAACATGGTCATTCTCTTGCTCTTGGGATGCACCCTTTTGAGGCTATGCCTCCCTTTCTTTCTTTTACTTTACTTGTTGATACAAGTTCTTTTTCTTTTCCTCGTAATGTAGTTTTTTAGTTCTCCTTGGGCGTGTGGCCTCAGAGTTTAATAAAAAAAAATCACTTACATCTTAAGGGTGAACAAGTTATTAGAGTATTTATGTAATATCACCATGTATTACAGTTTATTACCTATATATATATATATATATATATATATATATATATAATAATAATAATAATAATAATAATAATAATAATAATCATAATAATAATAATAATAATTCACAATCATTTTCCGATTTCAATTAACTTTAAGGAGTGGCTACCCGTGTTGTGTTCGTCAAACTAACTAATATAAATTACTAAAATTAGGACTGGTGAGCTAGAACGTATGTATGTGCCACAAGAGCAAATCGAAAAATCAGTATTTTATGTGTACAACCAGTCGAAACATCAAGCTAGTTTTTTTTCTTTTTATTTTTCTTTTTCATGTGCAAACGTCAAGCTAATTTGAAGTAGAGGATTGCGTGCTTCAATGCTTGCACATTAGCTTAATTCACGGTCATACAAAGAAAAATCATTGCACACACGTTAAATATATTTGGTAGTTATGGAAAAAAAAAACATTGCACGACTTAACTATGTTGATCCGAGGTATCATCTGGTTTCATCAGGTGGGATGTGTAGCACGATTCATATTTGAACAGCATAATACAATTATTATTTTGCAAACAAGATACAAAGCATAGATACTGAAAAATCCTAAACCAAATTAATGGACGGACTCAATCATTTTCACCCCTTCCCCCAAGTTTTCATTAGGTTTCACCTCTTCCTCCGGAGCCTTCTGTTCCTTTTCTTTCTCTGCCTTCAACCGTCTTCTTCATCATCGGTCTTTTTCTTTGCCTCCTCCTCTTCCTTCTGCTTGGCTGCTTTCTTGGCCGTCTCAAGAGATTTAATCAAATTCCGGAAGCAAGTCTCTGAATCTTCCGTAGATGATTTAGGCTTCAAAACCTCAGCAACATCAACAGGTGTCATATTTGTCTCTCCTAACAACTTCTCGATATGGGGAAACAAACTGTGAGAGTCAATATCCAAGTAGTTCTTGGCAAGCACCTTGAAAGCTTCATAGCAACAATAGGAAAATTCTATGTGCTTATCCATCCTTCCTGTACTAATGAGAGCACGATCAAGTTTGCCTACAAAGTTTGTTGCTGTGAAAATGATGATCCTCCCTCCTCCACAACCAGACCAATCCCATCAAAAGAAATCAATAACCTGTTGGATTTGACCCATATTTCATTAAAGATTGTTATCGCTAGTTTTCTATTTTGTGAAGATATGAAAGATTTGTAAAGATTTGTAAAAATATAACAGATATAAAGAGATATATGAAGACATGCTAAAGATTTGTTAAAAGATTTGAAAGATATGTTAGAGATTTGTGATATATGTATAAGATTTGTGAGAAATTTATTTACAATTGGAAAGTAGGAAAAATGAGTCATAAATACTTGTATTTGAGAATTGGTAGGGTTATGAGAGTGAGAATGAGAGTTTGAGAGAGATTATCTTGTATGACCTGCAGACTATATTTATTTTAATAGTAAATTTGAATCTTCTCATCTGTGGATGTAGGCATATTAGTCGAATCACGTTAAATTTTGTGCATGATTTGTGCGATATTTTTTTCAATTACTAATATTTATTGCATATTTATGTAGAAGGGGATGTGATATTCCCCAAACAGATTGACAAGGATGTGGTATTCTCGAATAAGATTAATGGAGATCTAGTATTCTCCAAAACATTAAAAGGGAGATGCAGTATTTCTCCTAACAAGTGGTATCAGAGCTGATAGTTCGAGGATCTAGGCGATGGTATGGTTCATTTAGGCCATTGTGTCGAAAGTTTTCCTAACAATAGAAGTTAGGTGGCGTGTCTCGTTATGATGACGACAAATGTGGCAGATGTATCAAAAGTCTTTTTGACATTGAGATCAAGTGGCGTGTTCTATATAGCAACAGTGCAAGCACGAAGATTTGATTTGAAGATTTGGAAGATTGAGCGTTGTGAATGACGACAGGTGTTGTCGAAAGTCTTCTTGGTATGGAGGTCAAGCGGTGTGTTCCATTTATAACGATAGATTTGAAGGTTTGAAGATTGTTTTGTTAGAGATGATGATGGAATTTGTATCAAGGTGAAGATTATTGGATTTGACCCAAATTCTATTAAAGATTGTTATCGCTAGTTTCCTATTTTGTGAAGATATGAAAGATTTGTAAAATTTGTAAAATATGAAAGATATGAAAAGATATATGAAGATATGTTAAAGATTTGTTAAAAAAATTAAAAAATATGTTAGAGATTTATGAGATATGTATAAGATTTTTAAGAGATTTGTTTACAATAGGAAACTAAGAAAGATGAATTATAAATACTTGTATTTGGGAATTAGTAGGATTATAAGAGTAAGAATAAGAGTCTAAAAGAGATTGTCTTGTAAGATTTGTAGATTATATTTGTTTTAATAGTAGATTTAACTCTTTTCATCTGTGGATGTAAGCATATTAGCAGAACCATGTTAAATTTTGTGCGTAATTTGTGTGATATTTTTTTCAATTACTAATATTTATTACATATTTGTATAGAAGAGAATATGGTATTCCTCAAACAGATTAACGAGAATGTGATATTTCCTAATAAGATTAATGAGGACGTAGTATTCTTCAAAAGATTAAAAGGGGAATAAAGTATTTCTCCCAACATAACCTGGATAAGGTTACCTTGCTGCCCTTATTCTCTTCTTCTTCAGCTTTGTCATCCTCGTCTTTTTCCTTTTTCTTATTCCTTTGGCCAGTAAGATCAAGTGAAAAATCAATGTTTTCAATTACTATAATTGACCTACTCGACGTGTTGACCAATAGCCTTATCAACTTTGAATTGTCCTTCAATTCACTGTCGTTAATTCAATATAATACACATTGTACTTCATGGAATTAGCAATGGTAGCTATCATGTCAGACTTTCCAGTACATGGAGGACCATATAGTAGATACCTTCGCTTCTAAACCTTCCCAATCTTGGCATAGTACGATTCCCCCTCTTCAAACTTGCAAAGGTCATTTCTAATCTCATTCTTCTTCTTCGGGTCTATAGCAAGGGTTTCAAACTTTGCTGGGTGTTCATACACTATATGGCTCTACATTGAACTTTTGCAATTGCAATCATTGTTGGGATTGTTGGTGTACACCTTCAGCTTCCTTTTCTCCAATGCAATTACCCTACCTTCTTTCAAGACGTGTGAGATGTAAGACCCAATGATGAGATCACGGTAACTCTTGTGAAAGGTTAGAGTGAAGTTATATGAGGCAGTGTACATTGAAGATAACTATGTTTTAGGGGTGGTGTACTTTTGAATCCCATTAGACTTAGAACCCTTGGAACACATCTATGGTCTGGTCATTGTCATCTGCTGAAAATCAGAGGGGTCTTGTTATCCGGGTTGTTCTAATATGCACTTGAAATTCTGTGGTACATGAATGCACTAAGCTATTTTGTCCGTTGATATATTAATTTAAAAAAGCAATGGCAATGATGAAAAACCTGCACCCTGTTGAAGAGATCATGTTGAAGTTGTTAAAATTCCACCGCTCCGCCTTGCTCCCTTGCAACCACCCCAAGCTAGCACCATTCCACGACCCCTGTTATAGGAACCAACGGTGGCAATTGGGGCTTTCAATCTTCTATAAAGTTGACACCATCTTTTAGATGCAAAGAAGACACTACCCTTCCAACATGAGTTTTACTGGAAATTGAGGCGGGTGCTACTATGCACCCTGCCAAGTTTGGGTGTCCCATACACCCAAAATTTTTTTAAGCCTATTTTTTTTTTTTTTTTCAGGCAGTTAGATACTATTGCCGGAGGCCGGCCACCTATCAATGCCGCCGGCCGCCACCCACCTCTATTGATTATTGTTCATATATTTTAAAATTACATAGTTCTATAAATAATACTAGTTAAAATTATATCAGTCAGTCTTTATATTTTTTTATAAATAATTGTGCATACTGAAATATTTTTTAAAATATTACTGTTGAAAAATCTTATAAATTTTAACTGATAATATTTATATAGTTATACAACTTAAAAAAATTAGAACTGTGCAAATAATACAAGTAAAAATAATACCAGTTAAAATTATACTAGTCCTTATATTTTTTCATAAATAATCAGTATATTGAAAACTCTACAGATTTTAACTAGTAATATTTATACACAATGAAATCTGTAGAGTTTTTAATATGCACAATTATTTATGAAAAAATATAAAGAGTAGTATAGTTTTAACTGATATTATTTTAACTACAATTTTTTTACACAGTTATGCAACTTAATAGTAACTGTGTGAACGGTAACTCCGACTATAAACAATATATTTCCAGTGATGAAAAATATTTTTTTTAGCATGAACAATAATTTTACGATGAACAGTATTATTTTCAGTATAAATAGTAATTTTTCCAGCGTAAATAGTATTTTTGGCGAGCAGTGAACAGTGACAATGAACAATATAACAGGTTACAGGTCGTTGATCATAACCATTGATGTATTTTTACACACAATTAATAATTGAGATGGGCTTGATATATCATATACCCTCCTTTAGAGGGTATATATTAGAAATGCCCAGAAACTGATACCAATTCTTTTGTGGATCAACATTTATGTTATAATGTGGAAAATGATGTGGGTTGCTTGCTGCAAGTCCACGGCATTTGATTGGCTTCAAGGGTTTAGAAAAGAAAAAAAAAGTTGGCTTCAATGTTCAGTTCTGCAAAATTCAAACAATATGCAAAATTGGTTATAGATAAGGATTGTTGAAGGATGAAACGACCTTGGTCATGTATGGATAACGAAAACGTTTTTCTTACAACTAAATTCATCCAACTTTCTTTTATCGTATTTTTATGTGAGAATTGTACCAAATCAAAATTAAGTTATATACAACTATAATATCTGTAATATTTTTATAAAATATAATATAAATTTGTGAGTAGAATAAAAAAATTAAAATATTTTTAGTATACGAATAACGGGACTATATGAATAAATAGTGAGGGGGCAGAGTAGTTATGCAGAATGATGAATAGGGTGTAAAGTCGCATGTTCTATATGAGGCAGAAGGAGAAAGTTACAGGAAATTAATTTTAAGCATGCTAAAAGTATAAAATGATAAAAATGTGGCTAATAATTAAATATCTCAGAAGTCTAACTACAAACTGAAGAGGATGTGTGGTATTTATGAGGGTAGATTTTTTTATGTATTTTTTTATATGATAAAGTTATATGAACGGAAAAAATAAATATAAAAAATTATAAATATTTTTTACGTATTTTTATGTCTCACTAATAATTTATTTATTTATTTTTTTTTTTTCTATATGATCTTTATAACGTGAAAAAGTACATAAGAAATATATTTATAACGACTAAAATGGAGTGTTCTCGTGTTTCTTATTCTTAGTAGTCGAGACTTCCAAGTACCTCTCTTGTGGGGCTCATTGTGACTTTTAAAGAAAAGTAAATAACTAACGTGGGCCATGGCGGAAGTAAAAGCAATGACAAATCCTTGCTTTGCTAACTAAGAAGTACTCTTTGGATGTACGAGAGAGAATATTTAGAAGCAGTAATAAAGAGCAAGAAAAAAACAATAATAAATAATTTCATTATTTATCTAATTAAAATATATTTAATTTTATTTAATTAATTTATAAAATTATTTTATATATCACAAAAACACTATAATTATATATAAAATAATTTAATATTTCTCACACATTAATATATAATATAAATATGAATATAAATATAATACATAAAATATTTTTCATAAACTAAACCTGAGCCCCCGCTCAAACGGGATTATTACGGTCAGGTACAAATTAAAATCTTATCTCCCTAATTGGTATAAGAGTATGAATTCTGATATAACAATGGTTAAGAATTTAAAATATGATATTTTTTATAACAAATAAAATATTTAATTATTGAGAATTAAAAAAATTGTTTTGTATAAAAAAATTCTGTTTTAAAATTTTTAATATATACTCGGACTTAATAGCAAAACTTTAAAAGTATTAAGTACCAAAAAAAAACTTGAAAAGTATTTACCTCATGAGAGTAAATTAAACAGTAAAAAGTACTTTGTAGAAAAAACAATAAAAAATACAAATCATGATTCATAACCATGACTTACGAATTCCTTTTAATTTCATTTTCCAAAAAATTCATGAAAGGCAACTATGACTTACATGTAATGCCTTTCTTTTTTTAATTTTAGATGTATTTTTTTTAATTTCTAAATTATAAATAATCAAAATGATTTTCATGATGCAGGGTTTTAATGTAAATGCAACTGCAATTCCGTCTTAGCTTTTTTTTTTTTTTTGTGTTAAAATGATGACTGAGTGAGCTACCACTCCGTCTTAACTTTCATCTGTGAGTTGTGCATATTTTTGGATGTACAAAACAAATATTAAAAATATTAAAAAAGGATTTCTCATGTAAAAATATTATTTTTATTATATAATTATAAGTTTAAAAAATAAATATTTTTTCACAATTATTTTCAATCATATTTTATAATAATTCTATCGCTTCTTTTTTGAGCTATTTTTTATGGAATCATTGTATAATTATTGAATTGATTTCTTCCTTGTAAAATACACAACAGACGTACTAATTTATAATATAATTGTGTTATTTCATTTAATATGGTTTAGTGATCCACGTAAAATAATTTGTGAGATTAGATAAGCAAACTCATTATTTTTGTGTCGTTCTATATTTTAGTTTCAAGAAATTAAAGAGAATTTGGATGGTGGCAATCACTAGTGAATAGCAATAACACATAATGTGCATTTTGACAGTAAAATTAAGAAGTACTAGCGCTAAAAAATGTCATAACAGAAAGAAGGTTAAAATTGAAAAACATAAAAAAGACAAAATAAAATTAAGTATGGCAAATTTACCAACAAAAAAAAAAATAGAGAAGATGGAGAAATAGTATAACGTACTTTCTATTTGTTTTATGTTATAAAAAAGTTAATATTTTTAGACAAGAAATATTTTTTAAGAATTTCTTTTATGTTTGTTTTATGTTTAAAAAGGATTTTTTTATAAACAAATTACAGGTTAAATAGAATATATTTTCTTAAAAAATAAAATAAAGAAACAGCATAAGGCTGCTTCGGTTTAAATATTATTGGAAGAGATAGAATAAACTTTATATTTTGTTTTATATATGTATTAATTAATAACATGAGAGGGAGTAAGGAAGAAAGAGAAAAAGTCACATTTAAGTTAAGTCTTAAGAGTTGTGTAACTTTAATGAGAAGTTAAACATGTGTGTCATCTTTTTATATATGTCAAAATATTTAAATAAAATGTCTAAAAAATGATGTGTTAAAGATACAAATCAAAATGATGTGTTAAGTAGTGTCTATACAAGAATTATTGGACTTTTTGACAAGGTTAGGAATACAAATAAAGAATTCTATTTTTCTTTCCTTGCTTGGTGGGTGAATCTCGTTAGTAAGTCTTACCACATCCCTCGGGGGCAGGGGTGAAAATGGGTTGGATTAGTTTAGATTTTGCTTCAAAAGGTCTAGACTTATTTTGTAATGTCTCAACTTCAATTTGGCCATTATTTGTTATAGGCTTTCTTTCGAAGCTCGACTTGGTATATTCATGAAAACATAGAAGTTTAACTTAACTCGAAAACTTGTTTATTAAAAACTTACATTATATGAGAGTCTTCATCTATATTAAGAAATTTAAAGTTTAAAAATTTTAAATAAGTATAATCTTGATAAAATTATTATATTTTATATAAAATAAATGTATTATCCTAATATATAATTAGTAAATTATATAAGTATTATAAATTCTTAATTATATATAAATATTAAAGAAATAAGCCAACTTAATAAGTGAAATAATTTTTTTAAAAGTTCAAATTTTAAGTTATATAGTTAAATAGATCTATAAAAAAAACTAAATCTAGCTTATTTATTAAATAAATCAGGTATATATAAGCTGAAAATATATTAGACCATAAGCCATTCATAAGTTGTCTTATTCCCACCCAACTCATTCCTCTGCTTAGAAGCATCCAGGTGATTGCATGGGTTTACTGATGTCATTGTTGCTCACTCATTGTGTAAAGGAAATCGACCAGTTGACCTTCTACCCAACCTTAGCCATGAAGCTTCTTGTCACCGTGTCTTGCTCGACCATCCTACGCTTGCGCTGGCCTATTTGCTTTAGCAGGACTTTGTGGGTGTGAGCTTTCTTAGAATTTCTTGTGTCTTTTTTGGTCCTAGGTGTTTTGCCTCATATTCAATAAAAAAGAAGTGTTTACCTCATAACAGTAAAATAGTATAAGGGCACGTTTGACACGACATATAAAACTTGATAGAATATACTTATACAATGCGTTATGACTTTATTAGTTATTTGATGCGACTATGGTATTGTATAATTTTATCAAACATATCCCTTTTATATATTAAAATAACGTATAACTTAATCAGGTTTTGGGAGTGAGATTAGGCCTGATTAAGTTTTGATGGATAAGTTCATCTGAAAATATTTCTTTTACAACCCTATCACTGAACATCAATCTTTCGTTGTCTCCTCCTTTACAGCGTCACCCAATCTCGCTTCCATCGGTCGTCATTGTTCCCAACCTGTCAATCTAGTCCAAACCACCACAACTAGGATTGCACAGCCCCATCCATAGTCGCAGACCTCTACTCGTCGCATCGAACACACACCATCACAACCTGTCACCGCCTTCCTCCGCCATAGACAACTTCAATCACCCTACGAACTTCCTTCTTCGCCATCAATCAAAACCACCGCTGCCTAGCCGCTGAGCATTGCCTCCACACCCTTGCTCCTGTTGAACCCACAGCACTGCCATCCCTTTTCTTAGACTTTGCGTCGTCTCACACCTAGAAAAATTTGCTCTTCCCATTTTTTTTATTTGAGTATGTTATTATGAGTTAGGGTCTGAGTTAACTTAAGTCCGAGTTTGTACATTAACCTGCCAGGGAAGAATAATTTTTATAAAAGGGTATTTTTGTCAAAAGTATTAATTTTTTTATTATATCTAGTATTATACAATGCATCAATAAACACATGATAATATTATCTTATACAACACAATATCTTATACAATGTCATGTCAAACATTGGATAATATTAAAATTTATCAAGTCTAATATAATACAATAGTAATACAAATGTTTAAACTTATGATATAATGTAAACTACCTAATTCCCTCACCACTTGCTTAGTCTTAGTAGCCTAATTCAACAAGAATTTTTCAAAATTTAAAGTTCTAATTTGCTAAAGCATGTTTTTCAATGTTCAATATATATATTTTTAAAAAAAAAACATGCTTGCTTTTAATTTAAATTAATAATTTTTGTTTTGTTCAAGATTTTTAAAAGAAAATACTTGGGAACACCTAATTTTGACTAAGTCAAAACTTAAAAATTTTAAAATACATAAATTAAAAAAATAATAGTAAAATGAAAAATAAAAAAATTTATAATGATAAAGAGCTCAATTCGTCATGTATCACATCATAGCCCAAAAGTTTAATATGCATTTGATCCTAATGCAATTACTAACTTGAGCCCAATCCAAAAGAAAAAAAAAATTGTTTCAATTTTTTAAATTAAAAATTAGAAAATTAAAATAAAAAATAAAAAATATATCTTTCATTTTTTCACGCATTTGCCAGCACACACAAAAAAGGGGAAAGCATAACGGTTTTGGAATTTTGGTGGTGATAAGTGTAATTTCAAGTGCTTATTTTATTATTTTTTGTGTTAGTTTTAAGTTTAAATCATGCAAAAAATAATATTTTTATATTATTTTTATATTTTTTAATATTATTTTATTTGTTAAGATTTTAATTTGATTTTATGATATTTTAATTAATTTTATTTAGATTTTAATATTTTTATCATCGTTATCTATTTTATAATTTTATTTGAATTTTCGGCATAATTTAAAAAAATTTGGGTTAGATTAGAAGATTTTGAAAACAAAACTTTAAAAGAGATTTTATCCAAATTCTAAATCTTATCCATGATGGTGGAAGATTTAAAATTGATTTTGATTGGATTGTTATCCAAAAACTAAGGAGTTAAAAACATAAACAAATTGGTTGTAGCTCAAAGTCATGACATTGTAGAAAAAGGGGGGGGGGGGGAAGGGAAGCCCCACAACACGAAATGGATTGAAGAGAAGATTAACTAATTATAATTTGAAAAATTATACTTCAAAGAGTTTTTATATTTTTTTCTTCTCTACTATTGATGTATTATGAATATTTTGATATTTTTATCTCCACTATATTATAGTAGTTTTTCTTTTAGTTAAGGGTGATGTTGAGAGAACAAGGAAAGAATAATAGCACTCTCTTTTGATATAAGAGAATACACCTCTTTATATAAAATAAAAAAACCTCTCAGAAGATATTATGTAATATTTTTCTATGAAAATGAGATGTTGAAATCATTGGAAGAGGTCTCTATTTATAAGCGAGAACCTCCTCCCATCAAGCTGCTCCATCGAAAACAAAGAAGAAATTTGCACTTTTATGCCAACTACCATTGTGAACACTCAATTTTGACTAGACTCAAAAAAAAAAAAAAAAGAAAACAAAAAAAAAAAAAAAACAAAACAAAAAAAAAGGGAAAGGAAAGGGGCAATGCATTTAATGTTTGGTGTCTGCACACGTAAAAGAAAATGATAAAATAATAATGCATTAAATGCATTAAGGCTGCACAAGCAAAGAGTGAGGGGCTCAATGTGTAGAAAAGATAGGGAGTGGTTTACGTAAAGGGAGAAAAGAAGAAAATGTCAGCTGAAAAGATGGAAAAAAGGAGAAAAGAAGAATCTGTCAGTTGAAAAAATGGAAAAAAGGGGGAACTTGGATACGGGAATGATACAAAAGGGGAGGGCAACACACAAAGAAAAGGCCACGAGAGAACCGCATTTTTTTTCACTTCTATTCACCTTCAAGAACCAGAACCACCACTCCACCCTTCATGATCTCTATCAACCTCTGACCACCCATCACTAAACCACCTTCCCTCACCTTCCTATCACCCAAACCGAACCAAAAAACACCTTCCATTTCACCACCTTCATCACCAAAAACAGCACCTCCACCCATTCTCCACCGTGACCATCATCTTCATCAATCCTTCACCACCATAAACTTCCAAGAGCACAGCCATCAAAAGGGAAACAGAGCGGAGATAACAAGAAGGAGACAGGAGCCTTGCTGAGGAACAACATTCACTTCAACTGCTCCCCTTTGAGCTCCACAGGTAACATTCTTCATCCATGTCATGTAGCTCGTTTCTGTTAGCTATTTTCACTTGCACACAACCCCTGAATCCCTCTGCACCCAACCTGGAATGAATACTACATGTCTACTCAAACCTCCATGACTGAAACCCAAGATCTCGACCACAACCAACTTTCATCAACCTGGACCTATTCCATCATTAGGTAGCCCTTACCATTTTGCTCCATCACCATCACCCCACACTCCCTGCTGTCAACTTTCATCAACCCTTCAACCGACCGTCAAACACCAGATTAGATCTCTCCCCTCACCGACCGTCGAACCCAACCAAATCCCTTTTTCAACTGACCGTCGGATCTCACAACACCAGATCCTCTTCAACCGACAGTCAAACCCAACACCAGATCCTTCCCAACCGACCGTCGAACCTCAGCTAGATCTCCCCTCACCGATAATCGGACCTCACAGAAGCCAGATCCTTCCCCTCACCGACCTTCAACCTTCCAAACCTAACCAAATCCATCTTTCCACCGACCGTCGAATCTCACAAGATCCATCTCCGAACCGACCGTCGAACCCAACAAGATCCATCTTTCCATCGACCGTCGGACTTCAGAGGCTAGCTCCCAACCGTCAGACCTCAGAGGCCAGCTCCCGACCGTCGGACCTTAGGAACCAGTTCCCGACCGTCAGAGGCAGTTCCTGACCATCGGACATCTGAAGTCAGCTCCTGACCATCGGACCTCAGAATCCAGGTCTCCCCAAATCGACCATCGAACCTCAGGATCCAGATCCCTCCAGCACCGACCGTCGGACCTCAGGGTCTAGATACCTTCAACCGACCGTCGAACCTCAGACTAGATCCCTCCACAAACGTCCCCTTGTGTGTGCTCTGTTATTGTTGCCAAAGTCTCCAAACTTTTATTTCTTTAAATTGAATTGTGATTGTCTTTTTGGGTGTGAGGTTGAATCACGTGGGCTGCTGTCCATTTCACATTAAGGCAATAATGATGCATTTTGGTAAGAAGGGAGAAAGGTAAAGAATATAAAAATGGCAAATAAAAAAATATAAAAAAATCTTTTAATCAATGCAATGATCAAATGATGATGATTGAATAGCGGATGCTATCTTCAATATCATTTGAATCATAAATGTTTATTGAGTAGCCTTGTGCTAACTTGAACCTTGTGTAATATTGATTTTGCTTTCAAATAAAATTCCTCTTCAAAAAAAAAATCTTTTTAAAACCAATCAACTCACACTTATTTTATAGAGAACTACGTGACTTTGGGTTCCTCATTGCACCCGAGGATACGTAGGAGCAGAATTTCATTTCTGTCAAGCCAAATTTAAATTTTCATAATTTTGTGGTTTCCTTTTTTTATGAATAGTTATAATGTTTTGCAAAAGGGGTAAAATAAATATTTCCAAGGATTGTTAAGAATTTGCACAATTAATTTAAGGTACCGTTTTAGAACGGGTGTGTTAGGGATACTGTGGGATTAAGTTTCCGCCCTTCCCTATCCATAACTGACTCTCGAATCCAATTTGGTTTCAAAGACTATTTTCAAAGAAAGGTTTTCCAATTTTTCCTAATTTAAATAAAATTGGTGGTGACTCCATTTTCATATTCTAAAATCCTATGAGTTGCTATTTTTCGCCTCGAACTCGGTCGCGACAGATGGGTTGAATCACGTGGGCTGCTGTCCATTTCACATTAAGGCAATAATAATGCATTTTGGTAAGAAGGGAGAAGGGTAAAGAATATAAAAATGGCAAATAAAAAAATATAAATTTTTTTTAATCAATGCAATGATCAAATGATGATGATTGAATAGCGGATGCTATCTTCAATATCATTTGAATCATAAAGGTTTATTGAGTAGCCTTGTGCTAACTTGAACCTTGTGCAATATTGATTTTGCTTTCAAATAAAATTCCTCTTCAAAAAAAAATATTTTTAAAACCAATCAACTCACACTTATTTTATAGAGAACTACGTGACTTTGAGTTCCTCATTGCACCCGAGGATACGTAGGAGCAGAATTTCATTTCTGTCAAGCCAAATCTAAATTTTCATAATTTTGTGGTTTCCTTTTTTTATGAATAGTTATAATATTTTGCAAAAGGGTTAAAATAAATATTTCCAAGGATTGTTAAGAATTTGCACAATTAACTTAAGGTACCGTTTTAGAACGGGTGTGTTAGGGGTGCTGTGGGATTAAGTTTCCGCCCTTCCCTATCCATAACCGACTCCCGAATCCAATCTGGTTTCAAAGACTATTTTCAAAGAAAGGTTTTCCAATTTTTTCTAATTTAAATAAAATTGGTGGCGACTCCATTTTCATATTCTAAAATCCTATGAGTTGCTATTTTTCGTCGCGAACCCGGTCGTGACAGATGGCGACTCCGCTGGGAATATTTGGAGAGTTAGGCCTATTGTTGTTAGCTGTGTAAATTATTAATAATCTCTATTTATTTATTTCACCCCTTTTTGTCCTTATTTTTATTTTTTATTTGTTTGTAAATAGTTTTATTTAGTATTTTTATGTAATTATCTGATAGCATTATTTTTGTGTTTAATTTGACGTGATTTACCTGTATATATTTTTGTGCTTAATTGTTGAAACCCTAGGATAGATGATTGTTGGCTGACTATTGTATATATGTTTTTGCAGGTTGGAGGTATTTTTGGTCTTCTTAAATTTTTGTATAGGTTGGTATGCTCCCTCACACACGTCACTGTCACGTACCTCACACGCTTTTTGGGCTCTATACCCGAGTCTGTGCGAACCCAAGGAGTAGGAGGGGTCTCAGCTTTTGTTATTGAGGGGCTTTATGCTCACTTGACATTTGTTGAGATACCACTCAGATTGTTACCGTTATCATGGATGAATCATATTGAGGGGGTTTATCCCAACTTGTGATTAATTCATGAATTGGGTCCTTGTCTTTCAAGATAAGGGCAATCTGGGAACCATGACTTTTTAGAAATTTAGATTGTCCTGAAAAATCTTGCACTGATAGATTAAATATAATGACTGTCAAATCTTAGGTTCCACTTGACTAGGGCACAAAAGGGAGCGTACTTCTTATTCTTTATTTATCTGTTTCTCATATCATTCATTCTTGCTTTTAAAAAAAATAAAAAAAAGTTATTCATTGCTTGCATTTTCATAACATTCTTAGCATTTAAAAAAAGAAAAGATATATTACATTTTCATGGCATTCATAGCATTAAAAAAAAGTGAAATGAATAAAAAAAATACATTATCTTACCTTTTCATAGCATTGTAAAAAAAAAAACTTCAATTTACATTTTCATGACATTCATAGCATTTTTTAAAGAAAAAAAAAAAAAAAATACCATTTTGCATTTTCATTACATTCTTAGCATTATAAAAAAACCCATACATTTTCATGACATTTCCAGCATTAAAAAAATAGCATCTTGCATATTCATAGCATCCCTAGCATTCAAAAAAAAGAAGAAAAAAAAAACATCTTGCATTTTCATGATATAGCATTTTTTTTAAAAAAAAAAGGAAGAAAAATGAAAAAAGTGTTTTCAAAGCTCATTCATTTTATGCATCTCATGCATTTTAGCTCATTCTTTGTAAATGTTATTTTGTTTTAATAAATCAAATTGGTTTGAACCATTGTGTAGCCTAGGAAAGAAGAGACCAATCAAACCCAAATTCACAATCCTAGATCTCAGACCAAAATGGCTGCTAATGACCCTGAGGAAGGGAGAAACTTGAGTATGGAAGTTGATGAAATTAAAAGAAGGATGGATGAAATGACAGAGTCTATGAGAAGAATGGAGGAAATGTTGTTGTCCATGAGAGAGACTCTCACCTTGATTGGGGCAGTCAGAAGAACAAGAGTGACTGGGGCACATCCGTGTCTGCCAACTATCACTTCCATGAGGACAAACTCCGGGATCGCCACTGAGATTCTTGTTGAGAGGAGGACCTCGAGTACTGCACCGCTAGTGATTCATATTGGAGAAGGGTGTCGTTCTTCAGAGGATACTCGAAACGAGATTCATGGTAATGCTGAATTCACATGGGAACAACCACATATGTCCATCCCAGTAACAACAGGATTTCCTGCTGGGAGTAGTCATGCGGCAATTTAGAAGGATAAGATGGAAGAAGAATGGAAGGAAAGGATAGAAGAGCAAATCAAAGTGATCAAGGGCCCTAGTGCTTATGGAATTCTTAGAATAGAAGAACTGTATCCTACCATAGATGTCGTAATCCCTAAAGACTTCAAGATTCCTCATTTTGCCAAGTATGACGGGAGTGGTAACCCTCGGTTTCATTTAATCAGTTACGAAACCAAGATGGCTGTTTGGTCCAAGGAAGATAAGTTCCTTATTAGCTTTTTCCGTGAGAGTCTTACAGGCCCTGCTTTAGAGTGGTATCTTCAATTAGATCACTTTAAGATTTCTCGTTGGACGGAATTGGTTGACCTATTCATGGATCAATATAAGTTTAATCTGGATACAGCTCCTACCCGGGAACAATTGGGCTCAATTTATAAGAAAAATGAGGAAGCTTTCAAGCAATATGCCCAGAGATGGAGAGCTCTCGCAGCACAAGTGCAACCAACATTGACGTTGACAGAAATGTGCTCATATTTTCTAGGGACTTTGGGAGCTCCTTATATTGAGACAATGGCAGGCGCCGTTTATCTAGACTTTGCTGAGTTAATAGCTGCCGGGGAGAGGATTGAAATTTTGGTAAAAGCAGGTAAATTGCCAATTGGCAATGATGAAAGTAGTTTCAAGAATGAGTTTTTCCTCTAAGGAAAAAAATCAAAAGTGAACTACATGCAAAACCAAAATTGGAAACCCATCATCTTACCCTGCCTACACTGTTCGCCCTCCATCAACTAGAAACCTCTGAACAATAGGCAATCTGAGGTGTTAATTGATGTGATTGTCATCTTAGACTTTTGTGGTGCTAAACTTATGTTAACTTTCTTGAAGCATTAATGTAATAAAATTGCATGGATATCTTGTTTCTTGTCATTTTCATGGTTTTTCTGGACATTTTATTTCCTGTTATTTATTTAAAGTGTCTTCCTTTTGTTTGAACCCTGTGGGACTCCAATTCTTAACAATCCTTACTTTGATAGATGTCAGTAGTCATAAGGTCCACGGGTGCAAATGCCATCAAAAAAAAAGAAAAAAGAAAAAAATAGAGCAAAGAAATAATCACTTGGTGTGCATTATCCTTTTTGTCTCTGAATTAAATTTTTGAAAATGAGCAATCAAGATTTGAAATGAAGATTGGTCATGTTTCTCTATCATTCATAAGAATTAATCTTTTTATTATTTCTCGATGTCCCTTTTTGAGCTTGAAAGTTTTCTTCAATAAACCCTGGACAAGGATCACCCCTACACTAGGGGATGACACAAAGTAAAGGTTGATTGTCATGATGGCTATTTTGAAGCATAATGAAAAAAAAAGAAAAAGAAAAAAAACCAAAAAGAGATAAAAAAAATGAAAAGAAATAAGTCATGACAAGGGCAAATGAAAGAAAGTGAAAAGAAAAGGAAGAAATGAAGAGCAGTAAAAGAAAAGTGTTCTTGAAAGTACAAAGGTAATTGACAAAGTTTAACTTTGAACAAGGATCCTTGGTCCCATTCAAACCTTTAAACAATTGTAACCCCTAGCCTTGGCCACATTACAAGCCTCAAAAAGTCCATTCTAATCAATGAAGGATTGTTGTCATCTTCATTAACTTTAATTTTGAGACAAAGGTTATGCTCATTTAAGTATCCAATTCATTGCTCCTAAAAAAAAAAAGACTTGCACCAGAGTAAGTTTCTACCCTGTTCGAGTTGGCCCTACACTGGGACAAATCTTTTGGTCACTAGTGCGAATTTCTACCCTGTTCAATTCAGTCCTAGACTGGGACAAATTTCTCTTTAGTTCAATTTGGCCTTACACTAGGACAAGTTTCTACTCTACTCGATTTGACTCTAAACTGGGGTAAATTTCTCTTTGGTTCAATTTGACCCACATTAGGGTAGCTTCGTGACTTACACTGGGGCAATTTTGTTCACAAATGACATACTCTGAGCCAAATTCATTTGATACCCTACATGAGGTCCGATTTTTGTATATACCTGATGAAACAATAGTCATGATGTCTAGTTGTCGAGTCTAGATCAATCACGTCCATACTGGGGTAAAACAAAAACAAAAACAAAAACAAAAAAAATATTTTGACTTTCTTGCTATTATGCTTCTTGTGTCTTTACCCTTTGTAAATAATACCCTTTCTATAGTCAAGCTTTCAAGAATGATCTGGAAGTTGTTCGCTTCCTTTTTGTTGTACTTTTCGAATTCATGAGTGTCTGTTACGTAATGCTTCAGGTAAGGTGAACATAAGTACAACACTATGATTTGACCATCTAATGATAATCTCCTGATGAACAACTTAGATTAAAGAGATCTTGGAAATCCCATTTGATGGAAGAGGAGGTACCTAAAAAAAAAGGAAAGAGAGAGATAGAGAGAGAGAGAGAGAGGAAAAGCTCGTTAGGTTGAAAACCCGAAAGGGCGGCCTAAGCAAAAGTTAGAGTAAAAGAAAAAAATGGAAAAGAGCCTGTTGTCTGAAAACCCGAAAGGTTGGCCTAAGCAAAAGTTAGGGCAAAATCTCAGAGAAAGTTGGCCTGAAATGCCTTGAAGGGCGCACCAAACTAAGGCAGTTTTGAATTACATTTGATCAACTACACAGGGGCAATTTCGTTTGCATTCAGTTGGTCATACTGAGGCAAATTTTTTGAAGGATTAAGGAGAAGATGTGTTGAAGGAGGAAGCAACAGAGACAGTGATTGAGTTATCAAATAGTTGCATGGAATCAACTGGATGATGGACAAAATAAAATACTGGGGCTAAATTTTCTCTCAAGGAATTAGCCAAATAAGGTTCATAATAAGAGATGATCATTTCATTTCTCAAAAGGGGAGTTGAGAGTGGAAAACAAGGAAAGACAAAGAAGAAGAAAAAGGAAAGAAAGGATGAGTAGGAAGGATCGAGGTTATCAGGTCCAACGAGCAAAAGCATGTGAACAATGATTTTGATTGGTCAAAGCTTTCCAAAAGTCGCCGTTGGTTCAAAGGACTTTTAATAAAATAATATAAAAAAAAGAAAAGAAAATGATAAAAATGAGAAAAAAAAAGAAGAATTTTTTTTTTAGGATCAAGATGCTTATTGCCTTTTTTTCGGGACACAGTTGCCCATTGTCTTTTAAATTTCAGGACTCAGTTGCCCATTGTCTTTTAAATTTTGAGACTCAATTGCCCATTGTCTTTTTAATTTCCGGGACGCAGTTGCCCATTGTCTTTTTTAATTTCTGTTGAGCGCATCGGCTCCATGCATTTTAATTTCTGTTGAGCGCATCGGCTCCATGCATTTTAAATTTCTGTTGAGCGCACCGGCTCCATACATTCCATGCATTTTTAATTTCTGTTGAGCGCATCAGCTCCATGCATTTTAATTTCTGTTGAGCGCATCGGCTCCATGCATTTTAAATTTCTGTTGAGCGCATCGGCTCCTTGCATTTTCAATTCTTTTGAGCGCATCGGCTCCTTGCATTTTAAATTCTGTTGAGCGCATCGGCTCCATGCATTTTAATTTCTGTCAATTCTTTTGAGCGCATCGGCTCCTTGCATTTTAAATTCTGTTGAGCACATCAGCTCCATGCATTTTAAATTCTGTTGAGTGCATCAGCTTCATGCATTTTAATTTCTGTCTATTCTGTTGAGCGCATTGGCTCCATGCATTTTAAATTTTTGAGCGCATCGGCTTCATGTATTTTAATTTCTGTTAATTCTGTTAATTCTTTTTGAGCGAATCAGCTCCATGTTTTTAAATTCTTGTCATTCTTTTGAGCGTATTGGAGCTTTGCATGTTATTTCTCGTATTTGTTTTATATCTTATGCATCGTCGAACAAAATTGAAATTCATATCTTTACTCGTTTCTTGCGACGATAATATGAAGACCACAGTTTTCTTATTATCTAGTAAGAAGCAAGTAAAGAGGGGCAACTGTGAACACTCAATTTTGACCGGACTCAAAAAAAAGAAAAAAAGAAAATAAAAAAAAATAAAACAAAACAAAAAAAGGGAAAGGAAGGGGGGCAATGCATTTAATGTTTGGTGCCTGCACACATAAAAAAATGATAAAATAACAATGCATTAAATGCATTAAGGCTGCACAAGCAAAGAGTGAGGGGCTTAATGTGTAGAAAAGATAGGGAGTGGTTTACGTAAAGGGAGAAAAGAAGAAAATGTCAGCTGAAAAGATGGAAAAAAGGAGAAAAGAAGAAACTGTCAGCTGAAAAAATGGAAAAATGAGGGAACTTGGATACGGGAATGATACAAAAGGGGAGGGCAACAAACAAAGAAAAGGCCACGAGAGAACCACATTTTTTTTCACTTCTATTCACCTTCAAGAACTAGAACCACCACTCCACCCTTCATGATCTCTATCAACCTCTGACCACCCATCACTAAACCACCTTCCCTCACCTTCCTATTACCCAAACCGAACCAAAAAACACCTTCCATTTCACCACCTTCATCACCAAAAACAGCACCTCCACCCATTCTCCACCGTGACCATCATCTTCATTAATCCTTCACCACCATAAACTTCCAAGAGCACAGCCATCACAAGGGAAATAGAGCGGAGAGAACAAGAAGGAGACAGAAGCCTTGCTGAGGAACATCATTCACTTCAACTGTTCCCCTTTGAGCTCCACAGGTAACATTCTTCATCCATGTCATGTAGCTCATTTCTGTTAGCTATTTTCACTTGTACACAACCCCTGAATCCCTCTGCACCCAACCTGGAATGAATACTACATGTCTACTCAAATCTCCATGACTGAAACCCAAGATCTCCACCACAACTAACTTTCATCAACCTGGACCTATTCCATCATTAGGTAGCCCTTACCATTTTGCTCCATCACCATCACCCCACACTCCCTGCTGTTAACTTTCATCAACCCTTCAACCGACCGTCGAACACCAGATCAGATCTCTCCCCTCACCGACCATTGAACCCAACCAGATCCCTTTTTCAACCGATCATCGGATCTCACAACACCAGATCCTCTTCAACCGACAGTCGAACCCAACACCAGATCCTTCCCAACCGATCGTTGAACCTCAGCTAGATCTCCCCTCACTGACCGTTGGACCTCACAGAAGCCAGATCCTTCCCCTCACCGACCTTCAACCTTCCAAACCTAACCAAATCCATTTTTCCAATGACCGTCGAATCCCACAAGATCCATCTCCGAACCGACCGTTGAACCCAACAAGATCTATCTTTCCACCAACCATCGGACTTCAGAGGCTAGCTCTCGACCGTCGGACCTCAGAGGCCAGCTCCCGACCGTCGGACCTTAGGAACCAGTTCCCAACCGTCAGAGGCAGTTCCTGACCGTCGGACATCAGAAGTCAGCTCTCGATCGTCGGACCTCAGAATCCAGGTTTCCCCAAACCGACCATCGAACCTCAGGATCCAGATCCCTCCAGCATTGACCGTCGGACCTCAGGGTCCAGATACCTTCAACCGACCGTCGAACCTCAGACTAGATCCCTCCACAAACGTCCCCTGGTGTGTGCTCTATTATTGTTGCCAAAGTCTCCAAACTTTTATTTCTTTAAATTGAATTATGATTGTCTTTTTGGGTGTGAGGTTGAATCACGTGGGCTGCTGTCCATTTCACATTAAGGCAATAATGATGCATTTTGGTAAGAAGGGAAAAGGGTAAAGAATATAAAAATGATAAATAAAAAAATATAAAAAAAATCTTTTAATCAATGCAATGATCAAATGATGATGATTGAATAGCGGATGCTATCTTCAATATCATTTGAATCATAAAGGTTTATTGAGTAGCCTTGTGCTAACTTGAACCTTGTGCAATATTGATTTTGCTTTCAAATAAAATTCCTCTTCAAAAAAAAAATCTTTTTAAAACCAATCAACTCACACTTATTTTATAGAGAACTACGTGACTTTGAGTTCCTCATTGCACCCAAGAATACGTAGGAGCAGAATTTCATTTCTGTCAAGCCAAATTTAAATTTTCATAATTTTGTGGTTTCCTTTTTTTATGATTAGTTATAATGTTTTGCAAAAAGGGTAAAATAAATATTTCCAAGGATTGTTAAGAATTTGCACAATTAACTTAAGGTACCGTTTTAGAACGGGTGTGTTAGGGGTGCTGTGGGATTAAGTTTCCGCCCTTCCCTATCCATAACCGACTCCCGAATCCAATCTGGTTTCAAAGACTATTTTCAAAGAAAGGTTTTTCAATTTTTCCTAATTTAAATAAAATTGGTGGTGACTCCATTTTCATATTCTAAAATCCTATGAGTTGCTATTTTTTACCGCGAACCCGGTCGCGACAACCACCTGCCTTCATTTAATTTTCTTTGACTTCTAAATGTCACAAAGTAACTTTTACGTTCACAATAATTAATCCACCGTCAACCATACCTTCATTTTTTATTTTAAAAACCAAAAAAATGGCTTTACGCTCACAATAACCACTGCACACACCAGATGTCGTCATTGGCAGTAGCACCTCCCTACTCCATCGCCTAAGACACCTTCATCCAAGAAGACCAAGACGTGTGTGTGTTCTTTCTTTCGTTCTCTGTTAATCATTTTTTTAAATTGATTGATTAATTTAGGTTTGTATTAATTTGAGCTGGTTTTGTGATGAGGTTTTTTTAGTTATGGACACTGTTGGATTTTTTGTGAGAGGAGACAGTTGTCTGTAATACATAATGGGCTAAGTTTTGTACTTTTCACTTTGGAACCAGAGATTTTATTGAGTTGGGTTCTTTTGGGCTTATTAGGAGAAATGATAAAATGATAAAGTATGTTAAAAAATAATAAAACATAAAATGGATAAGAGCATGGAATAGTTAAATAAATGGGAATATGTAAGTAGTAGAAAGTAGAAAATATGTTTGGCAAAAAAGTAGAAACAATAATAAAATTAAAAACACAAAAATAATGAGTTCTTTTGGTTTAATGAATGTTTCTTTCATTTTTTTTAATCATCATGTTCCGCTTGTTAACAATAAGAATAGTGGCTTATATTTTGTATCATCATGTGATTTTGTTGAAATGTTAGTTAATTGTTTCTATTATTATCTTGTTTGTTACTTATTTCATTGTTAGTGTGATTCATGATTAACTAATTTTTTTTAAATTCATGCAATGATCAATGGTGATGATTGAATAGCATATGTTATCTTCAGTGTTACTTGAATTATAAGAGTTTATTGAGTAACTTGAAATTAACTTGAACATTGTGCAAGAGTGAAATTTGTTTCAAAAACCTCTTTTAAAATTAAAATCAATCAACACATAACTCTTTTTTAAAGAATTACGTGAATTTTGAGTAACTCATTGCACTATGGGAATACTTAGGCTAAAAGTCAAGCCAAAATGTTTTCTATAAATTACTTTATTTGGTTGTTAAAAGGGATAAAATTAACATTGTTAATGTTATTAATAAATTTGCATAATTAACATAAGATAACCGTATAATGATGAGTGTATTAAAGGTATTGTAGGATTTAATTTTCACCCTTTCTTGTACATAATCACTACCGAACTTAACTTAGTTTTAAAGACCATTTCTTTTTTAAAAGATTTTTTAATTTCTTTTAATTTAAATAAAGTTGGTGATAGTTCTATTTTCTTAAATTTTTATTTTTGTCATTTCGTTACGTTTTAAGTCCTTCAATACTAGATAGCCAAAAAAAAATTGAGAATTTTTTTTAGTATAAGTTAATATTGATATTGAGTCTTGTATATTTTCAACATTTTTTATAAAATGTTTGCCTTCAATCTTAACTAACATTTTTTTCCTCTGCTGTTCAAGATTTTAAAAACAAAATATTTGATAGCCAATTTTTTTTTTTTTAAATCTTTGCCTGAATAAGTTGCCATTATTATTGACTCTTAGTATTAGATAGATAGATGCGTAGTTTTCAACATTTTGATTGATCTAATAATTACACTTAAATTTTGATAATAAATCCTTGGTTTGTTAAGCCGCTAGGCGTGGGATAGTGATAAGGAATTTGAGTAGTTTTATAATAGGAAATAGATGATTCTACACCTCTTTTAGAGGTATATGTACTGTACACATTCTTTTTAAGAGTATGTGATTGAGAGAAAAAAAATAAATATGATAAATGATATTAGATGAGATGTAAAAATATGTATATATACTATTTATAATAAGAATATCGAGTTGTTTATAATAATATCATAGGTTCAAACTTGGATGTCATTATTGTACTAAAAATTCTTATTGAATTTAATTTTTTTCCAACTATGTAGCATTACTTCTTTAAAAATATTTATATATGATTTTGATTTTAATCTAACTTTTGTTCATTGATTGAAAATTAAATCTTAACTTCTTTTTTATTAATGTTTATAATTTAGAAAGTAAGAAAACAGTTTTTTACATTTAAAATTAAAAAAAAATTACAAGCATGACGAGTTACATGCAAGACTTTTTTAGTGCTATGACTCATAAGTTGTGACTACCTCCTGCGCCTTTTGGGGCGGAAGAAAAAAAAAATCAACTTATGACTTGAATATTTTACTGTTTAATTTACACTCATGAGGTAAATTCTTTGTTGTTATCCATCTTTGGGTTAGATATTTGATTATGTTGTGACTTATTGTACGATTAGAAAGACTTTTAGTGTAGCTATTAATTTTTATTAGTAAAAAACTTTTGGTGATCCCGTGGTTTTTGTCTATCACACAACCCCCATATGATTTTCCGTATTAAAATTGCTTTATATTGATTTACATATCTGTCATTTAAATTGTCAGCACTTGTTTATATGTTTATCTTCCATTTGAATATTTGTTTATTTGTTTGATTTCTCTAAGTTTTTAGTAATCCTATTTATTTGACAAGAGCATAGAAAAAGTAATTTTCGCTGAATGTAGTTCTTTTTCTTAATAAAGTGGTGTTCTGAAGTAGATTCAGAAGGTACCTGAAATAAACACGTTATGGTGGTTTCTTCCTTGAGTAGTCGTGACAGAGTGTGTTGAATTAGGGGGGTGGATGCCTGCAAAAGAACTCCAACGCTTAAGTCAGGTTATGCACTAATAGGATAGTATATAGTGAATAATTTACTGATACCTGATTAAGGTTACTTAGCCTTGTATTTATAGAACGTGTGTGGAATCTTGATGTGATCCATATATAATGCAGGTATTTAGGATTAATATCTTTAGCAGAGATTACTTTCCTACTTTTGATAAGCAAATCCCTATAAAATAGGAACTTTGTCGTAGGAGCTATTTAACCATCTGAGACAATTATGAATTCTATAATATCGTAAGTTGATGATTAGCAGTTATGAATATTTAGGGATATATCTTCTGCATGAATCTATCAATCTTGATATTATGGCCTAATACTTAAAGGCTGTAACTCCGTCGTCCGTGCAGGAGTCTGGATATATGTGTGCCAGGTTGATCCTACTTGGCAGAATCTCAGATCTTAGTCTAGAACAGTTGCCCCCAGCTTGACGCTTGGATGAGACAGTCAAGTGTCAAGATATGAATTCCAAGTAGATCATCAAGCATGAAGAAACCATGGGTTCTAAAATTAAACCTCACATTTGTTTTTTATAAAGAATCAAAGTTTGCAATGAGTAACACTCTTCCGAGGTTCGAGTGTTAAACTGGGGTACGAACATGTTTGTTTTATTCATACCGTCACTCCGTTACCCGAGGTGTATCATATTTGTCCTTAAGCAGTTGAATGTTCTGAATGCGATCTCTAATGCTGTAACAATCTGAGATGTTCTGGAGAATTATTGCTTTGACTTTATTGGGAATTAAAAATCCTTTAAAGAGGATGTCAGTTACGTACTGTTTCCCAACTGCCCGCTACTCTCGTGACTAATCAGAAACTGAGAGCATTTATGGCTGTCATCACATGATCCGTTCGCCTTTTATGGGACCAATCAGAGTATTTCATTTTTGCTATAAATGAGGAATATTTGCGCAAAAGTTGGTATCCTCCTCACCATATTCCTCTTGCCCTGTAGCTCCATGCAAGGATGATTCTTTCTCAGAGAATAACTCATTTTTTATTTTCATATTTGCATGGAGGGCTTTATCCCTTGCAGAAACCATCTTTTCACTTTTTTCAAAATTTATGAAGATATTTGATTTTCCAGAAACAATTCCTACTCTTGATAGGAGCCTTTCTTTCTTGGCATAATCTAGAGTTACTATGCATTTGGGCAGGCAGGGGCCTTTCTCTCTTGGTGTACATGGGAGTATCTACTCCAATGTGTTGTTAGGATGGAATGATGTCTCCGTAACCCAATGCATAGGGACACTAGAGGGCACTCTGACCCTTTCCCTGCCTCCTTCTTAGGTGTATTGGAGAGACCTGGCCACTTTTCTTCATAGTAACGGTTGGAAATGCAGGAATGCCACCCCTCTGGAAGGAAAAATCCTCTTGGAGCAACCTGGGGTGACCTACTTTCCTTAATTTGCTTTGCGAAGAAGTAACGGAGCCCAACCTTTACTATCACTATGAGGGAGGCAAGGAAAAAGAAGGGAAGTGGCTTCAGTCTGTTCTAGTAAGAAGATTGAGGAGCCGTAGATGTGATAATGCATTTGGAAATCACGCCAATGATGTCGGTTCCGTCCTCAAGCTCTCATACGGGCACTATTTTCACTCTCCTTTCAGTATATAGGCATTTTCCTTTCTCAGCATAACAACGACAGGCACTTTTCTTTCCCAGCGTACGAGGGAATGTTTGGTCTATATTTTATCACTGGGAAGATCTGTGACACCTGTAGTACCGAATGGACCTCCTCAGAAAAATTGTGCTTATACTCTTCTTTTCTGAGAACTTAGCAGCAGGTGGTTCGCCCTTTAACTTGGCAAGTCCTCAAATAAGCAGGGGGGATTATTGAAGCCGCTCCGTGATTTGAAACAACTTGGAGTGCCTATGTGGCTTGTCAGGGTTTTGGAGGAATGATCTTCTTCATGAGATACAGTGCACTGTACAAAGGAGGAAAGAGTACGCCGGCCTTTTTTACTTATGTAAGAGAGGCTTTAAAGCCTATCCACTTTTTCAAGAAGGCCAATGCTCTTTCCTTATACATTTCATGTCTCAATATTTTCTTTTCCCTCTTCTCCGGATGTATGACGATGTATGAAATAAGAAATAAATAAAATCTCTCTTTTTGACTTTATATTATCGACACTCTTTTCCTGCTTTCCGTAGTTCGGGATAAATCCAATGTCTATCCTCTTAGTTGTATTTAGTTGCCCCCAGCTCGGTTCTTCGTTGGTACAATGGGGTAACGAGTTTTTATTCTTGCCCCTGGGTTTCGTGCACTACAAGAAATTCGTGATTTAGTGAGGGAATTTTGCGAGAGACAATTTTCCTCGCTAATCCCTCGCGGATTAGAGAGGGAATAGAGAGGGATTAGCGAGGGAAATTTTATCCCTCGCTAAATTAAAAAAATAAAATTGAGGAAAAATAACGAGTAAATAGCGGGGGAATTATGAGATATATATTTCTTCGCTGAAATTAGCGAGGGAATTGTGATAGATAACTGCCCTCACTGAAATTAGCGAGGGAATTGCGAGGTATATATTCCCTCGCAAAAAGTATAATTAAAATTAACGAGGAAATTGAGAGGGATAATTTCCCTCACTAATATTAGCGAGGGAATTGAGAGGGTTATATTCCCTCGCTAACAACATAGCTAAAAATTAGCGAGGGAATTGCGAGGAGAATAATGTCCCTTGCTAAAATTGGTGTTCCCTCCAAATATTTGTCCATTTGCAGTTTGAACCCCAATCACATATTCGTATTCTCTCCACTCTCACCACCGAGCTTTGTCTGAAACCCCAATCCCCCAATCGTTGAACCACCGTTCTCCCTCCATTCTTATTCTCGTCTCTTATTCTCCTAGAACCGCCGTCCTCCACCCAAAGACCCCACCACTGCCTCCCCAGCCACGCAGATCTGCAACACCGCGTTTGCCACCACACAGATCCGTGAGCTATCAGATCTGGAAAGTGGAATGCTCACGTGCTTCATTCCTCGCTCCCTTACTTCTGAAAACCTGTAACTATCAAGCATCATTTTGGTTTTTGCATGCTTCTTTCTGAAATTTGAGCTTGTTAAGTTCTGGTTATTTATTTGTGTATAGGAATCAGAGCTTGTGTATTTGCATTTTCAGTTGGTGTTGAAGACGTTTTGTAGTTGCTGCTACTTTGCTGGTGTTTGTGATTTTGACTCAATTTCTTCGTGAATTTTGTTGTTTATTTGACCATTTCAGTTCCGTTTAGTTAGTTAAACAAGTAGATCTGAGTTGAGTGCCTGTGGTTTTGGTTCTTTATACTTCATTTGCTGATTTAATGTTGTTATATGATGTTGTTTGCTATTTGTACAAGTTCAGAGCTAGATTATACTATTTGGCCTAAAAAAAATCTGAAACAGAGAAAAGAAAATGGAGAGAAAGAATTATATATATATATAGTTCTCAAGAAAAAGATGATTTTGCTTCAGTTATAATTTTCTAGATAAGGTACATTAAGAAAGAGTTTGGGTAAAATGTTTATTATAACTTGATTGTCACACTTCCAAGTTCTAATTGTCATTTGCAGAAAACATAATGCCCTGAGTAAGATTCTCAAATATGTAAAATGTCAAGTTATGTAAACTACCTTCTGAATCATCCAACTCTAGGTATGCTTCTTCCGTGTTGGCATGCAAATCCTGCTTAAGTGCATTTTGCCTAATGATAGATTCTAAATTCTAATAATCAGTTCCTAAATTACCTTCATCACTTCTTTGCACGTGGTTCACTCTTTTGATATTCTAAGTATAAAATGTGTAACTGTCTTCATAGAACCAGTTAGAACCATTGGTATGAGTCACGGTTTAATTAGGGGAAAACTCATTTGCTGTCATAATCATTTTTCCATTTACAAAAACACTCCTCTCACTTTTGACTATGTTTACAGAGAGCTCATTGGAAGCTTTCTTCCATTTTTGCTCTCTCTTCTCTCTCTTTCTTTAAGTTTTCCCCTCTTTCTTCTTCTGTGCGTGAAATAGCTTATTTAAATTATAACTTTTCTTTATGTTATGCATCTCATTTCATATTCTTCTGTGTTCCTCTCCTTTTATCAAATTAAAGGTGGACAAAGAAAAAGTAAATGAATTCTTACAAAGCTTTCTTCCAAAAAAAGAAAACGTACTGGGACTATTAAACCAATCAAGAATAGCAACAATTATAAGCTGATCTCCAACCTTAAGAGGTAACTTTTTCAGGGCCTTTTGGATTGCCTTTGAACTAACATCTCTTGATGCATCCTGGATCACCACCACCCTCTGAGGTTCTGTTGTCATCATCTACCTGGTTTAAAGACTAGCTCTTTGATTTTCCAAGTTATTCTCTCCCAAACAACACAAAAATGTTTGAAGGGATTTTATGTGGAGCTTTACATATCCTAGTCTCTTCAAAACAATACAAAATGCATAGCAGTGCTTTTGCTCTACTTTGTAACAATAATTATTTTTTGTTTACTTATGTTAATTTGCCTACATATATATTTATATTTCTGATATATGATCTAACTATGATATGAAGAAAAGCAGAAACTACTAGGGGCAAAAATCATATGCCTATTAACTTTGGCGGGTATAAGGGTTTGATATTTATCTTTTTTTGGTCTTGGTTTCTAGTTTGCTTATTTGATTTTGCTGCAAGTGAAACATTATTTTCAAGATGAATAAGCATTATTTTTAGTAAACTCTTATACATGAATTAATCAAGATGTGCATCTAGTGCACCTAGTAAATCTCATAGATAACCTTAATATGTTCGTAGTTCCTTGAGCCACTCAGACAGAGTTACTGTGCAGGCAAAGGGGCTTAATGCTATGATTTTTGTTCTCTTATTTATGTTTAGATTTGAGTTCCTTGCTGAAATGCTCTTATTTAGATCATAACTTTGAACCTGATTTGAAAGAGGAGGATATGTAAAATGTTATTTGATTGTATGCTATGGGTGCAAGTTCTTGTTGCCTTTCTTGTTCTTTCTGCTATCTAAGCTTGGTAACGGCATTTTTGTTGCAAGTGCAAATTTGTTCCTGAGTCTTGATTCATCTGGAGTCTTCTTGAGTCAAGATTAGTTTCATCCTTATTCATTGCATTGCTTCATAAGTTAATTATAAAAACACATGTATACCTTTATGTTGCAATCAAGAGATGCACTGTGAAGGTGTTTGTGTCTTTAGGATTATATGTCACTTGCATGACATAATCAGAATGTCTCACAAAACTTATTGAGAGAGTAAAGTATTTACCACAAAACTTACCTATCTAACTCAACTTTAACTATTAAAGGAGTTACTAGTATTTCTAGGATTCAAACTATCCCAAAATACCTCCAAAACTTGCCTAAAAAGGCTAATTTTCAAGATTATGCCAAATATGCATCTTAACTCATAAAATTCTAAAATTTTATGAGAAGATAGATCTCTCTTATATCTTTCCAATGCCGCAAACCTCACCTCATTTGGATAAGCGTATCTAAAGTTAAGCGACATTTTACAGAAGCAAAAATAGGAAATTCACTGGTTTACCCATTTCTGCCCTGACTTTAATCTAAAACTGGGAACAAAATACACCCAGGATAATTATGAATTTTTGTAGGCAAGAATCCTTACATGTTAGCTTTAAAATGCCTCTGGTTTCATGTGAAACGGACACTGGAGCAGGAAGTTATGCAATCTGGTTTACTGGCTGCCAGAATACATTTTCTGTAGAATCTGCCTTAGATTCAAACCGAAACTGGTACTGTTTGGTTTGGTGTAAAATTCTAAAATTTTTACCACATGTAACCCTATGTCTTAGCTTTAAAATTACACAAAAATCATGTCATTCCGATGTCTGTAGCTCAAGTTATGTGACAAACATCATCAGTTGTCAGGATAGCTCGTTTTTCTGGTTTAAGGGAGTCTTTGCTGGTTTTCTGCATAATGTTGCATAAAACAACTGAAAATCTAATTCCCAAACCTCCCCAAAGGTTTTCCACCTCTAAGCATAATTATCTCTTTAACCGATTAGAGCTCTTCAATAATTAGTTAAAGTCCCTAATAATCTGTTTTCTAAAGATGCCTAACTCTAGGTTCAACCTGTAGGGAACCAACTCTAGGTTCGGCCTCACTTGCTTGAGGGAAGCAACTCTATAGGCTCAACCTCACTTACTAGAAAGAACCAACTCACTAGGCTCAACCTCACTTACTTGAGAGAACCAACTCACTAGGTTCAACCTCACTTGCTTGAGGGAACCAATTCACTCTTGCTACTACCCCATTTCAGCTCAACTTATTGAGAGAGTAAAGTATTTATCACAAAACTTGCCTATCTAACTCAACTTTAACTATTAAAGGAGTTACTAGTATTTTTAGGATTAAAACCATCCCAAAATAGCTCCAAAACTTGCCTAAAAGGGTTGATTTTCAAGATTGCGCCAAATAAGCATCTTAACTCATAAAATTCTGAAATTTTATGGGAAGATATATCTCTCTTATATCTTTCCAATTCCGCAAACCTCACCTCATTTGGATAAGCGTATCTAAAGTTATGCAACATTTTACAGAAGCAAAAATAAGGAATTCACTGGTTTACCCATTTCTGCCCTGACTTTAAACCGAAGCTGGGAACAAAATACACCCAGGAAAATTATGAAATTTTGCAGGCAAGAAGCCTTACATGTTAGCTTTAAAATGCCTCTGGTTTCATGTGAAACGGACACCAGAGTAGGAAGTTATGTAATCTGGTTTACTGGCTTCCAGAATGCATTTTTTGCAGAATCTGCCTTAGATTCAAATCGAAACTGGTACAGTTTGGCTTGGTGCAAAATTCTGAAATTTTTACCACACGTAGCCCTATGTCTTAGCTTTAAAATGACATAAATATCATGTCGTTCCGATGTCTGTAGCTCAAGTTATCGACAAACATCATCAGCTGTCAGGATAGCTCATTTTTCTGGTTTAAGGGAGTCTTTGCTGGTTTTCTGCATAATGTTGCATAAAACAACTGAAAATCCCATTCCCAAACCTCCCTAAAGGTTTTCCACCTCTAAGCATAATTATCTCTCTAGCCGATTAGAGCTCTTCAATAATCAGTTAAAGTCCCTAATAATCTATTTTCTAAAGATGCCTAACTCTAGGTTCAGCCTCACTTGCTTAAGGGAACCAACTCAATAGGCTCAACCTCATTTACTAGAGAGAACCAACTCACTAGGCTCAACCTCACTTACTTGAGTGAACCAACTCACTAGGTTCAACCTCACTTGCTTGAGGGAACCAATTCACTCTTACTACTACCCCATTTCAGCTCAACTTATTGAGAGAGTAAAGTATTTACCACAAAACTTGCCTATCTAACTCAACTTTAACTATTAAAGGAGTTACTAATATTTCTAGGATTCAAACCATCCCAAAATACCTCCAAAACTTGCCTAAAAGGGTTGATTTTCAAGTTGCGCCAAATATGCATCTTAACTCATAAAATTCTGAAATTTTATGGGACGATAGATCTCTCTTACATCTTTCCAATGCCGCAAACCTTACCTCATTTGGATAAACGTATCTAAAGTTATGCGACATTTTACAGAAGCAAAAATAGGGAATTCACTGGTTTACCCATTTCTGCCCTGATTTTAAACTGAAACTGGGAACAAAATACACCCAGAAAAATTATGAAATTTTGCAGGCAAGAAGCCTTACATGTTAGCTTTAAAATGCCTTTAGTTTCATGTGAAACGGACACTGGATCAGGAAGTTATGCAATCTGGTTTACTAGCTTCCAGAATGTATTTTCTGCAGAATCTGCCTTGGATTCAAACCAAAACTGGTACTGTTTGGCTTGGTGTAAAATTCTGAAATTTTTACCACACGTAGCCCTATGTCTTAGCTTTAAAATGACACAAAAATCATGTCATTCCGATGTCTGTAGCTCAAGTTATGCGACAAACATCATAAGCTGTCAGGATAGCTCATTTTTCTGGTTTAAGGGAGTCTTTGCTGGTTTTTTGCATAATGTTGCATAAAACAACTGAAAATCCCATTCTCAAACCTTCCCAAAGGTTTTCCACCTCTAAGCATAACTATCTCTCTAACCGATTAGAGCTCTTCAATAATCAGTTAAAGTCCCTAATAATCTATTTTCTAAAGATGCCTAACTCTAGGTTCGACCTGTAGGGAACCAACTCTAGGTTCGGCCTCACTTGCTTGAGGAAACCAACTCAATAGGCTCAACCTCACTTACTAGAGAGAACCAACTCACTAAGTTCAACTTCACTTGCTTGAGGGAACCAATTCACTCTTGCTACTACCCCATTTCAGCTCAACTTATTGAGAGAGTAAAGTATTTACCACAAAACTTGCCTATCTAACTTAACTTTAACTATAAAAGGAGTTACTAGTATTTCTAGGATTAAAACCATCCCAAAATAGCTCCAAAACTTGCCTAAAAGGGTTGATTTTCAAGATTGCGCCAAATATGCATCTTAACTCATAAAATTTTGAAATTTTATGGGACGATAGATCTCTCTTACATCTTTCCAATGCCGCAAACCTTACCTCATTTGGATAAACGTATCTAAAGTTATGCGACATTTTACAGAAGCAAAAATAGGGAATTCACTGGTTTACCCATTTCTGCCCTGACTTTAAACTGAAACTGGGAACAAAATACACCCAAGAAAATTATGAAAATTTACAGGCAAGAAGCCTTACATGTTAGCTTTAAAATGCCTCTGGTTTCATGTGAAACGGACACCGGAGCAGGAAGTTATGCAATCTGGTTTACTGGCTGCCAGAATGCATTTTCTGCAGAATCTGCCTTGGATTCAAACTGAAACTGGTACTGTTTGGCTTGGTGTAAAATTCTAAAATTTTTACCACATGTAGCCCTATGTCTTAGCTTTAAAATTACACAAAAATCATGTCATTCCGATGTCTGTAGCTCAAGTTATGCGACAAACATCATAAGCTGTCAGGATAGCTCGTTTTTCTGGTTTAAGGGAGTCTTTGCTGGTTTTCTGCATAATGTTGCATAAAACAACTGAAAATCCCATTCCCAAACCTTCCCAAAGGTTTTCCACCTCTAAGCATAATTATCTCTCTAACCGATTAGAGCTCTTCAATAATCAGTTAAAGTCCCTAATAATCTATTTTCTAAAGATGCCTAACTCTAGGTTCGACCTGTAGGGAACCAATTTTAGGTTCGGCCTCACTTGCTTGAGGGAACCAACTCAATAGGCTCAACCTCACTTACTAGAGAGAACCAACTCACTAGACTCAATCTCACTTGCTTGAGAGAACCAACTCACTAGGTTCAACCTCACTTGCTTGAGGGAACCAATTCACTCTTGCTACTACCCCATTCCAGCTCAACTTATTGAGAGAGAAAAGTATTTACCACAAAACTTGCCTATCTAACTCAACTTTAACTATTAAAGGAGTTATTAGTATTTCTAGGATTCAAACCATCCCAAAATACCTCTAAAACTTGCCTAAAAGGACTGATTTTCAAGATTGCGCCAAATATGCATCTTAACTCATAAAATTCTAAAATTTTATATGAAGATATATCTCTCTTTTATCTTTCCAATGCTGTAAACTTCACCTCATTTGGATAAGCTTATCTAAAGTTATGCGACATTTTACAGAATCAAAAATAGGGAATTCATTGGTTTACCCATTTCTGCCCTGACTTTAAACTAAAACTGGGAACAAAATACACCTAAGAAAATTATGAAATTTTGTAGGCAATAAGCCTTACATGTTAAATTTAAAATGCCTCTAGTTTCATGTGAAACGGACACCGGAGCAGGAAGTTATGCAATCTAGTTTACTGGCTGCCAGAATGCATTTTCTACAGAATCTGCCTTGGATTCAAACCGAAACTGGTACTGTTTGGATTGGTGTAAAATTCTAAAATTTTTACCACACGTAGCCCTATGTCTTAGCTTTAAAATGACACAAAAATCTGTCATTCCAATGTCTGTAGCTCAAGTTATGCGACAAATACCACAGGCTGTTCGGGTGCTGTCTTGATTCTACAAATTCAAGTATTGCATAATCTTGGTTTCTAGTCAAGTTCTAATCCTCAAATCATGGATTCTAATTGTTTTCCATACCTAAT
This sequence comes from Ormosia semicastrata, assembly GCA_029884595.1. Taxonomy (NCBI): domain Eukaryota; kingdom Viridiplantae; phylum Streptophyta; class Magnoliopsida; order Fabales; family Fabaceae; genus Ormosia; species Ormosia semicastrata. Next base: position 5,703,370 of record JAQQTO010000021.1, on the reverse strand, counting down.
AATGGTCTCTAATCATGTTAGGATCATCCATTCACTAATTCAACTCATCAATGATGGATTTAAACTCAAACTTCCAACTAAAACCTTACTTTTTTTCATCTAACCATTAAAAAGGAAACTATGGATTGTAAGGGCTCCAATTCATCAGCTAACTAGTATCTAACTCATTAAACTTAGATTATGATCAAAGTCAATCAATCACAACCTAATTCTCATTTTTCTCCAATCCATTTTCAAGATTCTCTATCATGAACCAAAATGGTCGGTTTGAGCTATAAATGACTATCTAATACTTATTAGACTAAAATTATCCTAACTTAATTCTTGGATGCAAGAATCAAGCTAAGAGCTAGGATTTTGCTCTCCAAATCCAGTTTTTTATTCTAAATCTCTAACCCCCATTCAAAAGAACAAAGAGAGAAAAAGAATAGAAATCTCCTACCTTTAGGTGATGACCAACTTTTGAGCCTTGCTCTTCTTCTTTTCCTCTTCCCTTCCTTTCTTCTCATTTCTCTCTTTCTCCCCTTCGTTTCTCTGTTTCTGTTTTGTTCTATTCTTTTCTTTTATTTTCTGCTGGGGGTCGTGGGTTAAGGGGAAAGTCGGAACTTAAGTTCGAGTGTTAGAACTTTTATATGCTAAGAACACTTGAATTATACTAATTCAAGTTTTTCAACTTCTCAATAACTATAAAATAAATACTAGGATTCATTTAAATTACTGGTTCACTTTTATTCTTATTTTTCATATCTGCTACTAGTCAATCAATATTAAAATACACAACCAGTATACTTAAAAATACCAAACTGACTCCGATTCTTCTCAAATTTTAACTGTATCTTACTTAACTCATTTGTGACCTAAAATTAATTTCTCTATGCTTGTTTCTCTCAACTTAGCCTTTAAAGCTATTTCCTAAGTCATTTTAAGCTACTTTTCAACTTTTGTGTTGCAACTAAGTGCCTAAACTAATTCAGTTTGTCACAAAATTGAACTGACATGTTAAGCAAGTATTAGAATACTTTTGTAACTTGCTTACAAGCCTAACATAATACTGAGGGTGTTACACACTGCTTCACCACATTCAGAACAACTTGGTTTATTTCTTCATCAGGTGATTGAAATTCACGAATCAAAATGATCATGACTTCCTTAGTATAGCAACTTACGTATAGAGCTTCCAATTCCTTATACACTGCTTCACCTTCTCAATCTGTTGCACAATCTTAATCCCAGTGTGCCGAGCTTGCCATGATTTCTTACTCTTATAAACAACCTTCAAGAAGGGTAAGAGTGCAGGTATACCAAGAGCAGAGGTAACAACACTGAAAGCTCTAGCAGTAGTGTTCCTAACATATTCATCAATGTTGTATATGTCAGGCCGCATAGCAGCAATCATTGTGGCCAGTGAAAACTTAGATTTTATTTATGCTTTTCTCTCCTATGAGGTACATTTAGGACTATCTAAATATGACATCAAATCTTACATGTTGAAAATAAAAGTTATGAATTTCTAATGAATTATGTGTTAAGAATATTGGTTTGATTTAACTTTTGATTGTACTTTAACATATGCTTAAAGTTTTATTTTCTTATTCGAGTAAAGATTTAAGCAAAACCTTAGTTTCCCGTTTGAGATTCAATATGAATGAGCACACATACTTATTGTTCGTACTGCTCATTGTATTGAATCTTGAATTGTCCAAGTGGGACAATTTGGTAAGAAATTTTTCCTTCACTTGATTAATAGTTATTATTTAAATCTCATATATTATACTTGTTGAAATTTCGGTCTGCTACATTTCCTTTTGTTCTCTGGGTGTATACTTAAATGCGGTAGATCTCACTGCGTTATAGTCATGCACTTGGAGACCAATGGGAAATGCTGTCGAAATTTCATCGAGTATAAAATATGAGATTTAAGGAATAACTATTAACCAAGTGCTGAAAAAGTTTCTTATCGAATGGGATAGGGTCATACCATGTTAAAAAGGACCAGTTGATATAAGAATTCGTATTAATGTGCTAAACCAATTTCAGCAATCATGAGACCTGATCGAAGTTGGATGTTTACGAAGAAATGATCCTACCGGCTATGTAAGTGAAGAATTCAAGGATGGAGTTGATGATTTCATTAGGGTTGCTTGTTAGGGGTCAAACATGTTGCCCTTTTTGCTAACCGCAAGTGCACGGGTCGCACAGGTAATACAGATACGGAGTAAAAGTTTGTTCCCACGAGGATATTGTTATAAAGCTAAATACCAACCAATAGCTTAATCAGTTCTAGACAAGGACATGAAAATAGGAAAATAATAATCTAAACTAAACTAACCTACAAAAGCTATAAACCTAAAAGCGGTTAGGTTTCAGGAAATCCTCCTTCACCCCCTACATCTATCAACAACATGCAATTCCCCTCATAAACACAAATGCATTGATTAGGTTAGCTTGAGAATCTTCATTAGTCAATAGCCTATGTCTAGGTCAATCAACCCTGGTTTCTACTTGCCTAACTCACATAGTTTCCTTGAGAGCTAGTACAACTTCCACTCATGAACGATCTATTCTCAATCACACACTATACATGGTCAATAGGTATATTAAACCTTATTAACGAAACAGCTCATAGCCAAACATGTATCAACCACACCATATCCATATCAACAAATCCCTATGTCTAGTTCATTTGCCAATATTAAGATCATGCAATTGAGGCCAACCAAGAACAAGCATTAAACACAGATAATGATTGAACCATAATCAAACATCCACACAAACTCAGAGAAAAACACATCATTAATATAAAGAAAAGGATCCATAATATTCCTAAACAAAGCTTAGCTATACAAAAGATAAGGAAGAAAAGAGAGAAAGGGAAAAGAGAGAAAGAAACTCATTGATTTGTCTCTGAAGCTTGAATCCTCCTTCAATCCTTTGATCCTTGCCTCCAATCCACCATCCATGAAGATCTAGCTAAGCTATCTAACCTAAAACTAACCTAAACTAACTAAACTAACTAAACCTAAAAAGAAAGAACTGGCCAAATGGCCAGAACCCTTAAAAAATAGAGAAAAAATGATAGAGATGGAGAGAGCTCTGAGAAAAATGTGTAAAAATCTATTTATAGGCTCAGCTGGCCGCCGTGCGTCGTGGCCCCCACTTACGAGCGCCGCGGCCCTCACAGGGTCGGTCTTATTGTGCCGCGGCCCCCACATATCCTGGGCCGCGGCCCCGAACTCTCGGGTCCAAGTATGACATCTCCATTTTGCCTATGCTCGCCGCGGCGCTCAACACCTTGCGCCGCGACCCTGACCACTGAAATGGCTGATTTGGCTTCTCTTCCTCTTTAAGTTCATTTGCTCCATATTTAACCTTGTTTAGAGCCTCTACTAACATAGAGAAAACACCAAATCAGTAACAAATATAAATCTACTCAATTCATACTCATTTAAGCACAGTTTGCTATAAAACACATCAGAAAGGCTCAGAATCAGAATATAAGAAATATAAGCACAAAACCCTCCAAATATGCATTTAAACAAGGACTAAGCATTCATTCTAGCACAAAAATAGGGTACAAATAACTGCATTCTGTGTAGTTATCACACCCCAAACCTACATTTTGCTAGTCCTCGAGCAAAATAAAATAGAACTAAGTAAACCATTTAAACATTAAAATCAATTTTTCATTCAGTAAATATATTTCAATCTTCTTATTTTCAATTAAAAACAAATACTAGTATGTAATGGTTCATCAATCCTCAAAAAGTGCAAATGCCCCGTAAACAGTTCAACACATATACAATCCTTAACAAGCTAACAGGCCAGAAAACTCTCCATGCAAGTCACATTTATCACAAACATGCAAGACAAACTTCTCCTAATAAAGTCATACACATCCAGATAAGTTTACAAATATGCATGCATATGATTCACAGAATCCACAAGATTGTAAATCAACTCTCTCTCCACTAATGTAAATCACACAAGATTGAGGATCAAAAGGGACTTAAGCAGCTTATAATGTAAGGCCAATGGTATGGGCGAAAGAAATGAACGGGAAAGATACACAAACAAACATTGAGACACATAACATACTATTTCAATCAATGAGCCACAAACTGACACTAGCAGGGTATTCAATTGTGAATCCAGAAAACTTGCCAGAACCATTGTCAATGCTTCTGAACTTTACTTTTCTTAAGCTTTTGCTTTTCTTTTTTTATTTTCATTTTTCTTTTGATTTTCTCTTGCTTTTCTTTTCTATTTTTGCAAAGCAATGCTTTTCCTTTTCTTTGTTTTGCATCTGGTTCCTTCAGGCTCATTTTGAATTGAATATTCATACCCCTAATCATCAGACTCATTTCAAGAAATATTACATCATATACTCAACAAACAATAAGGGTAGGAAGAAAATGACATGCTTTCACATGCATTAGAACGGCTAACAGGTTAACGAACACAATGGTTACGAAAAACAAATAAGGTCAAACAGTATAAGGCTTCAAAATAGGACCTAAGGATATCATCATATCAGGGTAAGCTTTTCAAGGCTCAATCGGTCCAAACAATGCCCTAATCATTTCCTCAATCATGCACAACTTAGGATTTCTCCTCAAGAGAGTTCAAAAACAATTTCTAGGATAGTCAAAACTCTACATGTACATCCATAAACATTCTCAAAACATGCACTCTTATCATTTTCAAAGTTACACTTGCATCTAAGTGAAATGTAAATCATGCATCAAAAGCAACTAAATCGTTTCACATGCATCAAATCACATAAAGTTTCGCTGAAAAGGGGGCAAATAACAACCTTTCAAATCATGGACAACCAAGAACAATACCAGCATTCTTGCAAAATGTCATGCATTCAAATAGATTCAACTCTAAGTTCAAACATACACAACATCATTTGCATAATGTGAAAATTGAAATTCAGGTCATCAGCACATCAGTGATAGTCATAACAGGATATAATCATGAAAACATAATGACTAAAACCACTGCATACTCAAAATACCAATACATGTTAACATTAAGTACAAATGAATTAAACATGTAAAGATATTCCCCCTAACCTAAAATGAAATGTATCATTAAGAACATGGTCTATAGGGAACCTGAGACTTGTACTGAGCATTACTAAATATTTAAAAACAGAGAAAATAACAAAAATAAAACAAAAACAAAGAAAAATAACAAAAAAAACAAAAACAGGGGCTCAAGACATGCGCAAGCACCCATGTTTGGGCCGTGGCGCTCCCAAAAAGCTGCAGAAAACGCCTTGACTGGCCGCGGCGCACCCATGCCTGGGCCGCGGCTCAGCTACCTGAACTGCTAAATTTAGCAGCTCTGACAGTTTTGCTGCTTGGAATGGTCCATAAGGTTCTCTAACTGCAACAAAACTTGCTCAAAAAGCTAGATTACAAAATGTACAACCTAAACCTAATAAAACATAAAAACAACATACTTAACCTATATACAAACCTAAAACAACTTAAAACTTAAAAACTAACTAAAACATTCAACTAACCTAATTAACATACATATATACTAACATACTAACAAAAACATATTAACAAAACTAACAAAACACACCATACTAATATACTAACATATTTAACCAAATAAACATATTAACATACTATGTATTTATGCACAAAGTAAAAACAAGAATGAAACATAAACATGGGGTACCCTCCCACGAAGAGCCTGAGTTATAGTCCCAGCAGGACTTTGTCACCAAAATTAAAGTACTGCGGATAAGTAGTCTTCAAGAACTTGATCCAAGGATATCCTCTCCAGGATTCGCGACGTCCCTCAAGGGCCTCAAATGAATGAAATCACCCAGCTTCTTATTTGAAACTACAACTAAACATAAACAAAACATAGATTATATACAACTTATATACAACTTGAATTAGAACTAATCAAACTCATTGTTGATATTAGCATTATAAAAACTAACCCTGGCAACCCAAAAAAAACTTGTTAGGCGTTGACAGGACTAGAATCTAATCAGGCAAACCATTTATAATGAAATATCCCCGGCAACGGCGCCAAAAACTTGTTAGGGGTCAAACATGTTGCCCTTTTTGCTAACCGCAAGTGCACGGGTCGCTCAAGTAATACAGATACGGAGTAAAAGTTTGTTCCCACGAGGATATTGTTATAAAGCTAAATACCAACCAATAGCTTAATCAGTTCTAGACAAGGACATGAAAATAGGAAAATAATAATCTAAACTAAACTAACCTACAAAAGCTATAAACCTAAAAGCGGTTAGGTTTCAGGAAATCCTCCTTCACCCCCTACATCTATCAACAACATGCAATTCCCCTCATAAACACAAATGCATTGATTAGGTTAGCTTGAGAATATTCATTAGTCAACAGCCTATGTCTAGGTCAATCAACCTTGGTTTCTACTTGTCTAACTCACATAGTTTCCTTGAGAGCTAGTACAACTTCCACTTATGAACGATTTATTCTCAATCACACACTTTACATGGTCAATAGGTATATTAAACCTTATTAACGAAACAGGTCATAGCCGACCATGTATCAACCACACCATATCCATATCAACAAATCCCTATGTCTAGTTCATTTGCCAATATTAAGATTATGCAATTGAGGCCAACCAAGAACAAGCATTAAACACAGATAATGATTGAACCATAATCAAACATCCACACAAACTCAGAGAAAAACACATCATTAATATAAATAAAAGGATCTATAATATTCCTAAACAAAGCTTAGCTATACAAAAGATAAGGAAGAGAAGAGAGAAAGGGAAAAGAGAGAAAGAAACTCATTGATTTGTCTCTGAAGCTTGAATCCTCCTTTAATCCTTTGATCCTTGCCTCCAATCCATCATCCATGAAGATCTAGCCAAGCTATCTAACCTAAAACTAACCTAAACTAACTAAACTAACTAAACCTAAAAAGAAAGAACTGGCCAAATGGCCGAACCCTTAAAAAACAGAGAAAAAATGAGAGAGATGGAGAGAGCTCTGAGAAAAATGCGTAAAAATCTATTTATAGGCTCAGCTGGCCGCCGTGCACCGCGGCCCCCACTTACGAGCCCCGCGGCCCTCACAGGGTCGGTCTTATTTTACCGCGGCCTCCACATATCCTGGGCCGCGGCCCCGAACTCTCGGGTCCAAGTATGGCATCTCCATTTTGCCTATGCTCGCCGCGGCGCTCAACACCTTGCGCCGTGGCCCTGACCACTGAAATGACTGATTTGGATTCTCTTCCTCTTTAAGCTCATTTGCTCCATATTTAACCTTGTTTAGAGCCTCTCCTAACATAGAGAAAACACCAAATCAGTAACAAATATAAATCTACTCAATTCATACTCATTTAAGCACAGTTTGCTATAAAACACATCAGAAAGGCTCAGAATCAGAATATAAGAAATATAAGTACAAACCCTCCAAATATGCATTTAAACAAGGACTAAGCATTCATTCTAGCACAAAAATAAGGTACAAATAACTGCATTCTGTGTAGTTATCATTGCTCAAGGAGACCCGACAATTACTGATGCATTAAATTGCATCCTTTGTCCATGTGCTAGATGTAAGAATCGTGCTTGGAGGGAGGTATTTGGGGTAGAACAATATCTGTATAAGTACGGATTTGTGGATGGTTATGTAAATTGGACCATTCATGGTGAGGACATATGGGGGGATAGCAGCTCAACATCCATTGTCCATGATGATGAAGTGGAGCCTATGAATCCATACCTGGATATGGTTATGGATGCCGCAGGTGATAGATTAAATCCAGAGGCTCAAGATTTAGAAGAGGATCCAAATCCGTTAGCTGCGAAGTTTTATGACTTGCTAAGAGACGCTGACAAACCTTTATAGGATGGTTGCCATAAGCATACGAAATTGTCAGCTGTAACTCAACTTTTGAACTTGAAGTTAGAGTTTAACATGAGTGAGAGTTGTTATGATAGAATGATTGTCATCATTAAGAGCATGCTTCCAGAGCCTGAAAGGTTACCTGAAAACTTCTACAAATCGAAGAGAATGGTTCATGAGTTGGGATTAGGATATGAGAAGATAGATGCGTATCTTAATCAGTGCATGTTGTATTACAAAGAATACAGTGACAAGAGACTCTACTCAGTTTACTTAGTATGTGAACACCCACGATTCAAACCGAAGGCGGGACGTTCATCGAATGAGAAGGATGTGCCGCACTCAGTGTTGCGATATTTTCCCATTATGCCAAGACTCCGACGTCTGTTTATGTCCAAAACACTGCACAGTATATGACTTGGCATGCGGATGGAGTGCGTCAAGATGAATCAATGATCAGGCATCCAGCTGATGCTGAGGCTTGGAAACGATTTGATGCTACTCATTCTACATTTGCCCTAGACGCTCGAAATGTTAGGCTTAGCCTGTGTACAGACAGTTTTAATCCATTCAGTGGTTCAACCACACCATATTCATGTTGGCCTATTTTTGTCACACTATACAATCTACCTCCAAGTATGTGTATGAGAAGGGAATACATATTCCTCACTCTTGTGATTCCTGGACCAAAGTCACTTGGTAAAAGTTTAGATGTCAATCCTAGGCCCCTAATTGACGATCTGAAGATATTGTGGAATGATAGGGTGCAAACTTATGATGCCTGGAAGAAGCAAAATTTCGATATGAAAGCGGCTTTGTTATGGACAATAAGTGATTTTTCAGCCTATGAAATGTTGTCTGGGTGGAACACTCATGGAAAACTTTCTTGTCTACTTTGTATGAATCATAGTAAGTCATTTATGTTGAAGCACGGTAGGAAATATTGTTGGTTTGATTGTCATCGTCAATTTTTGCCTTTTGATCATCCATTTCACCGTGATCGAAACTCTTTTAAGAGATCAACAGTGGAAAAATCTAATCCACCGCAATGGTTGAGTGGGACAGATGTCTTGAATAGAGTGACTCAACTTAAGGAAATCATTTTTGGCTTGAATTCAGGTAAACAAAAACAAGATGGCTTTGGTATACACCACAATTGGGTGAAGAAGAGCATATTCTGGGAATTGCCTTATTAGTCCACTAATCTAATACGACATAATTTAGATGTTATGCATGTCGAGAAGAATGTGTTTGATAATATCTTTAACACTGTCATGGACATAAAGGGCAAGACAAAAGATAATGCAAATGCAAGAGAAGATTTGAAGTTAATATACAAACGTCCTACCTTGGAGCTAATAGTTGAGAATGGCAAGTGTAAAAAATCAAAGGCGACGTATGTCTTGGATGCCAATCAAAGAAGGATAGTGTGTGAGTGGATAAAACAGTTGAAATTTCCTGATGGATATGTGTCGAATATCGCACATTGCATCAATGTAGACGGTGGGAAGATATATGGAATGAAAAGTCACGATTGTCATGTTTTTATGCAAAGGTTAATTCCCCTAGCATTCCGTGATATCTTGCCAAAACCTATATGGGGACCGTTAATAGAACTAAGCTTGTTCTTTAAAGAAGTTTGTGCAACTGAAATTCGTGCTTCCACCATGGAGAATGCAGAGCTTTCTATCATTGAAACAATTTGTAAGTTAGAGAAGATTTTCCCTCCAGCATTCTTTGACGTGATGGAACATCTAGTCGTGCATCTTCCTTATGAAGCTAAGGTTGGAGGACCAGTGCATTACGGGTGGATGTACTCCTTTGAGAGGTGTATGCTGTACTTGAAAAGAAAGGTTTGAAGTAAGGCCAAAGTTGAAGGATCTATTTGTGAAACGTATATTTTAGAAAAAATTTCCAATTTTGCTTCCATGTATTTTGATCCCCATCTACTGACCAGGCGCACTCAAGTTCCTCGGAATGACGACAGTGGGGAAGAAACAATTAATGAATGATTGTCTGTTTTTAAACATCCATGTCGTCCTATCGGGAGAGGTCGAAATAGATTCTTGACGGATGTGGAACTTTAGATTGCTGAGACATATGTACTTGTAAATTGTGGAGAAGTAGAACCTTATCTCTAGTAAGTTTACTCTCTATTTAATGAATTTGTTATTAATGTGCTAAATTTATGCTAAATATTAATTATTATATTAATTAGACAATTCAAGGATTTGTTAAGGGAAACCAATCCCAATATCACTGATGATCAAATATTGGAAGCTCGAGATAAGGACTTCAGTAGGTGGCTGAAACATCTAGTGAGTCTTTTATCCATAATAGTGAGCTATCATATTAAATTCAATGTTCATTATGCTAGATGTTACAACTATCTACCGTCTATGTAATGATACAGGTTAATATAGGCCAAGTCGAGGATCAAATGATACGAGCGATAAGTTATGATCCATCCAAGTTCGTGACTTCTTACTATGGCTTAATAGTTAATGGGTACAAATTTCATACTAAGGTATACGGATAAAATAAAGCTACCATGAATAGTGCATATGTGTTAGAGGTAGTATATATGGTGAGAATGACTTCGACTATTATGGCATCATTGAGGATATATTGGAATTGTCATATGTAGGAAATCAGAATAGAGTATTTCTTTTACATTTATTTTACAATGTCATTGGTTTGACCCGATAAATGGAGTAAATGTTGATGAGAGATATGGATTGGTTGACATCAAGTATAAATCAAAACTTCACTCAAATGAGCCATTCGTCTTAGCCGAACAAGCACAATAAGTGTGCTATACAAGATACCCACAAAGCGGGAACAGAGCTAATGGTGAATGGTGGGCAGCTTGCAAGGTCAGAGCAAAACTCTTCGTGGCTGAGACATTGAATGACGAAGGTGATGAATTGAATGACCTAACTGCCACTGATTATTACCAAGATGATGGATCCCTTGGAACACACAATCCTGTCATAGATGATGAAGCAGTCTCCTTGTTTGATGCACATGCCCAAATGGAAGAAGTGAACATATGTGATATACATTATCCAATGGACGATGTGGTTGATGATGAGTTCATTGATGACAACGAAAATAATGAAAATAATGAAATTAATGAATTCTCAGATGAAGATGAGGAATCTTTTGCTTCAGACTCAAGTAGTTAAAATTGAAGCTTGTTCAATAAATTTTGTTAATGGTATTTACACTGAAATATCATTATTATATTTTGAGGTTTTTATTGACATACAGTTTCTTAACTCGTCATGTTTCATTATGTTTCCTTATGCAGATATTAATTATGACCATTCGAGGTAGAGGTGCTGGACGCGGTTGTGGGAGAGGCCGTAATGTTTCATCTGCCCATGATTCTCCACCACTACAGCATTCTCAGTCCTCTCCAGGTATACTTGTAGGATAATCACTTTAATTATTGTTAACTTGTGGTTTATATAAATGTAATATATATGTATTTTTTGTTTATGTATAATTATGTTAGGTGCAATTTCAGCTACTGGCCCATCGACCAATGCAGGCCTATCAGCATCTAGTCCATTGACCATTGGAGGCCCATCAGCTTCTGTCCCACCTCTTACTGACCCAGCGATTTCTATGCCACTCCCTGCTGACCCACCCACTAGCGACCAGAATGTGGTGCCTTCATATAGAGAATCTAATGTAGAAACAGATAGCAGGGAACTTATATATATGGCATCTGTCCCTGAACCGTAAGTAATAGTGATATATCACCTTTTATTACATGTATTTACTTTTAAATTACTAACATTATCTTCTTATACTTACAGGAGGAGGTTTCTCCTGTCGAAGGTGACACGTGACATTATGTACAATGTCATGACACGGATGCCTGTTCCGGCTAGTACGTGGTGTGGTTATCCAGCTGAGATAAAGGAAATTCTATTTAACGACTTCATGGTAAGTAATTGTGTCTATAGAATTATATATTATACGTTTATTGAAAAATAAATATACATACATATCATTTGTGTAGGCTAACCATCGGTTCACATCTGATGCTGATCGCGGCATGGCGAGAACTGTCTGGGAACGGACTATCTTGGACCGTTATCCAGACCATTTGAACAAAGCACGAGATAAGGCATTTGAGAGGGCAAATTCAAACAACTTGGCTGATGTTAAGGGCCATGGGCCCAGAGGAATGAGGACGGAAGTGTGGGATGGCCTGGTCGACATTTGGCTGACAGATAAATGGATGACGAGGTTTGCAGCTGCCCGAAGGAACAGGGCAGCCATGTCTGATGCCTTGAAGCATACAGGCGGGTCGATAAGCTTTGGTCAACACAAGAGCAAGATGGTAATATAACTTCATCATTTAAAATTTTAATGATAAGCATCTGTGTATTAATATATTGTAATTACTTGAGTTATTTGCCTATCTTGAGTATGACATAATATTTTAGAGGGAGTGCCTTATTTTTTATATGTGTTTATTATATAATATTCTTTCATATGGGATTACAAGAGACAGAGTTAAAGCATCCGATTTCTTATAGAGATTTGTATGCAAAAGTTCATAACAAGAAAGACGGAAGCTATGTTTCTGAGCACTCGAGGAATTTTATTGTAGGTGTCTTGTTCCTATTCAAAAGTCATATATATTTTAGGTTATTTTTTTTTGTTAATATTTTTCTTGTTTTTTTTTTTTAGGAGTCATATGACACTGCAATGACAGAAAAATATGGAGAAAACTCTTCCTCTCACCCTATGGTTGACCCAGAGGTCTGGTTGGATACAGCGGGTCCCAACAAGAAGGGACGTGTGCATGGCATAGGTAACAACTTATATATTGGTAATAACACCGTGCAAGCTTTATCCTCCTCGGTTGCGGGTCCTTCCCGCCCTACACCGTTGACACAGGACATATCTGAAGCTGTAAATACAGCAGTGGCAGCAGCGATGACTTCGTTTGTCCAGAGTCAACTTGTCCCTATGTTGGCGCCCTTCCAATTTTTCCTATCTACGTTCGGATCAACAAATATTGCTCCACAACTAACATCACAAGGTCTAGGTAGGGAAGGTTGAGTGGAAGATGAAAAGGAAGAAGAGGAAGAAGAAGACGCAGATGACTTAGACTGATTGCCATTTTTTATTCTTATTATCTACTTTGTATAACTTTCAACTATATTGATTGATTATTTGTATAATAACTTTAAACTATATTATTGGATTATTTGTACAAGTTTTTTGTTGAAGCAGTTTATAATTATTAGATTATTTGTTGTTGGATTTTTGTTTGCTGGATTTCTGTGTGCTGTGGTTTGATATGCAGGTTTTGGGGAAGTAATAATATATATAGGTTATAAAAAAAAAACCTACCTATTTACCGACAGATTAGCGAGGGATTAGCGACAGAATATGAGATGTTAATTAGCGAAGGATTAGCGAGAAAATAGCGAGGTATATTTTAGCGAGGGATTAGCGATGCCATAACGAGGGAAATATAGCGAAGGAATAGCGACCGAATAGCGAGGGAATTTTTAGCGAGGGAATAGCGACAAAAATTGACAAAATTGGTATATCAAGTTACAGACGGATTAGTGAGGTATTAGCGAGGGAATTATTAGTGACAGATTAGCGAGGCAATAGCGAGGAAATTTTCAGAGTTGGAATAGCGACGGAATTTCCCTCACAAAATAGCAAGGGAATAATGAGGCATATTAGCAAGGGATTAGCGAGGGAAATGAATTTTCATGAGACGGATTAACGAGGGAAAGCTTTCCCTCACTAATTAGTGATGAAAAAAAAGCGATTAAATTATCCCTCGCTAATCCCTCTCTAATCCTTCGCTAATTTTTTTTAGCAAAGGATTAGCGAGGGATTAGCGAAGGAAATTTCCCTCTCTAATTTCCTGTTTGTAGTGGTGGTACTTATTGGGGATGACAAGTTTAACTCGACATTTAAGGGCTAAACATATTCTAGTTAGAATGTCATGGTCTGTGATAGTATCACGTATTTGTGATGGGACCATCCTGTGATCACGGTTCCAATGAGAGTCCATGTGGTTAGTTTGCTGAGGTTACATGTCTCTTGGTCTGCTACGTAACTATCCCCTTTACTGGCATGACAACTTTGAGGACCACGTGGAGCATTTTAATCAAGCAGACGTGCCTTATGCTTCGCGCGTCATAAGGAGCACCTTTTCGAAAATTAGTATGTAAAGACGAAAATGCCCCCTAACTGTTTTACTTTTGATAAATTGGAATTGGGGGGAGCATCGTCCCCACAATACTATTTCTACGCATTTCCCTAAAGATTTCATGTAATAGAAAGGTGTTACTAAGTTTTGTGAAGCATTACATTCATCCTTGTTCAATTTCTTCAACAATATGCCTTCTTTTTCCTCCTCTTTTGGTTCTTCTTTTACTTTTTATCTCTAGGTAATAGAGTAGTCTTGCACTCATTATCGAAGTGTATTTCCTTTCTCTATCCTTAACAGTGTGGGGTTAGGATTACTTTAAATGGCATTGCTTCTTGAGAACATCTCCTCTGTCGTGTTAGGTACGGTGGAGGTATCCTTCCAAAACATAGGGTTTTGAAGGCATGGAGGCCGGCAAGTGGTTGTGCGCTGTTGTGCTCTTCCTCTGAATTTCTCCTTTAACTATTTCTAATCATTGTTGATCGGCCTCTATAGATGTTCCTAGGATTACTATGGCCAGCGGGGAAAGAAGAACTAGATCCCATGCGCAAGTTAACGAGAACCCGGATCAGTCTGAGGAAGAAGCCATCTGGGTTAGGTGCGTGATGTGTGTGAAACAACATCATATTTTGTTCTTGTTTTGCATGCATTTTTAGGCATTTTAGGTATTTTAGTTTCTCTTTTTATTTGTTTATCCTTTAGTTCGGATAACTATGGTGTTTGTGGTGTTGTTGTGCAGGATTGGTGCTAAATTGGCCGTGAAATGGATGGAAAGCTTGCATGATTGAAGTTAGAGCTTTATGAATAGCAAATTGGAGTTAAAGGTTCATTCCATAGAGATCCACAGCCTGCCCGTGGAATTTTCCATAGCTATGGATCGAGTAGCTGCATGAAGAAACAAAAGTGGATTTCCAGAGAGTTTCACGGCCTGACCGTGGAATTTCCCACGGCCGTGGAATTTAAAAGGAGTCCAGAATACACTCATCCAGAGAGATCCACGGCCTGACCGTGGAATTTTCCACGGTCGTGGATCACAATCCGAGATAGTTTTTAATTTCTTTTTAATTTCTTTTTATAGGCTTAGACCAGGTTAGATCCCTAGGGCATTTATAGATGTTCTGAATACAATTTCATCAAAAAGTGTGTACCCACAACTATCAAACCCATAATAAAGAGAAAAAAAAAATCAAAAACCACATAAAAGAGTTTTCTGAAACTCGAAACAAAAAGAAAGACAAGAATATGGTAAGTGTTCTGGACCGTAACTCGAATCCCATCCAATAGGGTTAACCCGGCACGTGCACCACCGGATCCCACCATGAAAACTCCGGTCAAAGCTTTAGGACCCCGAACTACAACATGATTATAATCCGCTAGATCTGCGCAGATATCCATAACTGCCAAGTATGATCTTACGAGATTATAGGATCCATAACCGCCTATAATAAAGGATCATAACCATATCAACGTTCCTACGTTACAGGGATGCTCTCCGATAACATATCCTTAAATGCCTGCATTCAATACTGAATTTATTACGATTCCAATCACGCTCCACATATATCAGGCTAAGTTAACCTAACTAGGTATCTGCTATCTTAAGGCAAAAAACCCTACTTGTGCACTACCTGACTTGAGCGTTGGAGTCCTATTGCAGGTACCTATCCCCCTGGCTCAGTACGCTTGGCATGCACAGTAGCTGTGCAAGGAGGAAACCACCGTATACGTGCCTACCTCAAGTACCCTTTGAATCCATTTTAGAACAGTAAGTGAGCGAGTTTGACCAAGGATACAAGTGTGGGAATTGTTGAAATTGTAGATGGGGCACTAGAGGAATTTGTGGTTGAGGTGGGAGTAGTAATGGTGGTCTCAATTTGGCGAGACATGTCATGCTTGCAGATGGCGAAGGTGCACACATGCTTGCTCATCTGTTGTATCGGTTTCAAGGACCTTGTCATCATTGCACCCTTGTTGATTACGTGTTACCCATTGGACATGGGCTAGCTGGGTGATGGCTCCGGACCCTTGGTTGGAGTAGAACTAGGTGACTTGTGCATGGAATCCTTTGTTTCAAGTTTCAGTATCCTCTGAATGTGGCACCTTTGCTGGTGGGAAAGACTGAAACTACAGTTGGATTATAAGGGGGAGAGGAAGATGGAGGAAAGAGAATGTGGGTTATGGTTTTGGTTCCACATAGAGAGGCAGGGACGCTTATGTGGCTTAGAGTAGTGAGGCTGTGTTGCCATTTAGGACTTTGAGCTCAGAAACAATTGGGGATGCTGAAATCAAATAGTCAATAGATAAAAATATTATATATGTCCACCAAGAAAACTATGTTCATCCAAATTTTATAAACCAAAAAAATCTTCTACCAGATTTTCTACTCGAATGCTCAGACTTTAAACTCTTCTATTTTATGTGTGATTAATGCAAACATATGAGCATGTCAAAAAGAGTTCTCAGAGGAAAAATTGTCAAATTTGTTTTATATAGAATAACTTTTAATTAGGACCTTTATATATATATATATATATATATATATATATATATATATATATATATGTTTAAAAGATATTTAAATAGATTTGTTTTCACCCCATCCTCCATATTTGATTTCACACTAATTAATAAAGGTCACTGTATAAATCTCAGCTAAAAAAAGAATTATGGTAATAAATTATCATTTCTCTCGTGATACAATTTGTAATATCCTTTTGTCAATTGCAAAGGTTAACATCCAATTATGGAGTTACGACAAAAGTTTGGAGATGCTTATGACAGATAAGGATATCATCACTGTAAATGCGATCCAAATCGTCAAGGTGAAATATCACTTTCTCTCATGCTTATGGAGAAGGTAATTGTTGTGCAGATTGAATGACAAATTGGGCTCTCAATTCCAACCATCAAATTTGCATAGGGAGCACCAATCTGCAATTACCTAGGACCTCACTGCCACGTGCTTTCTTTTCTTTTCGCAAGTTTTTTTTACTTGTTTTTTCTCTGTAGTAGTTTTGTTTAGTTTCATTCCTTTTGGGCCTTCGGCTTTTCTATGTAATAAAAAATAAATCAGCAAACCAAAAGGGAAAATTATAGTAAGTCACTAACCTTATGTTTGGATGTTTTTTCATTAATGGAACGGAACGGAATAGGTAGGAATGGAATGGAAAGGAAAGGAATGGAATGGAACATAGTTTCCATTCTTTTTGTTTGGAAGTTTCATTAATGGAACGGAACGGAACGAAATTATCCATGTGTTCCTCCCATTCCCTCTCAATTTTGAGGGGAACAAAAGTTGGGCATTTGAGGGGAAGAGGGGGGAAATGATTCCCCATGTGTTCCGTTCCGTTCCTATGCATTTTTAAACTCCCAAACAAGGGAAGTTATTTCCGTTCCCCCCATTCTCTTTCCGTTCCCCTCATTACCTATCATCCAAACATAGTGTAAGTCTTCTCAATGTGGACTAAACGGCTTATCTAAATTTTAGATATTTAACCCGTTCAGTTATTGCATAAGAAAAAAAAATTAATAAAAGAATTAACTTTTTTTTTATGAATTAGAAACATTTTTAAAAATTATATCTATAAGATTAAAATGTTTTTCCCCCTTTTCTTTTTTTCTTTTTGGTGAATTTTTCCCCCTTTTCTTGTTACGCTTCAGTCAACTTATCTAATCTATTGTCTTTGTTTGTTGCACGAGTATGCCATTGAACTTCTTGGGTCTTGGTATAGGTATGGTACTCATGGATCTTGCTTCCTTATCAGTTTTAGTTTTAATTTTCACAATTTAATAGCAAGAGCATGCTATACGATATGGCTAGGCTATAAATTAATATACATATAAATAAATGGAAAAAGTGGATTAAGCCACCCTGAATTATAGGTGTGTCGAACAAATCCTGCAAAATCCGGATGGTATGTGCCCGCCCTTCTAGGACGCAGCAGACATTGCACTGGTGATTCAGTAAGAGTGGGGTTTTTAGGCTTACCTGATGGTTAAGTATTGGGTCAAGACCCAGGGAGCCCTATATGATCCAACATTGCTTTTACTTTGCATTTCATTTCTAAAATTTGTGATATATAAAGTCATCCCTAATTGACCTTTAGAAAGCTAAAACAAATTTTAAGTAGAGAACAAAAATAAAGTATCCCTTATGTTCACTCAATGATATGTCGTCACATTCCTAAATCCTAAATGATAGTTTATGCAACATTCATCGTTTTTTCTTTTTTCTTTTTTTTTTATTTCGATAATTCATTCTCCATGGTGGGAGAATAATTCTTTTTTTCTTTTTTGTAAACATCGGGGTGGAAACCCACCCAAAAAGGAAAAGCAATAACACTACCAAGAACCACGTTGGAATGTAAAGCAAAGAGGGGCAATTGTTGATACTTAATTTTATCTATAAAATTTTTATATTTGTTGCTTAATTAAGGATTAATAATTTTGTATTAAATAATGCTTAATTACAATGTTTTGAACACATAATATTTTTTTAGGTTTTATTTACTTCCATCTTATTAGGATCATTACTTTTTCTTATTATTTGTACAAAAAAGAGAAAAAGAAAAATAAGAAAAATAGGGATATATTTTTAATAAGAAATCATGATTTGATTTTAAAAAATAATAATTGAAGGATATGCTTTTAATGAGAAATCATAATTTGTTATTCTTGAAAAATAAGGGATACGTCTTTAATAAGAAATCATGATTTGATTTTCTTATAAAATAATTGAAGGATATGCTTTTAATCGAAATCATGATTTGATATTCTTGAAAAATGAAGGATATATTTTTAATAAGAAATCATGATTTGATTTTATTTAAAAAAAATTGAAAGATATGCTTTTAATGAGAAATCATGATTTGATATTTTAAAAAAAATAAGAGATATGCTTTTTATAAGAAATTGTGATTTGATTTTCTTAAAAAATAATTAAAGGACATGCTTTTAGTGAAGAATTGTGATTTGATACTTTTAAAAAATTTCAAGATTTAAAATGAAAGACTCAAAATAAGAAATTATGATGATTCAATAAAAAAGGAAAAGTGGGAATGCATTTTAAATGAGAGATTATGATTCAATTTTCTTAAAATAAATCATGGGATAATTTAGGAAACTAATTTTGTTGAGATTTTTTGTAATCAATTAATGGATTGACATTTACATGGGAATTAAGTTTTAATAATCGCCTATAAATAGAACCTTCACCCATTCACAATTACAGAAAATTACACACAATTACATATAAGAGGAGAGCTTGCTATGTGAAGAGCTAGAATTAGAGGTGAAGATTAGTAGAAGGTAAGATGTGTGTGCGAGTTAACTAAATAGAAGTCCTTGATTTCTTTGCCAACATGTACATTCTCTTACGATATATTATTCAAGCTTGTGTTGGATTAGATGCTGATGAAGTTGATTTTATGTGCTACGATATTCCAGTGATTTGTTATAATTATGATGTTGAATGCATTTTGATATTTGTTTGTTCTTACTATAATTATGACGTAACTTTGGATTCTTGGGAATTAAATTGAGTCTGAAATAATAGGATAAAGTTTATTCTTATTTTTCTATCAATTTGGGCTACATGACATGTTTATGTATTATTGGTATGTATTTCAATTAACTATAAAATGCTACACTGAAAATTAAACGAGTTGTGACAATTTGTTGATTTGAAATTTTTTTTTTTTTTGTAAAAGTGTTATTTGAATTACAACCATTTACAGGTGATGCCTCAAGCGTGACGCCAAACTTCAACTTTCAAGAATTAATTGAGTTTTGATGACTTGTTAATTCAAATTAAAAAAAAGACATTTTTTAAATTAAAATAAACCAACCAACAAATATTTTTTAAATAACGACGTGACTTTGAATTATTTATTGCACCAGGGGATATGTAGGAACAGAATCTCTATTTTGTCAAGCCAAAATTAATTTTCATAATTTGTTTTTTTTATAAATAGTTACAATATTTTTTAAAGAGGGTAAAATAAATATATTTGAGATTATTAAAATTTGCACAATTAACATAAGGTGTCGTTCCTAGAACAGGTAGTGTAGGGTGCTAATACCTTCCTTACCTGTAATCGACTCTCAAATCCAAATTCATTTTTCAAAAGATCGGTTTTCCTAATTAAAGAGTTTTTCTAATGTTTTCCCAATTTAAATAAACATTGGTGGTGACTCCATTAGTTTCAAAATCCTATTTTCGATTGTCCCGTCGCAATCCTGGTTACGACAATGGGTTTGATATTTGTGGGTACACACTTTCTGATGAAATGTTTGAAATTCTCCCTTCAGAAGAGTAGAAGCATTGGCATTATCATGCTTATGAGGTTTTTGAGCAACAACTTACAACTTTTACTTTTGGTTGCAGCATTGTTATTGGATGCAACATGGCAAAGGGTTTATTAATGACAATGAGGACAATGAGATGAAATTGAGGGAACCTTTTTCCTAGAACATAGTTGTTTGTGATCTTGAGTGAATAAATAAGAATTATATGCTTGCAATTATAGATTCATAGGATAAGCTAAATGTCTTTAATGTTTGGTTATGTGGCTTTACATATGGAGAAATTATTAGATGCTCTTGGAGGAAGAGATTTCTCTTGCTCTATACCATTGAATGTGTGTCACATTAGCTTTGTGGTTCATCATTGTCTCCCACACTAATTACATTTTTATTGCCATAGCTTATTTGTCATATTTTCAATGGTACATTGCAAGAAAAATCTCTAACACTGGGAGCCTTTAAGAATCTCTTACATATGTAATGGGTTATATGTAAGTGCTTTTAACATGTGACATATATGTTTTTTAGCTACAGTCAAGACATCAATACATAGTCAAGTGAGTTTTGTTCATGTAGAACTGATTTTATTTATTTATATTAATTACACATGTGACACCTAATAATCAACTACTCAATTTTAGTTTGGATTTTAGATTTTCGTCATCTAGCCTATAAAATTTTAATCCACCCATCAATGTAGTATACAAATTTTTATGGTCATATGATAGCTGTAACACATGTGGAAACATAATAGACTTGTATATAATTACGGAGGTAGCCTAATACTTGATTATCATGTCTGTAAATTTTTATGACCGTCTGAGTACGTTTAGTCACTTTACTGTAGCTCTATGTGTGAAATATAACTGTTTTCAGCCCCGATTTTGACTTAAACTACTTAGTTAATAGAAATAAATGTGCATAACTTGTTTCTAGGTCACAAATGCGTGGAAGTAGATATGGTTAACATTTGAGGTTAATCAAAGTTAGTTTGATATTTTTAAACATACTGGTTATGTTTTTAATGATGGATTGACCCCCAACAGATATGAAAAATTATGAAAATGGTTAAACAAGATTTTTAATGAATCTCAAGATTTATTTTAAACTTGTTGGAAGTTAGGAAACTTGGTTTGGTTAAATTCAAGCGTTCATAGTTGATCGGGTGAATAGTGGTCACTTAAGTGACCAAATATGAGGGCACAACCCTTTGTTTCTGTTGCTGGGCCTATTTAAGGCCAAAATGAGATGTTTGTCTCATTTCTCATCTTTTCTCATGGCTTCAAGCAAGAAAAGGAAAAAGGAAAAAGGAAAGCAAGGAGCTAAAGGAGAAGGATCATCAACCAAGTAAGGGAAAGAATTTAGTTTTGCAAAGGAAAGGCTAACTAACTTTAATTTCTAAAGTTTGAGGTAGGGAAAAACCTTGTTCTTAAACTCGTTTTCCTATTCTCTTCATCTTGTTCATGAGTTTTGGCTTGATGTGGTGAGTTGGGTTTTGAGTTATTTTTGGTGTTTTTGACTTGAATCTTGTTGGAAAACTAGATGATGGCTTGTGTAACATCTTGAATTTAATAATCATAATATAACCAAAATATATTACAGCGATTAGACTCAAGCATGCTACTTACTATAACTATGCAATTTTCCAATATAAAATATCAGCATTATATAAAAAATATGAGCCTCGAATGTATAAATAATAAACAACAATCTGTATTTATCACTGATACAATACGTACAACATTTCAAAAGAAACTACTCAACTACACTAAGCTAAGAACTCCAAGCTCCTGCTTGTCTTCACTTTCCATTAGACTTCCTCCCTAGAATTATCATGGAAACGCACACAAGGGGTGTGAATCACACATTCTTATTAGTTTAACCCATAAAACATGTCATCACAATCATTCCATCAATTTAAGAGAAAAACACATTTCTAAAAGAACAAGTCACATGCTTATACACACTAGAAAGGTGGCAAAAGCCAAAACTATGTCCTTTCTCTTCCCGAAATAGATTCTCATTTTATAAGTCTGTATAAAACTTATTTATCACAAACAACTTTCAAGCAATCACCATGCTCACAAAACACAGCATCTCCATCCTAGAGATACCAACACAACAATCTCCATCTCAAAGACACGCAATTGCCTATACAATTGCAATGCATAAAAATGTTATGATAGCAATCGCCCATACAATTATCATGCTATGCCAAGTTATGTCTAGTGTTTATGCCTATGCAATATCCTAAGTATGAAAATGAATAATGTATTATATCATATCTAGGAACCTCCAATTCCATGGTAATGTCATGAATGCATGAAACTTGAACAAAGTAATAGAAGTCACAACCATAACCTTGAACAAGCACTGGAAGTCCATCCAGCAAACATCATTACAATAGAGGAAATCTATCCCTCCTGGGTAGTGAAATCCATCTACTATACAGTTATCGATAATGAACAAGGAAATTCATCCTTAATAACACTGTATTAGGAAGGATACAATCCACCTTATCCAATATAGAACGCCCACATCTACGGGGCTCACACTTTTCAAAAATAGGCAAAATATACTATCATGTTTTTATCAGGCACAGTGAGGATATGACTTATCAACACTATCCATCAAAACAAGTAGAGGATATTACTCACCTCCACTGGACAAACAAAGCAAAGAGAATATTACTCACCTCCTTACTTCACAATGTAATAAGGATATTACTCACAACATAGAGAGGATATTACGCACCCTAATATGCTTCAATCAACGCAAAGAGGATATTACACACCTTAATGTGTTCCAAAAATAATAGAGAGGATATTACTCACCAATCTATATTTCTCAAACAACACAAAGAGGATATTACACATCTCAATGTGTTTCACAAACAATAGAGAGGATATTATTCACCAATCTATTGTACAAACATATAGAGAGGATATTACTCACCAATCTATGCTTCTAAAACAACACAAAGAGGATATTACACACCTTATTATGTTTCTCAAACATCTCATGCAAAATAATCACTAATTACCTTCAATAATTAGCTTCACAATTTATTTATATGCATCTCAAACTTATCCCACACACACTTCATCAAATACTTATAGAAGTACTTTAATACTCTTAAAAGAGCAAACATGAGTAATTCCCACACTTAGGAAAACTCATTTCCTCAATTCATCACAATAAACAAAATATGTATATATAGCCATGTCTAATTACCTCCCGTAATTAGCATTTCAAGTCAACTTAACTTAATACATTCTTACTTCATCAATTACTCTTATTAGAGTTTCAACACCTTCTACTAGGTATAAACAAAGGATCCTAATAATTAGGAATCTCAAAACATCAAAATAAAGATTCTGATGAAATCTGCTCTGGGCGTCTAGGTGCTCTAACCTGAGCGTTTGGGCGCTCATCACCCTGCTGCACGATCATTCTTCTCTGGATTCTGGGTGTCTAGGCGCTCTAACTGGGTGTCTAGGTGCTCGCCACATGATAACAATTCTGCAGAACGTGCAACTATTCTAATAATGGTTCTCACGAAATTTACTCACTCCAAATTGATTTCTAAGTGGTTTTAAGTCCCTAACAAGTTTAATAACACATAGGAAACATAAACCATTAACTCACAATGCCAAATTTGAATTCTTGGATCAAATCATCCACTTAATCCCTAAAACTCATCTTCTATCTCAATAGAAAAACCTAGGTGTTTAAGTGATGAAATCTCATCATCAAGCATCAAACAACCTAAACATCATGCTATCCTCAAGTTCACAACAAGATTCAAGCATCAAATCACCAAAAACAACTCAAAACCTAACTCACCACATCAAACCAAATCTCATGAACAAGATGAAGAGAATAGGAAAATGAGTCAACAAGAAGATTTCCCCTACCTCAAGGTCTTGAAGATGAAGCCAAGGATGGGTCCAAGCTCTAGTTGATTCCTCCTCCTCCTTCCTCTTCTTCTCTTCCTCTTCTTCCTTCGATTTCTCTTTCTCTCTTTTCCTTTCTTTTTTTCTCTTTTCTTTCTTCTGTTTTCTACTGTGAAAACTGAGTAACAAAGTCTCACTTTGCTACTTAAAGGATAGCCACTAAAAAGGTAGCAAAATTCTCAATCTAAGAACACTTAGATTTCACCAACTCTAGTTTTCTAGCTTCCAACAGACTTAAAATAAAATCCTAAGATTCATTAAAAATCTTGTCTCAACATTTCTTTATTTTCTCATATCAGCTGCTAGTTAACTCGACATTAAAACACACAACTAATATGCTTAAAAATGTCAAACTAACTCTGATTAACCTCAAATTTTAACTGAAGCACAGTTCACACTTTTGTGACCTAGAAACATACTCTCCACATTTATTTTCACTAACTAATCAATTTAAGTTACTTTCAGAGCAAATAACAATTATATTTCACACATAGTGTTATAACAAAGTGCCTAAACGTACTCAGACAGTCACAAAACCACACAAACACGTTAAGTAAGTATTAGGCTACCTCGGTAATCATGTATAAGCCTAACATGTTTTCCAGGGTGTTACAGCTTGTTTATGAGTTGTTGAGTGCATGAAAATATATTTCTAGCCCTTGTACTCCTTTAATTCCACTTGAGTGAAGATTTGAGACTTGAGATTTTGTATTAGATGAATATCCATAAACTATGGTTTTGAGTGAAACTGAGAGTTGCTTTGTTTAGAATGAACCTTATGGAAGGTTGAAAATCACTTAGGTGTGAAGTTTGAGTGATTGGAGGAGGATTAAATTCCAATGGAACAGTACTTGGACCTACAGAATTTGCTGCAGAGTGTCTGGTTATGAGACACGGCCCGTGTCTAAAGACACAAGGGGGGAAGGGGGCATGTTCCTCTATGCTAGTTAAAATTCATGAACAGTGTTCACAGAACAAGACACGAGGGGCGTGTCATCAGACATGGCCTGTGTCTAAGGTCAGAATATTCAAAAATGTCATTTTTGATGTTTTTAAGTTCTTAGCTAGATGAGATCATTAGTATATGTTTCTTAAAGTGTGTTGAAACTCTAATAGGAGTACCTAATGAAGTAGTTGTATAGTGAATGTAAATTAATTGGTATATTAATTATTATGGTATTTAATATCATTGTATTTCATGTTTTTAGTTAGGAATGTAAATCAATTAACATGCTAGTTATTGTAGTAATTGGCATTATTGTTGTTCCATAACTATGTTGAAGAGGTTGAGTCCTCGTTGTAGATGATCTAATGTGGTTTTGAATGAGTAGGTAATCAATCCCTTTTATCACAGAGATCATTGTTATGATTAAATATGATTTTGAATGAGTAGGTAACCAATCTTTCCTATCATAGTGATCGTTTTTGAAGACTGCGTTGATGAGGACGGTTCAATTCCCTTATTACCTGGGATAAAGACTGCTAGAATTGGGTTCTAGTACTTGTTCAAAGCTTATGGAACTAGGTTCCTTTGCTTTTGTTCGAGACTCATGCATGACATGACATTGCCATGGACTTGGTATCATATCATTATTCATTTCATGCTTAGGATATTGCATAGACATAAACACTAGACATAATTTGGCATAACATGTCGGTTGTATGAGCGGTTGCTATCATGACATAAAACCATGATATTACAATTGTATGGGCGATTGCGTATCTCTAAGAAGGAGATGTTATTTGTTTCTGTGATTGAAGTGTTATTTTTTATAATTGAGTATATTATCTGAATGTATGTGTATATATACTGATTTTGGAATACTTCTACTAATATATGTTATTTCTCACCTTAATTGTGTTGCCATGTAAATCCAAGTGTGAGTTCCTTAACAGAGAAGGAGAAGATATATGAAGATTAGTATAGTTATAGGCTTGGTGTTGACAAAGCTTGTATATTATGCTAGATCTTGTTGTTTTGAAAGTTTGTGTATTACAATGTGCCCTTGGTGGCAATGATGTATATATATAACTTTTGTTATTGTGGCTCTCCATAATTATTTGTATAAATGTTACGGTTTTAGTTATTGTATGCTAGAAGTAGCATGACCAGTATTGGTTATTCTTTTATATGACGATATATCTAGATAGCAAATATTAGGATGTTACAATAGCAATTTTCCAAGTTGTATCCATGGTGTAACATTTGATTAGCCATAATTGGAGAACTCGTTGTTTATTATATTCGCAATCCAATTCTTAGTATTTTGTCTCTCAACCTCTCTCTTATAGTTCAGTTGCAACTTAAAATAACCAGTCTCAAAAAATAAGCATACATTAAAAAAGTCATCTTCTCATCTTCATATGACATGTCTAAGTATACAATCATATTGCCTTAAATGTAACCCCATTCATTAAGTTTTATCTCCTTCCAATGGCTCTCCAAATACATACATGTATTTTTTTCATTACTTTTCACCCACCATTCTTTAGCTAAATGCAAAAGTAAAATAAATTATTACTTTAGAAACTATTACATAATCATACTGTCATTATTAATTCAAGTAGCTAATTAAAAGTCACCCAAACAGTAACACAATTTGTTGATGCAATATC
This sequence comes from Ormosia semicastrata, assembly GCA_029884595.1. Lineage (NCBI taxonomy): Eukaryota > Viridiplantae > Streptophyta > Magnoliopsida > Fabales > Fabaceae > Ormosia > Ormosia semicastrata. The sequence goes on along the minus strand of JAQQTO010000021.1, from coordinate 5,676,417 downwards.
CTATTTTCAATTTCGGAAGGCAAATAGGCTGACAATCGGAGTTGTTCTGACATTCACTAGGTTCTGTGATGTAATGTAGAAATGAAGGAATGTTAACAAAAAGGAATGAAAGCATATATGTAAGGTAAAGAAATAAAAATTAAAAGGAGGAGAAATAAGATTACTCACGGTCAATCACAAGAAGGAAGAGAAAAAAGATGTGGATCAAGGCATAAACAAACTTGTGTGTTTTAGCCATTTTTTTCCACAACTACATATAACCAACCATAAATGGTTTTATCGCTTTTATAATGCAAAGGAAATTTGTATTATGTTTACGTCTGAACAGTTTCGTAGCATTTCTTAAATTGTAAGATACCTTTTCCTAATACTAAAATCATTATTATATGACTCCTTAATACCTCAACGGGTCATGTTTGTCCCTTCAACCCACTCAAATGATCACTTGACCTTAGCAAGGACCTCGCATGAAAATCCTGCTGATCATATGATATTTTGCTTTTTGTTACCTACCTTTCTTCTTTCTTTTCTTTTATTTTCCTTTTAGTGATAGACAGGGGCAAAAGCCATAAATAGAAAGAGTAGCGCTAATTGTTAGCAAAACCATTTGTAGGAATAGTGCATAAATGATTTGGCAGCATATTTTAAGCATAAATTAGAAAGATTTTAGGATTTAGGTTAATTAACATCAAAATATAGAATTTACATGATTTCTTTAACATTCTCATTCATAACGATTTTATGATTCATATTCATTAGCATTTTCCAAAATAGTAATACTGAATGTTACGAAAATTATTTATACGAATGGTGCATCAATGATGTGGCACCATGTTTTAAGTAGAGTTGTGTTATTTGCAAAGCTTTTTTACATCAAAGCATTACACCGCCTCCTTTAAGTAAAAAGAAGGAGGGAAACACATTTTCTAGCACATACCCTCTCTCTTTCTTCTCCTAAGAGGGAAGGTGTCAAGGTTTAATATAGAACAAAGATTAGCAAATAACATTTCCCTTTTAATCACCGTTGGGAATAATATATAAATGCAGATGATAGACAATTGAGAAAAAGTAGAATACAATAATTTGGGTTATTGGCACTACCAATTGCCTATCCACGCTCCCTATTAAGAACTTAAATTTTGATTTTCTAAACTACCCTCACCTAAATACTTTCTCTTTATTAAAGTCAAATTTTAATTAAGTATACTAATCTTTGTCTATTCACACTCAAAATTATAATTTATTTTGGAAAATCTGCACTAAGCTACATTGAACTTTAGTACTTTGGCAAATAGCCATCCTAAATTCTAAAGTTATCCTAGTTGATCTTTAAAATTTTACTAATGTTCCAATAGATTTTTCCATCAAGTGTTTGTTAACTCCCTAACGGTAAATCAATCTTAACCTTTCATCTATACAAAATCTTAACCATTGATTGATTTAATTAATATTTAAAATCATATTTTATCCTAATTTTTAAATATCTTAAATGAAAAAAATAGTGAATTAGACCATGGTCTTCTTTCTTCACCATCCTATTTGCTGCATTTGAAGTGGGGTTCTCCCTAATCAATGGTTATCATTCATTCTCTTTAAGAATGAGAACTTGAATGTAAAAAGGCTAGAAAACAAACTATTTGGCAATGACACAGATAATTCATGCTAAGATCAAACTCAATCAACTTGGAAAGGTTAACCAATTTAGTGGGGATTGAAGTAGTGAGTGCATTGTCAAAAAGGTTCAAAATCTGGAGATTTGAAAAGTCACCCAATTTACGTGGAATAGACCCAGATAAGAAATTAGAAAAATGATCAAGCTTTATTAGATTACCAAGATTAGAGAAAAGAGTTAGGTATTGGTGTTAAAAGTAAATTTCCATATAAATTACTAATTGATAGTTCAAATAACAAACCCAATGTTGAAGACAATCAAGTAGTGAAAATTATCTCTAAAAGGGAAAAAGACATTAATGCACTTAAACCCCCAATTGAATCAAGACTTAGACCCATTATCCAGTAATCCCATAGGCCGAGCTCTTGGAGCATGCTAAGATATTGACAGTACCACTCGGGAATGGCCCCATTGAGAATTAACCTAAAATCGTTGAAGGAGGCTAAAAGTGTGAAATTGGAAAGAAATTCCACTGCAAAACTTGGGTGAAACTTAAACCAGTCACGTTGAAGCCCATGAACCACTACTCAATTGTTTCAGTACCGAGCCCCATTCCAGTTCCGACACTATTTGACTTTTATTGTAAATGGGGATAATGGAGGAGGGTAATGGACAAAAGTTGGAGGAGAAAACTTTTACATGTAAGGCTTCTAGTATGGAGGTGGTGGAGGAGAGTGGTTAACTAGTATTTGGGATGACAGTATGTTGATAATGAGAACCCCAACTATTTCCTCCTTTTTAATTTCTCTTTTCCATTGAAAATATTTAAAAAATGGGAAAAACTAAGATATTAAATATTAAATAAATTAGCATCCAACATTTTTTTTAGATGGATGATTAACATTCATTTATGTTAAGGAGTTAACAGACACTTGACAAAAGGACGTATTAGAATATTAGTGAAAGTTTAAGATCAAAAGGGAGAATTCCATATTTGAATGTTGGAATCATAATTGAGCGCCCCATTTACCATTCAATCTGCACAACAATTACATTTTCCATAACTATGAGAGAAAGTGATAACTCACAATGACGATTTGGATCACATTCATAATAATGAGTTCCTTATCAATCATAAGCATCTCCAAACTGTTGTGATAACTCCATAATTGGATGAAAGCCTTCGAAAAGGATGAAAAGATATTACAAATTGTATCATGAGAGAAATGATATTTTATTATCATAATCCTTTTGTTTATCATAACCCATATAAGAAGAGTAGATCAGGTGGAGGATAGCTTAATAGCTAGAGATAGAGGGAGACCAAGAAAAACTATAAGTGAAACGATTAAAAAAATTAAATTTGTATGACATTTTTGAAGAATTAGTTTATGATAGGGCACAATGACGTTATTTGATCCATGTAGCTGACCTCACCTAGTGGGAAAAGGTTTGGTTGTTGTTGTATAATCATTTTTTAACAGAGATTTATCTCGTTACCTTTATTAATTAGTGTGAAATCCACTATGGAGGATGGTGTGAAAACAAATCTTTTTAAATATCTTTTAAAATATATACATATAAAGGTCCTATTTAAAAGTTATTGCTTATAAAACAAATCTGACATTTTTTTCCTCTAAGAACTCTTTTTGACATGCTCATATGCTTGCATTAATCACATATAAAATAGAAGAGTTTCAAGTCTAAGCATTCAAGCATAAACTTTGGAAGAAGATTCTTGTTGGTTAATAAAATTTGGATGAACATAGATTTTTTGGTGGACATATATAATATTTTTGTCTTTTGACTATTTGATTTTAGTATCCCTAGTTGTTTATGAGCTTAAAGTCCCAAATGTCAACACAAGCTCACTACTTTCATCCAGATAAGCATCCCTTCCTGTATTCATGGAACCAAAACCATAACTTATGTTCTCTTTTCTCCATCTTCTTCACCCCCTTTATAAGCCAACTGTAGTTTCAGTCTCTCCCACCAATGAAGGTGCCACACTTAGAGGTTATTGAAACTTGTAACAAAGGTGCAATGATGACGTAGTTTCTAAAAACAATAAAGCAAATGAGCTAGCATGTGTGCACCTTCGCCATCTATGGCCTTGACGTGTCGCCAAATTGAAACCACCACGACTACGCTCATCCTAACCATGAATTCCTCCAGTGCTCCATCTTTGATTTCAACAATTCCCTTGCCCATCTCCAAGGTCAAACTCACTTACATCTCATCTTCTTGTCTTTCTTTTTGTTCCAAGCTCCAGAAAACTCGTTTATGTGTTTTCTAATTTTTTTCTTCTATTTATTATCGGTTTGATAGGCGTGGGTATAGAGTTTTTGATGATATTTTTGTAGTTCTCCTTTTGGAGGTGTAGAAGCTTTGGCACTCTCATGTTTATAAGTAACAACTTACAACTTTGGCTTTTATTTGCATGCATTGTTGTCTGTTGTTATTTTTTGTGAAGCAGTTTATATTTGAGAAAAATGCTTGAAGGCTAATTCATATGGATGGTGTAGATCAAATCTGTGGGTGAATCCCTAAGTTTTAGAGATGATTGCAATGCCAGAGCTCGCAAACCTTCCCAAAACTTACAGCAAATTCTAGTGTACATAGCAAGTTGACAAAGGTATAGAAATTTGTTTTTTAATTCAATTTTCCATAAAAACATGAGTAATATTTGCACCATATCTCGAGTTATAATTGGTTACAAATGTCAAAGGTATAATTCATTTTTTTAAATTTTTTTGGGTGATGCTATTAAAAGAACACAACTAACCAAAATCAAAGAATAAAGGGATCCTTTTTTTTTTTATGGATGTGGTGCATATAACACTACTCAAAAAATTCTCTTCAAATTTTGAATCAGACAGTTATTACAGTTGTTCTTGATCTTGGATATATTTTGAGTAGAATTTACTTTGAGAATAGTCAACCTTTTCCATGCATTCATGTCACGTCTATGGCCAGATTTTACCATGTGAAATCAATCTAGTGGTTGGAATTTGATTATGTTGATGTGGGATTGCGATTGTGAAAATTGAAAATATAGGGGATAGGTGTCCTTTAGGTGATGATGTTTCCACAAGCAGTGAGCCCTGAGATGGTGAGACAAGAGTTGTTGCACCAGAAGTTTTCCAAGTTGTATCCATGGTGTAACATTTAAGTAGCCATAATTGGAGAACTTGTTGTCTATTACATTTGCAATCCAATTCTTAGTATTTTGTTTGTCAATATCTCTCTTATTGTTCAGTTGCATCTTATAATTACCATTCTCAACAAATAAGCATACATTAAGCCTTTGTTTGGATGCAAAGAGAAAATGAGAGGATACAAAATGAAAAGAAAGAAAATGAAAAGAAGAGAAAATAAAGAGAAAAGTACATTCTCTTTCCTATTGTTTGGATGAAGAGAAAAATGAGAGAAAGAAAATGAGAAGTTTTTCTTTCTCTTGTTTGGTTGAGTAGAAAAGTAAAAAGAAAGAAAATGTAATTATATAAAATGACTTATATACCCTTAACATAATGTACTAGAATATACCTTTAACAATTTTTCTTTATTTTCCAAAAATTAACCCATCTTTATCAATATCATCTTTTTTCCATCTCCATGCCATGTGACCCCCACCCCCACCCCCGACCCTCCCCCGATCCCCTTCCCATTTCTCTACCTTCCCTGGTTCCCATCCCCCTTACTTTTCCTTTACCCAACACCCCCTTCCCTACCCCATTTGCATTCTTTCTTTTTTTTAACTTATAAACCCATTCATTGCATCTTCACCGCCCACTACACTGACTCTACCAACTAGGATTTATATATGTAAAGGTTCCTGATTTCCATTTGCACCTTTGCAAAGAAGGCAAAAGCAGAGGGTGGAGACAAACTGCTGGAAGTAGCGACGCACAGCCAGATGTCGAAGATCCTGAGTAAGAGCTCGCCTACGATAGAGGCAACACAAGGCATCGATTTCGTGTATGATGCGGCGCTCCATGGTGGCGTCACAAGATGTGGGCTTGAATATTTTGATGGCGATGGTAGTGTTGCTAGATCTTGACTAAGCTACCATTGATATGTGTGGTGGTGATTCATTCTTCTGTAAGGGGTAAAAATGTCATTTAAATAGTTTTCTCTCCTTCTCTCTCATTTTCTTCATAGTGGAGATGAGAAAAACTTTTTGTGAGTCTCACATGTATTTTTTTTCTTTCCTCCCTATTTTCTCTCTACAACCAAACGAGAGAAAACAACAAAATCTCTCCATTTTCTCTTCTCCCATTTTCTTTCCTTTGATTTTCTCTTCAACCAAACAAAGGGCAAAAAAAGTCATCCTCTCATCTTCATCTAACATGTCTAGGTATATAATCGTTTTATTTTAATTTATTCCCTTTCATTAGGCTTCATCTTCTTCCAATGGCTCTCCAAATACATACATATGTTTTTTCACTACTTTTCACCCACCATTCTTAAGCTAAATGTAGAAGTAAAATAAATGATTACTTTAGAAATTGTTACATAATCATACTGTCTTTATTAATTGAAGTAGTTGATTACAAATATTTTACCAAGTTGTTGTTGTCCATATCCCTTAAAGGTAAACAAAGGACAGAGCACTTACATATTATAATCTAATACTCTTCCTAGGATGTCATAGAAATTGAAAGGTAAGAGGAATATAACACGACTTGTGAGAGAAATAATAAGAGTAACAGCTTTATGGCATGCAAAAAAATTTATAGGTGCAAAATAATGTAAAATTATTATTCATCTTAACTGTTACATGCAGTAACACGTAAATCCGAGGCATAACCCAAGTTTATGAAAATTAAAGCAATAAGACTGACAATCGGAGTTAGTCAAACATTTATCAATTTTTGTGATGTAATGAAGAAATGAAGGAATGTTTCTGAAAAAGAATGAAAGCATATCTGAAAGGTAAAGAAATAAATGGTGATTTCTATGTAAGTAGTAATGATTAATAACTTGAACTTAAATTACCACATAATAAAATTGAATCACCATTTGGCATCAATCATGAGTCACCAAATCATGAATTAATACATATGAAAGCTACTAAGTGGTGACCAAGAGGAAAATAAATGGTAATTCATGTATAAGTAGTGATGATAAATGACTTGAACTTAAATTATCACATAATAAACATATAAATCACCATTTTTCACCACTCATATGTCACCATATCATAAATAAAATTAATTCACGTGATAACTAAATAGGTGATGAACATAAAAAAAAATGGTAATTTATGTATAAGTTATGATTAATGATTTGAGCTTAGTTGATGTCTTTGAAAACTTACCAATTGTGCAAGTACAAGATAATCATTTTAATTTGGATCATTGATCAATTTCATATTAGAATCAACGGCTCAGTATGCTTGAAGTATTGGATACTCCCAATGCTCCATAAAATTTTATGATCACAACTTGACCTTATGGGTAACAGAAGCGTTAACAGTTGTTGGGTTACTTGACAGAAAAGCAACAACAGCTTCAGTGCATTGTTCATGAGATTCTGAACTGTCTTCGTGAACTACTTGTCTATTTTTTATTTCATCCTGCTTGAGCACTTTAGGAGTCTTTAATTTGTCAGGGTGTGTACCATTTGAGATAATACTACCAATTTCACCAGCAGTCCTTTTCTTGCATTGAGAATCAAACATAAGTTAAAACAAAATTGTATAAAAACAAGTGCTTAGTGATAGTAACACATTGAAAAGTGAAAGAAAATAAAAGAAGGGGGGAAGAAGACATACCTACGAAGTTTGAGCACCTGGGTGCAGAGAGTTTGGCTTATTTAAAAACAGAATTCCCCGAAGAGGCTTTCTATCAATAATAGTTTCAATAGTATATCCTTCTGAGATGTTTTCAGTTGCCTTGGCTTCAAACATTTTCTTTCCAGAAGGAGGCAGAGATTGATTTACGGGGGTATTTAGACTACTAGCATTTATGATATTAGATATTTAACTGTTCTCACGTGGTACTTTGAAATGTAAATAGTCAAACATAATTTCCAATCTTTTTGTCCTCTTGACTCATAAATAATCAAAATCAAAATTATTAGAAGGAACATTATTTTAGTCAACACTAACTTGCCATAACTACAGTCCATATCTAAGATTAATAGATACTAGTTGGAAGAACTAGTTCAACACTAACACTAACTTGACTAATGGAATATTACCAAAAGGGTTAAGAGAAATACATAAATGATTTTTATATTAGTTCGGCCACAATCCGCGACCTACATCTAGTCCCTAAACATAAGCTCAAGATTTTCTTCACTTGTTGAATTTTCTCTTACAAGGAATCCTACGAACCTTCCTCTACCTTTACCTCAAGGCAGAGTTATAATAGTTTCTTTCACCAAGGATACCACCAAACCTCCCTCTACTTTTTCCTGAAGAAGAGTAACCTTACAATAGTTTCTTTCACCTTTATGCTCTTATAAAATGAGCTACAATGGTTTCCAAAAGCAAACTCTCTTTATAGATTGGATACATAAGTGTAGAATTAACTAGGAGGAGGAAGATAGATATAACAAACTTTCAGCAATTCCTCACTTTTGATTTAAACAAGTGGTTTTTTTTTTATCCTTTCCAAGGTCTTCTATATATAGTGGAGGGCTTCCCTTAACATTTGCTAGCCATTGGAGGTTGCAAAAAATTAGCTAAGAGACTTTAAAACATATGGGATATACAGCTCGTATGTTTTTTAAGTAGTTGTTGTTTCGGCTCCTAGTAGTTAATAGTTCACCCAGTAGGTGTTGTTTTAGCTGCTATTCTTCTCTGGTTTGAGTATGACTAGCATTTTGCAATCTTTTAACCATTGGAACCAAAGGGCACTGCTAAAAACTTGCTTGACCTTTGGAGATGAGTATGTAAAGCCATTTAATCCTAATAAAAACCATTCAACTCATCAAATCACTATATATATTTGAGGGAGATATTTGCTCTTTTTAAATGAAAATTTTTGACTTATAATCAATCACATATCAACAAATTAACATAAGGAAAATCAAATCATCTAAAAGACTCACATGCTTAAAAACTTAAATGCATCATCCAAACTTAAAATTCAACATTCTCTCCCTTTTTGATGATGACCCCCTTATGAAACATAATCAACAATTTGAGCATAGTAGAAATCAATAATTATTTCATATATGACATGTTTAAAAATAATCAGAGTTGACAACAAAAATATAGGAATCAAATATATTAAAAATAAAGGGTTTAGAAAAGGCCCCCCCTTAATTTATGAACTCCCTCTTAATCCTTGGAGGCTTGCTATGTTTCCTCTTAATCCATGAGCTTGCTTTTAGGTTTAGAAAAGGCTCTCCCTTAATTTATGAACTCATTCTTAATCCTTGGAGGCTTGCCATGCTCCCCCTTAATCCATGAGCTTGCTTTTAGGTGAACTCCTGCTAAGTTCATGCTCCAAATTGATAAACCTTAAACCTGTCTTTTCTCCCCCTTCAGTATCAAAAAGGTCAAGTATAATGCAAAGATAGTCCAAAAACTCATAATAAGAAAAATAATAGAGTTATTCATAATATAATTCCAAATATAAAATGCTATGATTAAGACAACAAGCCGAATTATACAAGAATAGGTAATCGTACCAAATTTCCATATTTTCAAAAACATATTGAAACGATTTAAAATATTAAAAAAATAGATTTAAAAAAGCATTTTGAAAAGAGATTGAGTATAATTTAGTCCTTGCAAGTGCTATTGGTTCTTCATGGAGTTAGCTAAAACTTTTCCAACTCTTCATCATTTTCAATAATTCTAACCATTCATCATCAAAACTTATAGTGGACCTTTTGTGTTCCTCATCACTTGGTGTGCCAACATGAAAAACATAGAGAATTTTTGTAGTAATCAACAGTACAAAGTTTCCAAAGCCAACACTCAACACATCTGTTTTTCAATTCATTGTTTCTCTTGTCACAACCAAATTACCAAAGGATAACTTGACAAGTTAAGGATTCATCAAGCTTCAAGAAAATATTCATCCTATTTATATATATATATATATATATATATATATATATATATATATATATATATATTGTAAAAACACCAAGCCCATAACAAAAAACCATTCTTAAAATCATGTGATTAGATATACCAATAGCATGCATAGAGAACCAAATTGTGACCAATGGGTACCAACAAGTACAAGTATTCAAAGAATCAAATAATATAATTCAGACCATCAAAAAGAAAAACAAGTCAGTAATAAATTAGATAGTCTCAGAGTGCTCAGCAAAAAATAAAAATTAATCCAATGCCAAACTCAGATAACACAAATATCTATACCAAGAAGATGCCACAACCAAAAAAACATATCAATAATTAACAGAGAACCCATCACTAGATGGCCAGAAATAGAACACAAGCCAAGAATGCAAAGAACGAGCCGACAGCGGTGCAACCTAGGTGGACCACAAACCACCAGCAGAGGTGCGTCGCAAATGGCTGAGGACAGTCAGAGCATGAGCGGACGGTGGGTCGTGGACAAGCGGACGGCGCGTCGTGAACCAGTGGTGTTGCAAAAAAAAATGGAAGTCCGGCGGGCAAAGCAAGAGCGCGACAATGTTGGGACACAGACTCGGATTCGTTATCGCTGGAGAAACTAGAGGAACAGCCGACAGCTCAGACAGACAGAGTTAACTAGAGAAAGATGAGACCAGATAGTAATAATAAGATAATAAATAGAAAAGAAAAAGATTTGGGACTTTAGGTTTTGAAAAGAAGAAAACAATAAGAAAGACGAGAAAGAGAGGGAGAAAGGGAGAGAGAGATATATATATATATATAGAGAGAGAGAGAGATAGGACGTGAAAAAAATAGGTGCCAAATTTTTTATTATTATTTTGTAAAGAAACAACAAAGGACAAAAATGTCCTTAATAGAAGCCATAAAGAGGAAAGCTGCCAGCAACTACATCTTAGTTGTTATTTCTTCCAATAGATGCTTCTTTTGACAATTTTAATTTATCCTTTTTAATAGTTCCTCCTTGTTTGAGCTTGTGAGATACAAAATTGATTAATTCTTAAGCATCCAATATCAAGGAATCATTGTTCCTTGATGCTTGTCTTCAAGCACACTTACAAGATAAATTTCACCTTTGGTACTCAAATTCTCTTAGGTCCTTGGGGGTTAAAGCTTGAAGAACCAACCTTAGTGACTTTAGGAACCCACATCATCATAGAAACATTTTCTCCATAGCACATGTATATGAGATGTGTCCTTTTTGTGCACAATAGTTACGTGTCACATATGGAATTGTAGAAACACTTGCTTTCACACAAAAAATTATTGTAATACTTTTGACTTTTATAATTATTAAATACAATTCCAACTTTATCAAAAGAACATTTTTGTTTTCCTAAAAGAATATCTAAATTTTTTAAGATCAGTGTTGCGGAGATGAGGATGTTGCGCTGGATGTGTGGTCATACAAGACAAGATAGGATTAGGAATGAATGCATTAGAGAGAAAGTAGAGGTAGTACCTATTTTGGAAAAGATGGCAGAATCTCGCCTTAGGTGGTTTGGAAGGAGAATACTCTTAGAAGCCCCTGTAAGAAGAGTAGATCAGGTAGATAATAGTCCAATAGCTAGAAGTAGAGGAAGACCAAGAAAGACTATAGGTGAAACGATTAAAAAAGATTTAGATCTGAATAACATATCTGAAAACTTGGTTTATGATAGGGCACAATGGCGTCGTTTGATCCATGTAGCCGACCCCACCTAGTGGGAAAAGGCTTGGTTGTTGTTGGTTGTTGTTGTTTACAAATTTTGCAAGATCTTTAATAAGCTCATCAACCTTTTTATTCAATAAAATATGTTTAGTAATCAATTGTTCATTTTCATTTGAAACATTTTTTAAATTCAATAGCTCATCAACCTTTTTCATTTAATAAAACATTTTCAACAATCATTTTTTGTTCATTTTCATTTGAAACATTTTCTAACTTTAAAAGCTAAACTTCTTTTCTTAACTTCTCAAGTTCAATAAAAGCATCATCATATTTAGATTTTAAAGAAAAATATGATTTAGATAGCATAATAAAATCCTTTAACAATTTTTCAAACTCATCATTTAATTCATCATCAGAAGTAGGATGGTCAAAGTCATTTACCTTATCATATTCATCATCTTGTTCACTTCTTGCCATGAAACACATCTGAGTCACCTCATCTTTACCTTCTTGTTCACTTTCCGATGAAGAGTCATCACAATTACTCCAAGTTGAGCTTGCTGTTATTGCTTTCTTTTTCTTATGCTTATTTTGAAATTTCATCTTTATGAAAGGATAATCAGATTAGTAGTGACCTATATTTCTACATCCATAGCACACAATTTGATCTTTTTTTGAATCATTTCTTTTGAATTGATACCTCTTCCTTGAACCAAAATTTTGCTTGTTAAGTTTGTAGAGTCTCTTGGTTAGGAGTGCTATCTCTTCATCATTGCTTATTTGAGTTCTTTCATCATCTTTCTCTTGGTATGAGGTTGATGTGGCTTTGAAAGCAACTCCCTTCCTTGTTGTGTTCTCTTCGTGCAATCTATTAAGAAAAGTTGATTCATAGGTTATGAGGTTACCTCTTAATTCATCATAGGAAATGGTGTTAAGGTCTCGTCCTTCTTGAATTGTAGCCACCTTTGATTGCTATTCTTTAGTGAGGCTTCTTAGTATCTTCCTTACTAATTCTCTATCCATGTAGACTTTCCCAAGAGCATCAAGGGTGTTGACTGTGTTTGAGAACCTCTTGAACATCTCATCAATCTTTTCTTCCTCCTTCATGTTAAACAACTCGTACTCATGAACAAGCATGTCAATCTTCGCTTCTTTTACTTGGCTTGTTCTTTCGTGTGTGACCTCTAACTTATCCCACATTTGCTTGACTGTTTTGTACCTTGAGATTTTTCTAAAATCATCCAGATTTACGGCACAATAGAAAATATTTTTGGCTTTCGCATTTTGTTCCATCTTCTTCATGCCTTCATTACTGAATTCTTCTTCAGTCTTCTCTACATCTTTTCAATTTACCACTTTCTTTGGAAATGATGATCCATTTTTTTATCATGAGTCAAAATTTTTAGTCGACGGACTGAATGAATATCTTCATGCGCTCCTTCCAATAAGTGTAGTTTGACCCATCAAAGTATTGTGGCCTTAAGATGGATTGCCCTTCAACGACATTTGAGTTCATCAAGTTTCCTGCTATTGAACCTGCAAGGATCGACTTCTCAAGCGGTTAAGCTTTCTAGAGAATTGAGCTCTAATACCAATTGATAGAACCAAGAGGGGGGTGAATTCGTTCTATGTGGTTCAATAATAGAAAATTTAAATCATTAAACAATAATTGTTATATAAACATAAGTAAAATTAAAAATAAAAAGGAAATGGTTAAGAGAAATGCACAAACGATTTTTATATTGGTTCACCACAACCCGCGACCTACATCCAATCCGAAGAAGAGTTACAATGGTTTCTTCAAGGACTCCTACGAACCTTCCTCTACCTTAACCTCGAGGTAGAGTTACAATGGTTTCTTTCACCAAGGATACCACCAAACCTCCCTCTACTTCTATTCGAAGAAGAGTAAACTTACAATAGTTGTTTTTCACCTTACAAGGACTCCTACGAACCTTCCTTTACCAAGGACTCCTACGAACCTTTATCTTACAATGACTCCTACGAACCTTCATCTACCTTAACCTCAAGGTAGAGTTACAATGGTTTCTTTCACCAAGGATATTACCAAACTTCCCTCTACTTCTATCCGAAGAAGAGTGACCTTACAATAGTTGTTTTTCACCTTTATGCTCTTATAAAATGAGCAACAATGGATTCCAAAAGCAAACTCTCTCTATAGAGTGGATACACAAGTGTAGAACTAATTAGGAGGAGGAAGATAAATATAATAAACTTTCAGCAATTCCTCACTTTTGATTTTAGCAAGTGGTTGTTTTTTTTTTATCCTTTCCAAGGACTTCTATATATAGTGAAGGGCTTCCCTTAACATTTGTTAGCCATTGGAGGTTGCAAAAAATTAGCTAAGAGACTTTAAAACATATGGGATTATTTAATATCATCGGAGTATCTATTCAATTTTATATCAATTTAAAGAGAATCTTTTAACTATAGTGCTGACTCTACCCTTTTGAATTTTGACTATTGGATTTGATGCATCTTAGGAGTTATTATATTTAACTTCTTTGAATATCTCACCATTCCAAGAATTATGTCAAGCATACTTAACATTTATATAAATATAATTTGCATGCTCTTTTAGTTAGTGGCTTGGGGTGCCTATCTTACTGAGTTAGTAAACTCACTCCTTCCTTTTTATTATTTTTTAAGCCTGTTCGATCACTAACCGTACCTCCAGCTTAGTGCACTTACGCACCAAGGGAGTTCACTTCAAGACATGTATTTTGCAGACATAGGAAATGGATCCATTTGCATAATAATGTCATTTAATTGCATTATTTTTTGTGATATTTATATTTAAACATATCGGTGGAGCCGAGCTCCTTACTTTTAGTTAAACCATTATACATATGTTTACTACCTTGTGATAAGTTTTCAAGTCAAAATAAGTTCATTTAGTCAATCAACCAATTTCACTTTTAAAACTATTCAGACTTCTCAAAACAGTGTTTTCAGCTTTGATATTCATATAGACCCTCAACATTAATCCTAAGGTATTTAAATACTTTCTAATCAGATTTCAGAATTCTTTTTGAAAGACATTTGATCCCTAACTCAAATACATGGGTCACAAATTTACCTATTCAGAATTTCAAAATGGGTCAAGACACTTATAAAATTCGTTTAATCTAGTTACACACTTTTGATAACACTGAAGTTTTGCATATATATTCAGTTATATCTAAGTATCTGACATAAAAAATTTCTTCTTCAAACTTAAAGGTTTGGACCACAATTAAAGAAACCATAGATTCAAAATATTCTCAGCAGAACTTCAAATATGTTAAAATTAAAATCTGTAACCTTCCCTAGATCATTTGATATAGCTGCCCATATATAGAATTTGGGTATGAAACTGTACAGAGAATTAATCAACATGTAAGGGTACAACATATACACTTGAATTTTGTCCTTAAATATGCTCATTTGATGGGTTAACACTAAGCATTACAGTAGCTGAGTTTTCAGCTCAGTTCAAGTTCAAATCCACTCCTTACTTGTAGATATCCTCAATTATATTAGGCTAGTTTCACTTCTTTGATTACCACAAAATTATGCAGTCAATTTTAATTATGTTTTGCTCATGTCATACTAAATGCTGTACCATATCATCAAAAGGGTAGAGTCAGCACTATAGTTAAAAGAAATATAATAACTCTAATCTCATATACTACCATTTTCATCTTTTCTGCTTTCTTGATTATGACTTCCCTACAGGTAATAAGTTTATGACTCCTTTACTATATTTGGTCAAACTTCTTTACAAGTAATAAGTTTATGACTCCTTTACTATATTTGAAATTGTATAATGTTTTGTTTCCCAAGAGGGGTTGGTGTGTTAAGGTTCTGATTTTGGTTTTTATTTCTTTTTTTTTTTTCCTACTGTGTCCCCGATAAGAAATTTTGCCCTTTGATGAGTTGGAATATGTTTTCAAGTTTTATTTATTTACTATTATGCACCTGTAGTTATAGATGTATGCTTTTGTGTGTTTGTTTGAGAAGCTTTAGGTATCTGAAGCAAGTTTAGGTGATGCTCTTTTAGATTCATCGCCAGATTATGGTCATTTCATAATTGATTTTTAATCTTTTCTTAATAATTAAACTGCTTGGACCCATCATCACCCAAAGACCCACCACTGCCTCCCTAGCCACACAGATCTGCAACACCCATCCATTTCTCTTGCCTCTGCTACCACACAGAACCCATCGCAAGACCACTAGATCTGCAAGTACTGTCAGATCATAAATAAAATTAATTCATGTAATAACTAAATAAGTGATGAATATAAAAAAATAAATAATAATTTCTATGTAAATTGTGATTAATGATTTGAACTTAATTAGTTGATGTCTTTAAAGACTTACATGTTGTACAAGTACCATGTAATCATTTTAGACCGTTGATCAATTTCATATCAGAATCAACGATTCTAGATGCTTGGAGTATTGGATACTCCCAATGGTCCATAAAATTTTATGATCACATTAAGCTTTTTCAAAGTTCACCACTAAATTAAAAATATACATCATACATATCATGCTCGTAAATTTATATAAACTCATTATTATATTCATCAAAATTTCTTAAAATTAACGTTAGTGTGAATATTCAATGAGTAGCTATAAGTTGTATATAAAAGGACTTCCCAAGATGTATCAACCATAGTTAACTTTCTTTTGAATAGTGTATGCCTATGTTGTATATAACTTTGTAAAGAGAGATACAAACTATTAAGAAATATTGGGTTATTTTGTTTTATTATTTATTAAGGGTAGAATAGTATTTTCCTTTCCCTGTTTAGTCTATATATAGTTTCTTTGTATTTATGTTAAATTAACTTTTGCATTTCAACAATCAATGAAATCCTTGTCTTTTCTTCACAAATGTTCTTGTATTTTTCTTTGAATTCTTTATCATGGTATCAGAGAAAGCCATGGGACGAGGCTTAATCTTAAACACAAATTTTTCGAGACAACATTCGTTCAGTTTGTGAGGCGATCGTACAATTTCGAGAGGGTATTCGCTCAATTTCTATATTTTGGTATTTCGGTATTCGCTCAGTTTCTGCAATCTAGTATTTCGTTTTTCTTTTGGCTGCAATCTGGTATTTTGTTTTCTTTTGGCTTTCTTGGTTTTTTTATTATGGCTACTGAAAGAGACGATTCGCTTCAGTCTGTGAGTGTGAGGTTGGATGGCAAGAATTATTCGTATTAGAGTTATGTGATAAGAAACTTTCTTAAGGGTAAAAAGCAGTGGGGATATGTTAGTGAAACTTTTGAGAAACCTAAGAATACTGTTGAGGGGTATGCTGCTTTGATAGATACTTGGGAAGCAAACAATGCAAAAATTATTACTTGGATTAACAATTCTGTTGAGCATTCCATAGGTACACAGCTGGCAAAGTATGAGACTGCAAAGGAGGTTTGAGATCATTTACAAAGGTTATTCATTCAATCAAATTTTACAAAGCAGTATCAATTGGAGAATGATATACGAGCTCTTCAGCAGAAGAATATGAGTATTCAGGAGTTTTATTCTGCTATAACAGATCTTTGGGATCAATTGGCTCTTACAGAATCGGCAGAATTAAAGGCATGTGGTGCTTATATTGCTCGTAGAGAACAGCAGCGGTTGGTACAATTTTTAATGGCACTTCGCAGTGATTTTGAAGGACTTAGAGGTTCAATTTTGCATCGTTCTCCTCTTCCTTCTGTTGACTCAGTTGTCAGTGAGTTATTAGCTGAAGAAATACGTCTTAAGTCTTATTCTGAAAAGGGAATTCTTTCTACTTCTAATCTCTCTGTGTTAGCGGTATCCTCTAAGCCACCCTCCAATAATCAGAATAAGTCTTATACGAGGGTTGCCATTGACGAATGCAGTTTCTGTAAGCAGAAAGGTCACTGGAAGGCTTAGTGTCCTAAGTTGAGACAACATAACCAATCGCAACAGTAATCTCAAGCTTCGAAACCTGGCAACCAGTCACAATCTAATGCTTATAGACCACCTCAAGGTTACAGACCACCACACTTAATCTTTGCTACGCTACTTCATCGTCCTCCTTTCACCGATCCTAGTACTCTAGGCTGAGCAATTTCAAAAGTTTCTCTCCTTACAACCACATGCTATGTCTGCTTCTTCTTCCATGGGTCAGTTGCCTCATAGTTCTTCAGGTATGTCTCATTCTGTATGGGTCTTGGATTCTAGTGCTTCACATCATATGTCTCCAGATTCTTCACATTTTGCTTCTGTGTCTCCTTCGTCTTCTATTCCTGTTATGACTGCTGATGGCACTCCTATGCCTTTAGCAGGTATTGGTTCTGTTGTTACACCTAACTTGTCTCTCCCTAATGTTTATAATATTCCTAAACTCAAATTAAATCTTGCTTCTCTTGGTCAGTTATGTGATTCTGGTAATTTAGTCACATTTTTCTCTTCTTCTTATTATGTGCAAGATCTGCAGTCTCAGAAGCTGATTGGGACAGGCCGTAGAGAGGGGGGACTATCTTTTTTTGGATGAGTTAAAAGTGTCATTTGCTGCTGCTACTAATAGTGTTGATTTATCTTCTTTTCATTTGAGTCATTCTTCTTCTAGTTTTTAGTTATGGTATTCTCGTTTAGGTCATGTTTCATCTTCTCATTTGAGATTTTTGGCATCCACAGGGGTTTTAGGAAATTTACAAACTTGTGATATTTCTGATTGTAGTGGATGTAAACTGGCAAAATTTTCAGCTTTACCTTTTAATCGAAGTATTTCTGTTTCTTCTTTTCCTTTTGATTTGATTCATTCTGATGTATGGGGACCTTTTCCTGTTGCCACAAAAGGAGGGTCTCGATATTATGTTTCTTTTATTGATGATCATACTCATTATTGCTGGGTTTATTTAATGAAACACCGTTCTGAATTCTCTGAGATATATACAGCATTTCGGGCTCTTGTCAAAACTCAACATTCTGCTGTTATTAAATGTTTTAGGTGTGATTTGGGTGAGGAATACACCTCTAATAAATTTTGTGAGCTGCTTGCCTTAGATGGAACTATTCACCAAACTTCATGTACAGATACTCCTGAGTAAAATGGTGTTACTGAAAGAAAACATAGGCACATTGTTGAAACTGCTCGTTCTCTCTTCTTATGCATACATTTCTAGTGTGTTTTGGGGTGAAGTCGTTTTCTTCTTTTGTAAGTTTGATTAATACAATTCCATCTTCTCATATTTCAGGTTTGTCTCCTTTTGAAAAGTTGTATGGGTATGCTCCTGATTATTCTTTCTTTAGAGTTTTTGGTTGTACTTGTTTCGTTCTTCGTCCTCATGTGGAACGCAGCAAGTTGTCCTCTCAATCTGCTATTTGTGTCTTTCTTGGTTATGGTAAAGGTGAAAAGGGGTATCGTTGTTTTGATCTAATAACTCAGAAACTTTATGTGTCTCGTCATGTTATTTTTCTTGAGCATATACCTTTCTTTTCTATTCCATCCACTACTCATAGTTTGACTAGATCTGACCTTATTCGTATAGATCCTTTTTTTGAGGATTCTGATAGTTTGTCACCTCAGGTTCCTAGTACTTCAAATACCCTTTCTGCAGGTACTGACACTTTACTCTCCGACACATCTGAAGCTTCCTCTTCTCCTATGGTCCCTCAAGCTCCATCTGAGATTGTGGATCCACCCTTACGTCAATCCATACGCATTCGTAAGTCCACAAAGTTACCAGATTTTGCTTATTTTTGTTATTCTTCATCTTTTTCTTCTTTTTTAGCTTCTATTCATTGTCTCTCTGAGCCCTCTTCCTATAAAGAGGCTATTCTTGATCCTCTTTGGCAAAGAAGCTATGGATGAGGAACTTTATGCTTTGCAAAAGAGTGTACTGGGACTTGGTTCCTCTACCTCCTGGTAAGACTGTTGTTGGTTGTCGTTGGGTATATAAAATCAAGACTAATTCTGATGGATCTATTGAGCAATACAAAGCTAGGTTGGTTGCAAAAGGGTATTCTCAACAATATGGTATGGATTATGAGGAGACATTTGCTCCTGTTGCAAAAATGACTACTATTCGTACTCTTATTGCAGTAGCTTCGGTTCGTCAGTGGCATATCTTTCAACTTGATGTTAAAAATGCCTTTTTGAATGGAGATCTTCAAGAAAAAGTTTATGTGGCGCCCCCTCCCGGTGTTTTACATGATTATGGGTATGTCTGCAAGCTCAAGAAAGCATTATATGGTCTCAAACAAGCACCCCGTGCTTGGTTTAAGAAATTTTCTATTGTGATCTCTTCCCTTGGATTTGCTTCAAGTAGTCATGATTCTGCTCTTTTTGTTAAGTGCACTGATGCAAGTCATATCATTTTGTCTTTATATGTTGATAACATGATTATCACTGGTGACGATATTCATGGTATTTCAGTTTTGAAGACAGAGTTAGCTAGACAGTTTGAAATGAAGGATTTGGGTTCTCTACGATATTTCTTGGGTATTGAGGTAGCCTACTCGCCCAGAGGTTATCTTCTTTCTCAATCGAAATATGTTGCAGATATTCTTGAGCGAGTTAGACTTACTGATAATAAGACTGTAGACACTCCCATTGAGGTTAATGCAAAGTTTTCTTCTTTTGATGGTTTACCTTTGTCAGATCCTACTTTATATCGTACTATTGTTGGGAGCTTAGTATACCTTACTATTACTCGTCCAGATATTGCATATGCTGTTTATGTTATTAGTCAGTTTGTTGCTTCTCCTACTACAGTTCATTGAGCAGTTGTTCTTCATATTTTGCGATATCTTTGAGGTACAGTCTTTCATAGTCTTTTATTTCCATCAACCTCTTCCTTAGAGTTGCGTGCATACTCTGATGCTGATCATGGCAATGATCCCACAGATCGCAAGTCTGTTATTGATTTCTGTATATTTTTTGGTGATTCTCTTATTTCTTGGAAGAGCAAAAAACAATCTATTATTTCTCAATCTTCAACTGAAGCAGAATATCGTGCTATGACATCTACTACTAAAGAGATTGTTTGGTTACGTTGGTTACTTGCAGATATGGGAGTTTCTCTTTTTCATCCCACTCCTATGTATTGTGATAACCGGAGTTCTATTCAGATTGCTCACAACTCAGTTTTTCATGAACGAACTAAGCACATTGAGATCGATTGTCACCTTACTCGTCATCATCTCAAGCATGACACCATTCCTTGCCCTTTATTTCTTCTTCTTTGCAGATTGCAGATTTCTTTACCAAGTCGCATTCCATCTCTCGTTTTCGTTTTCTGGTTGGCAAACTCTCGATACTTGTAGCTGCTGCATCGTGAGTTTGAGGGGAGATGTTAAGAAATATTGGATTATTTTGTTTTATTATTTATTAAGGGTAGAATAGTATTTTTCTTTCCCTGTTTAGCCTATATATAGTTTCTTTGTATTTAGGTTAAATTAACTTTTGCATTTCAACAATTAATGAAATCCTTGTCTTTTCTTCACAAATATTCTTGTATTTTTCTTTGAATTCTTTATCACAAACATGGTTAACCCTCTTTTCGTGTAATGAAACTTCAATGACAATGGACGTTTAAAATTCTTTTAAACGTTAGTGTGAATATTTAGTAAGTAGCTATAAGTTGTATATAAAAGGACTTCCCAAGAGGTATGGACCATACTTAACTTTCTTTTTGAGTAGTGTATGCCTAAGTTGTATACAAAAGGACTTTGTGAAGATAGTTACAAACATAGTCAACCCTATTTTCGTGTAATGAAACTTCAAAGACAATGGACGTTTAAAATACGGTAGATTTTAAGTAACATTGTTTCTATCATGCATCATGCATCATGCATCATGCATCATGCATCATGCATTATTATTAAAATAGTATAACCCAATTTTCTTTTTTTTGGTCAATGAGAATCCAATATATAAATACGCGTGACAAAACTCCAACGCGAATGTAAAATGATATCTGACGGCCCTTAAAAGCTTTTGAAAAGTAAAAATAATTATCTCATTTTTTTTATATCACTTTTAACATCAGTTAATGAAATATAAATTTATGATTAATTATGTATATTAATTAATTAACAAAAATTATGTATATTAATTAATTAATATAATACTCATTAATTAATTTACATACATAATTAAGTATAAATTTATATTTCATTTATTATTATAAAAAGTGATGTAAAAAAATAATATGAAAAAATTAATATTGAAAAGTCAGAAATGGCAGCTGCACACACGCCAAAACAGTCATACAAACACCAAAACAGTTAAAAGAAAGAAAAATTCTTGCATATACACAGACGGTCATGACAAAAAGATACAAACCGTCACAATTCAACTGTAACAAAACATCACTGGGAAACTGGCACGAAAAGAAGTAGTGCCTACTTAGCAATTGCATGTTGCGACTATGAAGCTAGCATGGCGTGCAAAATACTCCATTTTACTCTTTATAAATACCACATCCCTTAAGTTCATTGAAAAGAAATGAAAAAATAAGAACCCAATAATTTCTGAGAAAATATTGCAGATTAGAAGGGATGGGGATTGGGGAAATATGGTCACGACTAGGTTCAGTCACGGCTAGCATTATGTTTGTGTATGCCATGTTTGAGCAATTCTGCCCACCTCATCTTCGTACATATGTTCGAAAATACACTCACAAATTCACAAGCCTTATCTACCCCTATATCCAAATTACCTTCCCTGAGTTCTCAGGGGAGCGCCTCAAGCGCAGTGAAGCTTTCACTGCCATCCAAACCTACCTCAGTGCAAACTCTTCTCAAAGAGCCAGAAGGCTTAAAGCTGAAGTGGTCAAGGATAGCCAGACCCCACTAGTGCTCAGCATGGACGACAATGAAGAGATCACAGATGAGTTCCAAGGTGTCAAAGTCTGGTGGGTTTCAAACCACACCTCCCTTCAAACACAGTCATTTTCATGGTACCCTGCTTCAGATGAGAAGAGGTACTAAAGGCTCACCTTTCACAAGTGTTACCGTGATCTCATTACTGGTTCTTACATCCAACATATCTTGCAAGAAGGCAAGGCAATTGCAACGAGGAACAGGCAGCTGAAGCTATACACTAACAATCCTAGCAATGATTGGAATTATTACAAGAGTACCAAGTGGAGCCATATAGTGTTTGAGCACCCTGCAAGGTTTGAGACTCTGGCTATGGATCCAAAGAAGAAGGAAGAGATTTTAAATGACCTTGTTAAGTTCAAAACAGGAAAAGAGTACTATGCCAAGATCGGGAAGGCTTGGAAGCGAGGGTATCTACTATATGGTCCTCCAGGTACTGGAAAATCTACCATGATAGCTGCCATGGCTAATTACATGAACTATGATGTGTATGATCTTGAATTGACAGCAGTGAAGGAAAACACGGAGCTAAAAAAGCTATTCATCGAAACAGCGAATAAATCTATTATAGTGATTGAAGACATTGATTGCTCTCTTGATCTTACTGGCCAAAGGAAGAAGAAAAAAGAAAAGGATGAGGATGAGGATGAGGATGACAAACCCAAAGATCCTATTAAGAAAGCACAAGAAGAAGAGCATAAGGGCAGTAAGGTAACTCTATCTGGGCTACTGAATTTTATTGATGGGATTTGGTCAGCATGTGGAGGAGAGAGAATCATCATTTTCACAACAAACTTTGTGGACAAACTTGATCCTGCTCTCATTAGGAGAGGAAGGATGGATAAGCACATAGAATTGTCCTATTGTAGCTATGAAGCTTTTAAGGTGCTTGCCAAGAACTACCTGGATATTGACTCCCACATATTGTTTCCCACTATTGAGAAGTTGTTGGGAGAGACCAATATGACACCAGCTGATGTTGCTGAGAATCTGATGCCTAAGTCAGTTACTGAAGATTTGGACACTTGCTTGCAGAATTTGATTAATTCTCTTGAGAAAGCCAAGGAAGAGGCCAAGATGAAAGGCAGAGGAGGAAACTATGATGCACGGATACGGGTACGAATATCCAAGATATGGCATAATATATATATAAAAAGATTATAAAATATGTCATTTTAAATAACTTAAAGTATTAAGTATCAATAAATAATCTATATTCAAATTATAATATAAATAATTAAAAAATTAAAAAAAAATTTACAAAATCACAAATATGTTATAAATAAAATAAATGTTTAAAAAGCTTATTTGCACAGCCACTCAAGAATGACTAGAAACTACCTATTTCTATTGATAAATATTTAAAAAATAAAAAAATTAATAAAAGAAAAGAAATGACCAAACAGCAATAAACGAAATTTTTTCGAAAATGGAAGCCTGCATAAGTTTATAAATACACACTTAGAGATGGGCAAAGAATGCAAGGTTCAATAGTGGAGAGCCAGCGCAGGTGGCGGCATCGGCTAGGATGGCGACCAAACGGATTTGCTGTGTTTGGTCGATGGGTGGCCGGTGATGGAGCACGCGGGGTTGCCGTAGATCTGGATGTGGTGGCGAGGTGGTTTGGTGTGGCAGATCGACAACGAGGAGTCTCTGTTTTTCAAATCAGATCTGGAGTCACTCCAAAGATGGAGGAGGGTTGGCGGACGAGCTTCGACAGGGAGAGAAGAGCTTGCGAGCATCTGAGAGACGTTTTCCGGCGTGCCGTACGCGTCTCCGTTCCCGGTACGCACCGGACACTGGTACGGCGGCCTGAGAGCCGTACCGGTGCTTCATAGGGAGGAAGCAAAGGAAAAAGCTGAGGACGAAAAGGAGCAGTTGAAGGCAGAAAAAGACAAAGAATAGTTGGCTCAAGAGAAAGACGTAAAAGAAAATGAAAAAACTGTGGAAGCGGTGAAAGAGAATGGTATCGATCGTCCATTTGGATTAGGATTAATTTGAATATGAATGCTTTGTATCTTTTTTGCAAATCAATGGTTGTGTTATGCTGTTCAAATACAGTTTTCACTGCTTTTCTTTCGTTTTAAAAGTAATAAATTGAATGTTTAGATTTGATGAATGATGAGGGGAAAAAAAAGCTTTTCTTTTTTAATTATTTTTTATCTTTCTTTTGATGTTTGGGTTTACATAAAAAAGCTGTTGCATATTTTCTTATGCTGTAAAACAACTTTTCTTCCTAAGCCGAAATTTGAACTAGTTAAAACCAAAATAATAACATTTTTAAATTACTCTACTTTTTTTATAACTTAATACGTAAAAATAATATGTTCTATGGAATTTAATTTATTTTCAGTGGGTGTAACTATGGTACTTGATGGATAAAGTACATAATTTTGTTTTTACAAAATAAAATACGTAAATTAATAAGTTAGTTGAATCCTAAATCTGTAGCAATCTTTTGAATATCAATATCCTACTTTATTTTTTATTTCTTCTTATTAAGTTTAAGTTTTTAATTTTGTTAACATTATCTTTAATTGTTTAGTATTTAACAATTTTTTTTACTGACTTATGTCATATATGAGTATTCAATCTTAGTCGAATCTTAAATTTATAAAAATCTTTTCAATAACAATATCTTACTCTATTTTTTATTTCTTTATATTAAATCTAAATTTTTAATTTTTTAATATTATTATTGATTAATTTATTTATTTATTGACTTTTTTACATATATCTCTCTTCATTTAGTGAATCCTAAATTTACAAGAATCTTTATAATAATATTATCTTATTTTATTTTTTATTTCTTCTTATTACATTTAATTTTTTTAATTTTATTAATATTATCTTTTATTAATTACTTTTTATTTATCAGTTTTGTTGTGCTAACATATATCACTTTTTTTTTTTCATTTAGGCACTGCTACTCTATATAAATTTATAATTTTAAATTACTTACTGCATCATCGATATGATACTTCAATATCCTAAACTATGAACCAATGTTCTGAAAACTGAAGTGGTCATTAAACTAGTGGAAAGACTTATTCAAAGTTCAATGATTCAACCGTAGTAGAATTGAAATATAATCAAATATATATTTATACTTTTATATATATATATATATATATATATATATAAATAGTCATTAAATAAATAAAAAATAATTAAGAATATATTTATATACTAATTTATCAAAATTTATTAAGATTTAAGAGTGATTACAAATTAAAAATAATTATATTAATAAGATATGTAATAAGAGTTTTATGTTTTCTTTATATTTATGAAAATTAAATAAGATGATTATAACAAATATAATTGTATTGGAGACAATAACCAACAACTAGTGCTGGCACGTTACGAAACCTCGCTCTCTCTCTCTTGCGCCATTAGGGTTGGAGAGTGGAGTGTAGTGTGTGGAGGCCGATCTCGTTCGTGAGTGTTGTGATCGTCTTGAGGCAGATTTTCAAAACCCATTCTTGTGATGGAGACAAGAAACAATAGTCCAGAGGAACATGAATGCTCACACGGAAGGATAAGAGGTAGTGGCGTAGAACATGATGGAAGAGACGAACCTAATGATGAGGAAGAAACCCTTGTTTTCTATGGGGATGAAGAAGTTGAGGAAGTTGTCAAGAGCAATGAGAGAAGTCTAAGGGTTTTAAGATAGAGGAGATAGGAGAAAAACTGTTTTAGTTCATGCATGATTATGTATTTTATCTAGTTATATTTCACTTAATAATTATACATGAAATATGCGTAGTATTCTTTATATAATATATCCAATAATACTTTATATGAATAATAATGAGTTAATATTAAATTTGACTCTATTTAAATGAAAATATGTAAAGTATTCTTTATTACATCCTGTATAGAGTATATAAAGATATTGAATTATAAATTTGGATTAATTATATTTATTTAAGTGAGCAATACTTTATAGGATAGTTTAAGTATCAAAAGTAAGTATTGCAATAAGAAAACAAAAGATCATGAAGGTTTTAATGATAACAAAGCTAAGCCAAAAACTAAGTCTAAAGGAAGATTAAATGATATAATTTATAGGACTTAGGGTCTTTACGTGAGAAGCTTTCTAGAGATCTCAAATATGTTTTTAAATCTTTACAAATGATTTTTTCATGCTAAAATGCTCAACAAACATGTTTTGAAAAGCTAGTCATGATAGTAGTTAAAAACTATGAAAAATAGTCAAGTCTAAGTTTTAAAAAGCTGACATTTAGTTACTCTTTTGATAATA
The DNA here is from genome assembly GCA_029884595.1 of Ormosia semicastrata. NCBI lineage: Eukaryota > Viridiplantae > Streptophyta > Magnoliopsida > Fabales > Fabaceae > Ormosia > Ormosia semicastrata. The sequence goes on along the minus strand of JAQQTO010000021.1, from coordinate 5,649,931 downwards.
ACTTTCAAAATACTTTGATTTTTGTTGTGAAACATGTTTTGTATAAAAATATACTCAAAGATCTTTTCAATGAATGGTCATTTGCTTTAAACATATGAGAAATGAAGAAATTATGAGTGTTTAAAGTCATTTTCCAAGCATCTGAATGTTATATACATGTTTTTAGCAAATAGAAACTTGGTAATCGATTACCACGTGCTCAGAAAGCCCAAAACTTATTTTAAAAACTTGGTAATCGATTACAAAGGTATGATAACTGATTGCCACGACTCTAAAAGTCAATAACGACTATTTTCTATACATTTAATGCTGAAATAAATTACTCCCACCGGCTCTTTTTCTTAGAACTCTATAAATACAAGGTTTTGGCACATCTTTTACACATGATGTGACCACGGCAAGTGTACCGAATCGTTAAGTAATAAAAACAGTGAGAAAATCGGATATCATTCTCAGGGATCAATAACCAATTACCAATTCACAAATTTAACTACTATTCAAATAGAACTTTGGTTCAAAGGGAGCTCAATTGTAAACAATTAAGCATGAAAGAAATTAAATTAAAGTAAAAGATTCTTTTTGGTATTTTGGCTTTGACAAATTAACAAACACTTAGAACACAAAAGAGATAGGAATTCAGAGATAAGAAAGAGTTGATATCAAGTTTCATTTGATTTCATTTGCTGCATATTAACTTGAAGTTAAAACAAATTTCTACTTCTATTTTGTTATCGGATTCTCCAATATATCCAAGTCCTAATTCCTTAGGCACAAGAACCTTAAATCCTAGTTAAAATCCCTAATTCTTTAGGTGATTCTGAAAGGGAAAAAGCATTATGATTAAGAATCCAACAAGATAAACAAGCATTCATTGACTATTCCTAGCACAACGAATCACAAGGTTCATAATCTCAAGCATAGTTCACACATCAAATTTACATCCAATGCATAAACCTAAAAAAATCATTCTAAGGATGATCAAACCCTAGAAAGCTTTAAGAATAGAGATTATAAATTCAAAATAAAAGTATCCATTAAGCATAACTGAAACCCAAGTTAAATACAAGCAAAATCCATCAAAATCCACTCAATCCCAACAAGGGAGAGTTTAGCTAGACATAGTAACAAAAACAGAAATTAAAACAATAGAGAAGAAGAAGTAAAACTCCATGGAAGATTGAAGAAAATCTGAGCTCCCATTCTTCTTCTCTTCAAGTCCACCTCCAAGTTTTCCAAATTAGGTCTAGTTTTTCCTCCCTCTTCGTCTGCCCCCTGTGTGCTCAAAAAATCCCCCTCTGACGTGAAATGGGCTAAAATATAAATAGGCATTCGCGACACTCATCGCCCAGCAGCCAGTTGGCCGCCCGACGACTTGACCTTTTTTGTTTAATGAGCATTCTGACCTTCCACCGCCCGGCGGCAAGTTGGCTGCCCGGCTACCTAGGAATCCTTCCACCGCCCGGCGGCCAGTTGGCCTCCCGACTACCTGGGCTATTTTTACAGCTTCAATTTTCCTTGATTTTCTAAGCTCTTGGGGTCCAAAATACATGTTTGGCAGTTCAATGAGCTCTTCCATTTAGCTTCAAGCTTTATCCTTTTTCCCTTTGTACCTACAATCAAAACAATAACAAATGAGCTAAAGCTCCAATAATTCTAATCAAAATGAACTCAATCTAACAAACTAAAATAGATTAACTAAAAAGATAAAATAAGGTTGTCTTAAGGTCAAAAAAGCGTCAAAAGTTAGACTTAAGCGGTGAAATCTACTCAAAAAGCTTTGGAAAAATAGATAATCTAGCAGATTATCACCACCCCAAACTTAAAACTTTGCTTGTCCTCAAGCAAAACAAAATAATAAACTAGCCAAACAAAAAGACAACTCCACAACTCAAACACCAACGCTAAACTGCATAGAATAAACCAAGAGTGTCTCATAATTCAAAAGCATCAAAGTGTCAGCAAATCAATTCATACATGCATTTCTGAAAGTAGAACTCTCAACTATGTAACTGAAACTCAGAGGGTCAAAAATAAGGACCATCACAACCATGCACTGATCAATTAAACAGCTTGAAAGTTAATGAACACGGCTACAAAGTACATCTGATAACTGGGTCACTTAACCTCTCTATAGGTGAATAGAGACTCTTAGTCACTCTTGTATTTGGGCTTGTGTTCCCTCACTCATCACTTATTGAGCCCACCCTCCTTGGATTTGCTTTTCATCTCAAATATGCTTGCACGCAACTCATAAATGCAACAATCAAAAGGACTTTTTAAATGTTGTAATGGGGTCAATGTTAAGGGTGGACGAGATAGGATTTGACAAGTTAAGACCCTAGAGAATAAGTGAGCATTAAGACTTTCATTACACTTCTCCTTATGAATTTAAGCTTCTCTTTATTCTTTTTCCCTTTTTCCCATACAACTTTTCTTTTCATTCCTTTTTCCTTTTTTTTTTCAAAGATCTGTCCTCATAACCATAATTTTCTTTTTTTCTATATATATATATTTTTTAGCCACATTCAACAACAGTCACCCCAAACTTAGTACATTGTTAACTCACACATTCAATAAGTTCAATGCTCACCTACACCTTTTGGGTGGATAAGACATTAATTATTTTGTGATAGTCAGAGTGCTATTCATTTTGACAAGAATCCTACGTTCCATAGTAGATCTAAGCATATTGATATGAGGTATCATTGGATACGTGATATTCTAGACTCGAAGTTGTTGGAGCTTAAGAAGATTCATACTGATGATAATGGTTCAGACATGTTGACAAAGACTCTATCGAGGGAAAAGTTTGAAGATTGTCATTTGGTTGCCGGTTTGGCATTTGCCTCCACTTGAGTTGGAGGGAGAGTTTGTTGGATGGGTCCAACTAAGTGCGGCTCATGCCATAATGTTTAAAAAAGAAAGACAGAGGTAAGGCTTTTAATATAAAAGGCAGCATTATTTATTTTTTGTTAGTCGAAGAACAATAGTGTCGCGTGAGAGAGAGGAGAAGAAAAAAATTTCAATGTTGATTTTGCGTATTTAGATCGGGTGGTCATTTGTGGTCTGATCTTGATGATTTTTCAATATGTTGTTCCTTACACTATGAGCTTTTACTTGTACCGTCAGATTTTTATTTCTTTATCTCTACTTGTTGGGCTGTTTGTACCCCTTTATGAGTTTTAAACTTTGTTACTTTGTTAATTTTCACTTTGTTGGTAGTAAGTAGAGGTCGTTGTGATATCTTTGTTTATTAGGAGACACTTTGTTGTACTTATTGATTTGTTATCGTAGATATTTTTTTAGACTAGACTCTGTGATTTTTATTTCTCACATTGAGGAAGTTTTGCACACTAAAATTGTATTTGTTCTCTTTATTTATTTATTTTTGTAGATTCTTAAATATATCTTTTAGTAAATATTTTTAATTTATTGTATATTTTATTCCTCATAAATTTTTTTTAAGAGAAAATTTATTTATTACTTATTTATATATTATTACTTCTGCTATGTATACAATCCTTCTTCATTCCCAACAGCACACTTGTCCAAGGCTGAAACTCAAAAGTCATGATTATGCAGATTATAAAAGACTGAGAAAAGGTCGAGTGCTTAATCGATGATGCAGATTATGGAAGAAATATTGCCTCAAAAAGGTACGCTGCTTTATCAAGTTCTTCTCTATTGCTTTTCTTTTCTATTCAATTTTATATCAATTTAAAGAAAATCTTTTAACTATATACGCTGACTCAACCCTTTTGAATTTTGACTATTGGATTTAATGCATCTTAGAAGTTATTATATTTAACTTCTTTGAATATCTCACCATTCCAAGAATTATGTCAAGCATGCTTAACATTTATATAAATATAATTTGCATGCTCTTTTGGTTAGTGGTTTGGGGTACCTATCTTACTGAGTTGGTAAACTCACTCCTTCCTTTCTATTATTTTTTTAAGCCTGTTCAATCATTAACCGTACCTCCAGCTTAGTGCACTTGCTCACCAAGGGAGTTCACTTCAAGACATGTATTTTGCAGACATAGGAAATGGATCCATTTGCATAATAATGTCATTTAATTGCATATCTTTTTTGTGATATTTATATTTAAACATATTGGTGGAGCCGAGCTCCTTACTTATAGTTAAACCATTATACATGTGTTTACTATGTTTACTACTTTGTGATAAGTTTTCAAGTCAAAATAAGTTCATTTAGTCAATCAACCAATTTCACTTTTAAAACTATTCAGACTTCTCAAAACAGTGTTTTCAGCTTTGATATTCATATAGACCCTTAATATTAATCCTAAGGTATTTAAATACTTTCTAATCAGATTTCAGAATTATTTTTGAAAGACATTTGATCCCTAACTCAAATACATGGGTCACAAATTTACCTATTCAAAATTTCAAAATGAAGTCAAGACACTTATAAAATTCGTTTAATCTAGTTACACACTTTTGATAACAATGAAGTTCTGCATATATATGTTGTAACCCGTGCAGCCTTAATCAAAACCTGCAAATAAATGAGACAGCAAAATCATGAAACCTGTAGCGTGCAAAGCACTGCCCTCAAAGATTATTTCGGTATAGACGAAAATCCCCAGTCTCTTCTGTTTGAAACTTAAGATTTTAAGTTACGTAACCCAGTAAAGAAAGAGAATAGAAGTGGAGAATAATAAAGAGGAAGTTCCAACCACAAAACTTAATAAAGGATGATATTTATAGAAAACAATTTTTGGTCGTTGGAAAATGACCGTTGGAATATGTCCGTTAGAATATGACCGTTAGAATATGACCGTTGGAATATGACCAGGTCAAAACTCAGATAAAACTAAATCATTTTTAAACCTCTTCAAAAACTTATTTTCCAACCAATGTAGGACATTCATTCTTTTGAAATAAAGCATTTTTCACAACAATCCCCCACATATTTCAAAAGAATATTAAATAAAATCAATAATTTTAAAAACAGAATCTGGGTTACATCATGAGCGCAAACGTTTGAATCTTGTCTTGGACTATGAACTAGACCTAGATAAATAGGATTTTAACTTACAATGTAATTGGTGAAGTTTAAACTTCTATGAACCAAAACATTTTTCGTGTAAATTAGAATCCCATTTGATCACATTTATACCCTCATTTATCTCTTCTTAACGCTTTTGCATTTTCGATGGGCATGCTTGGTTGTTCATGAGTGCTTTAGAGACTATGCCATTATCTCATAGGAGCGGCCCCACTCCACACTCATATAGGTGATTTCATCAAGTGTATACTGCACTTTATACACCACCCATAAGGGATATGAAATTCATTAAAAGCATATAGCTTATCCTCACAATAAATGCAGTGTAGCACTTCTCATGCTTCTCACACCATAGGAAGGGACGGATTACACGGTTAGCGCTAACAAGTAACTTGTTATTACCCATATGAACTTCTTTCATGGGATCTTCACTCATAAAAGTTGGGTTACCATCACTATTAGTTTCAATTTGGCTTAAGTCCCATTCCCCTCGATGTGGTATATATTAAATTTCTACACAAATATTTTGTCAGAAGATTGGCCAAATTTCCTTATGACTTCACATAATTAATGGATTTAATTCCATTTAGCATATGCTTCATAGAATTGTGACGTACACATATATTTCACTATTTTTCATTATACACATTTTTGTTTGCTCTTACTATTTGTCATTTTGGCAATCACAGACTCTGAAGAATCTATGTCTTCAGGTTTCTTCCATAAGAGGAATATCTGCTAAGAGATTTCTTAGCCACTCAACCTTAGATTCTACCAAATTAATAAACTTGACCTCAATTTTAGATCTAACTATACAAGTCTACTTGGATGACTTCCAAGTGACATCACCTCCATTGAGGTTAAAAATAAATTCACTTGTGGATTTTGTCTCATTTGAATCAATGATTTATTTAGCATTATGATTATCATGTCCACACCTCAAATTCAACACCATGGCTCTTGGTCCATAGTCTCATCAATCTCAACTAATCTCATAGTGCAATAGGGACATGGAATTCATTCATGCAAATATCATCAAATACTTGATTATGTACATCTAGATCATGGTTATCACACTCTATACATATATAATTAACTATGCATGTCACATAGCCAAGTTAATAATAACTCAAAAATAACAAGGATGTATGCGATACTATGTAAGACATTATATGAAGCACTAAAATGCTCTATTTTAATTTTTAAACTTTACATAAACCATTATAAGGATTATATGTGTATATTTACTCATTCAATTTATAACACATGCAAAATCAAGTATATAAATGGTACCAATATTTGAGCATATTCAGATTGTGATGCACCACTACTAGATCATATTCTAAACTAAGTAGCCTTTTAACTCACTTCTAATCTCATTAAATCATGATTTTGAATTTAAAACAATTTCAACATAAAAACGAATTTATCCGAGAGAAATATAAACAAAATTGTCTTTCTAAAAATTATTTCACATAATTAGAAGCACCACAATGTCTCTTTCTTGGTTCACGTAAAGAATTTTAGCTAGACAACCCCACACTTTAATATATTTATACCAAGTCATTAACATAAATTCAAAACATAATTAAACAACAAAACCACATATCACAAAATTAGTGCATTACCCTCACCTACACACGGTTTCACCATTAACGTTAATCTTACTCTAAATGTGCTTATTTTTATTTTTCCTTTTAATTTAATAGAAACAAAAAATTAAAAAAAAAAACCTGGTGGCTGACGACAGCGCGCGGTGGAGTAGTGATGACGTTAGTCTCTTTTTACTCTCCAAAACGAGTTTGAGAGTTTTGTGTGTTTTTGCTTTTGCAACTTTGATCTCCTTCAAGCCAAACATTTTTCAAAGAAAATCTTTGCCTCATTCACAGAACACATGACCTCTAAGCACCACAACAGCAAACACCACCTAAAATCAGCGCATGAACCCACGTAACGCCGTTTGCACCTCTGCCCCTACGTCCAAAACCACGAGCTTCTCTTTCCCTTTCCATTGTGTTACTCATTTCCTCATAAAAATCTCACATTTAAATAAGTTATATTAGTATCACAGAGATTGCAGGAAAAATAAAATAATATACGAACGGGTAAAATTAAACATTGCATGGATAGTATTGACGTGCAGCAATAATCCTTGAGATTGTTGTAAAACTCATTATTTGCTGAGAGGGTGGCGAATTGTGGTTCCTTAATCCTTGAGATTGTTGTAACCCGTGCAGCCTTAATCGAAACTTGTAAATAAATGAGACAGCAAAATCATGAAACACATAGCGTGCAAAGCATAATTATTTCGGTATAGACGAAAATTCCCAGTGCTATCTTGGTGCTCTTCTGTTTGTGAGAGGCTTCAAGAACTGCAAGAGATTTTAAGTTACGTAACCCAGTAGAGAAAGAGAATAGAAGTGGAGAATAATAAAGAGGAAGTTCCAACCACAAAACTTAATAAAGGATGATATTTATAGAAAACAGTTTTTGGTCGTTGGAAAATGACCGTTGGAATATGTCCGTTAGAATATGACCGTTAGAATATGACCGTTGGAATATGACTAGGTCAAAACTCAGATAAAACTAAATCATTTTTAAACCTCTTCAAAAACTTATTTTCCAACCAATGTAGGACATTCATTCTTTTGAAATAAAGCATTTTTCACAACAATATATTCACTTATATCTAAGTATCTGACGTAAAAAATTTCTTCTTCAAACTTAAAGGTTTGGACCACAATTAAAGAAACAATAGATTCAAAATATTCTCGGCAGAATTTCAAATATGTTAAAATTAAAATATGTAACATTCCCTAGATCATTTGATATAGCTGCCCATATATAGAATTTGGGTATGAAACCGTACAGAGAATTAATCAACATGTAAGGGTACAACATATACACTTGAATTTTGTCCTTAAATATGCTCATTTGATGGGTTAACACTAAGCATTACAGTAGCTGAGTTTTCAGCTCAGTTCAAGTTCAAATCCACTCCTTACTTGTAGATATCCTCAATTAATTAGGCGAGTTTCATTTCTTTGATTACCACAAAATTATGCAGTCAATTTTAATTATGTTTTGCTCATGTCATACTAAATGCTGCACCATATCATCAAAAGGGTAGAGTCAGCACTATAGTTAAAAGAAATATAATAACTCTAATATCATATACTACCATTTTCATCTTTTCTACTTTCTTGATTATGACTTCCCTACAGGTAAAAAGTTTGTGACTCCTATACTATATTTGGTCAAACTTCTTTACAAGTAATAAGTTTATGACTCCTTTACTATATTTGAAATTGTATAATGTTTTGTTTTCCAAGAGGGATTGGTGTGTTAAGGTTCTGATTTTGGTTTTTTTTTTCCTACTGTATCCCCGATAGGAATTTTTGCCCTTTGATGAGTTGGAATATGTATTGAAGTTTTATTTATTTACTACTATGCACCTGTAGTTATAGATTTATGCTTTTGTGTGTTTGTTTGAGAAGTTTTAGGTATTTGAAGCAAGTTTAGGTGATGCTCTTTTAGATTCATAGCCAGACTATGGTCATTTCATAATTGATTTTTAATCTTATCTTAACAATTAAATTGCATGGACCCACCACCATCCAAAGACCCACCACTGTCTTCCCAATCGTGCAGATCCACAATACTCATCCATTTTCCCTGCCTCTGGCACCACACAGAACCCATCGCAAGACCACTAGATCCGCAAGCACTGGCAGATCATAAATAAATTTAATTCATGTGATAAATAAATAAGTGGTGAACATGAAAAAAATAAATAGTAATTTTTGTGTAAATTGTGATTAATGATTTGAGTTTAATTAGTTGATGTCTTTAAAGACTTACCTGTTGTACAACTACCAATTAATCATTTTAGACCGTTGATCAATTTCATATCAGAATCAACTACTCTAGATGCCTAGAGTATTGGATACTCCCAATATTCCATAAAATTTTATGAGCACAATAAGCTTTTTCAAAGTTCACCATTCAATTAAAAATATACATCATGCATATATCATGCTCGTAAATTTATATCAACTCATTATTATATTCAATCCATCAAAAATTCTTAAAATTAACGTTAGTGTGAATATTCAATAACTAGCTATATGTTGTATATAAAAGAACTTCCCAAGATGTATCAACCATAGTTAACTTTCTTTTGGAATAGTGTATGCCTAAGTTGTATATAAAAGGACTTTGTAAAGAGAGATACCAACATGGTTACCCCTCTTTTCGTGTCATGAAACATCAATGACAATGGACGTTTAAAATACTTTTAAACGCTAGTGTGAATATTCAGTAAGTAGCTATAAGTTGTATATAAAAGGACTTCCCAAGAGGTATCAACTATACTTAACTTTCTTTTTTAGTAGTGTATGCTTAAGTTGTATATAAAAGGACTTTGTAAAGAGAGAAATACAAACATGGTTAACCCTTTTTTCGTGTAATGAAACTTCAAAGACAATGGACATTTAAAATACGGTAAACTTTAAGTAACATTGTTTCTATCATGCATCATGCATCATGCATCATGCACGTGACAAAACTCCAACGCGAATGTTAAATGATATGTGACGGTCCTTAAAAGCTTTTGGAAAGTAAAAATAATCATCTTATCACTTTTTTTATACTTATTTTAATATTAATTAATGAAATATAAATTTATAATTAATTATATGTATTAATTAGTTAACAAAAATTATATATATTAATTAGTTAATAAAATATTTATTAATTAATTTATATACATAATTAATTATAAATTTATATTTTATTAATTATTGTAAAAAGTGATGCAAAAAAATAATATGAAAAAATAAGAATTGAAAAGTCAGAAATGGCAGCTGCACACAAACGCCAAAACAGTCACACAAACACCAAAACAGTTAAAAGAAAGAAAAATTCTTGTATATACACAGACGGTCATGACAAAAAGATACAAACCGTCACAATTCAACTGTAACAGAACATCACTGGGAAACTAGCACGAAAAGAAGTAGTGCCCACTTAGCAATTGCAAGTTGCGACTATTCTTAACGTAGAAGCTAGCATGGCGTGCAAAATACTCCATTTTACTCCTTATAAATACCACATCCCTCAAGTTCATTGAAAAGAAACGAAAAAATAAGAACCCAATAATTTCTGAGAAAATATTGCAGATTAGAAGGGATGGGGATTGGGGAAATATGGTCACGACTAGGTTCAGTCATGGCTAGCATTATGTTTGTGTATGCCATGTTTGAGCAATTCTGCCCACCTCATCTTCGAAGATATGTTCGAAAATACACTCACAAATTCACAAGCCTTATCTACCCCTATATCCAAATTACCTTCCCTGAGTTCTCAGGGGAGCGCCTCAAGCGCAGTGAAGCTTTCACTGCCATCCAAACCTACCTCAGTGCAAACTCTTCTCAAAGAGCCAGAAGGCTTAAAGCTGAAGTGGTCAAGGATAGCCAGACCCCACTAGTGCTCAGCATGGACGACAATGAAGAGATCACAGATGAGTTCCAAGGTGTCAAAGTCTGGTGGGTTTCAAACCACTCCTCCCTTAAAACACAGTCATTTTCATTCTACCCTGCTTCAGATGAGAAGAGGTACTTAAGGCTCACCTTTCACAAGTGTTACCGTGATCTCATTACTGGTTCTTACATCCAACATGTCTTGCAAGAAGGCAAGGAAATTGCAACGAGGAACAGGCAGCTGAAGCTGTACACTAACAATCCTAGCAATGGTTGGCATTATTACAAGAGTACCAAGTGGAGCCATATAGTGTTTGAGCACCCTGCAAGGTTTGAGACTCTAGCTATGGATCCAAAGAAGAAGGAAGAGATTGTAAATGACCTTGTTAAGTTCAAAACAGGAAAAGAGTACTATGCCAAGATTGGGAAGGCTTGGAAGCGAGGGTATCTACTATATGGTCCTCCAGGTACTGGAAAATCTACCATGATAGCTGCCATGGCTAATTTCATGAACTATGATGTGTATGATCTTGAATTGACAGCAGTGAAGGAAAACACGGAGTTAAAAAAGCTATTCATCGAAACAACGAATAAATCTATTATAGTGATTGAAGACATTGATTGCTCTCTTGATCTTACTGGCCAAAGGAAGAAGAAAAAAGAAAAGGATGAGGATGACAAACCTAAAGATCCTATTAAGAAAGCACAAGAAAAAGAGGATAAGGGCAGTAAGGTAACTCTATCTGGGCTACTGAATTTTATTGATGGGATTTGGTCAGCATGTGGAGGAGAGAGAATCATCATTTTCACAACAAACTTTGTGGACAAACTTGATCCTGCTCTCATTAGGAGAGGAAGGATGGATAAGCACATAGAATTGTCCTATTGTAGCTATGAAGCTTTTAAGGTGCTTGCCAGGAACTACCTGGATATTGACTCCCACATATTGTTTCCCACTATTGAGAAGTTGTTGGGAGAGACCAATATGACACCAGCTGATGTTGCTGAGAATCTGATGCCTAAGTGTGTGTTTGGGATAGCTGCAAAAATTTGATTATGCTTAGTAATCGATTATTGTATAAAAGCTTTTTGTTATAATTGATTATAATTGATTCATTTTTATGTTTGGATGCATTAGCTGTAAAGCGATTTTAAGTTAATCTAATTCGTTTGGATGATATAAAAAAGAATCGCTTTTATGTATTAAATTACTAAAATAGGTATAGAATGATTAAAAAAATTATTTGACTGAGGACAAAATAGTATTTACATATCAAAATGTAAGGAATAATCTATAAAATTAAAATCATAAGACTTCAATCTTCATTATAAAAATCAACTTTAAAAAGTTTTTATTTTACATTGAATTTTGTGTAAAAGCTGAAGCTAATTTTACCAAACATGATTAAACACTATTCAAACAGCTTTTTTCCCAAAAAAAACTGTTGATAATCCTATCCAAACATGCACTAAGTCAGTTACTGAAGATTTGGAGACTTGCTTGCAGAATTTGATTAATTCTCTTGAGAAAGCCAAGGAAGAGGCCAATAAGAAGGCAGAGGAGGAAGCAAAGAAAAAAGCTGAGGACGAAAAAAAGCAGTTGAAGGCAGAGAAAGACAAAGAACAGTTGGCTCAAGAGAAAGACGTTAAAGATAATGAAAAATCTGTGGAAGGGGTGAAAGAGAATGGTATCATCCATTTGGATTAGGATTAATTTGAATATGTATGCTTTGTATCTTTTTTGCAAAATAAAAGTTGTGTTATGCTGTTCAAATACAGTTTTCATTGCTTTTCTTTCGTTTTAAAAGTAATAAATTGAATTGATGATTCATAGCTCAGGTTTAGGGACGAGGATCACCCGGCCCATATCCCTCTTCCCTTTCCTATTCCTCCACTTAAATCTTGACAATTGAAAAATAATATGCATGTGATTTATTATCAAAATTGTAAATTCTCTAATTTTGTCTGTTTCTCACCCAACTGAACAGTCGCACTCTTGAAGAGGCTGCACTAGCATACGACAGCGCTCGCCACCATACACCTCCATCCTCAACCAGCTTGAACCAGCTCCCGCTGCCCAGGGTCGTCACTGTCACTGCTGTCCTCTGCCTCTGCTTCCTCACTGCCGTCCAACACCAACACCACTGCTCCCCATCGCCTCCACTGCCTTGTTCCTTGTCACAGCCACCATCGTCATCCATTGAACCAGAGTTGCGCCGCCCTCTGCCCAACTCACAGGAACAGCCGCGCCACCACACTACGGTAATTTGGATTATGTTTCTTTATCTCTTGTTTGTCAGGTTCTATTCTAATCAGAGAACACTTATTTCATTCCTGCTATAATTTATATGCAGAAAACAATACAATTTTTCTTTGGTCATAAAAATATACAGCTTTATTATTAACAAATTCCTGTATCTTCTAGATTGGATGAAGTTGCAAACTGTCAATATAACAGAACTGTAATTTTCTTCTTACTTTGGCATATATAATGAAGGGCTCCACCAAATTGGAGTGCATAAAAGTTAAGTGTTAATCACAATGTACGTCTATTCTTTTTGCTTCCTCTTTTTGGTTGCCTCAAGTAGTTGAGGAGGGATTTTGAAATCTTTTTTCACCCAAAATTATATTTTCCTTAGTAGTGGGAATATAAAATAACCCCCTATGTTATTCTTAACCCAATTATCCAAAGAATTGTTAACCAGAAAACATAATCCAAATTATGGTAACAATTCTTTGGAATTGGGACAGAAAGGGGACAGGATAGGAGACGCGTGATACTCATCCCAGGCCTAGATTTGATGAATGATGAGGAAAAAAAAAATCTTTTCTTTTTTAATTATTTTTCATCTTTCTTTAGATGTTTGGGTTTACATAAAGAAGTTGCATATTTGCTTACGCTGTAAAACAACTTTTCTTCCTGAAATTTGAACTAGTTAAAACCAAAATAATAACATTTTTAAATTATTTTATTTTATTTATAACTTAATACGTTAAAATAATTTGTTCCATGCAATTTAATTTATTTTCAGTGGGAGTAACTATGGTACTTGATGGATAAAATACATAAAAGTTATATTTGTACAAAATAAAATACGTAAAGTAATAAGTTGTCAAATATTTATTAAATATTAATTTTATAATAAATATTTATATTTTTATAAAATATAATCAATCATCAATAATATCTAAGAGTTTCTCTTTACACCATATTATTTCATGAGGTAATAGAGGATACCACACCAAAATAATATAAATATTGAATTAATGTGCATTTTCAATAACTAATTCATGGCGAACACTTCAATACAACCTCTAAAATTAATTGTAACTTATTATTTCTTTTGCACCACTCTCAGCCACACATTTGTGACATAGTGAGAGAAAATAAACAATGAGGAAAAAAATAGTAATGAGCAATCGGTTGAGCAAAGAAATGATTTTATTACATTTTGGTCCCTGAGAAGTGAGAAAGATTACATCTTGGTTCCTAATAGAGAAGTGAGGAAGAAAGGAAGAGAACCAACCTTAGGCACCATTTCCCTCATCTCATCCATTGCCTGGGAAAAAAAGTGAGGGGGGAGAGTGAATTTGAGATAGAGAGCAACCTAAAAGACGCACTACGAAGAGATGGTAGAGTTTATGGAGATGGTATTCGGCACTACCAACAACGAGGAACTCACCATCGAAGAGCGGAACCTCCTCTCCATGGCGCATCATCTAATTAATTAAGTAGAAGTTTGAGGCTAAAGCTTATAGCTTTGATGGTGGCGCAGACTTGAGCCAACGGCGAAGCAAGGTGGCACAGTGACTATCAATATAGGGGATGAGGCTAACTGTCGATGAAGCATCTTTAGTGGTTGTGGAAGATCTCCACGAGTGCTTGGAAACTTCTAAGTTTTGGTTTTGTGATGAGTTTTTGGGAAAAATGAAGCTTGTAGGTGGAAGAATGGATGTTAGAGTGCCTTGTTTCAATATTTGGGGCTGAGATTGGGTGTTTGATCAATGGATGGAATAATTTATTGGTTCTTTGTTCTTCGTGGTTCAATGAGTTGAGGATGTTGTTTAATGGCTCTGTTTGTGGGAATGGTTCATGAATTTGTTGGGGTTTGTTGCGGTAGTTATGTGGTAGAAGCTCTATATTGGGGTGAGGTTTGGATGTAGGAAGCTGTAGTCAAATATAACACTACACAATGCAAGTCTCAAACACGAAAAGAAATAGATTTGCAAACACAAAGCTATTGTAGTTGATTACACGATTGTGTAGTTAGCTACATGACCACATACTGTTGTTGCTTAGAATTTATGTAATATATATATATATATATATATATATATATATATATATATATATATAGATTTGTAAATTTCAAACACAGAAAGAAATAGATTTGTAAACAGAAAGCTATTGTAGTTGATTACATAATTGTGTAGTCAACTACATGACCACACATGTTTTGTTGCTTAGAATTTATGTAAAAAATATTAGAATTGCAAATTTCAAACAAAGAAAAAAAATAGATTTGTAAACAGAAAGCTATTGTAGTTGATTACATGATTGTGTAGCTAGCTAAACAACCACACGTGTTGTTGCATAGAGTTTATGTTAAAAAATATTAGCATTTGCAAATTTTACTAAGCTAATAGGAACATCTTTAGGCATGTGCAATAACTATGTACGAAGATCAATTTTTTTTTTCCAATTTTGCTTTAAAGTTTCATTTGGGAATATAATTATTCAAAGTTATCCATGTATTTATAAGAAGAAGTCATTGGATGAAAAAAAGTAACACATGTTAGTGTGTGAAATCAAGAGAAAACATGTGTCGTGTGTCAATAAAAAAAATTAAACTAGAAGAAGCAATAAAATATAAGAGCCTGGAATTAATTAAGATTATTTGATTGGTATTGAAGAAAAAAAAAAGGACTAAATATATAATTTAATCAACGATAATGAATAATCTAAATAAAGAAAGTGGCATGTATCAGCAAGAGAAACTAAGCAAAACAAGATAAAATATAATAGCCTATAATTCAAGTAAATAAGATATATAATTAATTAATCAATGATAATAAAGTTCCTTAAATAAAATATATAATTAATTAATCAATGTTAATATTATTATTATACCCTTTTTCAATTAAAAATATAAAATAAAATTACTATGTTTATGAAGCATAAATTTTTAAAGATTATTGTATTATAAAATTAATTTAAGAAATGTAAATGATAGGCTAGTTATAGTTCCCCAAATAACCCATGACTTTATTTCCTTACTATGACCCTAATTATATATTAATGTTACTACCAAACTATTAAAATTATTTTTAAAAAATAATTAGTTAAAAAAATTTACACAAAAACAAATTTCAACATCATTATTATTTTAAGTCTTGTTACCCTTTCGAAGGGATATTTACCCCAGTATCATGAACTTCTTATAAGTTTTGTGAAAAAGGTTATAGGCTCGTGAACTAAAGTTATAAGGTTTTAGTTTTGCTACACTTTGAATAGGAAATTTTACGTGCCTTTGATGGAAGTGATATGTGTTGATATGAGGTTTAGCCTTAGGTAAAAAAATAATATTTTAATAAAAAAATTATATTTTAATAAAATTAAAGAAGTAATAACGCAAAAAAATATAATATCATAAAAGTAAGGAATTAATATCCCAATATGAATATAAATTCTCACCGATTATAAAATATTTATATAAGATATTGGGCGACATTTAAATCTACACTAGAAAAATTTATTTTATTTTATTTTCAAATTTTAAAATGGTCAAAAACATGTGATGCTCTCTAATTTTGCTTCTGAGATTTTGTTTTTACATGATTACAACCAAAATACAATTATATAAATATAAAAAGAAGAAGGCAAATTATGGATATAACAAAAATATGCAATTTTATTAAGAAATTACATTTTCTTTATTTTAAAAATATAATAAACATATATAATAATTTAAATAAATATTTTAAATATAGAACTCATATGCCTCAATTTTGTTTACATTGAATAACAAAGTTCATATTTTTTTAATAATAAATTGTAATTTTGTATTATTTAATTTTGTTGAACATGTATAGTGCCTTGTGATTGTATTATTTTAATGGGATCATTATTTTAAATTCAAGCTAAAATGTCATGCATATAACAAAAGACATAAAATATTTTATAATTTCATTCATGCTTATAGTATAATTAAAAAATAATGAAATATAATAAAAAATGACAATATAAATAAATTATATGAACATGTACAAAATTTTTAAATAATTAAAACATTAACTAAGACTATACTATTTAATCATGGACATTGAGACATTGCTTAAGCATGAGTTATACTATAACAATGAACACTTGACTTATGATTAAGCTATGATTATACTATTAGACACTAATCATGAAGATTGAACCTTTATTTAAGCATGTATTATACTATTAAATACTAATTATGAACACTGGACCCCTGCTTAAGTATGAATTATATTATTAGACATTAATCAAGAACATTAAGCCCTTGCTTAAGCATGGAAATTACCATCAGACACAAATCATGAGCATTGGCCTGAACATAAGCTAAAATTATACTATTAAATAATAATAATGAACACTAGGCCCTTGTATACGAGGTTGAAGTTATTGGAAGATTACCTAAAGTTACGAGGATTTTGGGTTATATTTGGTGGGAGAAATTACCTCAACCCAAGAAAATGTTACAAGGTGCTTGTCCCTTTATAGGCCATAAGTGCATGAATTGAATAAGTAATACAGTGAAAAATAAGATATCGCTCCCACGAGGATAAGGTTACTTCTAATACTAAATATCAACCAATAGCTTAAGTAATTCTATTCAAGAACATAAAAATAGAGAAAAAAATATAAACTAAAGACTAAAAAATAATAAATTGGAAATAAAGATAATGGTTAGAGATTAGGGAATCCTTCTTCACCTCCTACTTCAATTGCTAATATGCAACCCTCTAAATCACCATGAATGAATTAGTTAGGTTAACTTGAGAATCTAATTTAGTTAAAAGCTTATGTCTAGGTCAATCAACAAAGTTTCATTTTCGTAACTCACTATGTTTCCATAAGAACTAATGCAAACTCCATTCATTAAGGACTATTCTCAAACACTTGTTATGCATGGCCAAGAGGTATATTTCTATTCCATTAGCGAATTCAACTAATCCCACCATGAAAATGAAATCAAACATGCATCAACCATACATATGATTTCAAATCCAAATTCTTATGCCTAGGTTAATCAGATTCTAACAAATCACTTAAAAGTTAGTCAAACAATTAAAAGCATTAAGATTTATATAATACTACTAGAAATTTTGGATTCAGAGACGGAATTTCCATCTCTAAAAGTGAAAAATTCTGTCTCTAAACATTTAGAGATGGAATTAGAGACAGAAATTGATCCATCTCTAAAAGTGGCGTCGCTGATTGTTAAAGATGAAAAAGTTTATTCCATCTCTAAATTAAAAAATTCCATCTCTAAATAGAGACGGATTATGTCAAAAATTTTAAAAAAATATAATAATGAATAAATTAGAGACAAACTTTTCCCGTCTCTAATTCCGTCTCTAAATTTAGAGAAGAGACGGCACTATTTCGTCTCTAATTCTAAAATTTTAATGAACTTTTTTCATCTCTAATTCTATCTCTAAATTTAGAGATGACACTATTATGTCTCTAATTTCGTCTCTAAATTTAGAGACGACTTTATTCCGTCTCTAATCCATCTCTAATTCAAAAATTTTAACGAATGTTTTCTGTCTCTAATTTCATCTCTAAATTTAGAGACGACACTATTCTGTCTCTAATTCAAAAATTTTAAAAAACGTATTCTGTCTCTAAATTTAGAGACAACATTATTCCGTCTCTAATTCAAAAAAATTTAAAAAATAGAGACAAAATTGTTCTGTCTCTAATTTCGTCTCTAATAAAAAAATTAAAAATAAATGTGAATTTTGTCTCTAAAATTTTTAGATTTATCTTTTTAATATACTTTTAATTTTATAACTAACCCTGATGCAATTAACCATCACAATAAATCATATAGCATACGAAAACACAATTAATTAACATCACAAATATTTGTACCAAAATGCAAAGTAATAATTAATTATCATTACAAATATTTAAATTGTCAATGAAAATATAAAAATAAAACTAATCACAGATTTGGATTATCATTAACATCGTCACCCATCTCCTCATTATGATGGTCATCCTCTTCTCTAGGTGCAGGATGGGAAGGTTCAGGCTCTGAAGCTACAAGTGATGATGTTCCAAATTAACTACCTAAAAGAAGAATCCTAAACTTTTCCTCCTATTGTTCCATCTTCTGCTTCATCATGTCTTGTTCAATATTCTTTCAATGAAGCTCATCTGTTAAAGCCTGAATTTTGGACTGCATTGCGGTAATCTCTGTTGGTGATACTCCATCAATGAAAGAGGAGGGAGGAGTGGAAGAAGATCCAATGACATTAGTTGCTTGTGAACCCAATCCGTATATATGCCCTTTCTTGTTTGGGTCTCCAACAACTTCTAAGTATATACTGTTAGCATAGGCTTGATTGCTGCTACTTTCACCATGTTGGGATTGCCACTCAGTCATTTGCCTTTCATACTCTTCCTAAAAAGTAGTTATAAGACATTTGTACTTGAAATTTAATGTAACTTAAATGCTAGCTTATGCTTATTGCGCGCAATCTTTGTTGCTTCCAAAGTGTTATACTCTTCTGGATTCTCCTTGGCTCTATGAAGCCGCTTGTAGATGTCCAAAAAGTTTGGCTCCCTAGACATCTGATTCACCTGAAAAGACAAAAAGTAAGTATTAGTAGCCTAAAAAATGTATATTACTAGAAAGCAAGGCCAACCTGATTGGCTTGACAAATTTTTATTGGTTGGGATAATAAGATAGGCATGCCTAAAACACAGACTCGAACTTAAAAAGATTGTGATGTTATCATAACAATATAATTGACTGCTACCTAATATTTTGAATTGAAAGTACAATAGAAATTTGGCCTTTCTATAGTTTGTTTATAAGATATGATTACCGTGTCCAATAACTTAAATTGAAAAGCACAATGATCAGTTATATATAGATAGTTTGAGGTTACAAATCATAATGCATTGAATAACCTACAAAATTTCTACTATAAGTTCAACACTCTTCTCTTAGAATTCTATGAAAGTAATAAACTTACAATGAAGGCTCATTGAAAGGTCCAAAAAATAAGATAGCAGAAGCCACATATTTCCCTCCAATTTCTCTGTATTGCCAAATTTACTCATAGAATTTACTCCTTTCCTATTATTGTAGTTTGTGTTTACTATAGCTTCAGCTAATGGGTTAATCCACAGGACCACAACAATGCTACAAATATAACCAATACATGATTTGCAAACAAGATCATGCTATAAACCATCCACAAGTGATGATGGATAAATTGCAACGAAGCTGATCAGTCCCCCAGGCCTCTAAGCCAACATCAACTTGTACTTCTAATAGTAGGCATTTTATGTGTAGAAATGCGCATAAGTTGAACATAAGAGAAATAAATAGCAAAACCCAATGCAGAAATGTGCATGAGGTGACTGTGCTATTAGATAACACTAATAACAATTAACAAAATCAGTGTAGTTATTCATCTAATTTTTAAAGGTGTTTATTTTTTAACTCTTTCACAAATTAATAAGATGACTGAATGCCATGAATGCTAAACAAACAATCAAGGAAAAGCAAAGCACTTTAGTTGCTGACCCAATTGAGGCAAGTGCCAATGACAAAAAGGATACAAGTATCTCAGATTTTCCAATGGTAGAAAAGGTAGTTAACATTTCAACTTTAGATGTTATTGAGTTAAGTGACAGTGATGAACAGGATGTAAATCACTGCTATGCATTTGAGCCATCTTCCAGATTTTATTACCTCAAGTCAACCACTTGAAGCTGCTTGACACTGCTTAGTACCATTTTGGCTTCTTTCTTACTTGAATTTGGCAGCCACTTCAAGGCAAGCTTGAGAAGGAACTGATCCACTTAGACAAGAACACATCTGAGCTCAACAAATTCCTTTATTCTACAAGAACTAACTTTTGCAGATTTGAAAAGTTCTATGCAACCACTTCTTATGATTTCCAATTAATCATCCCAACCCTTTGTTTTTGAAATTATTTATCTATGGCTATTGATGTATGGTGCACAAATACACTGTATTTTTTCTAGTGCATGTTAGAAGCCACCATGGTAAAGACAAATAAAGAATCACAGCTTACAAGGTGCTAGAAATTATGAATTATAAGATTTTTGAGTTATAATATTCACATATTTTCTTCACAATAAAATAAGCTATCAAATAACTAGTTACAAATATTGGTATGGAATTTTTATAAGAATACCATTGTTTGTTTCAATAAATATTTAGAAAAATTAAAATAAGAATGATAGGACAAAAGAAAATTACGTACCAAGAACTAGTTACAAATATTGGTATGCAATTTGTATAAGGATATCATTGTTTTTTTTTCAATAAATATTTAGAAAAATTGAAATAATAATGATAGGACAAAAGACCTTTAAATACTAAATAAAAGCCAACAGAATTATGCTTCATTTACTTTTTCTTCCTAGTCTCCTCATCCAATGTTAGACAAGTTCCTTTTGATTTTATTTCTCCCTCTCTACATACGAATATAAAAAATAATATGAAATTCAATAACTAATTGTGAGTTTTGCATGTTGGTTTTAGTAAAAAATATAGCAATGAGCTTTACTAATATAATAAGCCACACACACCTGGTATGGGTTTGACATCACCAGCCCCCTCAAAAAATGACAATCTCAGAAAAAATGTATTAATGCGCCCAATTAATGGATCTGTTATGAATATATTGTTACTTGGCTTGGATCTATTTTTCGAAAAGTTAAAGTATACCCACCTTGAAAGTGTAATTTAGAGATTTCAAATTATAATGATTTATATGTAGATTCTTTTTATATACCTCGATATATAGATATGAACGACTTTGTTGTGAAAAAAGAGTATGAGAATCAAGCATTCTAAATCATCTATTGCAAATCACAAAAGAAATTTTGACTTAAACATTTTATCAAACACTTTAAAATTGAAGTCAACATTTCAGATTATCTAGCAATTCATCTAAGCATATCAGAGTACTAGGTGAAATCAAGAGTTTGCATGCATCTACATTTCAGACTATCTAGCAATTAGTATACAACATAATTATAAGGATGTAACATTACTTACCATTCTCCTACAGTGCTCTGTTGCAGATATGGATCCTCTAGTGTGTGCATTGAGACCTTCTTTAGATTGTCTATTTCTGTTGTTTCTCATGGACACTGCTTGCTAGGAAGGATCACTTCATTTAACCCATAACTGCACCCTAGCATCTGGATGAATCCATGTACCCTCATCCTTTATATCACGCACCTTGAATAGATTATTTGATAGTACACCAAATCCCTTAGTTTCGAGGATCTTTCTGATCATATCATTATCTTCAGGTAACCACTTGTATTTTGACTACATTGATGAAACTATTAATTAATCAAATATAATATTTTTAAATTAATAATAGATTAATAACAAGACTTAAAAGGATATTACCTCAAAATCTCTAAACCACATATCACGCATAGTGCTGGTCACATCTGTCCAACTTGTCCAAGGCTCTTCATACTTTCTTTTGAATATGGTTATTATATCACGTGTCGTTCCAAAATTGGGATAAAACCTATAAGTCAAAATATGTATTAATATATATATATATATATACATAACTATTATTTTTTAATTAAATTTCATAATTAGAATAACTTACTTGATCTTTCTTTGGATGGCTTGATCCAAATACGTCCATCTACATTCTTTCTCCCCCACCTAATGTTTTGTGTTATAGACGATGATGTCTCAAGGTGTGGATGTGCAAATGAACTAGCTGAATGGTCACCTGATAGATGTAAAGTTGCAGCTAAGGAGGGTGTAGGCCCAGTTTGAGAATGAGGAAATAGGGTATGTGAAGATGGAATGGGTGCAACTCCGATCTGGGATTGGGGAGATGGGATAGAGGTAGGTCCAGTTTAGGAATAGGGAGATGGGATAGAGGTAGGTCCAGTCTCAGAATGGGGAGATGGGATAGAGGTAGGTCCAATCTGAGAATAGCGAGATAGGATAGATGTAAGTCCAATATGAGAATGTGGAGATGGGATAGAGGTAGGTCCAATTTGAGAATGAGGAGATAAGATAGATGTAGGTCCAATCTGAGAATGTGGAGATGGGGTATGTGTAGGCCCAGGCTGAGAGGTACCGCTCTCTCTCCCTCTCCCTTTCCCTCTCCTTACCATCTATATGCAAAGGGTAATGATAAAATTCAATTAGGTATAATTAAATTAACATAAAAGATTAGTACAAAACTATTAAAGTACACACATTAAAGAAATCCACAATCACTTAAGCATAATTTAATTAAGAGGTCATGAATACATAACACATGATTTCATTAATAATTTCATTAAAAAATAGGACAAAATCTGGTCAAAATATGCTTCTTCTTCTTCTTCTTCTTCTTCTTCTTCTTCTTCTTCTTCTTCTTCTTCTTCTTCTTCTTCTTCTTCTTCTTCTGCTAACTGGCTTTCTTTCTTCTTCCTCCTCCTCTCCCCCTTGCTCTTCTTCTTCTTCTACTTCAACATTTTCATCTACTTCTTCCCAATCAAATTGGTTCAAGGTTGAACTATGTACTTCCTCTACTGGACTAGCTATATCAACAAGACTTTGTTTAAGATCATCGTTTGCAACTATCATAGGCATTTGTAGGATTGACTCATCTTGGTATGGATTATCTATTATAGGATTTTTTGTTTCTGAAGTTTGAATTGTGCTCTGTGCCTTAGTTTTAATCACAACCAACCACCCTTGCTGCCCTTTAGGATATTGTGTGTAGCACACTTGCTCTGCTTGTTGTACAAGAATAAATGGATCATAATTCTTATATCTTTTAGATGCTCTAACTTCAACAATTCTATAATTATCTATCCTTGTCCCTTGATTAGGGGTGGGATCAAACCAATTACATTTGAATAAAACTAGTATCTTTAAAGGCCATCCAATATATTGCATTTCAATAATATTAGTTAAAACCCCGTAATAATCATTCTCCATTGTCTCATTCTCGCCACCTCGAACACAAACACCACAATTTGTTGTACTCATTCCTTGACCATGATCTTTTGTATTGAATTTGTAACCATTTATTGAATATGTCTGTCATATGTTTACTTTGTTTGAGGGCCCCTGTTGGTTTCTCAATGAGTATGTGCAAGTGTACACAGTCAAATAAGTAATAAGTGTGAGTAAAGATCGTTCCCACGAGAATTTACTTGCATTGAATATAAATTCTAGCATTAACCTCTCCTATTTAATGTAAATAACTATAGTGAAATTTTTAAGCAGGTAAAGTAAATGGAGTAATGAGGTATCAAAGCAGCAAGTAATAAACGCAAGGAATTAATGAAAGTGATAAATGAAGTGTTTTAAAACAGAGATGGAAACAGTTAGGATTCTAATCCTTTGTAATTATTAACATCAGGGTAATCTATGCTTCAGGATGCTACAGCATTTAGCCCACGGGATAGAGTTTTGCTTTCCAGCAGTAAACACTGAGTTCATTAAAAGAGTATTATTCCTAAGTTCAATTTAATTTCCTCAGTGGTCATAGAAGTACGTCCAGCTATTAAAGACTTGAAGGCTATTCCTAGCTCATTCAACACAATTAATTTTCCAATTAATTGTTTTATCTTTATCTTCTAATCAAGTCCACCAACTTGGTTTTTTCAAACAAAATCAGTTGATATTTTAGATTAGTTGATCATGCTAAACAAAAATTAGGCATTAAAACAGAAAAGAAGAAAAATGAATAACATCCATAACATTGGATTACCCTTCAGTACAAATTACAAATTCATAAAATCCTAACCAAAAGAATTTAGCTCATAATGAGCTTCAAAACAAAACAAGCAAAAGAATTGAAAGTTAAGGGCATTCTTCGTAAACAAAAAAAAAATCTACGAAATGACCACCAGCAGCTGACGGCTCTCCGCTCTTCTCTCTCTTCCAGAAGATGTCCCCTTTTTGTACAAAAGTCATTCCCTTTTGTACTAGCCCCCCCCCCAAAATAGGGTTACACTCTCTCTCATGCTGGACTTTTTGGGCCTATACAAAGTCAAATATTAAAATATTTCTTGGCCCATCTTTCGAGTACACTCAGTTGCTGCATTACATTCTCTCTCTTCCTTTTAAGCACAGTGTAGCAGGTATTTTGTCATCTAGTGGCCAAGAGTTGAGTTGGAAATGATTTTATCTTATAGTGGCTTTCTACCCCAAAGCTGCAGCATTCCAAAACGTCCCAGTGCCTTCCTTCAGCAATTTACACCTTAAAGACCTGCCCAGAATTAAATCAGACCTTCATCAATAACAGATCAGAACTTACAGTTTTTCAAGATCAATCAAATTAAACCAGATATTTACTTAATCAAATAAAATTTGAAGTTCTTTTCCTAATTTGATCAAAACAAGAGAAAATAATTAAGCTAAAAGGATAGTAATAACTCTTATTTCTAAGAGTTATCACACCCCCAAACTTGAACCATTGCTTGCCCTCAAGTAATGACATTCAACAAGCAATCACAGAACCAAATCAAAATAGTATAAGCCAAGTCCATGCCAATCCTCAAATGCAAATTTCAGAATTATGCTCAACACACCATACCATTTTCTTAATCACTTTCCATAATGTGTGTGTGATTTCCCTGGCTCTCAACTCAGTTTTAGCAAGGAACTCCAACCAAACCACCCCTCAACAGAGTTTTAGGTGCATTTTCCAAATGTCCTTTGGATTTAAGGGTGAAGACTCAATAGATTATCTTCCTAAGATCAGGGGCATAACACATTATTCGGTTGGTCATATTGCGCATTTTAGCTCTATTTTTATGCTCTGTGTAAATGTTTCACTCCATCATCCATCACATGCAACTCTATCATATGCTTGACAAATTTCTATTAATCAAGAGCACATACACACATCGCACACAGCAAGAGGACTTTAATAGGTTGTAATGAGGCTAAGGTTCGGGTGTGGAATCTTGGGAAAGTAGCTACTTAGGTGGAGTTCAAGATCTTTGTCAAAATTACCCACTCCAAAATTTAGACATTTCGAAATTATATATATATATATATATTTTTTTTTTTCTATTGGGGGAGCCCATTATTATTATTATTATTATTATTATTATTATTATTATTATTATTATTATTATTATTATTATTATTATTTTGAATAATAGGCAACCCACCCCAAATCGACATCATTGGTTGTCCTCAACCAATATGGTCAGAACCTATAAGTAGGTAGCACTTCGACACAATCCTAAACTCCAGCTAACAGGGTAGTACATTGTTTTTCAGGGATTTGTAGCTTGTAATGTAGCTTGTCACCAATGAAGAAAGGCTTAGGCTCAAAGGGGTTCAGAAAGGGTAATACGTGAGGGTTGGCCTTTGAAGTCTCAGTAGTTAACAAAAATAGTACCTCAAGTCAATTTGTGTACAACAGTGAAATATGCAATCAATCACAGAATTAAGGCAAGTTCTGCAGAGAAAAGACATGTATGGAATGCATGCTGAACTGAAGCTGTTGAAGTCCGAAAGCTCACAGGATTGATGCTGTAAAGTTCTACAACACTACATTCAATCTCACTCACCCCCAAACTTAGGTTGAAATCTAATTCATACCTCACCCATTGTTCCTTAAACAAGGGTCTACGCAACCCAATTCCCCCACTTGATTGGTGTCTTTTGAAAGAGGTCCTTCTGTTAAATCCAATTAGAGCTAGGGATTTTGTGGGGAGAAAGGATTAATTCAAGGTATGAATGTGTTTCACATGTAGTAAAGTAAAACGTGTCTTCATCAGATGCACATAGACAGCAAACACCATTCATTCATTAATCATGCAGTCAAGGTGGGGTCCCCACTGATCATTGAGCCTACTATATTTAAATAGTGGGGGCAAACAAAACTACAATTGTAAAATAGAAAGTAAAACAAACAAAAGTAAATTAAAACAGACTAAGAAAGATCAAGGGAAATCCTGGTCATCTGATGCTGCAGCATGCTGCAACACCTTGGGTGTTTCATCTCGCTCAAGGCTGAGCCAATCTGGCACTGCTCCTTCTGCTGCCGGACCTGGCGATCTACTTCATTGTTGTCTGGGCTGTAGCTGGAGTTTCTTTGGTAATAGCCAACTCAGCACTTCTTTCTTGTGCAGCTTCATCTTCCTCCCCACCACCATCGCTTGGTTGAGCCTTAGAGGCTGTGATGGACCTGGCTTTCCCAACTCTTCCTGTAATGGGCATGTTATCTTCAGAGTCAGCATTGGTTGCAGTGGGAGTCGCCTTAGCATTTCTAGTCATTTTAGTTATTTTTCTGATCATGGGAGGAGCTCGGTGCTTTAACCATGGTATTTAAAATGGTATGAAAAGGATTGGATTGATGGTGACAGAAAGAGATGGGTGAGATAGAATGTGTGAATGGGGTTGCGTGTGGGGCTAAGGCAGAGAAGACAATGGCTTTAATAGAGAGAGAGGGAGTTTAAGGTGAGAGGTTAAGGATGGAGATGATTGGTGGAGGGGAAGGTGACATTAAGTGCGTGGTGGGAAGACTTGTACATTCCCACACTGGCGCTTGACTTTGGAAAACTACGAAAATTTAATACTGTTGCACGCTGCTCTTGTGCTTGCCCAACAGTCACCACTACTACAATGTTAACTGGGCTTGATGTAACACCCCTCGATTTAATAACCACAGCACAATCGTCATTATATCACGGTTACTAAATTTCAGCGTGTTACAATTGTCAAATAACAATTTTCTAAAAATATCATTTGTTTCACATATGAGGAAAATAGGAGCCACGAATGAATAGTTACCTATACCATCAGTTAAAATATACATTACAAGATATACTCAAATTAAAGTATCTAAGGCTAGATAATCACCTTACAACTTACATATACTACCATACATTTTATACAGTAATGCAAAATAAAATATAAGCTACCCACAACCTCTCCACAACTATGGAGTTGGGAGCTCCATCGGAATCCCGAATGTATGAGACAATTCCGGCTCACCAAGATAGTGAGAAATACAAGATAAGGTCTTCCATCGCAGTCCTCTTCGTCGTCAAAGTCGATCCCAAATGTCACACACGCTTCGGTCCAGTTGACTTGCCGTGTCTTGGTATCACCAAGTGAAACAATGCGAACCAAAACCCAAAAGAAGCTCCCTTCGCGACAACACACGGCACAACGGGTCAAGCCGATAAAGTCCAAGGGAAAACCAACCTCGTTCCCACTTACGCCTTTAACCAAAGATTTACATAGAATAGAGAAAGTACAAGAAAGAGGTAAGACATCCTACCATCATTACCAATTATAGCATCCAGAAACCAAACGGCGCAAAGCGCCCACATAGCATTTATGACAATAATGGATATAAGCATCTAGTAACAGTTATGATCATCCAAACAGTTCCTGTGCAAATCACCTATAGATAGATATAGATATATTAAAAATGTAACAGCCCCAATTATAATAACATTGTATGCCGATAATTCATGGACTCACTATGCACATGTGCCCTCAATAACCAAAATCCTGCTCCATGGAGCTAGACACAAAACAATCGGAGAGAATGATTCGGGAGACATGCCGAGTATCTCGTCACCATACAAGTGCTTACCATATAATATCATCGGTCATTTTGCGCAACAAGGCTTTATACAACGGCATTCTCACAAGATCTCGATATAGGATCGTGGCCGCCAGGATCGTCGGTGCGTTTGCATCGGTCTGTCCCACGGTCCCGGAGGGGCTACCATCTCGCCCTTTGTGAGACTCCGCGCCCCGACGCCCTCAAGGTCGTCTACAGGACCCCACGTGTCTATTCGCACCCGCACTAAGGTGTTATTCAACTCCAGGCAACTCGGCCTTAACAAAGTCCAACGGACATCCTCTTTCTCTTTTTATGCCATGCATGACTCAATCATGCTCCTCATGACAAGCTAAGTCAATCATGCCTCAAATGCATATCATATGATTTAACAATCAGGTTTGTTCCCATTTTTGGATCCACAAGACATTTACAATGCATAATATGTATGATTCAAAATTCCACACAATTTCATAATATGCCACAATTGGCCAAGAGAGCATCAATATACAAGTGGTCATTCACGTGGACCCTTAGCATCATAATATTAAGGTCAAACATTAGGTTCATTATGTTCCTTACTACCTCACCCATACTCTGGTTCTTCCTTTATTCCAAGTTCTCACTAGTTGTAAGGCTCAATCACACTCCTTGTTTTTCCTTCATTATGTGTCCCTACTTTGTTTCTAGTCATCTGATGTTATTTATGATTAATATAGTGTATATTAGTCCCAAAAGTTGAAATCAGGAGTCACAAGGCTAGAATCATCCATTCGTTTGCTAGGTAAAAGAATTGAGGTATATTTATAATTTCGACGGAACAGTGTATCTGGTGAGAAACTGGAGCTGCCGTTCGACGAGTAGCAGCACAACAGGATCAAGGTAAGTTGAAAACAATCTGGCAGGGGATAAATTCTAAGTGCTGTCGAATTGGGAACGAATTTCGACCAGATGAAGTATATAACTGTCGAATATGCTACCACATTTACAGAAAACATGATTCGACGGACACTGACATTAGGTCGGTTCCTCTATTAAACCTTCAGAATTCTACTCGACGGGTTTGGAGAAAATCTCTCTATTTAATAATCAGGAACTCCACTCGACGGGCATTCACATCCTAACTCGACGGATATGATTCACAGCTTAACTCGACATTTTCACATCTTAACTCGACGGATATGATTCACGTACCTAACTCGACGAATTTTAACTTTGAAGGAGTTTCACTCGTGTTCAACCGACGAATACGCTAAAAGTTCAATTCTAACTCGACAGATTTTGGATAATGGGGAAAGTCCCGTTCCTGTCGAACCGACAAGAATGTTAGGGTTACAAGGTTCTAATTCGACGGATTCTGGAAACATTGGGATTTCACTCCTACTGATCCGACAGATGCAACTCGACAGATCCTGGAAAACGCTAAGGTTTCACTCATGCTAATTCGACAAATACACTCGACAGATTCCTGGAAAATGCTAAGGTTTCACTCATGCTAATTCGACAAATACACTCGACAGGTTTTGACATTCAACGGGAAAAGTAAGAAGTCTAAACTCGACAGGTACGTCACTCGACGGATTCTGACTTTGGGAAAATGTTGAGATCTCACTTAGGCTGATCCGACGGATTTAACTCGACCGATTTCTGGAAAAATGTTGAGGTTTCACCTATACCACCGACGGATACTAAGAGGGCCACACTTTCTAATTCGACGAATTCACCGACGGAGGTGTAAATGGGGGGTCACTAGCTTCGACAACTTTTGACGTGATGAAGGGCCCCACTTGTCGACGAGTGTTTGGCCAGAGCTCATACTCGACAGTGTTTAACATCTTAAATTCGACGAACATGGCTTACTCACTCTCGACGGATTTTAACATTTACTTTAGGATGGATCAAAGAAACCAAGTCATTACCATTTTCAATATAGGATCTCTATTTTCTGGGTTCAAAACCGTGACCATACGAGAACCAAAACAGGGCTCATTTCTTTCCATTTTACACATTCCAAACATATATATATATATATACATACAAAACTCCAGCAATCAGCTAACATCTATACATCACAAACAATATTTAAAAACAGAAAGACCCTCAACACAAATTACTGACGTTCCTAAATGCTAAGAGAGGTTGAGGAGGAGTGTCTTCCTCTTACCTAAGTGAAGAACAGGGATAAAGAAGCTCCTTTTATGCTTGAAAATCTGATTTTCTTCACCACCACCAGAACCTTGGGCGTTCAAGATCCACAAAATTAAGATCAAAAGAGAGAATGGCAAATAGAAACCATAATGCACGAAAATGAGGAGAAGGGAAAAAGTTAAGAACTTTACCTTAAAGGTCCAAGCTTTTGGGGCTGTTTTGAGCAGAAAGAAAAATGAAGATACAGGGAGGAGTTCCAGCGAAAACAAGGTGTGAAGGTGGAGAGGGGAAAATGGTTTCTGTCGGGTTGAGTAAAGGAGGCTTGAAGGATCAACAATGGTGAATGTGGGTGGTGTGCGGCCGAAGAAGAGAAAAGAGAGAGTGAGAGGCTGCGTGAGGGGAGGAGCAGCGTGAATGAGAGAAAATGGGAGAAATGAAATGGGAAATGTGAATGAGCGGCAGACATGGGGAGTGGAAAAAATGGAATAGTCAATGTAATAATCCATCAACAAGAGTCAGTGCAAAGATAAATTGGGGAGGAGAGAGGAAAGGTTGATTAGATGGAAATAGGAAGCTTCCTTGAGAAGCTTTGTGCGCTTCTCGAGGAAATGAAGTGTAAGGTTGTCACCTTAATTAAATTCATCCGACGATGAATAATTAAGTCGCTAAAATTATTTTCTCGGTGAAATAAAATTATAATTGATGAGAATAATATTTTATTACTCATCGATGATTTTATGATACAAAGTGATTTCATGTATCGATAAAGTCTCGTGAAACGTAAACCTCGTAAATCGTGTCCCTTTCGGGTTTAGTAAGATCCCCCGTCAACGTTTCCACAAATCCAAAGTTTATCACCTTAGGAAAAAAATAATTTTATTTTCCTACTCAAAGAAAATATACACGTAAAACGAAAAATATATTAAAATATTCATCGTTCACAGAAAAAAATCCAGAAAAATTCCTAAAATTCACAAATATTATAAAATAATTATTTATAATGAAATAAAGAATTTTCGGGATGTTACAATACTCCCCTTCTAAAAGGAATTTCGTCCTCGAAATTAATCATATCTTAAAAATAAATGCTCCTTGAGTCTTCACCCCTTTCGATAACTAACTCCCCAAACAACTGTACATCGCTAAGTGGTTCTATCGAATTTATTCTCCTTGCTTACTGCAGTAGACAACTAAGCTTGTTTACTTCTGAATGCTTCCACTACAACATTTGCTTTTTTCTGGGATTATACCAACACGAAATAAAAAAATCAAGATTTTTCAGAATTTCTAATCACTGTTCCTGCTTCATATTTCAACTTATTCCGATCAGACAAAATACTTCTGACTCTTACGATCACTACAGACAATGAAAATTTCTCCTTGTAGAAAATGTTTCTAGATCTCTAATACAACTACAAGCTAACTCTAAGTTGTGTAAGGTAGTTCTCCTCATGTATTTTCAATTTGTCTCCAAGTATACGTTATCATTCCTTCTATTCTAATCAAGCACACGCTCTAAACTTCCAATGCGAAACATCACTAGGCATCCCTAAAAGTTCATTAGGATTTGGACAAAATCATCCTTGGCGAAGAAATCGAACGTTTTATCATTCTTTGAAAGTTTTCGCCCGTATACATCAGTCCATACAGAACTTGACCCTCATATATGAGTTAGGTGAGAAATCTTGTCACTTGAAGAATTCTCCTGCTGTGAGTCTCCCGTATCAACCAGCTAATCCAAAAATTACAATTCTTCATTACGGTCGTCGGTTCCTCTCATTTGAATAAATGTTTCGAGTTTCGATGGTTCACAACAATCTTCTTCCCTTGAGATTGCGTAACCCAAAAGTTGAATTGTCTCCAACTAGAATTCATACTTAGATACCTTCACGCATAACCTCTTCTTCAGGGTTGTAAGGATCACTCCGAGAGATTCAATACGTTCCTCCAAGCATCATGAATAAATCAAAATGCCGTCAATCAAGGACAACGATAAATCTTTGAGCGAACTCAGTGATAGTCCATAATATAAGTTGATCTTGGAGAAAATAGCGTCGTCCTTCAATTGATTTGTCAGATCATCTTTCCTTGATTCGAACGGAATGTCTCATAGGGTAAGCTTTCACCTAATTGTGCTACGCTTGTCGTGTCGTTAAGGTTCAGATTCGGGAACACAGATACTTAATTGAAGTACACTTGGAAACGTTATAAAGGTCGAAAGAAAAATAGGGAAGTCACGTGATTTACCACTGGACCCGCCTAACGAAGAATACGGTATGGTCCAATAAAACTTAGGAGTGAGTTTCACGGATTCGCATCTAGAAAATTTGTGTCTCAAGAATCACTAAGTTTCCCTCACAACTGAGTGACGAGACCCGTTCAGAAAACGATCAATCTCCTTCCTGAGATCAAGCCCATTCATGAAGAAAACAAATGATGGAATTGGCATAAAGGATTCCAATATCTAACAACATTAGGATAGTTCTTTAAATAGACTTGTTGTAACAAGAGCAGGCTTACAAACGAGGATAATATCATTCGAGTTGAAAGAAAGTAAGCACACAGACGATTCAATTCCATAAACGAACTCTTAGAATTTCATTGGAATATTTTAACAGGATATGGTTGGAAGATAACCAATCCCTTGGCTAACATTACATCAAATTTGCAAGAGAAGTAAACAAATCAATTAACAAAAGATTAAGTCTTTAACAAGTCATAGGATAATTTAAACAACTTGGCTACCATCAACAAGTTCTTAATAGCCAAAATAAAAATAACTTAGTCAAAAGATAACGATAGTACAAACGTCCCCACTGGATTCATACGTTCATACGTTACAGAGAAATAGGTTACCCCCGAATCATACAGTGAAGTCACGGGTCATCCACTGTAGAACAGTCCTTTCCTTTACTTCGATCTTCGGTGGGTAGAGGAATCAACTTTCCCTTCTTCATGAGATTTTGAAATACATGCCTTACCAACGAAAGGCTTCGTCCTCTGCAAGGTACGCTTTTGGCCACGTGCCCTAACTCTTTGCATCTGAAACAGATTACTCCTTTAATTTCACAATCCTTGGTTAAGTGATTCTTTCCGCACTTGAGGCAAATTGCCTTCTTGATCTCATATGGAGGCTTCGTCCCACGTAAAGCGCAATCCCTCCATACATGTCCTTGTTTTTCGCACTTGAAACAAATTCTTCCCTCGATCGTACAATGCCTTGTGAAGTGGTCCTTCCCGCACTTCTTACACCTTGATAACGGCACCACAGTTGGGTTTGACTTGCTACTACTCGCACTACCCTTCAGCGTTTGTTGTTGCCGTTGTCCCTTCGGTTGTCGCGAATATAGTTTCTGCTTAAACTGATTAACAATCTGGGTGTTCCTCCTTTGGAACTTAGGTAGTTCAAAATTACCCAAAAATTGACTTTCTCCCAAGCAAATTCTGAACCTCGATTTCTAATCCTCAAGCAGTGCGGTCCTCTGATCCGGTTGTACTGTCACGCCAGTCATTCCTTGCAGTGTTTCCACAGTCGCGTCCATTCTTCCGTTGTTGCGTACCACATTCCTACGCATGCGTCTTCCGCGAGCCATTACCTTCCTTTGAAAACAGATAGTCAAGCACACTGGAGACAAGAAGTAACCATCTCAGACAATATTGTCTCCTTTCTAAACCCAAACACAAAGAGTCACACAAAATACACAAGGGTGAATATGCAGACAAATCCTAAACAAGTTCAGTCATACCAGCTGAGCTTCTTTACTAAGAGAATTTCTATTCACTTAATACGCCTAGGTGAAGTCGTAGTTTTCCGTAAACACAGAACATTACACATCGAGTGGGCCAAGACTAATATCATGTAACCGTGCAACAAGAGGTAGCTACCAACACTCAACCTATGGCAAGCCATGCCTTCCTTTCCCAACATCTCAATCAAGAGACAAGGAAGTACACAACAACTTCTAATATGTCTAAGCATAGTCGGTCCATACCCCGGCTCTACAGGATGAATCTCTTCGATACCATTAATGTAACACCCTCGATTTAATAACCACAAAGACAATCGTCATTATATCACGGTTACTAAATTTCAAATTGTGTTACAATTGTCAAATAACAATTTTCTAAAAATATCATTTGTTTCACATATGAGGAAAATAGGAGCCACGAATGAATAGTTACCTATACCATCAGTTAAAATATACATTACAAGATATACTCAAATTAAAGTATCTAAGGCTAGATAATCACCTTACAACTTACATATACTACCATACATTTTATACAGGTAATGCAAAATAAAATATAAGCTACCCACAACCTCTCCACAACTATGGAGTTGGGAGCTCCATCGGAATCCCGAATGTATGAGACAATTCCGGCTCACCAGGATAGTGAGAAATACAAGATAAGGTCTTCCATCGCAGTCCTCTTCGTCGTCAAAGTCGATCCCAAATGTCACACACGCTTCATCGGTCCGCTTGACTTGCCGTGTCTTGGTATCACCAAGGAAACAATGCGAACCAAAACCCAAAAGAAGCTCCTTCGCGACAAATCACACCTGGTACAACGGGTCAAGCCGATAAAGTCCAAGGGAAAAACCAACCTCGTTCCCACTTACAGCTTTAACCAAAGATTTACATAGAATAGAGAAAGTACAAGAAAGAGGTAAGACATCCTACCATCATTACCAATTATAGCATCCAGAAACCAAACGGCAAGCAAAGCGCCCACATAGCATTTATGACAAAGAATAATGGATATAAGCATCTAGTAACATGTTATGATCATCCAAACAGTTCCAGGCAGTCACCTATAGATAGATATAGATATATTAAAAATGTAACAGTTCCAATTATAATAACATTGTATGCCAGATAATTCATGGACTCACTATGCACATGTGCCCTCAATAACCAAAATCCTGCTCCATGGAGCTAGACACAAAACAATCGGAGAGAATGATTCAGGGAGACATGCCAGTATCTCGTCAGCCATACAAGTGCTTACCATATAATATCATCACATTTTGCGCAACAAGGCTTTATACAATGCGGCATTCTCACAAGATCTCGATATAGGACTGTGGCCGCTTAGGATCGTCGGTGCGTTTGCATCGGTCATCCCCCACGGTCCCGTAGGGGCTACCATCTGCCCTTGTGAGACTCCGCGCCCGACGCCCTCAAGGTCGTCTACAGACCCCACGTGTCTATTCGCACCCGCACTAAGGTGTTATTCAACTCCTAGGCAACTCGGCCTTAACAAAGTCCAACGGACATCCTCTTTCTCTTTTTATGCCATGCATGACTCAATCATGCTCCTCATGACAAGCTAAGTCAATCATGCCTCAAATGCATATCATATGATTTAACAATCAGGTTTGTTCCCATTTTTGGATCCACAAGACATTTACAATGCATAATATGTATGATTCAAAATTCCACACAATTTCATAATATGCCACAATTGGCCAAGAGAGCATCAATATACAAGTGGTCATTCACGTGGACCCTTAGCATCATAATATTAAGGTCAAACATTAGGTTCATTATGTTCCTTACTACCTCACCCATACTCGGTTCTTCCTTTATTCCAAGTTCTCACTAGTTGTAAGGCTCAATCACACTCCTTGTTTTTCCTTCATTATGTGTCCCTACTTTGTTTCTAGTCATCTGATGTTATTTATGATTAATATAGTGTATATTAGTCCCAAAAGTTGAAATCAGGAGTCACAAGGCTAGAATCATCCATTCGTTTGCTAGGTAAAAGAATTGAGGTATATTTATAATTTCGACGGAACAGTGTATCTGGTGAGAAACTGGAGCTGCCGTTCGACGAGTAGCAGCACAACAGGATCAAGGTAAGTTGAAAACAATCTGGCAGGGGATAAATTCTAAGTGCTGTCGAATTGGGAACGAATTTCGACCAGATGAAGTATATAACTGTCGAATATGCTACCACATTTACAGAAAACATGATTCGACGGACACTGACATTAGGTCGGTTCCTCTATTAAACCTTCAGAATTCTACTCGACGGGTTTGGAGAAAATCTCTCTATTTAATAATCAGGAACTCCACTCGACGGGCATTCACATCCTAACTCGACGGATATGATTCACGCCTTAACTCGACATGATTTTCACATCTTAACTCGACGGATATGATTCACAGCCTAACTCGACGAATTTTAACTTTGAAGGAGTTTCACTCGTGTTCAACCGACGAATACGCTAAAAGTTCAATTCTAACTCGACAGATTTTGGATAATGGGGAAAGTCCCGTTCCTGTCGAACCGACAAGAATGTTAGGGTTACAAGGTTCTAATTCGACGGATTCTGGAAACATTGGGATTTCACTCCTACTGATCCGACAGATGCAACTCGACAGATCCTGGAAAACGCTAAGGTTTCACTCATGCTAATTCGACAAATACACTCGACAGATTCCTGGAAAATGCTAAGGTTTCACTCATGCTAATTCGACAAATACACTCGACAGGTTTTGACATTCAACGGGAAAAGTAAGAAGTCTAAACTCGACAGGTACGTCACTCGACGGATTCTGACTTTGGGAAAATGTTGAGATCTCACTTAAGCTGATCCGACATTTAACTCGACCGATTTCGGAAAAATGTTGAGGTTTCACCTATACCACCGACGGATACTAAGAGGGCCACACTTTCTAATTCGACGAATTCACCGACGGAGGTGTAAATGGGGGGGGGTCACTAGCTTCGACAACTTTTGACGTGATGAAGGGCCCCACTTGTCGACGAGTGTTTGGCCGAGAGCTCATACTCGACAGTGTTAACATCTTAAATTCGACGAACATGGCTTACTCACTCTCGACGGATTTTAACATTTACTTTAGGATGGATCAAAGAAACCAAGTCATTACCATTTTCAATATAGGATCTCTATTTTCTCGGGTTCAAAACCGTGACCATACGAGAACCAAAACAGGGCTCATTTCTTTCCATTTTACACATTCCAAACATATATATATATATATACATACAAAACTCCAGCAATCAGCTAACATCTATACATCACAAACAATATTTAAAAACAGAAAAGACCCTCAACACAAATTACTGACGTTCCTAAATGCTAAGAGAGGTTGAGGAGGAGTGTCTTCCTCTTACCTAAGTGAAGAACAGGGATAAAGAAGCTCCTTTTATGCTTGAAAATCTGATTTTCTTCACCACCACCAGAACCTTGGGCGTTCAAGATCCACAAAATTAAGATCAAAAGAGAGAATGGCAGCAGGAAACCAGAATGCACGAAAATGAGGAGAAGGGAAAAAGTTAAGAACTTTACCTTAAAGGTCCAAGCTTTTGGGGCTGTTTTGAGCAGAAAGAAAAATGAAGATACAGGGAGGAGTTCCAGCAGAAACAAGGTGTGAAGGTGGAGAGGGGAAAATGGTTTCTGTCGGGTTGAGTAAAGGAGGCTTGAAGGATCAACAATGGTGAATGTGGGTGGTGTGCAAGCCGTGAAGAAGAAGAGAGAAAAGAGAGTGAGAGCTGCGTGAGGGGAGGAGCAGCGTGAATGAGAGAAAATGGGAGAAATGAAATGGGAAATGTGAATGAGCAAAGCAGACATGGGGAGTGGAAAAAATGGAATAGTCAATGTAATAATCCATCAACAAGAGCTGCAAAGATAAATTGGGGAGGAGAGAGGAAAGGTTGATTAGATGGAAATAGGAAGCTTCCTTGAGAAGCTTTGTGCGCTTCTCGAGGAAATGAAGTGTAAGGTTGTCACCTTAATTAAATTCATCTGACAGATGAATAATTAAGTCACTAAAATTATTTTCTCGGTGAAATAAAATTATAATTGATGAGAATAATATTTTATTACTCATCGATGATTTTATGATACGGTGATTTCATGTATCGATAAAGTCTCGTGAAACGTAAACCTCGTAAATCGTGTCCAAATTTCTCGGGTTTAGTAAGATCCCCGTCAACGTTTCCACAGTCCAAAGTTTATCACCTTTTAGGAAAAAAATAATTTTATTTTCCTAGGCTCAAAGAAATATACACGTAAAACGAAAAATATATTAAAATATTCATCGTTCACGTAAAAAAAATCCAGAAAAATTCCTAAAATTCACAAATATTATAAAATAATTATTTATAATGAAATAAAGAATTTTCGGGATGTTACACTTGACTTGACTACACACCAACCTGCCCATGATCAACCTTGGGCTTAGGGCGCTTCTAATCAGTAAACATATGTTAATCAAGATTTATTTATATATATATATATATATATATATATATATATATATATATATATATATATATATATATATATATATTATATTATATATATATATAATTTTTTTAAAACAAAAAAATGATTACTAAACCAACTTATGTTAACTAAAATTTAAAAGATAAAGTAAAGGATATAAAGCTGGGCTGCCTCCCAGTAGCGCTTGGTTTTGTGTCTTCATCCTCACTCCACACTGGTGGTTAAGGGTCTGAAAGATGAGTGGTGGCCTTCATTCTTGCACACGGCTCACCCCAATATTGCTTCACTCTTTGTCCATTTACCTTGAACTCTCTTCTAGAATTTTCCTCCAACAAATCCACAGCTCCATGCGGATATACCTTGACCACTTTAAATGGTCCAGACCACCGGGATTTCAACTTCCCAGGGAACAATTTTAATCTGGAATTAAACAAAAGCACTTGCATTCCTTCAACTAATTCCCTGGGTTGGATTTTCTGATCATGTCATGCTTTGACCTTGCTCTTATATACTTCAGCATTTTCATAAGCAAAGAGCCTGAACTCTTCGAGTTCATTCAGCTGTAGTAACCTTGCTTCTCCAGCTGCTTGTGCATCAAAGTTCAACTTCTTTATAGCCCAAAATGCCTTGTGTTTCAGCTCTATTGGTAAATGGCAAGCCTTGCCATAAACTAATCTGTAAGGAGACATGCCAATGAGGGCTTTGAATGCCATTTTGTTGGCCTAGAGAGCATCATCTAAGTGCACAGACCAGTCCTTCCTAGAAGGATTCACCATTTTTTCAAGGATTCTTTTGATCTCTCTGTTGGACACTTCAGCTTGTCCACTGGTTTGAGGATGGTAGGCAGTAGCCACTTTATGTTTCACTCCATATTTTGCAAGCAAGTTGGCAAACAGCTTGTTGCAAAAATGTGTCCCTTCATCACTGATTATGGCCCGAGGAGTGCCAAATCTGGTAAATATGTTCTTGTGCAGGAATTTTGTGACTACTCTGGCATCATTGGAAGGCAATGCTACTGCTTCTACCCATTTAGAAACATAGTCTACTGCAACTAAGATGTAAGCATTTCCATAAGATATAGGGAATGGTCCCATAAAATCTATTCCCCATACATCAAACAACTCAATCTCCAAAATGGTGTTGAGTGGCATTTCTTGTTTGTTGGAAATATTCCCTACCCTCTGACATCTATCACAATTCTTGGCAAACTCGTGAGCATATCTGAATAAAGTGGGACAAAAGTATCCTGATTGCAAGACCTTTGAAGCTGTTCGTTTCCCTCCAAAGTGACCACCATAAAGGGTAGCATGGCAATCATTAAGGATAACATGCATTTCTTCCTCAGCAGCACATCTCCTCATGATCTGGTCTTGGCATCTTTTGTACAGAAAAGGTTCATCCCAGTAAAAGTGTTTAACTTGATGCAAAAACTTCCTTTTCTGCTGAAAATTCATTTCCACCGGAATTACCCCACTGACCAGAAAATTCACAATGTCTGCGTACCAGGGGTCTTCAAAGATTTTCAATCAGTAAAAGGTGTTCATCAGGAAAATTTTCTTTAATTTCTCCTTGAGGCTTGGTTTCTCCTTTCTCAACAATTCTGGAGAGATGATCAGCAACCTGATTTTCAATTCCTTTCTTATCTTTGATCTCCAAATCAAATTCTTGAAGCAAGAGCACCCATCTGATAAGCCTTGGCTTGGCATCCTTCTTGTCAATGAGATATTTGATTGCTGTATGATCTGTGTATACTACTACCTTGGTTCCCACCAAATATGATCTGAACTTGTTGAATGCAAATACTACTGCCAACAATTCTTTTTCTGTAGTGGTGTAGTTGATCTGAGCATCAATGAGAGTTTTGCTAGCATAATAGATAGTGTGGAAGATCTTGTTATACCTCTGACCTAGCACAGCTCCCACTGCAAAATCACTTGCATC
Organism: Ormosia semicastrata; assembly: GCA_029884595.1. Classification (NCBI taxonomy): domain Eukaryota; kingdom Viridiplantae; phylum Streptophyta; class Magnoliopsida; order Fabales; family Fabaceae; genus Ormosia; species Ormosia semicastrata. The sequence continues at coordinate 5,609,251 of JAQQTO010000021.1, read as the reverse complement.
ACACATCAATTCAAATGGTTTCTCCCAATCTGGTGCTACTATTACGGGGGCAGTGATCAGAGCCTTCTTCAGAGTCTCAAAAGCTGATAAACATTCTTCTGTGAAATTAAATGCACTATCATGCTCTAGCAGTTTGCAGAGTGGCTTGGATATTCTAGAAAAGTCTTTGATGAATCTCCTATAAAACCCAGCATGCCCTAGAAAACTTCTGATGCCCTTAACAGAATTGGGTGGGGGAAGTTTTTCAATCACCTCAATCTTAGCCTTGTCCACCTCTAAGCCTTTCTTTGACACCTTGTGGCCTAGCACAATGCCTTCCTTGACCATGAAATGGCACTTCTCCCAATTTAGCACTAAATTGGTTTCCTCACATCTGTCCAGCACCTTTTCTAAATTGTCCAAACATCCCATGAATGAATCTCCAAAGACTGAAAAATCATCCATGAAGATTTCCATAGTTTTCTCAATAAAGTAAAAAAAGATGGCCATCATGCACCTCTAAAAGGTTGCTGGAGCATTACAGAGCCCAAAAGGCATTCATCTGAAAGCAAATGTACCATAAGGACAAGTGAAAGTAGTCTTCTGCTGATATTCGGGTGCTACTGCTATCTGATTGTAACCAGAATAGCCATCCAGAAAATAATAAAACTCTCTTCCAAACAACCTATCGAGCATCTGATCAATGAATGGTAGGGGAAAATGATCATTCCTTGTGGCCTTGTTTAACTTTCTATAATCCATACATATCCTCCAACCTGTGACTGTTCTTGTAGGAATCAGCTCATTCTTCTCATTTTTCACTACAGTAACTCCTCCTTTCTTTGGAACGCACTGCACAGGACTTACCCATACACTATCTGAAATGAGGTAGATGATTCCTACATCAAGCCATTTAATGATTTCCCTTTTTACCACCTCTTTCATAATTGGGTTCAATCTTCTCTGGCCTTCAATACTGTTCTTTGTATCTTCCTCTAACAGAATTTTGTGCATACAAAGGCTAGGACTGATTCCTTTAATGTCTGTCATTTGCCACCCAATAGCTTTCTTGTGCTTCCTCAAAAGTGAAATAAGACTACTTTTTTGTTCAGAAGTTAAGAAAGAAAAGATGATAATAGGAAGAGTTTCCTTTTCTCCAAGATAAGCATACTTTAGATGAAAAGGTAGTTGCTTCAATTCAAGGATGGGAGGTCTTTCAACAGAGGGAACATTCTCCGTGAAGGTGTCTGCAGATATATCTAATGATTCATATTTTCTGATCCAGGATGCCACATTTCCTTCAACTAGTTGCTTTAATTGTTCATTTCCAAAATCAGTTTCCTTATTCAGTTCAGACTCATGCTCTAAGTCTCTGCCTGATGCTATCAATTACTCTTGCACCAGAGAATCAATATCAGTAATAACAGAATAGTTTTCCATATCTTCATCAGGATAATGTAATGCATTAAAAACATTGAAAGTTACTTGCTGATCATTTACCCTCATAGTAAGTTCTCCTTTCTGCACATCAATCAATGTTCTTCCAGTTGCCAAGAAGGGTCTTCCAAGGATGATTGGGATTTCCTTGTCAGCCTCAAAGTCTAGAATAATGAAATCCACTTGGAAACACAAACTCCGTCCACTTTGATTAGGACATCCTTAATCTTTCCTTACGGGTAAGCAATAGACCTATCGACAGTTACAAAGTCACAAAGGCTGTGAGGCACTGGCTTCACCAATATTCATTAAGGCTGAAAATGGACATAGGCATCGATTGATACTTGCTCCAAGATCACATAAGGCTTTTCCACAATAAGTATTTCCTATAGAGCAATGGATAGTAAAGCTGCCTGGGTCCTTCATTTTTTGAGGAACTTTATTCTAGTAACAACTGGCTGCTTCTCCTTTGTCATTGCCACTGTTTCAAATTCTCCTAATCTCTTCCTCTTAGTAAGAACGTCCTTCATAAATTTGGTGTAGTTGGGCATCTGCTGTAGAGCTTCAACTAAAGGTATGTTAATGTGCAGCTGCTTCAGAATATCCAGAAATTTATTGAATTGCTTCTCTTGAGCTGCCTTCTTCAATCTCTGTGGAAATGGAGGAGGTGGCCTCTCTGAAACCATCTTGGGTTCAGTCCACTTAGGAATAACTTGCTCTGTATCTTCAGGTCGTGGAACTGATTCATGCTTAGGTTCTTCGGGTTCAGCTGGTTCAGTTACCTTTGTTCCCTGCTGCTTAGTTGCTATAGCATCCTGTAGCACTTTACCACTCCTCAGGGTTACAGCTTTAACGTGTTCCTTCCCTTTATCATTTGAAGACGATGGAGACTCTGTGGAAGCTGATAAAGTGCCAGCAGGTCTGTTAGCTAATGTATTGGCCAACTGACCTACTTGGTTCTCCAAGTTTCTTACAGCGGCTCCTTGATTTTGGAATTGAGCTTTAGTTTCAGTCATGAAACTTTTCAACATAGCTTCTAGAGATGGCTCCTTTGTAGGAGCATGGTTCTGCTGCTGAATGTTATGTTGCTGTTGTTGGTATTGTGAAGACGCATAACCAGCAGGAGGATTCAGAGCGTTGTTGTGATTACTGTAGCTGAAATTAGGATGTTGCTTCCAGCCAGGATTATATGTATTGGAAAAAGAATTGTTCCCTCTATTTCCCACGTAATTCACTGACACTGGATTGTCAGGACATTCTTCAAACAGATGCCTTCCTCCACAGAAAACACAAGCTACTGAATTTACTGGAGCCATAGTAGGTTCACCCATAACAGGTTCCTTGCTGGTGTTAACCGCAGTTAAATTTTTCAGCATGTTGGTAATGGCAGCAAGCTGAGCAGACATAGCAGTTATCTCCTTCACTTCATGAATACCAGCCCCACCTTTAGAAGAATTCGCTCTGCTGGTTGGCCACTGATAACTATTGGCAGCTATGCTCTCAATTAGCTCATAAGCTTCATTATAAGACTTAGTCAAAAGAGCTCCTCCAGAAGAGGCATCCAACATCAACCTCAAAGGAGGTAATAATCCATTGTAAAACATTTTCATTTGAATACACACAGGAATGCCATGATGAGGACACTTTCTTAACAGATTTTTAAACCTCTCCCAAGCTTCATAAAGTGATTCATCATCATTTTGCCTAAAAGAAGTAATATCATTCCTCATTCTGGCATTTTTAGTGGGTGGAAAGTATTTTGTCAGGAACCTTTCAGCCAGTCCATTCCACGTAGTAATTGAATTGGGTTCCAAAGAGTTCAACCAAGTCTTTGCTCTGTCTCTCAATGAATAAGGGAAGAGTCTCAATTTGAATGCATCATCACTTACCTCAAGAATCTTGAAATTGCTAGCCACTTCCAAAAATTGCCTTAAATGCAAGTGGGGGTCTTCAGTAGGGGCACCACTAAACTGTCCAACAGTTTGAAGCATTTGAAACATCATTGGCTTGAATTCAAACAGCTGGGTAGTTATTGCTGGCCTCACTATTCCAGTATTCATCATTTGGGGATCAAAGATTGCATAGTCTCTGATGGACCTCTCTTTGTCATTTGCCATGTCAATCATACTAGGCTGCTCCTCATCAGTTACAAAAAGATTAGCCATGAAGCCTAACTCAGAATGTTGGGTCAAAGCACGTTGTTCTTTGGTTCTCTTCCTTAAACTCTTAGCTGTTTTCTCTATCTCCAAATCAATTTGAAACTCGGGTTCACCCTTGTCTTCAAGCATACTGATTGCAATACACATTCTTGAGCACAAGACACCAAACTTTTAGAAGAAACAAAAATGGATAAAGTTAACAAAAGAATTTAAATTTTCAACACTAAAGTCAATCCCCGGCAACGGCGCCAAAAACTTGTTGGTTTCTCAATGAGTATGTGCAAGTGTACAAAGTCAAACAAGTAATAAGTGTGAGTAAAGATTGTTCCCACGAGGATTTACTTGCATTGAATATAAATTCTAGCATTAACCTCTCCTATTTAATGTAAATAACTATAGCGAAATTTTTAAGCAGGTAAAGTAAATGGAGTAATGAGGTATCAAAGCAGCAAGTAATAAACGCAAGGAATTAATGAAAGTGATAAATGAAGTGTTTTAAAACAGAGATGGAAACAGTTAGGATTCTAATCCTTTGTAATTATTAACATCAGGGTAATCTATGCTTCAGGATGCTACAGCATTTAGCCCACGGGATAGAGTTTAGCTTTCCACCAGTAAACACTGAGTTCATTAAAAGCGTCTTATTCCTAAGTTCAATTTAATTTCCTCAGTGGTCATAGAAGTACGTCCAGCTATTAAAGACTTGAAGGCTATTCCTAGCTCATTCAACACAATTAATTTTCTAATTAATTGTTCTATCTTTATCTTCTAATCAAGTCCACCAACTTGGTTTTTCCAAACAAAATCAATTGATATTTCAGATTAGTTGATCATGCTAAACAGAAATTAGGCATTAAAATAGAAAAGAAGAAAAATGAATAACATCCATAACATTGGATTACCCTTCAGTACAAATTACAAATTCATAAAATCCTAACCAAAAGAATTTAGCTCATAATGAGCTTGAAGACAAAACAAGCAAAAGAATTGAAAGTTAAGGGCATTCTTCGTAAACAAAAAAAAAAAGCTACGAAATGACCAGCAGCAGCTGACGACTCTCCGCTCTTCTCTCCCTTCCAGAAGATGCCCCATTTTGTACAAAAGTCACTCCCTTTTTGTACTAGCCCCCCCCAAATAGGGTTACACTCTCTCTCATGCTAGACTTTTTGGGCCTATACAAAGTCAAATATTAAAATATTTCTTGGCCCATCTTTCGAGTACACTCAGTTGCTGCATTACATTCTCTCTCTTCCTTTTAAGCACAGTGTAGCAGGTATTTTGTTATCTAGTGGCCAAAAGCTGAGCTGGAAATGATTTTATCTTATAGTGGCTTTCTCCCCCAAAGCTGCAGCATTCCAAAACGTCCCAGCGCCTTCCTTCAGCAATTTAGACCTTAAAGACCTGCTCAGAATTAAATCAGACCTTCATCAATAACAGATCAAAACTTACAGTTTTTCAAGATCAATCAAATTAAACCAGATATTTACTTAATCAAATAAAACTTGAAGTTCTTTTCCTAATTTGATCAAAACAAGAGAAAATAATTAAGCTAAAAGGATAGTAATAACTCTTATTTCTAAAAGTTATCAGCCCCTATGCCAAACTCCTCATAAGTTCATCTTCAATGTTGTTACTAAACACCTATATCACAAATGGGTAAGTTAATTGGTTTAATCTAAAAAAGTAATGAGGGAATTAACATGGAAATTAGGTAAATGGTATTTAGCATACATGTTCTTTAAACCATGTGGGAAATGTTATAGAGATTTGTTTGTCCACTTGCAAGTCATTTAGACCAAGTTATCGTAGCAAATCTGCATATATACTGAATTAAAATCACAAATTAAATCACTTCATAGATTTAATCACGATATGTGAAATTAAAAGAACAGCTTAGAAGCTTACTTCAAAAAAGGCTCCACCTCAGGACAATTTAAAAGAACATACAAGTGTGCACCATTTATTTCCCTTTCTTGCAACTTGCAAGATTTGCGTTTTCCAATAGGATGATTGGGAAAATTGAAAATAGAGAATGGCGGATTGATAGAATAACCTTCACCTCCATTGTCATTCCGTGAAACTCTTGTCCTTCTAGATGGAACAGTGGGTGGATAGTAGTAATGTGCAAACGTAGAGGTCCCCTTCACTAAATAAGCTTCACAAATGGAGCCTTCAACTTTAGCTGAGTTTATGACCTTATCTTTTAAGGTACGTATAAACCTATTAATTGATAACATAAGTGTAACAAATACCTTATAAGAATTTAAATGAAAAGAATAAAGATAGATAGATGACTTAACCTTTCAAAGGGATACATTCATTGATATTGCACAGGACCACCGACCCTTGCTTCGTAGGCAAATGAATTAGAATGTGCTCCATCGAATCAAAGAAAATCAGAGGAAATATTTGCTCCAGTTTACATAAAATGATTAGAATGTTTTGTTCCATCTCATGTAATTTATCCTTTCTTAGCAACGGCAAAGTTAATTCCCTGAAGAATTGACTGAACTCAGTAAGTGCATTCCAAATATGCTTCGGTAATGCCTTGAATGTAATTGGGAGCAAACGTTGCATGAACATATGACAATCATGACTCTTCATACTAAATAACTTTGCTTCCCACATGTCAACGCATCTAGCCAAATTGAAGGCATACCCATATGGTAGCTTCAATTGTTTAACCCATTTGCACATGGCTAATCTTTGTTGCTTAGTCAATGTGTATTGCGCTTTGGGTTTTTTTAGCTTTCCACCTCCACCATCCTGCAGCTCTAGATCCTTTCGTCTATAATATTCTGTTAAGTCCAGTCTAGCATTAAAATTGTCTTTCGTCTTGCCCTCAGTATCCATAACTGTATATAAGATATTAAGAAACACATTTCTCTTAATATGTATGGCATCCAGATTACGAGGGAGACGGTTTGTTTTCTAATAAGGCAGTTCCCAAAAGATGCTTCGTTTTGTCCAGTTGTGATGAATACGATACCCTGGTGGATTTTCTCCTACTGATTCAGTTATGTTATGCATATGTCTTACCCTATCCCACACTTCTTCACCAGTCAACCTTCGTGGGGGTAATAAAGTTTCATCAAGTCTATTTCTAAAAGCATTTTTGTTCCTTCTATAGGAATGATCATGTGGCAAGAATTGACGGTGACAATAAAAAAATAATGTCTTTTGGCTATGTTTAAGTGTGAGTGCTTTTGATTGCTCCATACAAATTAGACAAGCAAGTTTTCCCATTGTCATCCAACCTGATAACATCCTATATGCGGGAAAATCATTAATCGTCCACATCAAACAAGCCTTCATGACAAAGTTTTGTTGTCATGAGACATCATAGGTTAAAACACCGGTACTCTACAGAAGTTTTAGTTCATCTATAAGCGGCTGCAAGTACACATCAATTTTACTTTTTGGATTGGAAGGGCCTGGAATTATGATAGTTAAGAATATGAACTCTCTTCTCATGCATATCCAAGGAGGTAGATTGTATGGAGTAATGATTACTGGCTAATATGAATAAGTCCTACCTGTTTTGTCTAATGGAGCGAATCCATCAGCACATAACCCTTGCCTCACATTTCGGGGGTCTTCTACAAATTTAGGATATGTTTCATCAAAATATTTTCAGGCTTCTCCATCAGATGGGTGAGACAAAGACCCCATCTCCTTCTCATTCTCACGATGCCATCTCATTTGAGATATTATTTGCATTGAAGAATAAAGTTGTTGTAGCCTTGGGATAAATGGGAAATACCACATTTTTTTCTAAGGAGATTCTTTGACCTTACCGTTTCTAGTGATGCTTCTATAACGGTTCTCACCGCAAAATCTACAACTACGAAGATTCTCATAAGGAGGACGATAAAGCATGCATCCATTTGGATAGCAAGAAATCTTTTTGCAACCTAGCCCTAGTCGTTCCACTGCTTTCTTTGCACGATAAAAGTTTCTAGGCATTCGATTATCCTTCGGCAATGCATTTCTCATAAAATCCATCCACTGATTAAAATAAGTCTCAGAGATATTGAAATCAGATTTGACACTTAGAGCTTCACATGTAGCTGACAATTCAAAGTAATTGTCACAACCATCATACAAGGGAGCTTGTGCACCTGACAGCATTTCAAAAAATCTTTTGGCTTCTAGGTTAAGATCTTCCCTTATTTGTTCTGCATAACCAAATCCTTGTTGCTCAATGTAATTGCCAACAGAGGGTCCAACAGCATCCATTACCATCTGCTCATACCTATTGAAGTTTTTCCTTACCCACTACTTCTATAGTATAAGTTGTCTTCAACCACTGAGGGAATGGGAGGCCTTGGTTCGTTATGGTTAGTCCACTAATAGTAATCACTCATAAATCCCTTCATATATAGGTGTGCCTTGACTTCATCAACAAAGTGATACGCCTTATATTTGTATTTTTTATATGGACACCTCAACTTTCCTATTGTTTTAAATTGATCTTGTGCACAAACAAACTCAACAAACTCGTTACCCCTCCCATGAACTCATCTGTAACTCTTCTCCTATCAGGACACACCCTTTTATCCATCTACTTCTGATGCTCAGGAACTTCCATTCTATTTCTAATTTAAAAATAGACAAGAGGCATGTCAATCAAAACACACTAACTAACTTTTTAAATAAAATCTAAATAGTTAGACCGAAATTAAACAGCCTACTTCAAAGATAAAGAGTGCTTTTACTATAAGGACATTCAAACTAAATTCATGAAAAAATTAGCATGACCTCCCTTTATATAACCTATATAGATAGAATAAAACATCAATCCACCTACATTATGTAGATCAAACACCTAATTTCAACTCCCATTGTGTCACCAAAAACTTTCACCTATTCAAACAAGATTGATACAAACTGACAACCAAAAAATAGCATTATCAAGATTTCCAAAACAATAGCATTCCCTTTATTTACTTAATCTCAAATAAATCCAGTGATTCAAGTTTTAAGCTACAACATGACCTATTGATTGAACAAGCATCACAATACAAAAATATAAGCTAAACATTTCCTAAACCCATTGTCTAAACCAAACCACTAACAATTTACAATAATGGCATGCTAGAAAATGAAAACTAAAGAAGATCTCTAAAGAAGATCTTTTTTACCTTATCCTTCAATTCACGACAATAGAAAGGATACTGAAAATAAGATAGTTGTTACTGAGAGGAGGAAGCAACCTGCAAGATTAAAGCCATAGATAAATGATGGATAAAGATATTTAAAGAAACATAAAACAAACAAACTATTTAATTGGGAGGAAATGGTACACTGAAATATAGTTGAAAGGGGTAGAAAATTAACATATTAATTAGACATATTCATATCTAAACTCTTTTGCAGGTTGCCCTATGATTTACTTTGAAAATTGCTTATACTTTAGCCAGAAATAGAGACCTTAGCTTGATAGTACCTTAAAAGACTTTTTTAAAGACTTAAAGTCTAATCAATTTAATTAAATAAGCCAAAACGGTAGGAAGCTCTCTCATATTTGAATTGTTAATATACACGTTTACTGGTTCTTATTCTCAAATCATAAATTGGTTTAGGTAGGCAGAAGCCAAAGCATTTCCTGGTGCTAATCGCCTTAACAAACATCTCCAGAAAAATGGAGTGCCAATGGCTCTTGCTTCAAACTCCTTACGAGAATACATAGATGCAAAAATTTCTCACCATAAAGGTTATTTTCTGTTGACTAGCAAGTAGTTGCTCAACATTGTCTTTCTACTTTTATGTCTTCCAATTTCAAGGAGAATTACAAATCAGCTTGCCATTCTAGTTATTAACCCACTAGTACTCAAAGTTAAAACACTCAAAAGTCAAAACCCCCCATTTCAAAAGTTATTAACCAACATTGTCTTGGTTCATATATATCTATAAATATTCAATTAACTGTTTGAATTTATCAAGGATGTGCCGCTTCCGCATTCTGGAAATTATGGTGACCTTGCTAACGGAACCATAGGTAAAATAAACTGAAAATGGAAAAAGTCACTTTTTATGTGGAGCATCCACATCTAATTGAACCACCTGCTGAGCCTACCCTCACCACCTCAACCCCTCAAGCTAACCAAGAAAGAGCAGAAGAAACTCCGGACACAAAGGCGTTTGGCTAAGGAGAAAGAGCAACGGGAGATGATAAGACAAGGAGTTATAGAACCCCCAAAACCAAAGCTCAAGATTAGCAATTTAATGAAAGTACTTGGCTCTGAAGCAACTCAAGATCCTACCTGGCTTGAAAAGGAAATACGTAGTGCAGCTGCTTAGCGTGAGCAGGCTCACATAGATAGGAATATTGCACGTAAGCTTACTCCTGCTGAGCTATGGGAGAAGAAGAGGAAGCTGTTTGATGACCCAAATACACTGGAGACACTTGCTTAGTTAACAGGATTAATGACCTGTCACATCCAAAGGCCCGCTTTAGAGTTTATATTAATGCTCAAGAGAACTGTTTGACTGGATGTGTTGTGATTTGCGATAGCATTAGTGTTGTTGTGGTTGAAGGTGGAAGCAAATCAATTAAGAGGTATGGGAAACTTATGCTTAGACGTATAAATTGGAGTGATGTTTCAAAAGAAAAAGAAGAAAATGAAGATTCAGATGATGATAAGCCTGTCAATAAGTGTGTTCTGGTGTGGCAAGGAAGTGTTGCCAAACCAAGCTCCAATAGGTTCAGTGTTCATGATTGCATCACTGAAGCAGCTGCCCGTAAAGTTTTTGTGGATGCTGGTGTTCCTCATTATTGGGACCAAGCTGTCAACTATGTAGAAGATAAAGCTTTTTGAATTCTCTTCTAGTGTCTTTTGTTCAACATCATTAGAAATTGCAATTTATACACTCCATTGCCAAAGTTGAATGTCTTAGACTGATAGAGAAATGCATGAGTAGTACATCAAGTATAACTTTGACAACACTTAAGCAATAAACTCCTATGAAGCATTAAACTTTTCTAGGGACAAAATAAAAATGACATATTGACATTACTATCCTACAAGTTACTCAATTACAGAAGTTACTATTATTCTAGAATTACCAGACAAAGAATTCACAGCATCAACTCATTTTATAAATTTTAGATTGAGGACCATATTACTTGAAGCTTTAATTCCATATGTTAATTTATATTTAGTGTTCCTTAAAAATTGCATGATTTTTCAATTCATCCTTGCAATTTTATTTTTTTTCAATTGGATACATAAACAATTAAATTGGCTCCAAATTCAGATGAAAAGTAGATTTTGGTGATTTTCCATAACATAATATGCACACTAATCCATACCATTTGAAATGCAAAAGTTAAAGATAGTCACTTTCAAATCAAAACACTAACCAAAAGGTCCCAAGGAGAGCAAACAGCTACAGCCCCAGCTACAGGAATATCCTCACCAACCTCAGTAAGAGATTTTATCTACAAAAAATCTTTCAAATCAAATAGTGCAGTGCCAAAACCAAGCTCTTTACATAAATGATACAATGTGAGAATAAGTTAGCAATTGTGTAATTCCTAGTTTTGCGGTACTTTGAAAAGTAAATAGAGTATGTATCAATAGTCATAACATAAGTACGATTAAAATTTTTAGCATAAACACAGAGGAGTTAGAGTTTATCGGAAACATGCAGTTAGGGAACCAGTATGATGTTTTTCCTATATTCATTTTTTTTTCAATTTTCTTTTCCCATTATTATTTACAGGAGACCAGGGGAGATGGTGTTTATGCAATAAATGTTTAAAGGATTGTGTGTCCCATGTTAGAAATTAGTATATGTTTGGGTTCTCTAGATTATTATAAAGCAGAACTGATTTTAAAAAATATATTTGTACATACTTTAAAAAATATTTTGTACGCATTTTTGATTTTAGATATTTCTTATTTAACAGGACAGAAAAGGAAGAAGCCGAAAAAGTATGTACCTTATGAAGGAGAAACTTAACTTCACCAATAGTTATGATAATATCTGTAGCCAATTCAGATGACCCATACCTGCATAAATTGAAAATGATTTGATTAGGTTATAAAAAAAAGGGCAAATTATTCAAAGGAAAAAAATATGATGAGAAAGAGATCACTGACAATGCCCCCACCCCTCCCAAAAATATAATTAAACCCCACACAATGTATGCATGCGAGATTCATGGCACAACTTTGCAAAATCATAACAAAATAAGCAAGCAGAATTAAGGCAGGGAGTGATGGTATTTAACTAGGATGCATGTTGTTCTCCCCACTCTCACATGGATATATCACAAAAGTGACAAAAATACATTATATTTCCCATCTTGGCAGCAATCAGTTAGTTCCAAAGGCAAAACTTGATCACACGTCCTACCCACCCCAAAAAAGAAAATAACTTTACATATTATTTGCCCGAGGTTTAAATATTTGAAAACTCTGCTCTTAAAGGATTGGGAACTCTAGCAATTTTATTTGTCTCAGATACAAAGAAACCTCTATTTGCAAAGCAGAAAAATTAATACATTAAAAATCCCCAGAAAAATGACTAGTTGGAGGTATATCCAAATTAATATTAACTGACTAATCTGGTTCTTAGTTGAACACATATACCATATGCGTGACAGATGACATTTTGTTGTCGAATATGATTTACAACAGGCTGAAAATCCACTAAACCAGGAAATTAAGATCTTAAAAAAAAAAGAGAAGCAAGAACAATTAAGATGTCTTTTTTTGGTAATAATAATGACCTTATACAGTTTTCCTAGGATAATTTACCACAGCTAAGTTACATTCACATGCATCAGTTGCTCCGAAATTGATTAGCAGAATTTTAATTGTTAAACAAAAGGATGAAAATTAGTATGTTCCTCATGCATACAATTTCAATGGTGCTGCAAATATGCTGCTAATACGCATTCATGCACAAAGTACCTATTCTGTTTGCATTCTCTGTAAAACCCTTAGCATAACTTCCATCATTTACCATGCCAAGCAGCCAATGTTTCTCCAACCTGAAATGAGAGAACACTACATTCCTATATATGCATATCCCATCAACCTTCTTTGCCTTCCATTATTTTTCAAATGTTGCTATTTTACTTTTGCACTTCTCATTTCAGTGTAAACATGCCCATCAAGCTGCATCGGCTGACTAAATTCATCTATATATATGTTTTTTTATCCCACTTCTTTCTTCATTCAACATACTCAATTTATTGTAACAGAAAATTTCCCCCATGTCAAAAGAAAGTGAGCAATTTTCCACAGAGATTGTGCAGAGTGGTGTGGAGAACTCAGGTCCAAATGTTGGCTCTCTTTCTTTCTCAGTGAGAGTACGTCCAAGATTGCCAGATTTCCTTAGTTCAAGAATCTAAAATATGTGAAATTGGGTTACGGCTACCTCATTAGCCATCGCTTGTATTTATTGTTGGCACCGCCACTCCTTGCAGCCTTGATTGCAAATATTGGAAAGTTTACTTGGGAAGACTTCTGTGAGAAATATGAACTCACTGAGGCTCTATGTATATCAGGACTTCTGTGCCTAATGCTATATTTTTATATTGATTTAACACCCCAGTCTACCTATGTGCTTGATTTTGCATATTTTCGCCCTTCAAATGAATACAAGGTACACACACACTTTTTTTTACTAGTTCTCACTCTTCAAGTACTAGGAGTATGGATGAGTTTGAAGACATCGTTAGTCTCACACCAATTAGTAGCTTAAATTTTGATATTGTTTAGTTTTTTTGGCAATATGCTAGAGGGAATGTAAGCCTATTTTTGTATATTTTCAATGTTTACATCTACTTAATGTGACTATTTATGCAAATCTCTAAGGCAGAGTTCATTGAATTAGCTAAAAAATCAGGGAATTTCAATGATGCTACTATTAAGTTTCAGGAACGAGTTCTTAAGAAATCTGGCATTGGCGATGAGACCTACCTGCCAAAGGGAGTTTTTTGCCCTGGTTATAGAGCCTCACTGAAAGATGGCCGAGAAGAGGTATCCATGGTGATGTTTGGGGCAATTAATGACCTTCTTACTGCTACAAAAGTAAAACCAAAGGATATCAGAATTTTGGTAGTAAACTGTGGGATACTAAATGCTACTCCATCACTCTAACCAATGATAATAAACCATTTTAAGCTTAGGCATGACATCCATAGCTTTAACCTTGGTGGGATAGGTTGTTCTGCTGGAATCATAGCCATTGATCTAGCTAAAGACCTTCTGGATGCATATCCAAGCACTTATGCACCTGTAGTGAGCACAGAAGCTGTGAGCTATTCATGGTACAGTGGCAATGACACTGACATGCTACTTCCAAATTGCTTCTTTAGGATGGGGGCTGCAGCCATCATGCTTTCTAATTTCCACCTACATAGATGGCGCGCCAAGTATGAACTCAAATAGGTATCTTAGTGACATCATTACTTTTGTTTAATTTGCAAGAAAGGGATTAGTTTTAGGATATCTATCTTAATGGTTTGAGCTATGGCCTATGCATTTTGAAGCTGGTCAGAACTCACAAAGGAATGGACAACAGAAGCTACAAAGGCATACATCAAAGGGAAGATAGTGAAGGGAGGAAGGGGCTTTTAGTAAGCAAAGATGTCATTGAGGTTGGAGGCCATGCACTAAAGACCAATATTACCACACTAGGCCCCCTAGTGCTACCCGTTTCAGAGCAGCTTCACTTCTTCACCAACTTGCTCTTCAAGAAAAAGAAAACAAAGCCATACATTCTGGATTACAAGCTGGCTTTTGAGCATTTATCCATTCTGGCAACAAGCAAGAAAGTGTTAGACGAGATTCAAAAGAATTTGGAGCTCACAGAAGAGTACATGGAAGCATCAAGGAAGACATTGGAGTGATTTGGTAACACATCTAGTAGCAGCATTGGTATGAACTGGCGTACCTTAAGTTTAACTCAAGGATCAAGAAGGGTGATCGAGTTTTCCAGATTGCTTTTGGTTCTGGGTTCAAGTGTAACAGCGTTGTTTGGAAGGCCCTCAGGAATGTTGGGAAACTCAAGCAGAGTCCTTGGATTAAGGATGAATGCTGAACCAGCTAGCTAGCTAGCTTGTTTGCAAGCTAGCAAAGAACCTTATAAGAATCTCACATGTCCATATTATGACAAAGGAAAATGACATAAAATAAATAAATAAAACAGAAAGAGAAAGATTAGGACTTCATTTGGGTTTTTGGATTGTTAGATATAAGAGATCGAGGAAGAAACTTTTTAACTATATGATAATTTATGTTGACCTTATATTCATGTTAAGATGTACATCAAAAGCCAAAGCCTCTAGTCTTACACCAACCCCATTGAAATTATCCATCAAACATATCAAAATAAGAGAGAAAATTACAAAAAGAAAAGAAGTCAAAAATTCAATCACGCAGCAAAAGTCTGGTTGACTTTCAGAAAACACTACCTTTTCCTACTCAATCCAAGCAATCAAAAATTGGAACAAACATAGAAAAACTAGAAAATAAATAAATAAAAATTTATATGTAATATCTCAAACAACCATCCATTTAACAATTTATCATATGCAAGTAAGTAACACCAAGTTTCTCCAACAACCTATGCCCATATATAGAAACACAATGCAATAAAAACCAGGCACATAAGAGGCAAAAATGAAGACAAATATGAACTCAAACATTCAAAACCATTACCAATCAGAAGAAAAAACAAAAAGCAGGAGATGTGAACAAACTGCAAACCAAAACTATAACAATAAAAAATAGATACTCAAATTGAGAGTTCCAAGCCTTATGTATCTGTATATCACAAACAATTTCAACTAGAGCATGTTATTGTTAGCACATAACAAAACAAAACATTTACCTAAAAAATAAAATAAAAAAAAAGATTAAAGAATAATGCAAATGGAAAGAGAGACGAGAAACATGTCGTACCGCGAGTTCTAGAAGTTACTATCACATCCAAGCAATGTTTCTAACAACTGTATCATGACAGAGATGTATAATAGTTGAACAAAAATGCTATGTTGAGAACGAGAAATGACAAATCAAGTTGGGACATTTGAGATGTACCTGTGTGGTGTCGCTGCTGCTAAGACGTTGAGACCTTGCTGCTGTTAGTGGTATATTGAGACGTTAGGGCAAAACAAAATGAGGGAAAATGGTGAAATGTTAGGGCAGATCTGAATGACAAGGAAGGGAAAAATAAGAGAGAATGAAATTTTAGGAACGAAGATGAGGAACAGAGATGAAAATGAGGGAATCTCAGAGATGGAGATGAGGAACGAGTACGAAGATGAGATATCGAGAGACTGAGGGAATTGATCAAGAGAATGAGGGAATTGAGTCAGAATGTAGCAGAATTAGAGATGGAGACAACACTCCATCTCCAATTAATAAAAAAATATTAAATAAATAACATATAATTTAGAGACAGAACACACATCCGTCTCTAATATATTTTTATTTTTAAAAAAAACTTATTTAACGAAATAGAGATGGAATTAGAGATAAAAAATTTAGAGATGAATAAATTTCATCTCTAAATATATTTGACTTTTTAAAACATTATATTGACTAAATAAAGATGGAATTAGAGACTGAAATTTCTGAGATGGATAAATTCCATCTCTAAACTCCGTCTCTAAGCATATTTGACCTTGAATTGACCAAATAGAGATGGAATTAGAGACGAAAAATTCTGAGATGGATAAATTTTGTCTCTAAATTCCATCTCTAAGTTTTAAATTTTATTTTTCCCCTCTAGTTCATCAAATCTGTCTCTATTTCCGTCTCTATTAGAGACAATTTGTTTCGTCTCTGATTTCCATCTCTAAATCAAAAATTCTAGTAGTGATATAATTGAACAAAACTAAATATCAATATAAACTCAAAAAGGTACAAAATCATCAATATCCATAGAAGGATCCAAAGTAATTCCTAAATACAGCTTAGCTACTCATTGAACATGAAATTATAACCACAAAACTCATGTTCATGATACAAGGAAGAGAAGAAAGTAAAAGGAAAAGGGAAGGAAGCTCAAGGATGTGATCTTTGATGCTTGAATCTTTTTCGATTAAGAAGATGGCCTCCAACCTTACTCTTTTTAACTTCTTCTCAGCCTCAAACGTGAAACTTAGCAGTAACTTCTCTAACCTAAAAAGCCTCTCTAACTAAAACTAATAAAACAGTATTTATAGGATCAGAAAATAGAGTCACACTGCAGTACCACACATATCACGCTGCGACACGTGTGTAAATTAGGGCCCCATGTCGCTGCATACATTCCTTTGCACCGCGGCATGCTAGTCTCGGGTTCTCAATATGCAGTAGGGTAGAGTGCTCCACGCTGCGACATGAACATGTCTGCGTCACGGCATGAGTTGCTGAATTACTCACTTGGCTTTCTCTTTCACTTTTGGTCTAAAAACTCCAAATTTCAACTTGATTGGAGTCCTTCATGTAATAGAGAAAATGTCAAGTTACTCACAGTTGCACTTTCACTTAATCACTTACAAAATATGCACAATTTGCTCAAAATCATATAAGAAGATATCTAAATTGAATTTGACAAATATAAACTAAAATCTTTCATATGTGCATAACAAACAAGGACTAAGCTATCAATATAGCACAGATATAGGGCACAAATAATTACATTTCTTAGAGTTATTATTTGGGACAAAAAGTTACTAAAGGATGACTTAAAGTTATGAGATTTTGGGTTTTGTTATCCAATTCATGGGAAAAGTTATGCTCATGTCAAGAAAAGTTATTTTAAGAGGGAAAAGTTACCCCAACCTACCAAAATGTTACAAGGTTGGGGCAAAAAATTACTAGAGGATGGCCTAAAGTTAAGAGGATCTTGGGTTTTGTAACCTAATTCTAAGGAAAAGTTATGTCCAAATGAAGAAAAGTTAATTAATTTGAGATTGTGAAGTTACCCCAACCCAATAAAATGTTACAAGGTTGAGGCAAAAATTTATTTAAGAAAGGTCTAAAGTCATGAGGATTTTAGGTTTTGTTAACCAGTTCTAGGGAAAAGTTACATATAAGTGGAGAAATGTTACTTTGGGATGGTGAAGTTACCCCAGACCAACAAAATGTTACAAAGGTGAGGCAAAAGTTACTTGAGAATGACCTTAAGTTACGAGGATTTTGGGTTTTGTTAAACAAATTTAGGGAAAAGTTACGCCTATGTCAAGAAAAATTACTTGGAGGGTGAAGTTACCTCAACCAAGAAAATATTACAAGGTTGGAGTAAAAAGTAACTTGAGAATGGCCTAAAGTTAAGAGGATTTTGTTACCCAATTCTAGGAAAAAGTTATGCCCAATTGGAGAAAAGTTGCATAGGGATGATGAAGTTACCCTAACCCAAGAATATGTTATAAGATTTAGGCAAAAAATTACTTGAGAAAGGCCTAGAGTTATGAGGAATTTGAGTTTTGTTACCCATTTCATGGGAAAAGTTATGCCCAATTCAAGAGAAGTTACTTTGTGATGATGAAGTTATCTCAACCCAAGAAAATGCTATAAGGTTGGGGTAAAAAATTACTAGAGGATGGCCTAAAGTTACGAGAATTTTGGATTTTGTTACCCAATTCATGGGAAAAGTTACGCTCAATTCAAGAGATGTTACTTTAGGATGGTAAAGTTACCTCAATCCAAGAAAATGCTACAAGGTTAGGGTAAAAAGTTACTAGAGGATAACCTAAAGTTACGAGGATTTTGGGTTTTGTTACTTAATTCATGGAAAAAGTTACGCCCAATTCAAGAGAAGTTACTTTGGGTAGTAAAGTTGCCCCAACCTAAGAAAATGTTACATGGTTGGGCAAAATGTTACTGGAAGATGGCTTAAAGCTACGAGGATTATGAGTTTTATTACCAAATTTAAGGGAAAAGTTACACTCAGGTCAAGAAAAGTTACTTTGGGTGGAAAAGTTACCCCAACTTAAGAAAATATTACAAGGTTGGGATAAAAAGTTATTTGAGAAAGGCCTAAAGTTACGAGGATTTTAAGTTTTGTTAGTCAATTCTAGGAGAAAGTTATGCCCAAGTAGAAAAAAGTTACTTGGGGATGGTGAAGTTACCCAAACCCAAGAAAATATTACAAGGTTTGAGCAAAAAGTTACTTGAGAAAGTCCTATAGATACGAGGATTTTGGATTTTGCGTCCTAATTCTAAGGAAAAGTTATGGATAGGTAGAGAAAAATTACTTTAGGATGGTAAAGTTACTCCAACCCAACAAAATGTTAGGTTATAAATTTACTTGAGAATGGCCTAATGTTACGAGGATTTTAGGTTTTGTTATCCAATTCTAGGAAAAAGTTACGCCCCAAGTGGAGAAAAGTTACTTGGAGATGGTAAAGTTACCCTAACCCAAGAAAATGTTATAAGGTTAGGGCAAAAAAGTTACTTGAAAAAGCCTAAAGATACAAGAATTTTAGGTTTGATAACCCAATTATGGGAAAAGTTACGGTCAAGTGAAGAAAAGTTACTTTGGGATGGTGAAATTACCCCAATCCATCAAAATGTTACAAGAGTGGAGCAAAAAGTTACTTGAGAATGGCTTAATGTTAAGAAGATTTTGGGTTTTGTTACCTAATTCTTAGGAAAAGTTACCCCAAGTGGAGAAAAGTTACTTAGGGATAATGATGTTACCGCAAACTAAAAAAATATTACAAGATTAGGGCAAAAAGTTACTTAAGAATTACCTAAAATTATGAGGATTTTGGGTTTTCTTACCCAATTCTTAAGAAAAATTACACCAAAATAAGGAAAAGTTACTTTGAAAGGGTGAAGTTACCCTAACCCAAGAAAATATTACAAGGTTGAGGCAAAAAGTTACTGGATTATGGCCTAAAGTTACGAAGAATTTGGGTTTTATTACCCTGCCTAATTCATGTGAAAAGTTATGCCTAGGTCAAGAAAATTTACTTTTGGAGGAAAAAGTTACCCTAACCCAAGAAAATGGTAGAAGGTTGGGGCAAAAAGTTACTTCAAGATGACCTAAAGTTATGAGGATTTTTTGTTTTATTATCCATTTCATAGGAAAAGTTACGCCCAAGTCAAGAAAAGTTTCTTTAAGAGGGAAGTTATGCCAACCAAAGAAAATGTTTTAAGGTTGAGGCAAAAAGTTACTAGAGGATGATCTAAAGTTACGAGATTTTTTAATTTTGTTGCCTATTTCATGGCAAAAGTTAAGCCCAAGTCAAGAAATGTTACTTTGTGAGGGAGAATTTACCCCAATTCATGAAAATGTTACAAGTTTAAATTGAAAGTTTACAGAATGATAACCTGAAGTTACGAGATTTTTTAGTTGTGTTACTCTCTAGTGGGAAAAAAGTGCATCCAAGTCATCAAAGATTACTTTGGGAGGAAGGGCCCAATGTTCTTAGTTAGTGTCTAATATTATAACCTTTACTTATGCAATGGCCTAATGTTCATAATTAGCATCTAATAGTATAATATTAGTTTAAGTAGGGGCTCAATTTTTATTATTAGTGTCTAATAGTATAATTTATGCTTAAGTAAGAGGTCAATGTTCATTATTAATATCTAATAGCATAATCTTAGCTTAAATAAGGGTCCAATGTTCATGATTAATGTTTAATAGTATAATTTTAGCTTCAACAAGGGTCAATGTTCGTTATTAGTGTCTAATATTATAATCTATGCCTAAGTAATGGTCCAAAGCTCAAAATTAGTGTTTAATACTATACTCTTAGCTTAAGTAAGGGCCTAATATTCATTCATGATTAGTGTCCAATAGTATAATTCATACTTAAGTAAAGACTTAATATTTGTGACTAGTGTTTAATACTATAATTCTTGCTTAAGTAAGGACCCAATATTCAAGATTAGTGTCTAAAAGTATAATCTTAGCTTAAGTAAGGGCAATGTTATTGATTACTGTCTAATAGTATAATCTTAGTTTAAGTAGGTTCTCAATGTTCATTATTAGTGTATAATAGTATAATCCATATATAAGTAAGGGCTTAATGTTCATGATTAGTGCCTAATAGTTTAATCCATGTTTAAGTAAAGAACCAATGTTCTAGATTAGTGTCTAATAATATCCTATTAGTTATTATTTTAATTATTTAAAAATTTCATATATGTTTGTGTAACTTCGTTTTTGTAAGCATGTAATTTATCTATATGACCTGTTTTTATTTTATTCCATTATTTTTTAATTATACTATAAGCATGAATATAATTATAATAATTATTTTACTTGTTTTATTAATTTAAAATAAGAAATATGCTTGACATTTTAGCCTGAATTTAAAATAATGGCCTCATTAAAATTATAATTCATTTTGATGAAGTAATTAGTTGGAGCATTGGAATTGATTTAGATATAAACCAAGTGTAGTTAACTACTTTATTAACATTGACTGCTTGCAAGACAGCGAAATTGATTTGAGAGGAGATGTGAGTATAATTGACTATACTGGCATGTGATATATTGCAATCATTTGAAAAAGATAACAGATATGTAATTGTAGTTGACTACAATGACATGTATAATTGACTACAATGTAAACAATTTTATTTATACCATTTTGGATTGTATTGGATTAGTTACATTTTGATAATTGAACCAATTCAAATAGATTTAAATTGGTTTGGATTAGATTGATATAATCGATTTTTTATAATAATAAAAATTAGGCTTAAAATTTTGTGAGTTAAAATCAATTTAGCCTATTAAAAAGTAAGAACACGAAGTAAAAAGAAATTAAAAGTAAAAATAGTTCCTTTAACATGCCTAAAATAATACTAATTCATAAGTAATGCTATTGACAGTTTAAAGTACCTATCAACACTTACTGTACTGATCAATAATAATTTTAATTTATTACTTTATAAAATTATGGTTATTTAATGAGTGTCAATAAATAATTAAAAATACTAATAATTTCACTGAACTTTTTCTGCAAATCTAACACATTCTTAAACCCTTATTTACAAAAATGTTGAATATTTTAACCTTTTTCTCTCTCTTTCTCTAGCCGGCTGAACTGTCTCCTACCAATTGACTTTTCTCTCTCTGTGTTGGTGCATCACGTCACTTGTTGTAGGAGAAGCTAAAAATGAGTGACTGAGTTTCCTTATAAAACGATTGTCAAGCCCTAATTCAAACACACATTTTAGACAATTGGACTGTCTTCTAAAAATGTTCTTAACTACTACAAATTGTAGATGTCAGCGGCAAAGGTCACATCATTACCAACTATATAACCTTGGCATACTTTTTTTTTCTGTGGGTTTTTTCAATTTATGACTAAGTAGTTGGTTATTTTAAACATATTAATATTTTTCACTTTTTACGCCATATGGGTCAATTCATATTATTATGACTCATTAAGCTCATGTGCTTGCGTTAAAACACGCAGTCCTCTTTTTTTGAATAGAAAATGTTTTATGAGCACATGTTATAAGGTATCTCATATAAACATTCTATACAAGAAAAATGTCATATACCCGAGGAGAATTTCAATGACAAACATAAAAACTATGTGGTGACCAAGCGAAAAATAAATGGGTCACTAAATCACCACATTATAAACTTAAATCACCATTTGACACTAATTACAGGTTATTAGATAATGGGTCATCAGATCATGGGTTATCAGATCACAAATTAATATATATAAAAGTTACTAAGTGGTGACCAAACAAAAAATAAATGGTAATTCTTATATAAGTAGTGGTCATTAATAACTTAAACTTAAATCACCATATAATAAACTTAAATCATCATTTGACACTAATCATGAATCATCAAATCATAAATTAATACACATGAAAGTTATTAAGTGGTGATCAAGAGAAAAATAAATAGTGATTCTTGTATAAGTAGTGGTGGTAAATGACTTGAGCTTAAATCGTCACATAATAAACTCAAATCACCACTAATATGTCACTAAATTATAAATAAAACTAACTCACATGATAACTAAATAAGTGGTGAATATGAAAAAAATAAATATGATTTTTTTGTAAGTTGTAATTAATAATTTGAGCTTAATTAATTGATGTCTTTAAAGACTTATCTGTTATACAAGTATCAGGTAATCATTTTGGACCGTTGATCAATTTTATATCAGAATCAACGACTCTAGATGCCTGTAGTATTGGATACTCCCAATGCTCTATAAAATTTTATGATCACAATAAGCTTTTTCAAAGTTCACCGCTGAATTAAAAATATACATCTTGCATATCATGCTCGTAAATTTATATAAACTCATTATTATATTCACTCCATCAAAATTTCTTAAAATTAACGTTAGTGTGAATATTGAATGAGTAGCTATAAGTTGTATATAAAAGGACTTCCCAAGATGTATCAACCGTAGTTAACTTTCTTTTGAATAGTGTATGCCTATGTTGTATATAAAATGACTTTGTAAAGAGAGATACAAACATGGTTCGTGTAATGAAACTTCAATGACAATGGACATTTAAAATACTTTTAAACGTTAGTGTGAATATTCAGTGAGTAGCTAAAAGTTGTATATAAAAGAACTTCCCAAGAGGTAACGACCATACTTAACTTTCTTTTTGAGTAGTGTATACCTAAGTTGTATACAAAAGGACTTTGTAAAGAGAGATACAAACATAGTCAACCCTATTTTCGTGTAATTAAACTTCAAAGACAATGGACGTTTAAAATACGGTATAGACTTTAAGTAACATTGTTTCTATCATGCAATCATGCATTATTATTAAAAATAGTATAACCCAATTTTCTTTTTTTTGGTCAATGAGAGTCCAATATATAAATACGCGTGACAAAACTCCAACGCGAATGTAAAATGACGGCCCTTAAAAGCTTTTGAAAAGTAAAAATAATTATCTCATATTTTTTTTATCACTTTTAACATCAATTAATAAAATATAAATTTATGATTAATTATATATATTAATTAATTAATATAATACTCATTAACTAACTTACATACATAATTAATCATAAATTTATATTTTATTAATTATTATAAAAAATGATGTAAAAAACATAATATGAAAAAATTAAAGTTGAAAAGTCAGAAATGGCAGCTGCACACACGCCAAAACAGTCACACAAACACCAAAACAGTTAAAAGAAGGAAAAATTCTTGTATATACACAGACGGCCATGACAGAAAGATACAAACCGTCACAATTCAACTGTAACAAAACATCACTGGGAAACTGGCACGGAAAGAAGTAGTGCCTACTTAGCAATTGCATGTTGCGACTATATGGCGTGCAAAATACTCCATTTTACTCCTTATAAATACCACATCCCTTAAGTTCATTGAAAAGAAACGAAAAAATAAGAACCCAATAATTTCTGAGAAAATATTGCAGATTAGAAGGGATGGGGATTGGGGAAATATGGTCACGACTAGGTTCAGTCATGGCTAGCATTATGTTTGTGTATGCCATGTTTGAGAAATTCTGCCCACCTCATCTTCGAAGATATGTTCGAAAATACACTCACAAATTCACAAGCCTTATCTACCCCTATATCCAAATTACCTTCCCTGAGTTCTCAGGGGAGCGCCTCAAGCGCAGTGAAGCTTTCACTGCCATCCAAACCTACCTCAGTGCAAACTCTTCTCAAAGAGCCAGAAGGCTTAAAGCTGAAGTGGTCAAGGATAGCCAGACCCCACTAGTGCTCAGCATGGACGACAATGAAGAGATCACAGATGAGTTCCAAGGTGTCAAAGTCTGGTGGGTTTCAAACCACACCTCCCTTAATACACAGTCATTTTCATTCTACCCTGCTTCAGATGAGAAGAGGTACTTAAGGCTCACCTTTCACAAGTGTTACCGTGATCTCATTACTGGTTCTTACATCAAACATGTCATGCAAGAAGGCAAGGAAATTGCAACGAGGAACAGGCAGCTGAAGCTGTACACTAACAATCCTAGCAATGGTTGGCATTATTACAAGAGTACCAAGTGGAGCCATATATTGTTTGAGCACCCTGCAAGGTTTGAGACTCTGGCTATGGATCCAAAGAAGAAGGAAGAGATTGTAAATGACCTTGTTAAGTTCAAAACAGGAAAAGAGTACTATGCCAAGATTGGGAAGGCTTGGAAGCGAGGGTATCTACTATATGGTCCTCCAGGTACTGGAAAATCTACCATGATAGCTGCCATGGCTAATTACATGAACTATGATGTGTATGATCTTGAATTGACAGCAGTGAAGGAAAACACGGAGCTAAAAAAGCTATTCATCGAAACAACGAATAAATCTATTATAGTGATTGAAGACATTGATTGCTCTCTTGATCTTACTGGCCAAAGGAAGAAGAAAAAAGAAAAGGATGAGGTGAGGATGACAAACCTAAAGATCCTATTAAGAAAGTACAAGAAGAAGAGGATAAGCGCAGTAAGGTAACTCTATCTGGGCTATTGAATTTTATTGATGGGATTTGGTCAGCATGTGGAGGAGAGAGAATCATCATTTTCACAACAAACTTTGTGGACAAACTTGATCCTGCTCTCATTAGGAGAGGAAGGATGGATAAGCACATAGAATTGTCCTATTGTAGCTATGAAGCTTTTAAGGTGCTTGCCAAGAACTACCTGGATATTGACTCCCACATATTGTTTCCCACTATTGAGAAGTTGTTGGGAGAGACCAATATGACACCAGCTGATGTTGCTGAGAATCTGATGCCTAAGTCAGTTACTGAAGATTTGGACACTTGCTTGCAGAATTTGATTAATTCTCTTGAGAAAGCCAAGGAAGAGGCCAATAAGAAGGCAGAGGAGGAAGCAAAGAAAAAAGCTGAGGACCAAAAAGAGCAGTTGAAGGCAGAGAAAGACAAAGAATAGTTG
The DNA here is from genome assembly GCA_029884595.1 of Ormosia semicastrata. Taxonomy (NCBI): domain Eukaryota; kingdom Viridiplantae; phylum Streptophyta; class Magnoliopsida; order Fabales; family Fabaceae; genus Ormosia; species Ormosia semicastrata. The sequence goes on along the minus strand of JAQQTO010000021.1, from coordinate 5,583,834 downwards.
GCTCAAGAGAAAGGCGTAAAAGATAATGAAAAATCTGCGGAAGGGGTGAAAGAGAATGGTATCGATCGTCCATTTGGATGAGGATTAATTTGAATATGAATGCTTTGTATCTTTTTTGCAAAATAATGGTTGTGTTATGCTGTTCAAATGCAGTTTTCACTGCTTTTCTTTCGTTTTAAAAGTAATAAATTGAATGTTTAGATTTGATGAATGATGAGGGCAAAAAAACAGCTTTTCTTTTTTAATTATTTTTCATCTTTCTTTTGATGTTTGGGTTTACATAAAAAAGCTGTTGCATATTTTCTTATGCTGTAAAACAACTTTTCTTCCTAAGCTGAAATTTGAACTAGTTAAAACCAAAATAATAACATTTTTAAATTATTCTATTTTTTTTATAACTTAATACGTAAAAATAATATGTTCTATGGAATTTAATTTATTTTCAGTGGGTGTAACTATGGTACTTGATGGATAAAGTACATAATTTTTTTTTTACAAAATAAAATACGTAAAGTAATAAGTTAGTTGAATCCTAAATCTATAGGAATCTTTTGAATATCAATATCCAACTTTATTTTTTATTTCTTCTTATTAAGTTCAAGTTTTTAATTTTGTTAACATTATCTTTAGTTGTTTAGTATTTAACAAATTTTTCTACTCACTTATGTCGTATATGAGTATTCAATCTTAGTCGAATCTTAAATTTATAAAAATCTTTTTAATAACAATATCTCACTCTATTTTTTATTTCTTTTTATTAAATCTAAATTTTTTTTTTTTAATATTATTATTGATTAATTTATTTATTTATTGAATTTTTTACATATATCTCTCTTCATTTAGTGACTCCTAAATTTACAAGAATCTTTATAATAATATGATCTTTTTTATTTTTTTATTTTTTCTTATTACATTTAATTTTTTAATTTTATTAATATTATCTTTTATTAATTAATTTTGTTGTGCTAACATATATCACTTTTTTGTCATTTAGGCACTGCTACTCTATATAAATTTATAATTTTAAATTACTTACTGCATCATCGATATGATACTTAAATATCCTAAACTGCGAACCAATGTTCTGAAAACTGAAGTGGTCATTAAACTAGTGGAAAGACTTATTCAAAGTTCAATGATTCCACCGTAGTAGAATTGAAATATAATTAAATATATATTTATACTTATATATATATTATAAATAGTCATTAAATAAATAATAAAGAATATATTTATATACTAGTTTATTACAATTTATTAAGATTTAAGAGTGATTAAAAATTAAAAATAATTATATTAATAGGATATGTAATAAGAGTTTTATGTTTTCTTTATATTTATGAAAATTAAATAAGATGATTATAATAAATATAATTGTAATGGAGACAATAACCAACAACTAGTGTTGGCACGTTACGAAACCTCGCTCTCTCTCTCTCTCTCTCTCGCGCCGTTAGGGTTGGAGAGTGGAGTGTAGTGTGTGGAGGCCGATCTCGTTCGTGAGTGTTGTGATCGTCTGGAGGCAGATTTTCAAAACCCATCCTTGCGATGGAGACAGGAAACAATAGTCCAGAGGAACATGAATCCTCACACGGAAGGATTATAGGTAGTGGCGTAGAACATGATAGAAGAGACGAACCTGGTGATGAGGAAGAAACCCTTGTTTTCTATAGCGATGAAGAAGTTGAGGAAGGTATCAAGAGCAGTGAGAAAAGTCTAATAGGTAAGCTGATTTCGACAAAGACAGTAAATAAGATGGGTCTTTATGCATCGTTGAAGAGCATATGGCAAAATCCAAAGGGTTTTTAAGATAGAGGAGATAGGAGAAAAACTCTTTTAGTTCTTCTTTGATGATATATGAAGTTGCAATGCTCTAAAAAAAAAGTTCGTTACTGCTTCAACGATGGAAATGCAATTGTGACCCTGGCCTGATGGTCTTTGATCATGTTTCAGTTTGGGTACAATTGTGGGGAATTCCAACACACTGTCGTACACAGGCCATAGGAAGGAAAATAGGTGTTACGTTAAGGGACATTATTCTAGCTGTGGATCTATTCCTTATTCAAGGAATAGCGGTGAATGCCTTAGCTTTACTGATCAATGGAAGAAGGAGGTAGACAAATCAAAGGGCAAGGCAACATAAACCCTTTTTGAAGAAATTATCTTCGCTAATTGTCTCGGATGTGGGTAGAAACAAGGGGAAGCACAAAGCTGAGAATGACTTAAGCATAAAGGAGAAAGAAGCCATAATGGTGTCGAAGATTATCCCTAAAGATGTCAGTAATCCCACTACTAAGGAGCTAACGAGGATAGACAAAAGGGATGACAAGTAGAATTGCCATACTAGAAAACTTTTAAAGTTTAAAAGACTGGCCAGCAAAATAAAATCCCAAAATTGTCCACATGCCATGGATAGTCTTTGGTGATTTTAACGAAGTGTTGGGGGCAGTCTGAGAAGCAAGGGGGCAATATGGTATCACACTCTCAAACCCAAGATTTTTGTGAGGCTATCCAAATAAATGAGCTTTATGACTTGGCTTCGTGAGGCATGCTTTTACTTGGACAAATGAACAGGCAGGAGATAGGAATATTCAAGAAAGCCTAGACAGGGCCTTGGCCACTAAGGAGTTGCATGACAACTTTCCAAAAGCAGAAGTGTCGCACCTCCAAAGGTATAAATCTGACCACAGTCCTCTTTTGGGGAATATTTCGGGCCAGAAAACAATAAACGCAAAAGGTTCACATTTATAGGTTTGATGAGATATGGTTATATGAGTTGTAATATTCTTAACATTAATAACGTATATATATTTTTTTACATTTTTTTAATATTATTTATTATATTTATTTATTATTATTATTTTTATTAAATTTAATATTTTTAAAAAATATCAATAATATATATACTTTTAAAAAAAATGTATGATAATTTTTTCTTTATATGACCTATCATGTAAAGCGGTAGTGGAAAATTGTTGGTCAAAAGAGGGAGCTCCCATACTTGAAAAAATTGTAATGTGTGGATCTTATCTTGACACTTGGGGTGAGGGAACTTTTGGCTATATTCCAAAGAGAATCTCTCAAAAAGAGAAGTAGCTTGCACGCCTCAACGAAATGGTCCAAGCAAAAGAAACTTTCCAGGAAATAAAAAATTTGAAAAAGAACTAGATGAATTACTTAGAGAAGAGGAAGTGTGGTGGGCCGTGAAAATAAATTTGTTTCAATAGTTTAATACGTTAAATTTTGATGATAATAAATATAAAATAAAAATAATAATATTTATATTACATAAATGTGTTTATTGATATATATTATATCATGTATGATTATGTATTTTATCTAATTATATTTTACTTAATAATTATGTAATGAGATATATGTGTAGTATTCTTTATATAATATATCCAATAATACTTTATATGAATAATAATGAGTTAATATTATATTTGACTCTATTTAAATAAAATTGTGTAAAATATTCTTTATTGCATCCTATATAAAGCATATGAAGATATTGAATTATGAATTTGGATTAAGTATGTTTGTTTAAGTGAACAATACTTTGTAGGATAGTCCAAGTACCAAGAGTGAGTATTGTAATAAAAAAAAAATAAAAGATCATGAAGGTTTTGATAATAACAAAGTTAAGCCAAAGACTAAGTCCAAAGGAAGATTAAATGGTATAGTTTATAGGACTTTGATCTTTATGTGATAAGCTTTTTAGATATCTTAAATATGTTTTTAAATCTTTACAAATGATTCTTACTAGCTAAAATGCCCAACAAACATGTTTTGAAAAGTTAGTCATGGTGGTAGTTAAAAATTATGAAAAATAGTCAAGTTTGAGTTTTGAAAAGCTGATATTTTGTTACTCTTTTGATAATAACTTTCAAAATACTTTGATTTTTATTATGAAATTGTTTTGTATAAAAATATACTCAAAGATCTTTTCAATGAATGGTCATTTGTTTAAAACAGATGAGAAATGAAGAAGTTATGAGTGTTTAAAGTTATTTTCCAAACATCAGAATGTTATAAACACATATATACGTTTTTAGCAAACAGAAACTTGGTAATCGATTACAAAGGTATGATAATCGATTGCCATGACTCTGAAAGTCAGCAATGGCTATTTTCTATACATTTAATGCTGAAATAAATTACTCCCACTGGCTCTTTTTCTTAGAACTCTATAAATACAAGGTTTTGGCACATCTTTTACACACAACCAACAACCTAAAACACATTTCATATGCTTTAATTCATGAATTATCCCTTTCATTTTCTTGTGCTCTATTTTTGTGAAAGTTTAAAATATTTTTGAGAAGCTTCATAGGACTTCAATTTGCATTATCTACTCTTATGAGAGTTTTTTTTTATCTATACTTTGATTCTTTATAAAGAAGGTGAGACATCCCTCAAAGCATTGTAAGAGTGAGGTATCCCTAGTTGTTGAGATTCAAGCACAAAGGGTGAGCATCCAAGATGTGAAGAGTGCTCTAAGTTATAAAGGTTTCAAGTACATGTTCAAATTTGAAGTGATAGTAAAAAATCTCAAATGGTTTACTTGAAGACTTAATGTAGGCCATAAAAATGGTTAGCGGTTGAATCAGGATAAATTATTGTGTTTGTTGTTCTTAACTCTATCTCCATTATATTTGCACTATAATTATATATATGCTTGAGTTAAACTTGATATCTAACTTATTTGTTTAATTTATCTTATGAATCATGTTGTATTTGAGTAATCTCTAATAATTGTACCTTTGTTATGCATGTTCTGTTACATTTATCAATTAAGTACTTCAAAATATTTATTTTCTCAATGGTGTTTTAAAAATGTGTAATTATTCAATTCATATATTCTCTTGAGTAATGGTTGTCATGGCTAACAGGCCCAACAATCTAGAGCAAATTGGCTTAAACATGGAGATTGAAACACTAAATTTTTTCATGGAAAAGCCTCATAGAGAAAAGAAAGAAATTGGGTTGACTCAATAAGAGATTATGTGGCCAGAGCATATGGAGAGAAGGATGAAATAGCAACTATAATGACATCATACCTAATTAATGACATAATTTATCTAAAATAATATGATCTATTCAAACATAAATTATTTAATATAGTATGAACTATTTAATTCTTAGATCACAAAAATAATGAAACTATTGCACAATCCATATCTATGACTACAAGAATTAAGCATGTAATTAAAAGATCAATTTAAATTTACTAATTGACTATAAGATAATCAATAAAAATAAATTAAATAATAATTAAAGATCAATAATTATCAATATTGTATAATTATAGTATAAAAAAATATCTCAAACAAAGTTAAATAATCTAAAACAAAAGTTAGAATTTCATCTTAGTTCTAGAAAAATTGATTTAGCTACTCATTACAAGTATAACAAACACAAAGAGAGAAGAAAAACCCATGAAAGATAGAAGAAATTGCTACTGCACATCGTTCTCATTCTTCTCAGCTGCATTGTTCTCTGTCTTCTGCAACTCTGATTCGGCGCTCCCCCTAATTGCCGCTCACCCCCCTTCTATATGGGTAGTCACTTCAATTTATATTGCAATTTGCAAGTCATGACTCTGCACAGCCTCCCTTAAGTTGGAATTCTGATGTAGTGCATCGTTTCACTAATGCCAACTTGAGTCAACAAACTTCAATTTAATTAGACCGTGTAATTTGTGGCAGCCCAACGTCTCGCTTCCTTTTGTTATTTATTGCTAATTGACAATTGCTCTTCTTATCTTGCATGGGCCCACCACTTGTTAGCTTAATAGGAGACGTGGGCTAAGCTTCAAGGTCAATAAAATTCAAATGGTTTCAAAGTGTTTTCAAATAGAAATCCCATGTGACCACACTTGCTGCCTTGGTTTAATTATCCATGACTATAGGACACTTGGGCAACATCCTCTATCAAATGATCTTTGGACTCAAGTAAAGCATCAAACCATCTTAGTGTATTGCCTATAATTTATCACAAAAAACTCAATAATTAACTATTTTAAAGAAATTAATAAACATGTGATAAATTATTATAATTATTTATATCAAAATGTAATAATGCCTATATTTTTGTATAAAAATATGAATAATTAGGCTATTATCTATTAGGACCATGATATGTATATTTGTATAAAAGATATTTAAATAGATTTGTTTTCACACCATCCTCCATAGTTGATTTCACACTAACAAATAAAGGTCATAGGATAAATCTGTGCAAAAAATGGATTATGGTAATAAATTATCATTTCCCTCATGATACAATTTGTAATAACCTTTTGTCACTTGCCAAGGCTATCATCCAATTATGGAGTTACGATAAGAGTTTGGAGATGCTTATGACTGATAAGGAACTCATCACTGTGAATGCGATTCAAATCATCAACGTAAGATATTACTTTGTCTCATACTTATGGAGAAGGCAATTGTTGTTCAGATTGAATGGCAAATAGGGCTCTCAATCATGATTCCAACCTTTAAATTTGGAATTCTTCATCGAGAGTGTTAAGAGCCTCACATCATTTGTCTTAATCTTTCAGGTGCGATTTATATATCTGTTAGGTCACTTCACTTAATATCAATTAATTTTAAGTTAGAATCTCATATGGTATCAGAGTCAAGATCTCATTTCCCTATCCTACTTCGCTAGGCTTCTCTTACCTACTTCGCTAGGCTCGCCTATTTCATCCAAGCATCTATAGAAGGGGGTGTTAAGAGTCTCACATCGTCTATTTTTTCAAATCTTTTAGGTGGATTTTTTTTTTGCAAGTTTTTTGCCATGTGCTATCTCTATGATTTTTTTTTGGTTTAGTTTCATTCCTTCCAGCTGGGCCTTTGCCTTTTCTATGTAATAAAAAAAATCTATAAATAAAACAAAAGAGAAAATTATAATAAGTCATAGAGCCTTCTCAATATAGGTTAACATGCTTATTTAAATTTTATATATTTGACCCGTTTAGGTATTGCACAATAGAAGAAAATAATATAATAATTAATAAAATTTTTACAATTTTTTATGAATTAGAACCATTTTTAAAAATAAAAATAACTATATATATAAGATTAAATTTTTTCTCCCTTTTCTTTTTTTTTGGTGAATTCCCCCCCCTCTTTTTTTTATTGTAGCGCATCAATCAACTTATCTAATATGTTGTTTTGTCTATTGCACATGTATGTGATTGAACTTCTTGGGTCTTAGTATAGGTATGATACACATGGATCTTGCTTCCTTATAAAATTATTTGTTTCTTAGTTTTAGTTTTCAGTATTTAATGGCAATAGTGTGCTACATGATATGACTAGACTATAAATTAATATACATATAAATAAATGGGAAAAGTGAACTAAGCCACACTAAACTTTAGGACTTTTGCAAATGGTCGCCTTTAACTCTAAATTATCCCAATTGAACCTTAAAGTTTCACGAATGTTCTAACACGTCCTTCCGTCAAGTGTCTGTTAACTCTCGAACGTAAATCAATGTTTATGTAATATATAAGCAATATTTAAGAACTTAGTTTGTCATGTTTATTAAATATTTTTAACGAAAATAAAATTAAAAAAAAAGGAAATGATTGGGGATCTCTTTCTCTGTTGATCGCATCCCAGATGCTAGTTTACCACTCTCTTCCACCACCTCCATACAAGAAGCCTTACAAGTAAAAGTTCCCTCTTCCACCTCTTGTTCATTACCCTCCTCCACCACCTCATCTCCAATAAAAGTCAAATCGTGTCGGAATTGGACGGAGGCTTAGTGCTGGAACATTTGAGTCACATCTCATGGGCATTAATGTGACCAGTTTGAGGCGAATTGGAATCGGTCATCTTCACCCGAGTTTTGTAGTGGAATCTCTTTCTAATTTCACACTCTTAGCCTCCGTCAAAACTTCTAGGTTCATGCTCAATGGGGCCATTCCTGAGTTGTATGGTCAATATCTTAGCGTGCTCCAAGAGCTCAACCTAAGAGCTAACTAGATAACTAGTTTGAGTTCTTATTTAATTGGGGGTTTGAGTGTGTTGATGTCTTTGTTCCTTTCATAGAATAGTCTCACTGGTAGAATGTCTTCAACTTTGAGATTGTTATTTAAGCTACCACTTATTGATCGCTTTAGAAATTTACTTTCAAGACCAGTACCTAACTCTTTCTCTAATCTTGGTAATCTAACATGGCTTGATCTTTTTTGCTAATTCCTTATCTAAGTATATTCTACTTGAACTAGGTGAACTTTCAAATCTGCAAATTTTGAACCTTTCTGACAATCAACTCACTGCTTCAATATCCCCACTCAACTAGGTAACCTTTCCAAGTTGGTTAAGCTTGATCTTAATATGAATTCTGTGTAGGTCATTGTTGGATAGTTTGTTTTATAGCTTTTTGACATTCAAGTTCTCATTCTCGGTAAGAATGAATGATAACCATTGATGAGGGAGTACCCCACTTCGAATGCAACAGATGTGATGGTGGAGAAAGAGGACCATGTTCTAATTCACTTTTTTCTTCATTTAAGATATTTAAAAATTAGGATGAAATAATATTTAAATATTAAATAAATTAGTGGTTAAGATTCTATATAGATGGAAGGTTAAGATTGATTTACCTTTAGGAAGTTAACAAACACTTGATGAAAGAACCTATTGGAACAATAATAAAAGTTTAAGGACCAATTAGGATAACTTTAGAGTTTAGGATGACTATTTGTAAAAGGCCTAAAGTTCAAGGTGGCTTGGTGCACATTTTCCTAAATAAATTAAAATTTTGTGGAGTGTGAATAGACAAAGATTAATATACTTAATTAAAATTGACTTTGATAAAGAAAAAGTATTTAGGTGAGGATAATTTAGGAAATCAAGATTTAAGTTCTTAGTGGGAAGTGTGGATAGGCAATTGGTAGTGCTAATAGCCCACCCATTTACTATCTTCTACTTTTTTGCAAGTGTCTATCATCTGTATTTATGTATTACTCCAAAGGGTGATTAGAAAAGAAATGTTATTTGTGCATCTTTTTTCTGCATTAAACCTTTACACCTTTCCTCTTGGAAAAAGAAAGAGAGTGTGTAAGTGTTGAAAAATGTGTTTCCCTCATTCTTTTTGCTTAAAGAAGAAGGTGTAATGCTTTGATGTGAAAAAATTGTGCAAATAACACAACTCTACTTAAAATGTAGTGCCACATCATTCATGCACCATTCGTATAAACAAATTTCATAACATTCAATATTATTCTTTTTGAAAATGCTAATTAATATGAATTATAAAATGGTTATGAATGAGAATGTTGAATAATTCAAGCAAGTCCTACATTTTATATGAATTAACTTGGACCCTACAATCTTTTTAATTTATGCTTAACAAATGCTGTCACATCATTTGTGCACCATTCTTACAAACAGCTTTCCTAACATTTAGCACTACTCTTTCTCTTTTAGGCCTTTGCCCCTGTCTATCATAAACAAAAAAAAAACAAAGAAAAAGAAACAAAAGGTAGGGAAAAAAAGGAAATATCTTTGATGATCAACAGGATTTTCATGCGAGATTCTTGCTGAGGTCAAATGATCATTTAAATAGATTGAAGGGACACGGTCCTCTGCGGTATTAAGGAGTCATATAATAATGGTTTTAGTATTAGGAAAAGGTATCGTGCAACTTAACAAGTGGTAAGAAAATGTTTAGTTGATGTAAACAGAATACAACTTTTCTTTACATTATAAAAGTGATAAAATCATTTTTATTTGGTTACATATAGTTGTGGAAAACTATAGGTAAAACTCTCAAGTTTGTCTATGTCTTGATTCTCTTCTTTTCTCTCTTTCTACTTGTCACCAACCATGAGTAAGCCTATTTCTCCTCCTTTTTCATTTTCCTTTTAGATATACTTTCATTCCTTTTCGTTAACATTCCTTCATTTCTACATTACACCGCAGAATCAATCAAATGTCTGACTATCAGTCTTATTGCTTTAATTTTCAGAAACTTGGGTTATCAAATTTATGTGTTACTGTGTGTAATAGTTAAGTTGAATAATGGTTTTACATTAATTTTGCATCTATAATTTATTTGTATGCCATAAAGTTGTTACTCTTATTATTTCTCTCAAAGTTCATGTTAAATTCCTGTGACCTTTCAATTTCTATGACAACCTTGGAAGAGTATTAGATTACAATTTGTAAGTGCTTTGACCTTTGTTTGCCTCTAGGAGATATGGACAACAACAACCTGACTAAATATTTGTAATTAACAACTTCAATTAATAAAGACAATATGATTATGTAACAATTTCTAAAGTAATCATTTATTTTACTTTTGCATTTAGCTTAAGAATGATGGGTAAAAATTAGTGAAAAAAGTATTTGTATATATTCAAAAAGTCATTGGAAGGAGATGAAGTATAATGAATGGAAATAAATGTAAGGTAACATGATTATATACTTAAACATGTCAAATGAAGATGAGAGGATGATTTTTCATATATGCTTTTTTTGTTGAGATTGGTTATTTTAAGATGTAACTAAACTACATGAGAGAGGTTGACAGACAAAATACTAAGAATTGGATAAAGAATGTAATAGACGAGTTCTTCAATATGATTCTCCACCAGTACAGCACTCTCAGCCCTCTCCAGGTATACTTGTAGGATAATCTTTTTAATTATTATTAACTCGTGATTTATATAAATGTAATATATACGTGTTTTTTATATATAATTATATTAGGTGCAACTTCACCATCGCCCATCGACTAGTGCGGCCTACCAAATTGTCTAGTCCATTGACCGTTGGAGGCGCATCGACTTCGTCTCCCCACCCCTCATCCGACCCGCGATTTCTATGCCACCCCCTGACCCACCCACTAGCGGCCGAATGTGGTGCCTTCATGTGGAGAATCCAATGCGTAAACAGATAGCGGGAACTTATATATGTGGCGCTGTTCTCAACCGTAAGTACTAGTGACATATTATCTTTTATTACATGTATTTACTTTCGATAACTTATATTATCTTATTGTACTACAGGAGGAGGTTTCTACCGTCGAGGGTGACACGTGACATTATGTACAATGTCATGACACGGATGCCCTGCTCCGGCTAATACGTGGCGAGTTATCCAAGATGAAGGAAATACTATTTACTGACTTCATAGTAAGTAATTGTGTTTCTATAGGATTATATATTATACGTTTATTGGAAAATAAATATAGATACTTATCCTTTGCGTAGGCTAAGCATCGGTTCACATCTGATGCTGATCGCAGCATGGCGAGAACTGTCTGGGAACGGACTATCTTAGACCGTTATCCAGACCATTTGAACAAAGCACGAGATAAGGCCTTTGAGCGGGCGAATTCAAACAACTTAGCTTATATTAAGGGCCATGGGCCCAGAGGAATGAGGACGGAAGTGTGGGATGGCTTGGTCGACATTTGGCTGACAGATAAATGGATGACGAGGTCTGCAAATGCCCAGAAGGAACAGAGCCATGCCTGATGCCTTGAAGCATACAGGCAGGTCGATAAGCTTTGGTCAACACAAGAGCAAGATGGTAATATAACTTCCTCATTTAAAGTTTTAATGATAAGCATCTGTGTATGAACATGTTGTAATTACTTGAGTTATTTGCCTATCTTGAGTATGACATAGTATTTTAGAGGGATTACCTTACTTTTGATATATTTTTATTATATAATATTCTTCTATATGCGATTACAGAGGCAGAGTTAAAGCATCGTTTCTTACAGAGATCTGATGCAAAAGTTCATAAGAAGAAAGACGGAAGCTATGTTTAAGCGCTCGAGGAATTTTATTGTAAGTGTTTTGTTCCTATTCACCACCATATATATTTTAGATTGTTCATTTTTTTGTTAATATTTTTCTTGTTTTGTTAATTTTAGGAGTCATATGACACCGCAATGACAAAAAATATGGAGAAAACTCTTCCTCTCACCCTATGGTTGACCCGCAGGTCCGTTGGATGCGGCGGTCCCAACAAGAAGGGACGTGTGCATGCATAGGTAACACTTGCACATTGGTAATAACACCAGGCCAACTTCATCCTCCTCGGTTGCATGGGTCCTTCCCACTCTACACCGTTAACACAAGACATATCTGAAGTCAGAAACAAAGAATGGTCGCAATGATGGCTTCGTTTGTCCAGAGTCAACTTGTCCCTATGTTGGCGCCCTTCCAATCGTTTCTATCTACGATCGGATCAACAAATGTTGCTCCATAACCACCATCACAAGATTTAGGCAGGGAGGATCGAGAGGAAGACGAAGACGAAGACGAAGACGAAGAAAATTTAGACTGATTACTTTTTTTTATTCTTATTGTTACATTTGTATAACTTTCCATTGATTGATTATTTGTATAATAACATTATTGGATTATTTTTAATAAGTTTTTTGTTGTACCATTTTATAATTATTGGATTGTTGATTCTTGGATTTCTGTTTGTTGGATTGTGGTTTGATATGCGAGGTTTTAGGGAAAGTTATATATATAAACAGGTTATTAAAAAAATTTAGCTAATTAGCGAGGGATTAGCGAGGGATTAGCGACAGAAAACTCACATTGTAAATAGCGAGGGATTAGCGAGATAATAGCGAGTAAAAAATTAGTGAGGGATTAGCGAGCAAATGGCGAGGGAAAATTTAGCGAGGCATTAGCGAGCAAATAGCGAGGGAAAATTTAGCGAGGCATTAGCGAGAAAATAGCGACTGAATTCTACAGACAATTAGCGAGGGATTACCGAGGGATTAGCGAGGGAATTTAGAGACGGATTACCGAGGGAATAGAGACGGAATTAATAGAGAGGGAAGAGCGAGGGAATAGCAAAGGAAATTGACAAAATTAGTAAATAATTTAGCGAACGAATAGCGAGGGAAATTCAGTCGCCATTTTGCGAGGGAATATTAGCGAGGGATTAAAGAGGGATTAGCGAGGGAAATAAATTTTCTAGAGACGAATTAGAGAGGGAATACTTTCCCTCGCTAATTAGCGATGAAAAAAAAGCGAGGAAACTTTCCCTCGCTAATCCTCTCTAATCCCTCGCTGATAATATTAGCGAGGGATTAGAGAGGGATTAGCGAGGGAAATTTCCCTCGCTGTTTGCTTAATTTCTTGTAGTGATTCTTAAACCCTTATTTACAAAAATGTTGAATATTTTAACCTTTTTCTCTCTCTTTCTCTAGCCGGCTGAACTGTCTCCTTCCAATTGACTATTCTCTCTCTGTGTTGGTGCATCACGTCACTTGCTGTAGGAGAAGCTAAAAATGAGTGACCGAGTTTCCTTATAAAACGATTGTCAAGCCCTAATTCAAACACACATTTTAGAGAATTGGACTGTCTTCTAAAAATGTTCTTAACTACTACAAATTGTAGATGTCAGCGGCAAAGGTCACATCATTACCAACTATATAACCTTGGCATACTTTTTTTTTCTGTGGGTTTTTTCAATTTATGACTAAGTAGTTGGTTATTTTAAACATATTAATATTTTTCACTTTTTACGCCATATGGGTCAATTCATATTATTATGACTCATTAAGCTCATGTGCTTGCGTTAAAACACGCAGTCCTCTTTTTTTGAATAGAAAATGTTTTATGAGCACATGTTATAAGGTATCTCATATAAACATTCTATGCAAGAAAAATGTCATATACCCGAGGAGAATTTCAATGACAAACATAAAAACTATGTGGTGACCAAGCGAAAAATAAATGGGTCACTAAATCACCACATTATAAACTTAAATCACCATTTGACACTAATTACAGGTTACTAGATAATGGGTCATCAGATCATGGGTTATCAAATCACAAATTAATACACATAAAAGTTACTAAGTGGTGACCAAGCAAAAAATAAATGGTAATTCTTATATAAGTAGTGGTCATTAATAACTTAAACTTAAATCACCATATAATAAACTTAAATCATCATTTGACTCTAATTGTGAATCATCAAATTATAAATTAATACACATGAAAGTTACTAAGTGGTGATCAAGAGAAAAATAAATAGTGATTCTTGTATAAGTAGCGGTGGTAAATGATTTGAGCTTAAATCACCACATAATAAATTCAAATCACCATTTTCATCACTAATATGTCACTAAATTATAAATAAAACTAACTTACATGATAACTAAATAAGTGGTGAATATGAAAAAAATAAATAAGATTTTTGTGTAAGTTGTAATTAATAATTTGAGCTTAATTAATTGATGTCTTTAAAGACTTATCTGTTATACAAGTATCAGATAATCATTTTGGACCGTCGATCAATTTCAAATCAGAATCAACGACTCTAGATGCCTGTAGTATTGGATACTCCCAATGCTCCATAAAATTTTATGATCACAATAAGCTTTTTCAAAGTTCACCGCTGAATTAAAAATATACATCTTGCATATCATGCTCGTAAATTTATATAAACTCATTATTATATTCACTCCATCAAAATTTCTTAAAATTAACGTTAGTGTGAATATTGAATGAGTAGCTATAAGTTGTATATAAAAGGACTTCCCAAGATGTATCAACCGTAGTTAACTTTCTTTTGAATAGTGTATGCCTATGTTGTATATAAAAGGACTTTGTAAAGAGAGATACAAACATGGTTCGTGTAATGAAACTTCAATGACAATGGACGTTTAAAATACTTTTAAACGTTAGTGTGAATATTCAGTGAGTAGCTAAAAGTTGTATATAAAAGAACTTCCCAAGAGGTAACGACCATACTTAACTTTCTTTTTGAGTAGTGTATACCTAAGTTGTATACAAAAGGACTTTGTAAAGAGAGATACAAACATAGTCAACCCTATTTTCGTGTAATTAAACTTCAAAGACAATGGACGTTTAAAATACGGTATAGACTTTAAGTAACATTGTTTTTATCATGCAATCATGCATTATTATTAAAAATAGTATAACCCAATTTTCTTTTTTTTGGTCAATGAGAGTCCAATATATAAATACGCGTGACAAAACTCCAACGCGAATGTAAAATGACGGCCCTTAAAAGCTTTTGAAAAGTAAAAATAATTATCTCATATTTTTTTATATCACTTTTAACATCAATTAATGAAATATAAATTTATGATTAATTATATATATTAATTAATTAATATAATACTCATTAATTAACTTACATACATAATTAATCATAAATTTATATTTCATTAATTATTATAAAAAATGATGTAAAAAAATAATATGAAAAAATTAAAGTTGAAAAGTCAGAAATGGCAGCTGCACACACGCCAAAACAGCCACACAAACACCAAAACAGTTAAAAGAAGGAAAAATTCTTGTATATACACAGACGGCCATGACAGAAAGATACAAACCGTCACAATTCAACTGTAACAAAACATCACTGGGAAACTGGCACGGAAAGAAGTAGTGCCTACTTAGCAATTGCATGTTGCGACTATATGGCGTGCAAAATACTCCATTTTACTCCTTATAAATACCACATCCCTTAAGTTCATTGAAAAGAAACGAAAAAATAAGAACCCAATAATTTCTGAGAAAATATTGCAGATTAGAAGGGATGGGGATTGGGGAAATATGGTCACGACTAGGTTCAGTCATGGCTAGCATTATGTTTGTGTATGCCATGTTTGAGCAATTCTGCCCACCTCATCTTCGAAGATATGTTCGAAAATACACTCACAAATTCACAAGCCTTATCTACCCCTATATCCAAATTACCTTCCCTGAGTTCTCAGGGGAGCGCCTCAAGCGCAGTGAAGCTTTCACTGCCATCCAAACCTACCTCAGTGCAAACTCTTCTCAAAGAGCCAGAAGGCTTAAAGCTGAAGTGGTCAAGGATAGCCAGACCCCACTAGTGCTCAGCATGGACGACAATGAAGAGATCACAGATGAGTTCCAAGGTGTCAAAGTCTGGTGGGTTTCAAACCACTCCTCCCTTAAAACACAGTCATTTTCATTCTACCCTGCTTCAGATGAGAAGAGGTACTTAAGGCTCACCTTTCACAAGTGTTACCGTGATCTCATTACTGGTTCTTACATCCAACATGTCTTGCAAGAAGGCAAGGAAATTGCAACGAGGAACAGGCAGCTGAAGCTGTACACTAACAACCCTAGCAATGGTTGGCATTATTACAAGAGTACCAAGTGGAGCCATATATTGTTTGAGCACCCTGCAAGGTTTGAGACTCTGGCTATGGATCCAAAGAAGAAGGAAGAGATTGTAAATGACCTTGTTAAGTTCAAAACAGGAAAAGAGTACTATGCCAAGATTGGGAAGGCTTGGAAGCGAGGGTATCTACTATATGGTCCTCCAGGTACTGGAAAATCTACCATGATAGCTGCCATGGCTAATTTCATGAACTATGATGTGTATGATCTTTGTTGAGAAATGATCCAAAATATGGTAACTGTTTCAGCTATAATTTAGGAAAATCTAAATCTGCCACCAGTCTGTTAGTTAGGTTGTTTATATGCATTTAAGTTGTATTCTGATTTTTCTTTCCAATATTTGCACGTTAGTTCCCACTCTCAATTAGTGGGAGTTGGTTTTCTTTTTCAGTTATGTAAAATGCCTATTTAAAGGCTTTATTTGTGATTCAATAAAATGTGGCAGACTATCTTATTCAAACACTGTGTGTTTGTTTTTAATCGTCTTTTTATTTCTCTTAAGTTCCAACAATTGGTATCGAGCAAGGTTTCTTTTTTTTTTTTTTTTTTTTTTTCAACCTAGGTGTACGATAGAGTGAGTGAAACACGTGAGGAAAGATAAGTGAAACATCTATAGTTCCATTTAATGGCGTGCAGTGGGTCCTCAACTTCCCATCCATTCCCGTGTTCAATGGGGATAAATACACCTTCAGTGTCAAAATGAAGACACTATTCAAATCGCAAGATCTCAGCTTGTTGAGGAAGGTGTGCCCGAACCAGATGAAGCTGCTAGATTGAGAGAAAATAAGAAGAAGGATGCAAAAGCACTTTTCTTCCTTCAACAAGGTGTTCATGATGATATATTTCCTAGAATCATGGGGGCAACTACTTCTAAGGAAGCATGGCGAGATCCTGCAGAAGGAGTTTCAAGGTGATAGCAAAGTCATGGTCATAAATTGCGATGCTCGACGTGAATTTGAGATCTGCAATGATGAGGAGAAATGAATCAGTTCAAGATTTCCTTTCGAGAGTTTCAGCATTAGTGAGTCAAATGCGTATTTATGGTGAACAATGTAGTGATCAAATTGTTGTGGCTAAGGTGCTAAGGAGTTTAACACCTCAATATGATCACGTGGTAGCAGCTATTGAGGAGTCAAAGGATCTTACTACTTTCACCTTTGATGAGTTAATGGGTTCGTTGCAAGCCCATGAAGCAAGAATTAATCGACCCACTGAACAAGATGTGGAGAAGGCATTTCACATAAAGGGGAGTTTTCAACAGCACAAGGGTTCAAGCGTGGTGGTGAAACAACTTGGAGAGGAGGAAGAAGTGCAGGTCGAGGACGTGGAAGAGGTCGAGGCCAAGGTGTTCAATGTTTCAATTGCAGAGGCTATGGTCATATCCAAGCAAACTGCAGGTCAAGACAGAATCAAGCAAATTACATAGAGGAAGCTGAAAATGAAGAGGGAGAAGATGATGATCACAAGTTGTTCATGGCAATCGTGGAAGAGGACTTGGATAAGCAACATATTTGGTTCCTGGACGCTGGTGCTCAAACCATATGACATGTATCAAAACCCTGTTTGAAGAGTTGGATGAAAGCTACAAGAAAGAAGTAAGGCTTGGTGACAACAAACGAATTCAGATTGAAGGAAAAGGCACGGTTGCAATACAAAACAACAATGGTAAAATGAACTATCTTTGCAATGTATTCTTTGTCCCATGTTTGTCTCAAAGTCTATTAAGTGTTGGACAATTGATTGCAAGTGGATATATGGTGGTGTTTGATGATTCTGCATGCCTAATTAGAAGCAAGAAAACAGGTGACGAAGTGATAAAAGCTAGCATGACTAAGAACAAATTGTTTCCTATGGACTTTTCCAATTTGGAAAGCTGTGTGATGATAGCAAAAGAAGATGAAGAAACAAGGCTCTGGCACAAGAGATATGGACATCTCAACTTCAAAAGCTTAAAGTTACTGCAACAAAAAGAAATGGTGAGAGGAATTCCAAAGCTAGAAACATTGGACGTTTGTGAAGCTTGCATCTATGGAAAGCAAAGTAAGAAGTCCTTTCCCACAGAGAAGGCATGGAGGGCATCAAGCAATCTAGAGCTGATCCATGCAGACCTGTGTGGACCAATGAAGACAAAAACATTTGGTGGAAGTCATTTTTTTGCTCTTAACAGATGATCATAGTAGAATGAGTTGGGTGCATTTCTGCAAAACAAAGTCAAGCACTTGAAGCCTTCAAAAAATTTAAACTTCTAGTTGAAAAGCAAAGTGGCCAGCATATCAAGGTGGTGAGAACAGATCGAGGGGGAGAATTTACTTCACATGCATTCAACATTTTTTGTGAAGATCATGGCATTCACCGAGAACTTACAGCACCATACACCCCAGAACAAAATGGTGTAGCGGAGAGGAAAAATCGCACTGTGATAGAGATGGCACGAAGCATGATTCAAGAAAAGGGGCTGCCAACAAAATTTTGGGGAGAAGCAATACAAAATGCAGGTATATCTCCAATATTTCACCAACAAAAGCGCCTCCAAATCGACCCCATATGAAGTATGGACTGGTGTAAAACCTGGGGTAAGTCACTTAAAAGTTTTTGGCTGTGTTGCTTATACTTTAATTGCTTCACAAATTCGCAGCAAACTAGATAGAAAAGCCATAAAGTGTGTTTTTGTTGGATATTCAACTAGTTCCAAAGCCTATAAGTTGTACAATCCCACAAGTGGGAAGATCATTATTAGTAGAAATGTAATTTTTAATGAGGAAGGAGGATGGACTTGGAAAGAAGACAGCAAAGGAGGAATCCAACTTGAAGAATTAGCCATAGAAGATGAGCAATCTAATGATGAAGAAGAGCAAAATGATGGTGAAAATTTACTTCAAACTCCACCCAACACTCCAGGAAGCTCAAATGCATCTACATCAACAACGACTCCAACAAGTAGTGAGACAGCCACTGATTCATCTGATGAGGTGGGGCCACAAGGTTACAGACCCTTAAGAGATATTTATGAGGCAACACAAGCCTTATTTGTAGCTGATCCCAACTGCTTTGAGGAAGCAATCACAAAAACTGAATGGAAGAAGGCTATGGAAGAAGAATTAAAGGCAATAGAAAAGAATGAAACATGGGAGCTGGTGGATTTACCCAACAATAAGAAGGCCATTGGAGTAAAATGGATATTCAGAACCAAGTATAATGCAGATGGGAGCATACAAAAGCATAAAGCTAGGCTGGTGGCAAAGGGCTATGCACAACAATATGGAGTTGATTATGAAGATACATTTTCTCCAGTTGCTCGATTTGAAACAGTAAGAACCTTCTTAGTCAAGTTCTTTGCACAATTAAATTGGAAAGTGTATCAATTTGATGTCAAATCAGCCTTTCTCAATGGTGAGCTAGAAGAAGAAGTGTATATAATGCAGACTGCTGGATTTGTAGTTCAAAATAAGGAAGAAAAGGTGTACAAGCTAAAAAAGCTCTCTATGGGTTGAAACAAGCCCCTAGAGCATGGTATGGAAAAATCAACTCCTACTTCATTGATAATGGATTCAGCAGAAGCAAAAGTGAGCCTACACTCTATATTAAGAAGGAAGGTAAAGATATCCTGTTCGTAAGTCTTTATGTTGATGATATGATTTACATGGGCTCATCATCCGTCATTATTGGAAAATTTCAATCAAGCATGAAAAGGGAGTTTGAAATGTCAGATTTGGGTTTATTGCATTATTTCCTTGGAATAGAAGTGAAGCAGGTTGAAAATGGTATTTTCATCTCTCAAAGGAAGTATGCAACAGACTTATTAAAAAGGTTCCATATGATGGGGTGCAAGACTGCTGCTACACCGATGAATACAAATGAGAAATTGTTCATTTGAATGATGGTACTGAAGAAGCTAACGTACAACAATACAGAAGCTTGGTAGGTGGTCTTATTTATTTAACTCACACTAGACCTGACACCTCTTATTCTGTTGGAGTAATATCCAGGTTCATGCATACTCCTACAAAGCATCATTATGGAGCTGCAAAAAGAATTCTGAGATATGTAGCAGGAACTCTCGATTTTGGAATATGGTATAAGCAGGTGAAACAATGCAATCTGGTTGGATACACCTGAGTGCTTCAGGTGATGTATGGAGGATCGTAGAAGCACTACAGGGTATGCATTCTACTTTGGATCTGTGTCATTTCATGGAGTTCAAAAAAGCCAATGCCACTGTCGCATTATCCTCTTCTTCAAGCTTAATTTATTCAACAATAACTGAAAGATGTCAAGGAATTTGGCTAACCGAATTCTAGAAGATCTTGAACAGAAGCAAGGAGAAGCAACTCAAATTTTTTGTGATAATAAAGCAACAATAGCTATGACCAAGAATCCTGTGTTTCACGGCAGGACCAAGCACATTGATATAAGGGCACATTTTATTAGAGACTTGGTTGCTGAAGGGAAGATAAACTTGCAATATTGCAGTAGTGAAGAACAAATTGCTGATATCCTCACAAAACCACTTGCACGAAGCAGACATGAGCAATTGAGGAATTTACTTGGTGTGAGTGATTTTGGATCAAAGGGGAGTGTTGAGAAATGATCCAAAATATGGTAACTGTTTCAGCTATAATTTAGGAAAATCTAAATCTGCCACCAGTCTGTTAGTTAGGTTGTTTATATGCATTTAAGTTGTATTCCTGATTTTTCTCTTCCAGTATTTGCACGTTAGTTCCCACTCTCAATTAGTGGGAGTTGGTTTTCTTTTTCAGTTATGTAAAATGCCTATTTAAAGGCTTTATTTGTGATTCAATAAAATGTGGCAGACTATCTTATTCAAACACTGTGTGTTTGTTTTTAGCCATCGTCTTTTTATTTCTCTTAAGTTCCAACAATCTTGAATTGACAGCAGTGAAGGAAAACACGGAGTTAAAAAAGCTATTCATCGAAACAACGAATAAATCTATTATAGTGATTGAAGACATTGATTGCTCTCTTGATCTTACTGGCCAAAGGAAGAAGAAAAAAGAAAAGGATGAGGATGACAAACCTAAAGATCCTATTAAGAAAGCACAAGAAAAAGAGGATAAGGGCAGTAAGGTAACTCTATCTGGGCTATTGAATTTTATTGATGGGATTTGGTCAGCATGTGGAGGAGAGAGGATCATCATTTTCACAACAAACTTTGTGGACAAACTTGATCCTGCTCTCATTAGGAGAGGAAGGATGGATAAGCACATAGAATTGTCCTATTGTAGTTATGAAGCTTTTAAGGTGCTTGCCAAGAACTACCTGGATATTGACTCCCACATATTGTTTCCCACTATTGAGAAGTTGTTGGGAGAGACCAATATGACACCAGCTGATGTTGCTGAGAATCTGATGCCTAAGTCAGTTACTGAAGATTTGGACACTTGCTTGCAGAATTTGATTAATTCTCTTGAGAAAGCCAAGGAAGAGGCCAAGATGAAGGCAGAGGAGGAAGCAAAAAAAAAAGCTGAGGACGAAAAAGAGCAGTTGAAGGCAGAGAAAGACAAAGAATAGTTGGCTCAAGAGAAAGACGTAAAAGATATCTGTGGAAGGGGTGAAAGAGAACGGTATCGTCCATTTGGATTAGGATTAATTTGAATATGAATGCTTTGTATCTTTTTTGCAAAATAATGGTTGTGTTATGCTGTTCAAATACAGTTTTCATTGCTTTTCTTTCGTTTTAAAAGTAATAAATTGAATGTTTAGATTTGATGAATGATGATGGGGAAAAAAAAACTTTTCTTTTTTAATTATTTTTCATCTTTCTTTTGATGTTTGGGTTTACATAAAAAAGCTGTTGCATATTTTCTTATGCTGTAAAACAACTTTTCTTCCTAAGCTGAAATTTGAACTAGTTAAAACCAAAATAATAACATTTTTAAATTATTCTATTTTTTTTTAACTTAATACGTAAAAATAATATGTTCTATGGAATTTAATTTATTTTCAGTGGGTGTAAGTGTAACTATGGTACTTGATGGATAAAATACATAATTTTTTTTTTACAAAATAAAATACGTAAAGTAATAAGTTAGTTGAATCCTAAATCTATAGGAATCTTATGGATATCAATATCCTACTTTATTTTTTATTTCTTCTTATTAAGTTCAAGTTTTTAATTTTGTTAACATTATCTTTAATTGTTTAGTATTTAACAAATTTTTCGTACTGACATATGTCATATATGAGTATTCTATCTTAGTGGAATCGTAAATATATAAAAATCTTTTCAATAACAATACCGTACTCTATTTTTTATTTCTTTTTATTAAATCTAAATTTTAAATTTTTTAATATTATTATTGATTTATTTATTGAATTTTTTTACATATATCTCCCTTCATTTAGTGACTCCTAAATTTACAAGAATCTTTGTAATAATATTACCTTTTTTTATTTTTTTTTATTTCTTCTTATTACATTTAATTTTTTAATTTTATTAATATTATCTTTTATTAATTAATTTTTATTTATAAATTTTGTTGTGCTAACATATATCACTTTTTTTTCATTTAGGCACTGCTACTCTATATAAATTTATAATTTTAAATTACTTACTTCATCATCCATATCATACTTAAATATCCTAAACTATGAACCAATGTTTTGAAAACTGAAGTGGTCATTAAACTCGTCGAAAGACTTATTTAAAATTCAATGATTCAACCGTAGTAAAATTGAAATATAATTAAATATATATTTATACTTATATATATATATATATATATATATATATATATATATATATATATATACTCATTAAATAAATAAAAAAAATAATTAAGAATATATTTATATACTAATTTATTAAAATTTATGAAGATTTAAGAGTGATTAAAAATTAAAAATAATTATATTAATAGGATATGTAATAAGAGTTTTATGTTTTCTTTATATTTATGAAAATTAATTAAGATGATTATAATAAATATAATTGTATTGAAGACAAAAACCAACAACTAGTGTTGGCACGTTAAGAAACCTGGCTCTCTCTCTCTCTCTCTTGCGCCGTTAGGGTTGGAGAGTGGAGTGTAGTGTGTGGAGGCCGATCTCGTTCGTGAGTGTTGTGATCGTCTGGAGGCAGATTTTCAAAACCCATCCTTGCGATGGAAACAGGAAACAATAGTCCAGAGGAACATGAATCCTCACACGGAAGGATAAGAGGTAGTGGCGTAGAACATGATGGAAGAGACGAACCTAATGATGAGGAAGAAACCCTTGTTTTTTATGGGGATGAAGAAGTTAAGGAAGGTGTCAAGAGCAGTGAGAGAAGTCTAATAGGTAAGCTGATTACGACAAAGACAGTAAATAAGATGGGTCTTTATGCATCGTTGAAGAGCATATGGCAAAATCCAAAGGGTTTTTAAGATAGAGGAGATAGGAGAAAAACTCTTTTAGTTCTTCTTTGATGATGAAGTTGCAATACTCTAAAAGGAGGACCATGGCTACACAAAAACAGTTGGTTACTGCTTCAACAATGGAACTGCAATTGTGACCCTGGCCTGATGGTCTTAATTTGATCATGTTTCAGTTTGGGTACAATTGTGGGGAATTTCAACACACTATCGTACACAAGCCATAGGAAGGAAAATAGGTGTTACGATAAGGAACATTATTCTAGCTGTGGATCTATTCCATATTCCTTGTGTTCAAGGAATAGCGGTGAAGGCCTTAGCTTTACTGGTCAATGGAAGAAGGAGGTAGACAAATCAAAGGGCAAGGCAATATAAACCCTTTTTGAAGAAATTATCTTCCCTAATTGTCTCGATCGGATGTGGGTAGAAACAAGGGGAAGCACAAAGCTGAGAATGACTTAAGCATAAAGGAGAAAGAAGCCATAATGGTGTTGAGGATGATCCCTAAAGATGTCAGTAATCCCACTACTAAGGAGCTAACGAGGATAGACAAAAGGGATGACAAGTAGAATTGCCATACTAGAAAACTTTTAAAGTTGAAAAGAATGGCCAGCAAAATAAAATCCCAAAATGGTCCACATGCCATGGATAGTCTTTGGTGATTTTAACGAAGTGTTGGGGCAGTCTGAGAAGTAAGGTGGCAATATGGTATCATACTCTCAAACCCAAGATTTTTGTGAGGCTATCCAAATAAATGAGCTTTATGACTTGGCTTCGTGAGGCATGCTTTTACTTGGACAAATGAACAGGCAGGAGATAGGAATATTCAAGAAAGACTAGACAGGGCCTTGGCCACTAAGGAGTGGCATGACAACTTTCCAAAAGCAGAAGTGTCGCACCTCCAAAGGTATAAATCTGACCACAGTCCTCTTTTGGGGAATATTTCGGGCCAGAAAACAATAAACGCAAAAGGTTGACATTTATAGGTTTGATGAGATATGGTTATATGAGTTGTAATATTCTTAACATTAATAACGTATATATATTTTTTATATTTTTTAATATTATTTATTATATTTATTTATTATTATTATTTTATTAAATTTAATATTTTTAAAAAATATCAATAATATATATACTTTTAAAAGAAATGTATGATAATCTTTTTCTTTATATGACCTATCATGTAAAGCGGTAGTGGAAAATTGTTGGTCAAAAGAGGGAGCTCCCATGCTTGAAAAAATTGTAATGTGTGGATCTTATCTTGACACTTGGGGTGAGGGAACTTTTGGCTATATTCCAAAGAGAATCTCTCAAACAGAGAAGTAGCTTGCACGCCTCAACGAAATGGTCCAAGCAAAAGAAACTTTCCAGGAAATAAAAAAGTTGAAAAAGAACTAGATGAATTACTTAGAGAAGAGGAAGTGTGGTGTGCCGTGAAAATAAATTTTTCTTAATAGTTTAATATGTTAAGTTTTGATGATAATAAATATAAGATAAAAAATAATATTTATATTACATAAATGTGTTTATCGATATATATTGTATCATGCATAATTATGTATTTTATCTAATTATATTTTACTTAATAATCATGTAATGAGATATATGTGTAGTATTCTTTATATAATATATCCAATAATACTTTATATGAATAATAATGAGTTAATATTAGATTTGACTTTATTTAAATAAAATTGTGTAAAATATTCTTTATTACATCCTATATAAAGCATATGAAGATATTGAATTATGAATTTGAATTAAGTATGTTTGTTTAAGTGAATAATACTTTGTAGGATAGTTCAAGTACCAAGAGTGAGTATTGTAATAAAAAAAATAAAAGATCATGAAAGTTTTGATAATAACAAAGTTAAGCCAAAGACTAAGTCCAAAGGAAGATTAAATGGTATAGTTTATAGGACTTTGATCTTTATGTGATAAGCTTTTTAGATATCTTAAATATGTTTTTAAATCTTTACAAATGATTCTTACGTGCTAAAATGCCCAACAAACATGTTTTGAAAAGCTAGTCATGGTGGTAGTTAAAAATTATGAAAAATAGTCAAGTCTGAGTTTTGAAAAGCTGATATTTTGTTACTCTTTTGATAATAACTTTTAAAATACTTTGATTTTTATTATGAAATTATTTTGTATAAAAATATACTCAAAGATCTTTTCAATGAATGATCATTTGTTTAAAACAGATGAGAAATGAAGAAGTTATGAGTGTTTAAAGTCATTTTCCAAGCATCAGAATGTTATAAACACATATATACGTTTTTAGCAAATAGAAACTTGGTAATCGATTACCGTAACCTGGTAATTGATTACCACGTGCCTAGAAAGCCCAGAACTTATTTTAAAAACTTGGTAATCGATTACAAATGTATGATAATCGATTGCCATGACTCTGAAAGTCAGCAACGGCTATTTTCTATACATTTAATGCTGAAATAAATTACTCCTACTAGCTCTTTTTCTTAGAACTCTATAAATACAAGGTTTTGGCACATCTTTTACACACAACCAACAACCTAAAACACATTTCATATGCTTTAATTCATGAATTATCCCTTTCATTTTCTTGTGCTCTATTTTTGTGAAAGTTTAAAATATTTTTGAGAAGCTTCATAGGACTTCAATTTGTATTATCTACTCTTATGAGAGTTTTTCTTTTATCTATACTTTGATTCTTTATAAAGAAGGTGAGACATCCCTCAAAGAATTGTAAGAGTGAGGTATCCCTAGTTGTTAAGATTCAAGCACAAAGGGTGAGCATCCAAGATGTGATGAGTGCTCTAAGTTATAAAGGTTTCAAGTACATGTTCAAGCTTGAAGTGATAGTAAAAAATCTCGAGTGGTTTACTTGAATACTTAATGTAGGCCATAAGTGGTTGGCGGTTGAATCAGGATAAATCATTATGTTTATTGTTCTTAACTCTATCTCCTTTATATTTGCACTATAATTATATATATGCTTGAGTTAAACTTGATATCTAGTTTATTTGCTTAATTTATCTTATAAATCATGTTGTATTTGAGTAATCTCTAATAATTGTACCTTTGTTATGCATGTTCTGTTACATTTATCAATGGAGTGCTTCAAAATATTTATTTTCTTAATGGTATTTTAAAAATTTGTAATTATTCAATTCATACCCTCTCTTGGGTAATGGTTGTCATGGCTAACAGGCCCAACAATCTAGAGCAAATTGGCTTAAACATGGAGATTGAAACACTAAATTTTTCCATGGAAAAACGTCATAGAGAAAAGAAAGAAATTGGGTTGACTCAATAAGAGATGATGTGGCCAGAGCATATGGAGAGAAGGATGAAATAGCAACTATAATGACATCATACTTAATTAATGACATAATTTATCTAAAATAATATGATCTATTCAAACATAAATTATTTAATATAGTATGAACTATTTAATTCTTAGATCACAAAAATAATAAATACTATTACATAATCCATATCTATGACTACAAGAATTAAGCATGTAATTAAAAGATCAATTTAAATTTACTAATTGACTATAAGATAATCAATAAAAATAAATTAAATAACAATTAAAGATCAATAATTATCAATATTTTGTAATTATAGTATAAAGAAAAATATATCAAATAAAGTTAAATAATCTAAAACAAAAGTTAGAACTTCATCTTAGTTCTAGAAAAATAGATTTAGCTACTCATTACAAGTATAACAAACACAAAGAGAGAAGAAAAACCCATGAAAGATAGAAGAACTTGCTACTGCACATCGTTCTCATTCTTCTCAGCTGCGTTGTTCTCTGTCCTCTGCAACTCTGATTCGGCGCTCCCCCTAATTGCCGCTCATCCCCCTTCCATATGGGTAGTCACTGCAATTTATATTGCAATTTGCAAGCCATGACTCTGCACAGCCTCCCTTAAGTTGGAATTCTAATGCAGTGCACCGTTCACTAATGCCAACTCGAGTCAACAAACTTCAATTTAATTAGACCGTGTAATTTGTGGCAGCCCAACGTCTCACTTCCTTTTGTTATTTTTTGCTAATTGATAATTGCTCTTCTGATCTTGCATGGGCCCACCACTTGTTAGCTTAATAGGAGACGTGGGCTAAGCTTCAAGGTCAATAAAATTCAAATGGTTTCAAAGTGTTTTCAAATAGAAATCCCATGTGACCACACTTGCTGCCTTGGTTTAATTATCCATGACCATAGGACACTTGGGCAACATCCTCTATCAAATGATCTTTGGACTCAAGTAAAGCATCAAACCATCTTAGTGTATTGCTTATAATTTATCACAAAAATCACAATAATTAACTATTTTAAAGAAATTAATAAACATGTGATAAATTATTATAATTATTTATATCAAAATGTAATAATGCCTATATTTTTGTATAAAAATATGAATAATTAGGCTATTATCTATTAGGACCATTACATGTATATTTGTATAAAAGATATTTAAATAGATTTGTTTTCACACCATCCTCCATAGTTGATTTCACACTAACAAATAAAGGTCATAGGATAAATCTGTGCAAAAAATGGATTATGGTAATAAATTATCATTTTCCTCATGATACAATTTGTAATAACCTTTTGTTACTTGCAAAGGCTATCATCCAATTATGGAGTTATGATAAGAGTTTGGAGATGCTTATGACTGATAAGGAACTCATCACTGTGAATGCGATCCAAATCATCAAAGTAAGATATCACTTTGTCTCATACTTATGGAGAAGGTAATTGTTGTTCAGATTGAATGGCAAATAGGGCTCTCAATCATGATTCCAACCTTTAAATTTGGAATTCTTCATCAAGAGTGTTAAGAGTCTCACATCATCTGTCTTAATCTTTCAGGTGCGATTTATATATCTGTTGGGTCACTCCACTTAATATTAATTAATTTTAGGTTATAATCTCATATGGTATCAGAGTCAAGATCTCATCTTCTTAGCCTACTTCGCTAGGCTTCTCTTACCTACTTTGCTAGGCTCGCTTATTCCATCCAAGCATCTATAGAAGAGGGTGTTAAGAGTCTCACATCGTCTGTCTTTTCAAATCTTTTAGGTGCCTTTTTCTTTTTTGCAAGTTTTTTGCCATGTGCTATCTCTGCGATTTTTCTTTTGGTTTAGTTTCATTCCTTCCAGCTAGGCCTTTGCCTTTTCTATGTAATAAAAAAAATCTATAAATAAAACAAAAGAGAAAATTATAATAAGTCATAGAGCCTTCTCAATATAGGTTAACATGCTTATTTAAATTTTATATATTTGACCCGTTTAGGTATTGCACAATAGAAGAAAATAATATAATAATTAATAAAAATTTTACAATTTTTTATGAATTAGAACCATTTTTAAAAATAAAAATAACTATATATATAAGATTAAATTTTTCTCCCTTTTCTTTTTTTTTGGTGAATTTTTCCCCCTTTTTTTCTTGTAGCGCATCAATCAACTTATCTAATATGTTGTTTTTGTCTGTTGCACATGTATGTCATTGAACTTCTTGGGTCTTGGTATAGGTATAATACACATGGATCTTGCTTCCTTATAAAATTATTTGTTTTTTAGTTTTAGTTTTCAGTATTTAATGGCAATAGTGTGCTACATGATATGACTAGACTATAAATTAATATACATATAAATAAATGGGAAAAGTGAACTAAGCCACACTAAATTTTAGGACTTTTGCAAATGGTCGCCCTTAACTCTAAAGTTATCCCAATTGAACCTTAAAGTTTCACTAATGTTCTAACATGTCCTTCCGTTAAGTGTCTGTTAACTCCCGAACGTAAATCAATGTTTATGTAATATATAAGCAATATTTAAGAACTTAGTTTGCCACATTTATTAAATATTTTCAATGAAAATAAAATTGAAAAAAAAGGAAATGATTGGGGATTTCTTTCTCTGTTGATCGCATCCCAGATGCTAGTTTACCACTCTCTTCCACCACCTCCATACAAGAAGCCTTACAAGTAAAAGTTCCCTCCTCCACCTCTTGTTCATTACCTTCCTCCACCACCTCATCTCCAATAAAAGTCAAATCGTGCCAGAATTGGACGGAGGCTTAGTGCTGGAACATTTGAGTCACATCTCATGGGCATCAATGTGACCAGTTTGAGGCGAATTGGAATCGATCATCTTCACCCGAGTTTTGCAGTGGAATCTCTTTCTAATTTCACACTCTTAGCCTCCGTCAATACTTCTAGGTTCATGCTCAATGGGTCCATTCCAAAATTGTATGGTCAATATCTTAGCATGCTCCAAGAGCTCAACCTAAGAGCTAGCTAGATAACTAGTCTGAGTTCTTATTCAATTGGCGGTTTGAGTGTGTTGATGTCTTTGTTCCTTTCATAGAATAGTCTCACTGGTAGAACGTCTTCAACTTTGAGATTGTTATTTAAGCTATCAGTTATTGATCGCTTTAGAAATTTACTTTCAAGACCAATACCTAACTCTTTCTCTAATCTTGGTAATCTAACATGGCTTGATCTTTTTTGTCTAATTCCTTATCTAAGTATATTCTACTTGAACTGGGTGACCTTTCAAATCTACAAATTTTGAACCTTTCTGACAATGAACTCGCTGCTTCAATATCCCCACTCAACTAGGTAACCTTTCCAAGTTGGTTAAGCTTGATCTTAGTATGAATTCTGTGTAGGTCATTGTTGGATAGTTTGTTTTATAGCTTTTTGACATTCAAGTTCTCATTCTCGGTGAGAATGAATGATAACCATTGATGAGGGAGAACCCCACTTCGAATGCAACAGATGTGATGGTGGAAAAAGAGGACCATGTTCTAATTCACTTTTTTCTTCATTTAAGATATTTAAAAATTAGGATGAAATAATATTTAAATATTAAATAAATTAGTGGTTAAGATTCTATATAGATGGAAGGTTAAGATTGATTTACCTTTAGGAAGTTAGCAAACACTTGATGAAAGAACCTATTGGAACAATAATAAAAGTTTAAGGATCAATTAGGATAACTTTAGAGTTTAGGATGACTATTTGTAAAAGGCCTAAAGTTCAAGGTGGCTTGGTGCACATTTTCCTAAATAAATTAAAATTTTGTGGAGTGTGAATAGACAAAGATTAATATAATTAATTAAAATTGACTTCAATAAAGAGAAAGTATTTAGGTGAGGATAATTTAGGAAATCAAGATTTAAGTTCTTAGTGGGAAGTGTGGATAGGCAATTGGTAGTGTCAATAGTCCACCCATTTATTATCTTCTACTTTTTTGTAAGTGTCTATCATCCGTATTTATGTATTACTCCCAAGGGTGATTAGAAAAGAAATGTTATTTGTGCATCTTTTTTCTACATTAAACCTTTACACCTTTCCTCTTGGAAAAAGAAAGAGAGTGTGTAAGTGTTGAAAAATGTGTTTACTTCATTCTTTTTGCTTAAAGAAGAAGGTGTGATGCTTTGATGTAAAAAAATTATGCAAATAACACAACTCTACTTAAAATGTAGTGCCACATCATTCATGCACCATTCATATAAACAAATTTCATAACATTCAATATTACTCTTTTTGAAAATGCTAATTAATATGAATCATAAAATGGTTATGAATGAGAATGTTAAATAATTCAAGCAAGTCCTACATTTTATATGAATTAACTTGGACCCTACAATCTTTTTAATTATGCTTAACATATGCTGCCACATCATTTGTGCATCATTCTTACAAACAGCTTTCGTAACATTTAGCACTACTCTTTCTCTTTTAGGTTTTTGCCCCTGTCTATCATAAACAAAAAAAAAACAAAGAAAAAGAAACAAAAGGTAGGGAAAAAAAAGGAAATATCTTTGATGATCAACAGGATTTTCATGCGAGATTCTTGCTGAGGTTAAATGATCATTTAAATAGGTTGAAAGGACAAACACGGCCCTCTGCGGTATTAAGGAGTCATATAATAATGGTTTTAGTATTAGGAAAAGGTATCGTGCAACTTAACAAGTGGTAAGAAAATGCTTAGTTGATGTAAACATAATACAACTTTTCTTTACATTATAAAAGTGATAAAATCATTTTTATTTGGTTACATGTAGTTGTGGAAAACTATAGGTAAAACTCTCAAGTTTGTCTATGTCTTGATTCTCTTCTTTTCTCTCTTTCTACTTGTCACCAACCATGAGTAAGCCTATTTCTCCTCTTTTTTCATTTTCCTTTTAGGTGTACTTTCATTCCTTTTCGTTAACATTCCTTCATTTCTACATTACATCGCAAAATCAATTAAATGTCTGACTATCAGTCTTATTGCTTTAATTTTCAGAAACTTGGGTTATGCATCAAATTTATGTGTTACTGTGTGTAATAGTTAAGTTGAATAATGATTTTACATTAATTTTGCATCTATAAATTTATTTGTATGCCATAAAGTTGTTACTCTTATTATTTCTCTCAAAGTTCGTGTCAAATTCCTATGACCTTTCAATTTCTATGACAACCTTGGAAGAGTATTAGATTACAATTTGTAAGTGCTCTGACCTTTGTTTGCCTCTAGGAGATATGGACAACAACAACCTGACTAAATATTTGTAATTAACAACTTCAATTAATAAAGACAATATGATTATGTAACAATTTCTAAAGTAATCATTTATTTTACTTTTACATTTAGCTTAAGAATGATGGATAAAAATTAGTGAAAAAAGTATTTGTATGTATTCAAAAAGTCATTGGAAGGAGATGAAGTATAATGAATGGAAATAAATGTAAAGTAACATGATTATATACTTAAACATGTCAAATGAAGATGAGAGGATGATTTTTCATATATGCTTTTTTTGTTGAGATTGGTTATTTTAAGATGTAACTGAACTACATGAGAGAGGTTGAGAGACAAAATACTAAGAATTGGATAGAGAATGTAATAGACGAGTTCTTCAATATGGCTACTCAAATGTTACACCATGGATACAACTTGAAAAGTTGTTATCATATGACCATGTGATTTGTAGACTACGTTGATGGATGAATTAAATTTAAAAGCTAGATAACAAAAATTTGAAATCCAGAGTGAAATTGACTAATTGATTATTAGGCATCACATGTGAATCAATATAAATAAATAAAATCAATTCTACAAGAGCATAACTTACCTGACTGTGGATTGATGTCTAACTATAGCAGAAAAACGTACATGTTATTAATTACAAGCACTAACATATAACCTATTACATATGTAAAGCCACACAGCCAAACATTAAAGACATTTAGCTTATCCCATGAATCTATGATTGCATACATATAATTCTTATTTATTTACTTAAGATCACACAAACAACTATGTTAAAGGAAAAGGTGCCATCAGTTTCATCTCATTGTCCTCAATGTCAATGACAAACTCTTTGCCATGTTACTTCCAATAGCCTACCATTGGTTTGATCATATATGGCTATACAAATCCATCCTTAAGCTTTTCAGCTTCTCCTGGGAAATATTATACTTAACATCCCTCTCATATAGCAACTCTGGCCTCACCAGCCCAGGGCTCACTACTTGTGGAGACATCATCACCCAAAGAAAGTTTGTCCCCTATATTTTAGTTTTCACAAACACGTTCCCACATCCGTATAATCAAAATCCACCCACTGGATTAATTTCATTCGGTAAAATCTGACCATAAACGTGGCATGAATGCATGCAAAAGGTTGACAATTCTCAAAGTAAATTCTACTCAAAATATATCTAAGACCAAGCACAACTACAATAGTTGTCTAACTCAAAATTTGAAGAGAATTTTTTGAGTAATGTTATATGCGGCACATACGGGAAAAAAAAAGATCCCTTTATACTATGGTTTTGGTTAGTTATGTTCTTTTAATAGCATTACCCCAAAAAATTTTATTAAAAAAATTATATTAAGTTCTATAAACCTTTGATATTTGTAACTAGTTATAACTCGAGATATTGTACAAATATTACTCATGTTTCTATGGAAAATCTATTTATAATATAAAAGTTGAAGCACAGATTGTAGAGCTGCCACTTCAACTTTTACAAGCTCCCGTTCTATTGCCATATCAACAATTTGTCAGTATCCTTAGCTTCTAGTTAAGTGACTTTTCAATTTTTTTAATTTTTTTTCCTCTCAATTTCGTCTCTCGTTCTATCTCCATATTTACCTTAACCACATCAGCAATTTACATAGCATCTTTAATCATCATAAACTGATCTTCAGTTACATGAACAATTACTCTTCAGCATATGAGAGCTTAGCGGTTGGGCGTACTCTCTCTATCTCTTTCTCTCTCTCTCTCATAGAATTGAACTTTTGTATATTTTTTTAAGAATTAGAGTGGTACTCTTCAAGGTTCAAGAAAATATTCATTTGGATTTGATCCATTTTGAATCAATATATGCCTTAAGGTCTCAAATTTAACAACTAAATAGGGGCATCGTCATGGATGAGTGGTATTTTACTACATATAGTTTCTCTTCTTTCCTTTCATAGGTTTCTCATCCGTTCCATAAATGTTAAATGTTCTAAATGTGGATATAAGTTTGCCCCAAATGGTTTTATGTGTTAAGTTTTGATGATGACAAATACAAGACAAATATAATATTTTGCTTATGTGCTTTGTTGCATCCTATATAGAACATATCCATTAGTAATTGATAAATATCTTATTTGGATGTATCTATGAAAGTCTTATATGCATGTTTAACTAACTAGAGTTATACTTTTATGAATCATGCATATGAAGATATTGAATTGTGATTCTGGACTAACTATGCTTGTTTAAGTGAACAATACTTTGTAGGATAGTCCAAGTATCAAGAATGAGCTTGCAACAAGAAAGCAAAAGATATATATTAAGCTCAACACAAGGAGAATGTGAACGGATATCTCATGAAGGTATTGATAACATCAAAGTCATGTCAAAGACCAAGTCTAAAGGAAGATTAAATGGTATAGCTTTTAGAACTTAGGGTCTTTATGTAAGAAGCCTTATGAATATCTCAAATATATTTTTTAAATCCTTACAAATGATTTTCATATGTTAAAATGTCCAATAAACAAGTTTTGAAAAGCTAGTTATGGTAATAGTTCAAATCCTTGAAAAATAGCAAAGTTTGAGTTTTGTAAAACTGACCTTTGGTCACTCTTTTGAGCATATCTTTCAAATTACTTTGAATTTTGGTTTGAAACCTCTTTCATTTGAAAATAGACTCAAAGATCTTTCCAATGACTGGTCATTTGCTTTAAACGGATAAGAAATGAAGAAGTTATGATCATTTGAATTCAGTTTTCAAAATCTGTGAGGAGTATTCGAATACAGCTTGTGGTATTCGAATACCACAACACATAAAACGTTTCAGAATGAATTTTTTTAAGGGACATTCGAATACATGTTATGGTATTCGAATACCACATGCCTAAAAATGTTCCAGACTATATTTTAAATAGAGGCATTCGAATACCTCTTTTGGTATTCGAATAACAAACGTCTGAACAACTTTTTTAACATGTTTTAAATAGAGGTATTCGAATACCTCATGTTGGTATTCGAATAACCCATGTTAATTTGCTTTTCACGATGGTTTTTAAACAGTGGTATTCGAATATTGATTTAGGGTATTCGAATAACCCACGAGAATTCTGTTTCGTTTTTGAATTCATATGAAAATGTTAATGCATTTATTATCTCATTAATTTGCTCC
This sequence comes from Ormosia semicastrata, assembly GCA_029884595.1. NCBI lineage: Eukaryota > Viridiplantae > Streptophyta > Magnoliopsida > Fabales > Fabaceae > Ormosia > Ormosia semicastrata. The sequence continues at coordinate 5,548,588 of JAQQTO010000021.1, read as the reverse complement.
AACGACTATTTTTTTATCTTACTCTATAAATAGAGACGGTGGGTCTCATCTGCAAGTACCCAGCTATTTGTTTAATTTGCGCTTGCTCTGAAAAATATGATTTATTTTTACACCCATTTTATGTGCTCTTTTTGCTAAAACTTTGAGATATCCTTGAGAGCCTCTTAGCACTTCAATTTGTATAATTTACTCTGAGTGAGAGTTTCTCTTCATCTATATTTCTGTTCTTCTACATTGAGGGTGAGGTATCCTTCAAGATTTGTAAAGGGGGTGAGGTATCCCTCTAAGGTTTGTGTAAGGGTGAGGTATCCCTGCAGGCTGAGACTTTAGCACAAGGGTAGAGTTTCCCTGTGTGTGAAAAGTGCTCTCTTATGTAAAGGTTGCAAGCACCTATTGAAGCTTGTACATATAGTGAAAAATCTCGAACTGTGTTTCGGGGACTGGACGTAGACCACAAGTGGTTGGTGGTCGAACCAGGATAAATATCGTGTCTGCTCTTCTTCTCTTTATCTCTTTATTTTGTGCAATCTTTATTTTACATAATTTTATATTATTGCACATTTATTTATACAATTTTATATTATTGTACATTTATTTATTTACAGTTCTTAAAGCTTTCTTTCTTCATCTCGCAATTCTTTCTCTTTTATTTAATAGCTTAAATATTTGTATTTATTTTAAGAGCATTTGCGAAAAGTTTTTTAATACCCAATTCACCCCCCTCTTGGGTAATGGTTGCCATGACTAACAAGTGGTATCAGAGCTTCGTGTTCTGGTAAAAGCTTAACCGCTTAGAGTTAAAGATCCTTGACTAACAAGTGGTATCAGAGCTTCGTGTTCTGGTAAAAGCTTAACCGCTTAGAGTTAAAGATCCTTACTTGTGAGCAACCTTGAAAGTTTTTCAAAATGGAAGGTTTTGAAATTGATAAACCACCATTCTTTGATGGTGTGCATTTTGTTTATTGGAAAGTTAGAATAGAGTTTTATATGCAATCTATTGATTTGGATTTGTGGGATATTGTACTAAATGGATTTACTTACAAATCAAAACAAATTTGGAATAGTTTTGACAAAAAATGTTTTTCTTTAAATATTAGAGCTATGCAAATTTTGAGAAGTAGTTTGAATGATGAAGTTTATGCTAAAATTAAAAGTTGCTCTAGTGCTAAAGATATATAGGATGCTCTTAATGCTACTTATCTTGCTAACAATGATTTTGTGCATAAAGTTGTATATAGAAAGCAAGAAGAGCAAATGCCATTGAAGGAAACTTGTCATGAAAAATATCCTCAAAGAGATGCTCAAACTATTGAAGGGAGCCAAATGCCACTTGGTAACAATGATGCTCAATTTGAAGAAAAGGCATGGCAAAACAAAATTGATGAGGAAGAATGTGATTCTCTTAAAGAGGCAAGTACCCTAGAAATTGACACTACTTCCTATATGGCTAAAAAGGACTTTGAGGTAAATAATTCTAAACTATATTATAGTCCTTCCTATGATGAGTTACAAAGTGCATATAATGAATTGTATGATGGTTTGTTGAATTTAGAAAAGAAAAACTTATCGTGTTTGGAAAATATTTCCTTTATTGAAAATGAAATAAAACTTTGAAAAATATTTTTCTTGATGAGGAAATTTCTTTAAAATGTGAAACCTCAACTTCTTATGAAAAATGCATTAATTTAGAAAATCAAGTTGAGGACTTATATTCTGAATTTGCCAAAGCTAATGATTGTAATTGCTTAAATTCTATGCTTGATAATAAGAATAAAATTAATGTTATTGCATGTGAAAATTGAAGCAAGGCTTATGGCAAAAATAATTTAGAATATAAAAATAACAAAAGGCTTAAGTTTTTTAAAAATGATATTCAAATGATCAAGCCATCATTAAATTCAATTATTTGTAATTTTTGTGGTCATCTAGGACATATTTCTCATTTATGCAATTATAGAAGAAATCATTATATGAGAAATTATATGGTATGGGTTCCTAAAAATCCTAAAGGCCCTAATACTAACATTCAAGGACCCAAAATGAAGTGGGTACCAAAGTGTCCTCCTAGTGTTTCAATTATGCAGAATATTTCTCAAAAGGATGAACAAATTGGTGAAAAGAAAGAGGAATCATCAAGGAGAATGCTTCCAAAGCCTAATGGTAGAAACTTTGGTTAAAGAAGGAAGATGACTTCAACCAAAGCTTCTCAAGTACAAAATGTAGAACTTGCAAAGTTCAAGACTCCAAAAGAGAAGTGATGGATGAGAAAAAGTATTTCCTTGATTACCAAGGCCAAGGTATCAAAAGCTTTTACCTCTTATGCACACTCACATGCAAAGTCAATAAATTTGAGGTATATTCCTTGTAAGCCTTAATTGATTAATAGAATCATGTGTACTTGATAAAATTTGAATATTATGTTTAACACATGATTATGTTCATTCTTATTATATTTTGTTATATATCTTAGTACATAATGTTCTATAATGCTTATGTATGCTTTATATGCTTTAAAATTGTCTATATATCATGAAAGTAAGCATGCTATCAACTATGTGCTTAATGATATTTAATTATTTAATTATTGTGCTCGATTTACATACTATGAAAAATTAATCTTTATGAGAGCATAATAAATTAATGTTCAAAAACTAACACACAAGGACCCAAGAAAATTTAGATACCAAAAGTCAAAAATTTAAGTGTGTTGTAGGTGTGCTTGAAAGCTAAGAACTCACTTTGGCATCTTGAAAGTGCTGCTCCAAGTACAAAGACTAGAAATAATTCCAAGCTCTTTTTTGTCTCCATGAAGCTTGGACTTGCAATCCTTGGATAAGTGAAACTTGTGTTATACTTTTCTAGCTTTATGTCTTAAACATGTTTTTACACGTTAATATGCTAGATAAAAGTATGCTCATTATTTTGACATCCTTGAGTATGAGTTTTTGTTTAATCATGACTTAAAATGAGTATTTTTGTTAGATGATTTTATCTTGTTTTATCTCTTTCTAACATAATCCTTGGTTGTTTCAAAATGTTTTTGTAAGAATCAAGTATTTGGTTTAATTGTCATGAATGCATGTTAAAATGAGTGCTATATTGCGTGGTTGTTTTTAATCTTTGCAATTATTATTTGAAAATCCTTATGCATATTAATATGCTAGATAAAGTATGCTCTATGCTTGAAATGACATGTTTAATGAGAATATCCTTGAGCTTGAGTTTTTGATCAATCATACATATAATTAAATATTTGAATTTATTGCTTAATTATGATTTCATCCTTCTTGAATTATCACTAACTTGAGCTTTGGAGTTATCCCGAAATCATTTTTGCAGGCACTCCATCAACAGGTATGCTTTCGTATTTCAAAAATGCTTTTTCTGGACATAGATATGTGTTTTCTTGTTTAGTTATTCGAATACCTTCACATGGCATTCGAATACCTTTGATGTTTTACTTGCAAACTTGCATTTTCTTGTTAAGGCATTCGAATACCATTGCTGCTATATGAGAAAACCTACGTTTTTTTTGTTTAAGGCATTCGAATACCTTAAGGCTGTGTTTGGATAAGGGATTTAAGAGAGGGAATTTAATTTTTGAAAGGATTCAAAATCCCTTATGATAAAATTTCCTGTTTGGATACATAACACAATCATTTTAAAAATTCCAGAGAATTTTAATACGGTATTTCATTACCCAAAAACAAAGTATTCAAAATTCCGCCTAATTAGGTGGAATTTCTAAAATGCCTCACTCGCCCCACTTTGTCTGTTACTCTCCTGATAGCTACGCATGTTCATGTCGTAGCGGTACTTTCTTCTTCTCCTCCATAGCTCTAGCTTGGTAAGTTGAGCGCTGAACTCAAATCTACTCTAGGTATTCATATCTACTCAAACTTGCTTTTTTGATGTTATATTCTACGATTTTGACCACATTTTCATTTTAGTTTTTTGGTTTGTTTTGTTTTTGTTTTTCTTTTTTTTTTTTTTTTGTATTCTTTGTTCGATAGCTGCTGTAATCTTGATTCAAGCTTGATTTGTATCATCTTCTTGTCTGGTAAGCTCTCAATGCTCTGATCCATCATTCCCACTTGTCAAATTGCCATGACTATGAGCATGAGAATTGATCAAATGTTTCTGGCATAATCTTTGTTTTTTTTAAATTAGTTGTTTGCTTGTTATGATGATTCATGGATTCGTGTATTTTAAGGAGTCCAAAATGGATTTTTCACTTTTGTGCACATTGGGTTTTTTTGAGATGGAATAGATTGTTGTTGGCCTTGTGTCATTCTTTTGGCATGCTTGTTGCATTTTCTCTGTTTGATAATATGCCAAGAAGGGAGTTTTGTGAAGTTTTATAAGTTCAATAGATCTATTGCCAATTCTGACATATACTGTTTGAGTTTGAATATCAATTATGGCTTGGTGGGTCTCTCCTTTAGAAAAAACAACAATTTGAGTTTGACTGAAAACCTTCTCAAAAAAAGAGGTTTCACTTGTGTTATTCTATCTATCGCAGGATTCTTACTCACTTCACATGGGAAGACTTTTCACAGGATATGGAATTGGAGTTATCTCAAACATAATAATTAATTGATAACAAAAAAATTTGTTTATATTTATTTCGAAAGTTTAAGAGCACACCATACAACTTAAATGGTTATATTTAAACGTTTTATTTTTGTTGAAATTTGCTAGGCTTGCTTTAGTAGATTGAAATGAATTGCACTGTGTTCACTACGTCTGAAAAACTGCTTCTTGGTTTTCTTTGCTTTTATATTTTCTTTGTTTTATTTTGTTTGCTGTCACTAGGTGGTGTTGCCTTTGTTTGCATTTACATACCAGTGAGTTGCTTTCTTAAAAGTATGAGCATATTGGAATAATTTATAAATAGGAAATGTAATTTTTCTTATATGTATAAACATATTGATCAAGTAGATGCTCTCTCCTTTTTTATTCTAAATGCTATTTGTTTTACAACCAAATATGTTGATAGTTAGGACCAAATCCAACACTTACGTTCTCCACTTTTGATCATGTTGTCTAGAACAGTAAAATATATAAGATGATGAACTTTGATTTCCAGGAGTTGAGTTCAGCTACTTTCATGCAACTGTAATAGATTAAATACCCAATATTCCACTGAACACATTGTTGTGTGATTCTGTTTCAAAACAAAGGTATATCTATTATCATTATTCTATGTAAACATACAAGGAGGAGGAAATGGAAATTATGAGTTAAGAATTGTTGAACATCGACTCATTGTATACATGCAACTCGTAAGATGAAGAACCATAAAATGTAAAGGTGTTATTTGGTTGATGTTGCTTTTTTTCTTTTGGGATTTTATCAAACCTAACATTGCTTCATGTAACTTGTATTTAAGTTTCATTTCTGTTTTATTGCTTCACAGATAGAAGACCCATCCAAAAGTCAGATATGCGGAAGAAAATATTTTATCCTTTATCTTCTGCAGGAAATTTATCTCTGCATTCAAGATTGGTCAATTTTCATTACTACAATGAAGATGGTGGACCTGGATTGATCCTGTCATATTTTGTGTACTTGTGCCAAGACAATACTTAGAATTACTTTTGAAGGATGAATAGTTTAGTATTGATATGTTCTCCTTATTTAGTTCTTCAAACTCATGGCTCTCATAATTCAAACCTCTTAGAATGCCCGGCCCTTATTTACTAATTCATAATCTAATTGTAAGGCATTTGCCTTCTTCACGGCCTATTTCTAAGCTTCATATTTTTTGGATATATTATATATTGTTAACTTTAAACACTGCATCCTACCAAAATCCATTTATTAGCATTTAGCAAAGACTAATAATTGACTGACAAGTGCTCTTTGGATTTGAATGGTAATGGGTTTATCAACACGATAGGTTCCTAGCATCCATGTATATAAAGAGTCTTGTTACTCGAAAAGGACATTGATCAAGTGAGATTTCAGAATGGATCAAATATTTCTTGGAGATCTAGTGTTTTGTTTAATAAAAAAAAAGATGTAAATTAAGCTTAAACTCGATAAATATGAATGTTGCTGCAGCAAGAATGATGTGGAATTATAAATTTAAAAATACCATTAGTTGAGATATTAAATTGCAGATTCAATCTCTATTTTGATTCCCAATTACATATGCACAGGATGTTAGGTTCATATATTTAGGATGTTTACTAGACCTGTACATAATGTTAGATTCATATGCCCATTGAAAGTTGACTTATTTTCAATGTAGTTTAAATTGTGTTATTTTATTTTTATTGATGAGGTATAAGTTTGCACTCCTAATGGAATAAGTTATACTTATAGATTATTTATGAAAGAATAGTATATTAATCTTTTCATTTTATGCAGATTTTTTAATTTTTTTAAATTCATTTTATTTTATTTATTTTTATTTTTACTACGAATAAAAAATGTTATATGATATTTATTTTGTTTTGTAAAATTTTGTATTGAAACCCGAATTTTACAAAAATATCTTAAAAAGAAATTTTACAAAAGTCTGCAATTGAATTACTTTATCCAAACAAGGAATTTAAAATTCAAGGGAATTTAATTAATTTATCCAAATAAAATATTTTATAAATGAAGGGAATTGAATTAATGCAATTAAAATTATTTGAATTTCAAATACTTTGAAATTTCAAAATACTTTATCCAAACACAACCTAAGGGTTATTCGAATACCCAGAGGCCTTTTTGTCTCAGTCCACGAAACAGCTCTCTGGAGCATTCGAATGCCATCAGGGTTATTCGAATACCCTGTGGCTTCCTGTTTCAGTTTCTCTCTAGAGTATTCGAATACTTCATGAGCATTCGAATACCTTTAAAAGTATTCGAATACCTTCGTTTGGCAGCCAAGCCTATTCTGGTAATCTATTCGAATACCTGGTGTGGTATTCGAATACCCTCTGTCTGAAGGCTGTGTCTTTTGAGCTTAAACAATCGTTGCATTCGAATACCATGAGGTCTGGGCTTTATTCAAATACCTACTCATGTTTTTAATCTTTGCAACTTTTGGTTTTAACCTCCTGCTGCTATTGCTATTTTTTCCTACCCCTGCTTCTTTTTTAAAAGTTTCTGCTGCATTTGTTATTGTATATGTTGCCTAGCATTAATAATCAATATATGCTAAATTCTTTGTTTGTATTATCTAAAAATATGCACTTAATGATATGTATGAAAAATGCAATTGGCTATTCTTTTGATGATTATATGTACTTAGTTAATTTGATCAATGAAATGAAATATCTTGTGAACTCATTTATTGTTTTATTATTTTAAATGCTTATTTGCTTATGAGTTTGGCATAATGACTAACTTCTATGGATCCAAAATTGATGGATACTAAAGAAAGTACTTTGAATTATTTTGTAGGGTGTCAACTTCCTCAAGCAAGCATTTAAATGAAATAAATTCATTCAACTTGAGGATAGTAAAAGGATTCAACTTTTAAAGGGAGTGCAAAGAATTTCTATTCCCTCATGAAAACTTGAAGCTTGGAAGTTGGTGAAAGTGAGAGTCACTTACAAAAGCTCAAAGAGTACACTTTCGGTGACATCATTCTCTTATCCTTATTTAAGCTTTAAATTGAATATCATATGATATTTGGATAAGTAGAGATTTATTTTTTTTTATGCCTTAACATGTCTTAAGTTGTAGCATTATGTTTTAAAAGATCTTTACATATGCTAACATGCTAGATAAGTACATACCTTACATGATAATGATTTTTTTTCTTCTAAAAAAAATGCCTAAATAAGTTTTGATGATAATCATATGTTTTTTGATAAACTTGAATCATGCCTTAAAATGCTTAAACTAGTTTGGATTCAAGTGCATATGTGCTTCATGCATTCTTATTAGAGCTAATATTGCATGATTGATAATGTGATACATGCTTTAAAAATTATATATCAACCCAAATTATGCTTATAAATGGGCTTACATGATATTTGATGCTAACCTATGTTTTAGAAGATTTTTAAAGTTAGCTTTGCAAGTCACTCTATGTGTTTCAAATATAGCCATCAGATTTTTACATACAAGCATATATAGATAAATGAGAAAAGTTGAATGGAATTCAAATGAAGAGGAAGATAACGAAGACTTTCTTCAAGTGCAATGGAATAAAGAATTCAAAGGAAGAAAGCTCAAAGTTAAAGGACCAATAAAGAAGGATCATCACTCTTTATCTATCTCAATAAGTATCTCTATCCCTAAACTTTTATGGTATGGATTGTATGATACTTGTTGATAAATTGATCTTAAAATGATTAGATGCTTTCCTTACATGAGAAGTATGCTTAGCATTGACAAAGTACCTAATTGGATATTAACTTGCTATTTTGTCATTGCATTTAGGGTGAATGATATTAGTTCTATACATGCTTTGATTCCTATAGCATATTTCATCAAGGAGATGTACTTATGTTCTTTTAACTTGGTTTAATCTATCTCAATGAATATATGCTTTTCATATAAAATATCTCTACCTTTCTAAAATGTTTTTTGAAAATATAATGTACTCTTGTAAAATTCTTTTTGAAAGGGGGAGAAATTTTTTAAAATGATTTTTTGTTTGAAGGATTAAGAATAAATATCTTTGCCTTTGCTTTATTTTAAAAATATGCATATTCTGAGGGGGAGCTTATCTCTTAAAGTGTTGCTCATATCCTATAACTAACAAGTGGTATATCTCTTCGCTAACAAGTGGTATATCTCTTCGCTAACAAGTGGTAAACATGTTATATCCTTTGACTTACATCCTTGTTTGACATGAAATGTTTTATTGATAATACTATCAACATGTCAACAAAGATCATCTCTTGTTCTTTTTCCCTCTATCAATGAAAGAAGGTAAACTTTCTTAAATTTCATATTTTTTTGATTCTTTCATTGAGAAATGCTTGATGTGTGACAAGTTGCATGATCTTCCTGTTTGAAAATCTTAATTTCATGACTTTATATGGATATCTTGTAAATCCTAATAAGTGATATCAAGTGGTACTTATTTATCATGTGGTATACAAGATATTATATGCTAGACATAATTTCTTAAACTTGTTGCTATCATATGCTAAATTTTGATGTACCAAAATATGACAAGTATTGCATGAATAAATTTTTTTATATATCTTGAAAGCATGCTTGTTTCATCTCTCTATTATTGAATCATATGTAGAATTTATAAGGGGGAGAAAAATTTTCTAAGCCTTTTTGTTGATGTCAAATAGGGGGAGTGAAAATTGAAAAGAAAAATATATGCTTGATATGCTTATTGTTTGATATGCTTACATGAATTACATGAATATCCATTCTTGAATATTGCTCATTAACATATTTTTTCTTTGGTGATTTGTAATCATCAAAAAGGGGGAGATTGTGGATATAAGTTTGCCCCAAATGGTTTTATGTGTTAAGTTTTGATGATGACAAATACAAGACAAATATAATACTTTGCTTATGTGCTTTGTTGCATCCTATATAGAACATATCCATTAGTAATTGATAAATATCTTATTTGGATGTATCTATGAAAGTCTTATATGCATGTTTAACTAACTAGAGTTATACTTTTATGAATCATGCATATGAAGATATTGAATTGTGATTCTGGACTAACTATACTTGTTTAAGTGAACAATACTTTGTAGGATAGTCCAAGTATCAAGAATGAGCTTGCAACAAGAAAACAAAAGATATATATTAAGCTCAACACAAGGAGAATGTGAACGGATATCTCATGAAGGTATTGATAACATCAAAGTCATGTCAAAGACCAAGTCTAAAGGAAGATTAAATGGTATAGCTTTTAGGACTTAGGGTCTTTATGTAAGAAGCCTTATGGATATCTCAAATATGTTTTTCAAATCCTTACAAATGATTTTCATATGTTAAAATTTCCAACAAACAAGTTTTGAAAAGCTAGTTATGGTAATAGTTCAAATCCTTGAAAAATAGCAAAGTTTGAGTTTTGCAAAACTGATCTTTGGTCACTCTTTTGATCATATCTTTCAAAATACTTTGAATTTTGGTTTGAAACTTCTTTCATTTGAAAATAGACTCAAAGATCTTTCTAATGACTGGTTATTTGCTTTAAACGGATAAGAAATGAAGAAGTTATGATCATTTGAATTCAGTTTTCAAAATCTGTGAGGAGTATTCGAATACAACTTGTGGTATTCGAATACCACAGCACAAAAACGTTCCTGAATGGGTTTTTTTTTAAAGGGGCATTCGAATACATGTTATGGTATTCGAATACCACATGCCTAAAAATGTTCCAGACTATATTTTAAATAGAGGCATTCGAATACCTCTTTTGGTATTCGAATAACAAACGTTTGAACAGCTTTTTTAACGTGTTTTAAATAGAGGTATTCGAATACCTCATGTTGGTATTTGAATAACCTATGTTAATTTGCTTTTCACGGTGGTTTTTAAACAGTAGTATTCGAATATTGATTTAGGGTATTCGAATAACCCACGAGAATTCTATCTCGTTTTTGAATTCATATGAAAAAGTTAATGCATTTATTATCTCATTAATTTGCTCCAACGGCTATTTTTTTTTATCTTACTCTATAAATAGAGACCGTGGGTCTCATCTGCAAGTACCCAGTTATTTGTTTAATTTGCGCTTGTTCTGAAAAATGTGATTTACTTTTACACCCATTTTATGTGCTTTTTTTGCTAAAACTTTGAGATATCCTTGAGAGCCTCTTAGCACTTCAATTTGTATAATTTACTCTGAGTGAGAGTTTCTCTTCATCTATATTTCTGTTCTTCTACATTGAGGGTGAGGTATCCTTCAAGATTTGTAAAGGGGGTGAGGTATCCCTCTAAGGTTTATGTAAGGGTGAGGTATCCCTGCAGGCTGAGACTTTAGCACAAGGGTAGAGTTTCCCTGTGTGTGAAAAGTGCTCTCTTATGTAAAGGTTGCAAGCATCTATTGAAGCTTGTACATATAGTGAAAAATCTCAAACTGTGTTTCGGGGACTGGACGTAGACCACAAGTGGTTGGTGGTCGAATCAGGATATATATCGTGCCTGCTCTTCTTCTCTTTATCTTTTTATTTTGTGCAATCTTTATTTTACATAATTTTATATTATTGCACATTTATTTATACAATTTTATATTATTGTACATTTACTTATTTACAGTTCTTAAAGCTTTCTTTCTTCATCTCGCAATTCTTTCTCTTTTATTTAATAGCTTAAATATTTGTATTTATTTTAAGAGCATTTGCGAAAAGTTTTTTAATACCCAATTCACCCCCCCTCTTGGGTAATGGTTGCCATGACTAACACTAAATTATCCATTTTAGTTTCTACACTTGAGATTTTGTAGTTACATCACTATTCATGATAAAGTCATCAAAACCAATAAGAAGTAGAGTTTGCATAATCCAAAGATTGAGCCTTTGTTGCTAATTATTCTGATGATTCTTACTAGAGTAACGATAATTGCAATACCCCTAGATTTGTAAAGTTGAATAATTGTAGGGTGGACATGTTTGAGTTATTTTTGAAAATGTTTTAAATGTGATGATTGATTTGAAAAGAAAAAATTATAGGGGCTAAATTGAAAATGAATGAAAAATATAGGGACCAAAACTTTAATTTAACAAAAAATAAATAAATTCTAGATATCTATCTTTCTTGTTGTTGTTTAAAAAAAAGGGAAAAAAACAAAAAATAATTTATTGCTTGTTTGGTCATGTTTAATTTACTTAATCGTCCAATTTTGGTCATGTTTAATTTACTTACTACTAGATTTCAAAAAATATTTAGAATATCAATGCAATGACAACTCATTCAAGTGTTAAGCGGTGAGTTATCTAATCATGCATTCAAGATTAATAAGACACAAACAACTTACATCAAGTATGTCATCACAAACCAATCTTAATAATTCGTTCATCTTGGATAAGTTTATACACATCAAGCAACCCCTAATATCTCTTTGAAGTCATTGAACTCTCAAACCCCATAGGCGAAACCACTATCCTTATCTCCAATAATGTAGTGTACACATTTAAGAGAACAAAAGGTCTTTCGTAAGGTTGTAACATGGCTAAAGGTTGTAACCAAGACTTTTGATTTTGAGGTGGGTATTGATAAGACATTTGAGCATGAGCACCTAATTGTTGGAAGCTCGATGGTGGTATATTAATTGGTTTGTGCCTTTGAATTTGTTAATTTTCACAAGAGAAATTGTAGTGATTCTTTCAACCATGATTATTTGCTTTAGAATATGGGTTTCTTTGAGACTTGAAATTGTCTAACTTCTCAATGAAAGTATCAAGTTTAGCATTAAGTGTGCTCAATAGATCTAACATATCAACTTGCATAGACATGACAAAGTACCTAAAAAGGAAAAAGAAAAATAAAAGAAAATAAAAATAAAATGCTTAAACTAATCAAATCACTGATCATTCGATATCAGCATCAATCCTCGGTAATGATGCCAAAAACTTGTGCTAAATTCATAAGTGCACAAGTCGTGAACAAGTAATAATAAATTGATGATTAGAGTATTGTTTCTACGAGGATCGTGTGATATCAAACTGTGGCAACTTTAATTATTTAGGCAAATGAAAATAAAAATATAAAATAAATTAAAAGAAATTTAAAAAGTAATAAATTAGATTTTAAAACTAACAAGACTAAAGAGATAAAGTTCAACCAAGTATTGAAGCCCTATGATTAATAATCCATTACAATTACTGATTATGATAAATATTGACTCTCATTTATTAATGATTAACTATGTTTTTTAAGGTGGTCTATCTTAAATTATTCAAATCCCAATCTCTTGACACTAAAAATGTGTTAAAACTAAATCAACTACATTCTCATACAATTAAATTAGTTAAAATCCATTTAAGTTCTATGATATCTCATTAACCCTCGGAGGATTAAGTCTATCTCTAGGTTTTAATTCCCAAATTCAATTCCTAGATTATCAAGCATTAGACTTCATCTTTCGATCATTCGCTTAATACCTAAGATCATATAAGTATGACCGGTAAAATAACCCAAGTATTAAGAACACTAGGAATGAATAAAAAATAATAATTAATTCATTATCAAAGAGAAAAATCAAATATTCAACATAATAGAGTAAAGAGTTTCATCTTAATCCTAGATAAAGGGGGATTTAGTCACACATAGTAATTAAAACACAAACAAGAACAATAGATAGAGAAACAATCATGATTCTACCCAAACAAAATAAAAAATATGTCTTCAATGATTGCCTCATTTTCTTTTTGAACTTTCTTCAAAACCTTCTGCCTTTAATTTCTTGGCCTCTAAATCCTTGTTGCCTCTCTAATCTTGTATCTAAAAGTTGTTATATCTTGTTTATTTATAGGGGATTAACCCTGATGGAGTTATATTAGGACTTAACCTCCTTAATTGATCCCCAAGTAATTCTTTAATTCATTAGTCCCCCAGTAATTCCTTAATTGACCCTCAAGAAATGAAAAGATCTTAATTGGATTTAGAAAACTTAAATTTAGCAACATTGTACCCCTCATGTGGTGTCACAACAGGGGGGAGGGGTGTGTGGCTTACAGGTTAGCTTCCTTACGTCTCACACAGCCCCGTGTGAGTTCACACGAGGAGGACCATGTGAGATATTGATTGAACATTTTCAGTTGAATGGAGTGGGAATTCAACTTCGTGGTCTCATGAAATTTGTAGCTCTCCTTCTTAGCTTTTTAACACCACTAGAATAACCTAGTTTCTACCTTTGTAACTCAAGTTACGTCTATTTTACCATAAAAAGGTTAAGAATTCCACGAATCTTAACAATCATGATTCCGAGCTCAATTCCTTTACAATGAACTTAATCAAATCTTCATATAACTATACCAAGCATCCACATTGAGCCTATAATCATAAAGAAAGGGAAAACATAAATCGTCAAGGATAACAATCATTAGTGGCAAAAATCCTCATAAAATCCATCAAAATTCATATCAAACCAAGCATAAGGTTTATGTATTTTACTCACACATCACTATATCACTTCTAAGGATGCTTAAAAGAGAAACGTTATTTGCACATCTTTTTTCTACATCAAACTTTTACACTTTCCTTTTTAGGAAAAGAAAGAGTGAGAGAAAGAAAAAGTAAATGTTGGAAAATGTATTTCCCTCCCATTTTTTTACTTAAAGAAGAAGGTGTAATGTTTTAATGTAACAAAAAAAAAAGATGTGCAAATAGCACAACTCAACTTAAAACATGGTGTCACATCATTCATACATCATTCATACAAACACTTTTCGTAATACTCAGTATTATTCTTTTGGTTAAAATATATTTTTAGTCCTTATACATGACACTGCTCTTTTTTAATTAGTCTTTATATGAAAAAGATTTTGATTTATTCCCAATACGTGCAATTGTTTTCAAATCGATCCTCGCAATTTGCTGTCCAGAGTAGAAGGACCAAATTACTGTGAAGTATAGGGATCAAATTGAAAATTAGTATTACGTATAGGGACCAAAAATATAATTTAATCGATATTTTTTGACCTTATACGTGACATTCATTTTCAATCTGGTCCCTACACTTAACTATGTAATAGATGGCAAGGACCAAATTGAAAATGATAGAATGTATAGGAACTAAATTAAAAACTTTTTTGTATAAGGATCCAATTAAAAATGAGTGTCACATATAGGGACCAAAAATATATTTGAACATACTCTTTCTGAAAAATTCTAATCAATATGAATCAGAAAATTGTTACGAATGAGAATGTGGAATAAATCATACAAGTCCTACATTTGATGTGAATTAACTTGGATCCAACAATCTTTTTTAATCTATGCTTAAAATATGTTGTCACATCATTCATGCACTATTCTTACAAAGAGCTTTGCTAACATTTAGCACTACTCTTTCTCTTTTGGGCTTCTTCCCTTGTCTATCACAAAAAAAAAAATATAGGTAAAAAACAAAAGAAAGATCTTTGATGATCAAAAAGATTTTCAAGTGAGATCCTTGTTGAGGTCAATTGATCAGTAGAAGTGGTTAAAGGGACAAACACGACCCGTTGATGTATTAAGGAGGCATATAATAATATTATTTTAGAATTAGGAAAGGGTGTCTTACAACTCAAGAATTGCTATAAAATTATTTAGTTAACTTTAAAAAAATACGACTTTTCTTTACATTATAAAGCAATCAAACCATTTCTGGTTAGTTACATGTAGATGTGGAAAACTATGGCTAAAACTCTCAAGTTTGTTTATGCCTTGATCCTCTTATTTTCCCTATTTTTTCTTGTGACCAATGGTGAGTAAGCTCTTTTCTCCTCTTTTTCATTTTTCTTTCTTTACCATTCAAATATGCTTTTATTCCCTTTTGGTAACATTCCTTCATTTCTGCATTACATCACAGTACCCGATAATTGTTGTCAAACTGACTACGACTGTGAAATTTATTGCTATATACATGGGGGATTAGGTGGGACTTGCTTCAAAAATAGGTGCATCTGCGTGTAACAGTTAAGTTGAATAATAATTTTACATTACTTTTGTACCTATAAATTTATTTGCATGTCATAATTGCTCTTATGATTTCTCTCACAGTGCGTGTTATATTCCTATGACCTTTCAATTTCTATAACAGTCTCAGAAGAGTATTAGATTATAATGTGCAAGTGCTCCGACCTCTGTTCGCATCAGGGAGACATAGAGAACAACAAGATGGCTAAATATTTGTAATTAGCTACTTCAATTAATAAAGGCAATATGATTGTGCAACTATTTCTAAAGTAATAATTTATTTTACTTCTGCATTTAACTTAAGAATGGTGGGTGAAAAGTAGTGAAAAAATATTAGTACGTATTCAAAGAGCCATTGGAAAGAGATGAAGTTTAATGAAAGAAAATAAATTTAAGCTAACATGATTATACACTTAAACATGACAGATGACGATGAGAGGATGAGTGTTTTTATATATGCTTGTATGTTGAGTTTGGTTATTTTAAGATGCAATTGAACTAAAAGAGAGAGGCCGAGAGACAAAATACTAAGAATTGGATAACGAATGTTATAGAAAACTAGTTTTTTCAATTATGGCCACTCAAATGTTACACCATGGATACAACTTGGAAAGCTACTATCTTATGACCATTTAATTTGTAGACTACATTGATGGATGGATTAAATTTAAAGGCTAGATTACAATTATTTGAAATTTAGAGTGAAATTGATTAGTTGATTATCATGTGTCACGTGTGGAGTCAATATGACTAAGTGCGTGTTTGGGATAACTATAAAAATTAGATTATTTTAATAATCAATTATTGTATAAAAGCTTTTTTTTATAATCGATTATAAGAAAAAAGTTTTGTGTTTGGATATGTTAGCTGAAAAGTGATTTTAAGCTGATTTGTTTCGTTTGAATGGTATAAAAATCATTTTTATGTATCAAATTACCAAAATAGATATAGAATGATTAAAAAATTTATTTGATTGATTAAAAAATTATTTAATTGAGAACAAAATAGTATTTACATCTCATTGTTGGGAATAATCCCAACAGCTTTTTTCAATAATGCTCAACATTTAGCTTTTGACAAAAAACAGTTGATGAGAACAATTTTTCCATCAACATACGTTAGGCAAATTACCCAAACATATTATTGTTGAAAGCAACAGCTTTTTTTGGCAAACTAATGTATATTGAGAATGAAATAATCCGTCTCAAACATGCTCTAAATAAAATCCATTAATCTATATTTACATAAGTAAAATTACATTTGAAAGGCAAATACTGACTCAATTGATGTAGATATAATCTAGGAATTGACCTTGAGAATTATGACCAAGAGATAGGCTTAATCATTCGAGGGTTAGTAGAATATCATAGAACTTAATATGTTTTAACTAATTTAATTGGCATGAGAATGTAGTTAATTTTGTTTGAACACGTTTTGGTGCTAAGAGATTGAGCTTTAAATAGTTTAGAATAGACTGCATTAAAAATGTAATTAATCATTAATGCAAAGAATCAATATTCATCATAATCAATATTCATCAATATTCAAATATTCATCAATTTTGCTTCTTCAGTTGTAAAAGTGGAGAGGACTGTGGTGTGGATCAAGTTCCCAAGTTTGAATTTGGTTTACTATGATAAGAGTTTCCTCATGGCCCTATCATCAGTGGTAGGAACGAGATATTCTTGTGTGCATACAGATGTAACACGTCATCTTTACATACAAGAGACAAAAAAGGTGGAGAGATAAAAACAAACAGGTCCTACTAACCCCACTCACCACAAAAAATCATCCTCTCTCTCTAACTTTTTATGAGTGTGTGTAAAGATGACATGTTACATTTGTGTGCAACCAAGAATTTCTCGATAGGAACTCCAATAAAAGTTGATACCAACAAGTTGAAGGTTGTTAGAGGTTGTTTTGCTCGTATTTATGTGGAAATTGACCTCAACCAACCTGTGGTTGGAAAGGAGTGGTTACGAGGACATTGGTATAAGGTGGAGTATGAAGGACTCCACATTATCTATTTAGGGTGCGGCTACTATGGCCATCTCACTAGAGACTGCACAGTCCATCTAGCGATCATGGTTGTAGAGGCCAAAACTAATCATCCCAAGGATGTGGTTTCTAGAGGCATTATGGAGAAGACCACTGTGGTTGTTATCGAGGGGCAAACCATGGATTTAGTATTAATTGCTAATAACTTGAATGCTGAAGTTCAGGAGAGAGTTGCTCTTGATGGGACAAATGTTGAGGAGCTTTTTCATGGTGATTGGTTGGTTGTAACTAAGAAGAAACATCAAAATAAATCAAGTGAGAAATCAAGGATAATAAGGCCAAGGGTAATATAGCCAAAGATGCCAAAAAAATGCCTCTTCCAATAATTTTGCGTCTTTGAAGGATATGGCTAATGAAAAAAAAAAAATTCTAGTATCAAGTCCAATAAGAAAGGACCTTCACAACAAACTTCCATTCTTGGGCCTAGCAATCAAGAAAAGAACGATGTGTCAAGGAATAAAAGGTTACGTCATGGTGGGCCTTTTAATTCTTAGACCCCTAGCAAAGTTCCTTCCAAAGTAGGCCTTCCAGCCCAAAAGCATACTAATGTTGCCCTCTTGGTGAGAAACAGCCAGAAAAGTGGGACTCATATTACACCTACTCTTGACGTGAATTTACGACATTCAACTGCAATTATTGATGTGGATGCTGGTGTTTGTACTACCATGCCTGTGTGCATGATATCACCGAACCACGTTTAGCTGGTGGATAACCCCCACAATGACCCTCAGAGTGGTGGAGTCCATGCAAGTTTCTAATGAGGTGGTGCCTAAGACTCAATTGCAAGGGTCTATGATGAGTAATTTAGATGCCATTATGATAAAGGAGTTTCTTCTTGTTACCAAGTGGCTCCAGTACTCAAGAGAGGGGTGAATTGAGTATTTAAAAAAAAATTGCAAAAGCTTGTAAAACAAATTTCGTTGAAACTATTTCTTAAAAGAAGTGAATAAAAGGAGGAGATAAAGAAACTTAAGAACAGAAAATAAGCATAAAAAATAAATAAATTAAATTACAGGAATAATAAAAGAAATAAAGATGAGAAGAGCAGGCACAATATTTATCCTAACTCGGCTACCAACCACTTGTGGCTTACGTCCAGTCCTCGAAAAACTATCCGAGATTTTTCACTATCAATGCAAGCTTGAACAAGTGCTTGCTACTGTTACAAACTAGAGCACTTTTTTACACGCAGGAAAACTTTACCCTTGTGCTAAAGCCTTAACTTTTAGGAATACCTCACTCTTACAAAACCTTTGAGGGATACCTCACCCTCTTTACAATAAAGCAGAATATAGTAGAAGAGAAACTCTCAAAAGAGTAAATAGTACAACTTGAAGCTCTTTAAGAATATCTCAAAATTTTGGCCAAAAAGAGCACGAAAATATGTAAAAAAAAATGAAATTCGTCAATTAAAACAAGAGATAATTCTTTCAGATTATTAGGTGTATTCAAAGATGACCCAAGGTGACTATTTATATAGCTCTTGAGAAAATAGTTGTTATGGGTTTTGAATTCTCGTAATAAATATGAAAAAAAATGTTACTTTCTAAATCTGGAACTCGTGTTTATTTGAATAACCTTTGTGTTATTCAAATAACACATTTCAATAACCCATGAGGAAACAAGTTCTGCAACATGTTATCCGAATAACCCAATAGTTATTCGAATAACTCTTTCAAATAGAGTTTTCTAAAAAATTTGAATAACATCCTTGTTATTCGAATAACATCCTTGTTATTCGAATAATATCCTTATTATTCGAATAATCCTTTTTCAAAGCTACGACCAGCAACGCCTTTATTTGAATAGCTTATGTGCTATTCGAATAGCACAATTTGAAAACAAAAAGCGTGACAAGTTAAAACCTGTTATTCGAATAAGCTTTTATGAAAATAGATCAAATAAGATAGTTTATTCAAATAAAGAAAACTTTATTTGAATAAAGCTATTCAAAACCATTTTTAAGACATTTTTGAGATTTGAAAATTTGCTTCCAAATTTCCCAAAAGCCATTTTTTTAAAAAAAAAGGTTTATTATGAAAACATTTTTATCTTTTCTTCCAAAATCAATAAGATATCCAGAAGGCTTTGTACAAAAAGACTCTAAGTCCTAAAGCTATTCTTGAAGTTCTTGGACTTAGTCTTCCCATCATCTTCATGTTTGTTATCATCAAAACTAGTCTTCAATGTCGCATAGTCAATCACATTCTCTCACTTTTTAATGATGACAAACTAACACAGAAAATAATTAGTCCATATAAATTGGAATTCACAAGGTTATTTTGAGAGACTTACTCCCTCTATTTTTCGTAAGAGTTGATTTATATATCAGAGATATGCACAACTCCCCTTTACTTTTGGAATCCAACTTTCATTTTAATTTTAAATGTCTTTTCTCAAACAAAGAAACTCATCAAAGATAACTCAAGTTTTTTCTCCCCCTTTTGTCATGACCAAAAAGATGGGACAAGAGAAAGCCAAAGCCTAATCCAATAATGATTATGTAGGTGCAATATGTAAAAATAGTGGAATAGCTACATGATAATGCAAAAACAGATTTAAAACAATTAATGCAATAGGCCACAAGATAAGCAATCCATCTTATTCATTGAAAAAAAATCCAATTACAAGGGAATTAAAAATAGGAGACCAAAACAATACTAAACAAAGATCCTCAGAACTAAGGATCCTAGAAAAATACATCTGGTGGCGGAGGAGGAGAGTTAGGTGCTCTGTCAGTTAGTAAAGCTCGGGGGCTACCTGTTCGCACTCAACACCTATTCTATCAAACAAAATAGAGAAGGTGGGCTCCATGTAGGCTTTGTGGTCCAACAAGGTTGTCATGATTTGCTCATTTATAATTGGACTAGCAGGAGCAGGATCAACAGGAGCATCAGCAGCAGCAGCAGGGTGGGTCTTCTTGATCATTCTCATCATCTTCAACTTCATCTGGGTACACCCAACCATCCATAGTTCTGATCATCTTCATTTTGTGTAGGGTGTAAGAACCAAAGATGTTGTGATGAGTTAGCTTTGTTGCCCTTTCAGTTTGCAGAAGATGAGGGTATTTCCTAAGAAGGGTCATGATGATAATGCCATAAGGCAAATCATATTTTTCTTTACCATTTGCCTTAATCATATGCTTCATGATGAAGTTAGGCCAGTTGACTTGGTAGCCTTTCTTTATGACCCAAAGCATGAAGATGTCATCTTCACTCAAATAGGCATAGTTCCCGCCTCGAGGAGCCAGGATATGTGCATAAGCATAGTGTAAGAGTCTGTCTTGACTCTTTAGCATACCTCCCTTGACACCTTTATCTGAGAAAGCTAGGCTAGGTTTCAACAGATCCTCAATGGCCCGTATTTTGTTGTATTTCTAAATTAGTGGGCTACCATCGTCTTCAATATAAGTGCCAACGGACTATAAACCAAGTAGCACAACCTAATCTTAAGGGGTGATGACTATGTGCTGATCACTAACATCTGAGTGAAGGTCTTGTCCTTCAATCCTCAGGTTGTAATAAAACATCTTGACCAAATCACGGTGAATGTTAGCCTTGTGAGAGCAGAAATGAAGCACACCTTGATTATTCAACAGGTTGAGGAAGTCAAAACCACCTTCTTTCTTGAAGTTTAAGTCAAGGTACTTGGGTTGCACAAGATTACTCTGCCAGAAGTGAGAGATGAAATGACTCAGTTCCTCTTTAATGGAGGATAGCCTTCCTAGGTCTAATGGGTTGTTGTAAAGAGCAGTCTTCATGCGGTGACGTTTTGGGTGGGAAGAGGAAGAGACCATGGATGGAAAATGTTGATGGTGATGGTGAACTGCGGGTTTTAGAGATGGTGGAGATATAGAGGACAATGGTGGAGATAGAGAACAATAATGGTGGAAAGCGAGTGGAGTGGGTGTGGAAGGAAATGAGAGATTTGGGTTCAGCACGTATAGAGAGAAAGGGGAAACAGAGATGGAAAAGAAAAAGAATGAAGGATGAAAACGCGCTGTGAAATATATAGAGGTACAGAGTTTATTCAAATAAACTTTCATGGAAAACTAAACGACATGGCCTTTTATCAGCTGTTATTTGAATAACTATATAGTTATTCGAATAACCTAGTCTGCAAACTTGGTTTTCTGCCTAGGTTTATTCGAATAACTCTTTGGTTATTTGAATAACCAAATAAAAGATAGAGGATTATGTTAAAGCGTTATTCAAATAAGAAGCCTTTTAGTCGAATAAGATAGACACAAAGAAATATAATATGCAGTTACTGACCTCAGGTTATTCGAATAACATAAACACAAAGCACAGAGTCTGTGGTTGCTGGTTGTTTCAGGTTGTTCGAATAAACATACAACACAATTTTTTTGAACTGCTGACTTTGTTTATTCGAATAACCACATGTTTATTTAAATAAACCTATCAGAAATACATCAGTAAACAAGTTCAGAGATAAGATTTAAGAGACAGAAACTTACCCAAAGATGGTGTACCTGCAAAAACAAATTTTAGGATATCTCTGACGCTCAAGTCAGTAATAATTCAAGAATAATAAATCATAAATAAAGCAAGCATTCATTCAAATATATGATTGATCAATAATACCCAATTCTCTTCTAATATAAAAGAATGCTTCTTTTGCTAGAGGTTTAGTGAAAATATCTGCAAGTTGTTTGGATGTTTTAATAAACTCAAGTATGCAGTCTCCCTTTTGTACATGGTCTCTAATGAAGTGATGCCTTATTTCTATGTGCTTTGTTCTAGAGTACAAAATGAGATTTTTAAACAAGTTTATTGCACTAGTGTTGTCACATCTTATAGGGATGTGATCAAGCTGAAGACCATAGTCTAGAAGTTGTTGTTTCATCCAAAGTATTTGATCACAACAACTCCTGACTGCAACATATTCAGTCTCAGCAGTAGACAATGTCACACTATTTTGCTTCTTGCTATGCTAAGAAACTAAAGAACTTCCAAACAAGTGGCATGTCCCACTAGTACTCTTCCTATCCATTTTGCATCCCGCAAAATCAGAATCGGAATAGCCAATTAGGCTACATAAGACATCCTTAGGATACCACAAACCCATTTGTGAAGTGCCTACTAGGTATTTCATGATTCTTTTTATAGCATAAAGATGTGATTCTTTAGGATCAGCTTAATATCTAGCACACGTGCATACACTAAACATTATATATGGCCTACTAGTAGTAAGATAAAGGAGAAATCCAATCATACATTTGTATTTCGTAATTTCTACAGATTTACTTCCTTCATCTTTATCCAAATAGCAATAAGTGCCCATTGGTGTAGCCATGTGTTTAGCATTGTCCATTCTGAACTTTTTGAACGGTTCCTTGCAATATTTGGTTTGGCTTATGAAAGTCCCTTCTTTTGTTTGCTATATTTGAAGCCTAAGGAAGAAGTTAAGTTCTCCCATCATCAACATTTCAAACTCATTTTGCATTGTTTTAGCAAATTCCTTACAAAGGGATTCATTAGTAGCACCAAAAATAATATCATCCATATAAACTTGTACAAGGATAATATCATGCTTTTTATTTTTAATAAAAATGGTAGTATCAACTTTTCCTCTTGTAAAATCATTTTCTAAAAGAAACTTACTCAACCTTTCATACCAAGCTCTAGGAGCTTATTTTAAGCCATACAAGGCCTTTTTAAGTTTAAAAACATGGTTGGGTAGTTCGTAGTTTTCAAAACCCAGAGGTTATTTGACATATACCTCCTTTTGAATAAAACCATTTAAAAAGACGCTTTTAACATCCATTTGAAATAATTTAAAATCCATGATGCAAGCAAATGCAAGTAGCATTCTAATAGCTTCTAATCTAACTACAGACGCATAGGTTTCTTCATAGTCTATTCCTTCTTCTGGATTATAGCCTTTTGCAACCAACCTAGCTTTATTTCTAATTATTAGACCTATTTCATCAAGTTTGTTCCTAAAGACCCATTTGGTACCTATGATTGGATGATCATTGGGTCTTGGAACCAATTCCAAAACTTAATTTCTTTCAAATTGGTTCAGTTTTTCGTGCATAGTCAAGATCTAGTGTTCATCGTTAAAGGCTTCATTTATGTCTTTAGGCTCAATTTGTAAAACAAAGGTCATATGGTTACATACATTTCTAATTGAGTTTCGAGTACTTACACATTTAGATACATCACTTATTATTTGATCAAAAGGATGATGTTTTGAAGTCCAACATTCTTTGGGAAGATCCATGACTTGTGAATCCTTTTGTCTTGGGGTGTCTTCCTGACTTTCCTCTTGCTTTTTGACTTCTTTTTCCTTGTTGTCCAAATGTGTTTTAGCCAAGATTTCTACAACATCATCAACAAAATCCTTTCTCGATCCATTTGGATTAGTTTCGTCAAAAGCAACATGAATAGATTCTTTAATAGTCATAGTTCTTTTATTATAAATTCTAAAAGCCTTGCTATGATTAGAATAGCCAAGAAAAATACCTTCATCAGACTTAGCGTCAAACTTCCCTAAGTTATCATTATTTAAAATAAAATATTTACATCCAAAAACATGAAAATGTGAAACATTTGGCTTCCTTCCTTTGTATAATTCATATGGAGTTTTCTTTAAAATTGGCCTTATTAGGATCCTATTCATTACGTAACAAGCAGTATTTACCGCATCCGCCCAGAAATACTTAGGAAGTGTGGCCTCATTGAGCATAGTTCTTGTCATTTCTTCTAAAGATTAATTTTTCCTTTTTGCAATTTTATTTTGTTGTGGGGTTCTAGGGGCAGAAAAATTATGCTCAATGCCATGTTGATTACTAAAAGTTTCAAAATCATGATTTTCAAACTCACCACCATGGTCACTTCTTATGGATGTAATAGAAAAACTCTTTTCATTTTGGATAACTTTGGCATGTTTCTTAAAAGTTAGAAATGCATCATTTTTGTGAGAAAGGAATAAATTCCATGTGAACCTAGAAAAATTATCCACAATCACTAATGCATAGTAATTTCCACCAAAGCTCATAGTTCTAGATAGTCCAAAAAGATCTATGTGCAAAAACTGTAAAGGTCTAGAAGTTAAAACTATATTTTTTTGCTTTAAAAGAAACCTTTACTTATTTTTCCTTTTGACATGCATCACATAATTTATCTTTTATGAAATTGAGTTTGGGTAGTCCAATTACTAGCTCTTTAGAGATCAACTGTTTAAAGTGGTCCATGTGAATGTGTGTAATTCTCTTATGTCATAACCATGAATCATCTTCCTTACTTAAAAAGTATTTCACATCATTTAAAGATATGTCATCAAGGCTAATCATATAAATATTGTTAACTCTATGACCAACAAACTTAACATGCTTATCATTTTTACCTTCAATTATGCAATAATTTGAATCAAATATTACTTTATTTCTTTTATCACATAATTGGCTAATACTAAGCAAGTTATGTTTAAGCCCCTCAACAAGCAATACATTATCAATGGAAAAGTTTGGATTTTTATCGACTTTGCAAATTCCAAGAATCTTTCCTTTGTTGTTATCTCCATAGGTTACATGTATATGAGTCTTGGGAACAAGGAATGAAAACTTGGAGTCGTCCTCGGTCATGTGCTTGGAGCATGCACGATCTAAGTACCAATTTGAGCTCCTGGCCTTCAAGCACACCTACATCATATATTTAAATTTTAACTTTTGGTACCTAAATTTTCTTGGGTCCTTGTGTGTTAGTTTTGGGTATAGTACCCTTGGGGACCTAAACCATTTTAGTCCCAATTTTAGTGTTAATAGTTTTGCTTACATTATAAGTTGAGGCATTGTGCCTATTCTTTCCACAATGAAAAAATTTAATGAAGGGACTACTAGAAGTTCTTGAATAGATAAAGAAATTTTTATAAAATTTTTGCTGATTTTGGGGTTATATCCTGTCCCTGATTTTTGAAAAGTTACTTTTTGTTTTCCCAACAAAATATTTAAATTATCTCTTCCGAAAGTGAATTTAAAAAGGGTGTTCTTTAAGTCTTCAATTTCTTTTTCAAAAACTTGACATGATGAACAAGATGAAGATGTAGAAGAATGTGAAGAAGTTGTACAAGCATCAATTAATCCTAATGTCTCATTTTCAATTTTTAATTCTTCAATTTCTTTGTTTAAAATAAGAATTTGATTTTCTAAAAAAGAAATTATTTTCTTAGATTAAGAGATTAATTTTGTAAGCCTTAATGATTCCTCAAAGGTATCTTGTAATTCATCATAAGAATGAGATAATTCAAGGGTAGAGGTTACCTTATTGTCTCTTTCTTCTTCTTCTTCTCCTTTGGCCATAAGACATAAATGAGCTTTCTCGCTATCTAAGCTATCAGTAGAGTCCATATCATTGTCATCCCATGCTATGTAGGTTCTTCTTCCTTTTCTTTCCTTAGAGGGTTTTTTGTTAAACTTTTCCATCTTCTTTTGGTAAATTGGGCACTCCATCTTCATGTGTCCCGATTTGCCACACTCGTAGCAAGTTGGAGTTGAAGCTGTTCCTTCCCCTTTATGATGGGTTTTCTTTGGAGGGAAAGGCGATCTTCTTTGAGTTCCCTTTTTCTTGAGAAATTTTCTAAATTTTCTTACTAGAAGGCTGAGGTTTTCTTCATTTAGCTTGAGGTTCTCTATGTCTTCTCCATTCTCTTCATCACCATCGTCAATTGTTGAGGAGGTGGCTTTGAGTGCTATCCCTTTTTTTCTTCTTATCATGCTCTTCATTTTGGCTTAGTCAGTTTAGCTCCAATTCGTGCTCTTGAAGTTTTTCAAAGAAGGTAACTAGTGTCATTGTTGACAAATCTCTTGATTCTGATATAGTTGTCACCTTGGGTTGCCAAATCCTGCTCAGACATGTCAAAACTTTGTTAATAAGATCTTCGTTAGAAAAATTCTTTCCTAGTGATGTAAAATGATTTACAATGTGCATGAGC
Organism: Ormosia semicastrata; assembly: GCA_029884595.1. Classification (NCBI taxonomy): domain Eukaryota; kingdom Viridiplantae; phylum Streptophyta; class Magnoliopsida; order Fabales; family Fabaceae; genus Ormosia; species Ormosia semicastrata. The sequence goes on along the minus strand of JAQQTO010000021.1, from coordinate 5,522,023 downwards.
CTCTTTTGCATTTCTTGAATACTTTCTCCTTGGTTCGTTCTAAATAATCCATACTCACTAGTTAGGGAATTGATTCTCGACCTCTTAACTTCACTAGTACCCTCATGGGTAGCTTGTAAAGTGTTCTACATTTCTTTGGCAGTTTTACAGTTTAAAATTCTAAAAAATTCATCATACCCTAAAACAGTGGTAATGATGTTTTTAGCTCTTAAATTATGTTGAACTTTTTTCTTATCATCATCTAACCATTCACTTCTTGGTGTTTCAACTTTTACACCACCGACCTCACGCGTGGGAACAAAAGCGCTGTTTTCAATAGCATTCCACACATCTAGATCAATAGCTTCGATAAAAAAATTTTATTCTTTCCTTTCAATATGCATAATCATCTCCACTGAAAAATGATAGTCAGTTTATGGAAGATCCTTTTGAAAAATCATTTAAAGAAGTCATGTTCTCTTGAAGCTGCTAAGTTCTTTATACAAGAGTCTAGCTCTGATACTACTTGTTACCAAATGGCTCAAGTACTCAAGAGGGGGGTGATGATAATCACATATTTGATACATTAATAAGCCCTCATTTTTAGTCATTTACACTCTCCACATACTTAATTGATTGAGCTTGGTTATGTTTTGTAAGTTTGGACTCAAATTGGACTTAATTAATTTTTTTCAGTATGATTTACGTCTTACACTATTTCTGTATTTTGGTCATATCTTAAGTTCTAGATGTCTACTAATTATGTATTTTACCCTATTGGAAAGATAAGAGAGATCTCTACAACTTTCATGAGAGCTCTAGGTCAAAGTCAGACATCTAGTGAAACTAATTGGGCTTGGAAGTTAGAATACAGATTTTGTGATTGGAACTTGAATAGTGTATAGTAATTAGAACACAACTCGGGATATAAGATCTGAATTGGGCTAAAATTTTGGTATCTACAAGTTAAGACCTATATCTATAACTTTCATGAAGAACATAAGACTTAATTCGGACTCCTTGGAGGACATATTGGGCTTGGAATTCATAATAGAGGAGCTGTAACTGGGCTTGAATATTGTATAGTAATTGGGTCATATCTCGGGCTGTAGGTGGCCTTTTGAGGTGATTCTAGTGGCATTAGAAATCTAAGACAAAATCTTACAACTTTTATGAAGACCATATTTCAATATTCTGACGCATTTAATGACTTTAGAACTGAATGATTTCAGAGACAAAGAATCTCCATAATTTTTCATTCATCAAAAGTCATTTGGCATTTTCCACTTATCCACTCACTCATGAATCAGCTCCATTGTCATTTTGTATCCTAATCCTCTATAAAAGGGAGCCTTGACTGATCATTTGAGAATCTTGGTCTTAGAGGCCAAGATCACGTTATTGTGTTGTTTGTTTATCTTGTTGTAGTTTTCTTTTGTTCTAAATTGAAGTTATGTTCTTCTTCTTCTTCTTCTTCTTCTTCTTATTCTCTTTTTCTTTCTTCTTGTCTATGAGTAACTAAGTTTCATTTTACTTAGGTGAAAGGGTGAAGCTTTTGGTAATGAAATAAGGTTAGATTCATTTCTTTCTTATGCTTAAATGATATATTTTCAAGTGGTCATTATACGTGTTGTATTTTGTTTCCAATCAATTTAGAAACCCTCATTGTAAAGTGGAGATCTTGATTCATTGTAGACAAGAGGTTGGCACAATGAATGCTTGAGCCCATTTATAAGTGGTGATGTTAATAAATAATTAAAGGAATCATAATATAATTACGTATATAATTTTTAATGAACTTTGATTGTTGTATTTTTCGATTGGAACCTCCATTATGTGTGGATTCTAATTGAGTTATAAAAAGAATTAATCTTGTCCTTATTTTATTTACCAAGAGTAGATTTCCTAACCTAAGTAAACCTTTTTTATTTGTGACTAAGTTTTATCACTTTTATTGTTGTGACAAAATATTTTCCTTACGTCAAATAAATTTCTCTTCATCAATTCTCTGTGGATCGACCTCGGACTCCCGAGAATTTATTACTTGAAACAACCTACACTTGGGTTTGCAACTTTTAATCTATATCAAGTTTTTGGCGCCATTATCGGGGACTTGATTTGAAGATCAAATTTATGGTGTAAATATTTTGTATATATATATTTATATTTTTTCTTGTGGATCTTGTATATATATATATATATATTCTACTTTTTAATTTTTTTTTCTTTGTACTTACTAATGTACTAACTTAGTGGGGGAACTCTCCCTTTTATTTTCTGTATTTTACTTTTTGTAATTTATTTTCTATTTTTATTTTTGTACTTTACTTTCTCGTATTTTATTTCTAACTTACTAACCCATTAACCTTTTAATTTTCCTGCTTACTAACTTACTAACTATCTAACTCTCTTACTAACTATCTAACTTTTTACTTTATCAGCTATCTAACTTTTTAATTTACCTGCTTACTAATATTTTAATTTATCTGCTTACTAACTTTTTAATTTATCAGCTTATTAACTTATTTGGTGGTTGATTTATACCACACCCTTGTGAATATATATTTGGTCATCAGTTTATATCACACCCTTGTTAATATTTATTTGGTAGTGATGTGTGTGAAACAACATTATATTTTGTTCTTGTTTTGCATGCATTTTGTAGGCATTTTAAGCATTTTAGTTTTCATTTTGGTTTGTTTTTCCCTTAGTTCGGATAACTGCGGTGTTTTTGGTGTTCTTGTGCAGGATTAATATTGAATTGGCCTTGGATTGAATGGAATGCTTGCATGTTTGAAGTTAGAGTTTAATGGATAGCAAAAAGGTGCAAAAAGACCATTCCAGAGGGATCCACGGCCTGCCCGTGGATTAAACCACGGCCATGGATCGAGCAGTAACTTGAAGGAGGAAAAGAGAGATTCCAGGGAGTTCCACGGCCTGGCCATGGAATGATCCATGGCTATGGAATTCTGACAGTAAGATCCACGGCCAGCTCGTGGAATGATCCACGGCCGTGGATCGCAGTGCGCAGTAAATTTTAAGTTTTTATTTTTATTTCTTTTGGGGGCTTTTTAGCCAATGAAAACCCTAGGTTATAAATAGATGTTCTAAATACATTGAGGGGGTTCTAATTTGGTTTTGGAGGAGGCACATTGGAGGCTTTGCTTCTTGATCTTTCTTCCCTCTTCTCTCTTGGATTACGGGTTTGGATGTTCATGAACATGTTTTCTGATTCTTTCTTCTCTATGTCTGATTAGTTCTCTTTGTTTCTAGGATTGGGCAATGCCCTTTGATACATTGATAATGATTAATTGACGTTGTTTCCCCTTTTATTAATCTTGAATGTTCTTTGATTCAATCCTTATTACTTTTATTCATGTGAATTTGCTGATAACTTATTTGCATCTCATAGGCATTTAGGGACATACTGAGAGGTGAACCTAAGTGTTGGAATCATAAGAATTGAACTTAAGGTCTAAATCACGAAAGTAGTTTTAGCCTTTCGAGGATTCAATGAATTACCACAAAGCGTAATGGGTTCAATTTAAATTCAATTACCACGAGAGTAGGAATTGGTTTAATTGGGCACGGATCTTGTATCTTGAGAAAGAACATTAACTAATTTAGGGTAATTCACCTTCAATTGAATTTTAGATTTAATAAAAGGGTTGTCAATTAGGATTTATCTTGTATCATTGTGGTATCCCAATCTTGGAAGCTTTCTTGAATCTAAATACCTTTCTTGATAACTTGCTATTTTTGTTCTAAATTCTGCACTTTGATTTTTATTTAATTGCTTGTTACTACGTTCTTCTTAATAAACAATCATATTCTCTTTTGTTTAATTTAATTGAATTAATTAATAAATTGGTATTCATAGACACAGTCCCTGTGGATTCGATCTTTTTATTACTTGACGACAAAACCGTACACTTGCGGATTTCACGCACCAAGTTTTTGGCGCCGTTGCCGGGGACTGTGTTTTTCTTGAATATTAATTTAATTTTTAATTTAATTATTTTAAACCTTTTTTTTTATTATTTGGTTCTTACATTCTTGATTTCTCTTTGACTCTCTGCAGGTAATTTCTCTTGTTTATGCATAGTACTAGACATTCTGGGACTCTTATTGAAGCAGATCCTGAAATTGAAAGAACTTTTCGTAGAAAGAGAAGACAATGAAGGCAAAGAGCGAGAGAAATATCTGAACCAACACTTGTCATGGCAGCAGCTGAGGATAATAAACCCTTAAAAGAGTATGCAGCCCCTAATGCTCGGGGTTTGCGATCTGGAATTGCTCGGCCAGACATTGAAGCCAGGCACTTCACCATACCTCCTGCTCTACTGTCTATGATAAGGTAAAACCAGTTTGGAGGATTGCCGTCAGAGGATCCTAATGATCATGTGGATATATTCTTGGAGTTCTGTGAGACCCTCAAGATCGAAGGCTCCTCTGTTGATGCTATTCGTCTCCGCTTGTTTCCTCTATCATTGAGAGATAGAGCTAGAGCTTAGCTGAAGTCTGTTCCTGCTGAGACGATAACTACTTGGGACCAATTGGAGCAAGCCTTCTTGGACAAATTCTTTCCACCTTCAAAGACTGCTCACCTAAGGACCCAAATCACAAACTTTGTTCAGAAAGATGGTGAGTCATTGTCAGAAGCTTGGGATAGATATAGGGCTTTGCTGGAAGCCTGCCCACACCATGGGTTAGAGAAGTGGTTAATCGTCCACACCTTCTACAATGGTTTAGAGTATTCTTCGAAGGTGTCTCTTGACTTCGCAGCTGGTGGAGCTCTGATGAATAGGAGGCTCACAGAGGCTTATGAGATAATTGAGAGTGTAGCTTCAAATCATCACCAATGGGCCAATGAAAGAGGGCACAACCCGAGAAAGCTCTCGGGAGGTAAGTTTGAGGTAGATGGTGTTGATTTAATTATGTCAAAGTTTGATTCTTTGAATAAACATTTTGACATGCTTGAGAAAGCTCATGTAAATGCCGTAGGTGCCTCTAACAATTTTTGTGAGATTTGTGGAGCACAGGGACATATTGGTGCTGAATGCCAAGTTGGAATGGGATCCTCACATGGTGCACCGGTGAAGTAAGTGGAATCATGCCATAATTTTCATGACTTTAACTAAAAGGGGAGGAATAATCCGTATTCCCAAACTTACAACCCCGGTTGGAGGTCACATCCTAACTTCTCTTACCAGAATAGTCAATATCAAGCTGGGCAAGGTAGTGCTTAACCCTCTTCTAGATCTCAACAGGTGCAAAAATCTAGACTTGAGTCTCTTCTTGAGAATTTTGTTGAGAGCCAATCTAAGCAGAATGAGGAGTTTAGGCACCATGGGCAAGTTGTGACTGAGGCCATTAGAGAGTTGTCAGCTAAGGTTGACAATTTGACCATTCATAATAAGATGTTGGAACCCAACAAGCAAGCACTTCTCATAGGCAGCAAGGTAAGTTTCCTGGTCAACCTAAAGTCAACCCAGGCAATGAACATTGTAAGGCTGTGAGTTTGAGGAGTGGAAAGAAGTTGGAGGATCCTAAGGGTAAGGGGGAGAGTGACAAAGATGAGGGGAATGAGGAAAAAGAGACCAAGACACAACCCTTAGAGGAGGAGGGAACTAGTGAGAAAGTGTCTAAGTATGTACCCGCTGAACCTTACCAACCCCCGGTTCCCTTCCCTCAAAGATTGGCTAAGGCGAAGTTAGATAAACAGTTTGGGAAGTTCCTAGAGGTTCTTAAGAAATTGTACATTAATGTACCCTTCACTGAGGCGTTAAAACAAATGCCTACCTATGCTAAGTTTCTTAAGGACATTTTGTCTAATAAGAGGAAGCTAGAAGACTATGAGACAGTAGCTTTAACTAAGGAGTGTAGTGCCTTAATTCAAAATAAATTGCCTCCTAAGTTAAAGGATCCAGGTAGCTTCTCTATTCCCTGTTTGATTGGCAACACTAACTTTGATAAAGCTTTGTGTGACTTGGGGGCTAGTGTTAGTCTTATGCCCCTTTCTATGTGTAAAAAGTTAGAGGTGGGTGAACTGAAACCCACAACTATCTCCCTTCAATTGGCAGATCGATCAGTCAAGTACCTCATAGGCATCTTGGAGGATGTTCCTATTAAGGTTGGTAAGTTTTATATACCGGTGGATTTTGTTGTGCTTGACATGGAAGCTAATGCTACAATGCCGATCATACTTGGGCGTCCATTCCTTGCCACTGGAAGGGCGATCATTGATGTCCATAAAGAAAAATTGACTTTGCAATTGAATGATGAGGAAGTAGTTTTTGATGTTTTTAAATCTGAAAATAATTCTAATTCCTTAAATTCATGTAATCGCATGGATGCTACTAAAGTTGTGGATAGTGCTGTGCTTTCAGGTATACAGGAATCAGTAACTGATGCTATGCCTTGCAAGGAAGGACCTAAGAAGCAGAGTGACAAGTATGTCGAGAAGCGTGAATTTAAACTCGGGGATAGAGTTCTTGTTAATAGCTCACTTCTACGTTTCTGTCCTAGTAAGTTATGGTCGAAATGGTCTAGACCATATGAGATTGTTCGAGTTTTATCCTACGGTGTGCTTGAGGTGAAGAAAGAAGACCATAAGCCTTTCATGATAAATGGCCAGAGAGTGAAACATTTTGAAGGAGTGGGGACTGAGCACTACTCCGTTGATGTCACCTAAGCACAAAAATCAGACCAAAGTCAAGCTAATAACTTTAAACAAGCGCTTCTTGGGAGGCAACCCAAGTTTCTTTGTTTTTTATTTTTCTTTTTAATTTCTTTTTTTTCTTTTGACTTTGTGTGTTGGATTGCTGGTTTGATCCTTGTCTCATGGATTTTGTTTAGGTTTGACCCCTTTTTGAAGACATATTTAGAAGAAGAGAGAGGTCAGAAGGTTCCACACCCAGCCCATGGAAAATTCCATCCCATGGATTGAACACCAGAAGTTTTTCCACCACTGCAGTGAGTTCATTTCTTTTTACCTTTCTCTTGTTTTAGATTTTTACATTGGGGACAATGTAGGTTCTAAGCTTGGGGGTATTTTCATATTTTCATTTTCATATTTTGATATTTTCATAGTCTAATTGGTATTTTCATTTAGAGTCTCATGCATTCTCATGTCTTGTTTTGCATTGCATCTTCATTTTGTATTGTCACACCCTTATATCTCTTGGGTTTTTGGTTGAACTTGTGCCCCTCTCTTTTGAGAATTTTGAGATGATATTGATTTGGAACCCAATTTGTTGATTCTTGTGATTGGCTACAGGCATTGTTTTAATTGATAGTAGAGGTGATCTTTTGATAGTTGATAATTAGCATAATGTTCTCTGAATTTGTGCTTCTCATTGAATTTTTAAACCTCTAAATGTGAGTTTTGAGCTTATATGGGACTTATGCACTGTATGATTTTTGTTCCTATTCTTTGTGTTGAGTGATATTCCTCATTGATCTTATGCTCTAGAACTTGATTTGAAACCATTTTGAGGCGAAATTTTTGGTTGCATGCTTGAATGTGATTAAGGCATCTTAGGTATTTTTCTGGCCTTCTGAAATTGTTACACTTTCATCCTCTAGTTGCCCATTTTGAGCCTATTCCATAATTATTTTTCTTGATGCCTATGATGATACATTGTTGGTAATCATTTAGAATATTAAATGGAGCAAATTGGGTTTGAAAGTTGTGTTGGGAATCATATGTATTTGAGCTTTCTCTTTCTCAAATAAAAAAAATGGTATAAAAAAAAGAAAAAAAAAGAAAAGCAAATAAAGAAAATCATGAGAAGAAAGCTTGAAAAAAAGAAGAGAAAGAGAAGAAGGAAAAGTAAAGAAGAAAATGCTTGGAAATGTGGAGTTATGCTTTTGATTGAAAAATTGTCTTTGCTCCATTTATGTTCTATTAGATTTCTTGTGCTTATTGAAAATTTTGATGAGTCCTTTGTGCATACCTTCCTTTCTCTACCTTACCTAACATCATGCCCATGGCCCCATTACAACCCTTATAAGACCTTTTGATTCTTGCATGCATACTGATTATTAGTGGAAATTTAGTTTCTTATCAAGCATATGGAAGTGCATTTTCTTTGATGGATTTTGAGCGTATGGTTTCCACCTTTAAACACTTTGAGTGTGGTTAGTAGAGTGAACTTGATTCAATCAGTGAAGATGCATGATTTCTGAGAACTTAACCTCTAATTGGACTTGATTTTGATTACCTCTCAGATTCTTTGTTTGTCTTAGCCTATTGCTTGGATATTATTTTCTGGGGTTCCTTATTCTTTATTGTCTTTTGATCCCACTTCTTGTTTTGGCATTAATTATTGCTTGGGGACAAGCAAAATCTTAAGCTTGGGGGATTTGATGTGTGTGAAACAACATCATGTTTTGTTCTTGTTTTGCATGCATTTTGTAGGCATTTTAAGCATTTTAGTTTTCATTTTGGTTTATTTTTCCCTTAGTTCGGATAACTGCGGTGTTTTTGATGTTCTTGTGCAGGATTGATGTTGAATTGGCCTTGGATTGAATGGAATGCTTGCATGTTTGAAGTTGGAGCTTAATGGATAGCAAAAAGGTGCAAAAAGAACATTCCAGAGGGATCCATGGCCTGCCCGTGGATTAAACCACAGTCATGGATCGAGCAGCAACTTGAAGGAGGAAAAGAGAGATTCCAGGGAGTTCCACGGCCTGGCCGTGAAATGATCCACGGCCTGGCCATGGAATGATCCATGGCAATGATCCACAAGAAGATCCACGGTCACCAGGAATGATCCACACTACCGTGGATCGCAGATCTTGTGATAAATTTTAAGTTTTTATTTTTATTTCTTTTGGGGGCTTTTTAGCCAATTAAAACCCTAGGTTATAAATAGATGTTCTGAATACATTGAGGGGGTTCTAATTTGGTTTTGGAGGAGGCACATTGGAGGCTTTGCTTCTTGATCTTTCTTCCCTCTTCTCTCTTGGATTACGGGTTTGGATGTTCATGAACATGTTTTCTGATTCTTTCTTCTCTATGTCTGAGTAGTTCTCTTTGTTTCTAGGATTGGGTAATGCCCTTTGATACATTAATAATGATTAATTGACGTTGTTTCCCCTTTTATTAATCTTGAATGTTCTTTGATTCAATCCTTATTGCTTTTATTCATGTGAATTTACTAGCCACTTATTTGCATCTCATAGGCATTTAGGGACGTACTGAGAGGTGAACCTAAGTGTTGGAACCATAAGAATTGAACTTAAGGTCTAAATCACGAGAGTAGTTTCAGCCTTTCGAGGATTCAATGAATTACCACAAAGCGTAATGAGTTCAATTTAAATTCAATTACCACGAGAGTAGGAATTGGTTTAATTGGGCACGGATCTTGTATCTTGAGAAAGAACATTAACTAATTTAGGGTAATTCACCTTCAATTGAATTTCAGATTTAATAAAAGGGTTGTCATTTAGGATTTATCTTGTATCATTGTGGTATCCCAATCTTGGAAGCTTTCTTGAATTTGAATACCTTTCTTGATAACTTGCTATTTTTGTTCTAAATTCTGCACTTTGATTTTTATTTAATTGCTTGTTACTACGTTCTTCTTAATAAACAATCATATTCTCTTTTGTTTAATTTAATTGAATTAATTAATAAATTGGTATTCATAGACACGGTCCCTGTGGATTCGATCTTTTTATTACTTGACGACGAAACCGTACACTTATGGATTTTATGCACCAGGTAGTTAGTTTATACCATACCATTGTTAATATTTAATGGCTGATTTATATCGCTTACTTGTTAATATTATTTTTTTTACCATAGCAGCTTTATACTGCCTACTTTTTAATATATTTTTTTTACCATGGCAGGTTTACCGCCTACTTGTTAATATATAGTTTTTTATGGAAGGTTGAGCTCTGTATATATTTTTATTTTATTCTTCCTATTTCTTCTTCTCTTTTGTCATATGTAGTTAAATTTGTATGTTTCTAGGGTGAAGACGTAACTTGATTTAATCGACATGTATTAAGATTGAAATTTTAATTAATTTATTTTTTATTCAATTTGAGTGCTTATTATGATTCTTAATGCTTTATGAATTAGCCACTCATAAATTGATCTAGTGAGGTGTATGTAGAATCGAAAGGTTTGCATATAACCTAAACCATAAATAATAAGTGTCATGATTTATAATCATCTAGGAATTGAGGTTATAGGTTATGTGGGAGAATTGTGATATTTTCCATGAGAATCCATAGAGTAAAGGTCATGCCTTAAGAGTTAAGGTTTAGACCAAGGAATTGAGTTTTAATTAATTACTGGATTCTCCCTATCAATTGAATGAATAGAAATTAATTAGAATGAAGGTCCCAAAACTACTCTATAGTCTATGATAGATTATTAAATCAAGTGAAGTCAGATCCCTAGTATTTTAATTTCATGTGTTTACATCCTTAATGTGTTTGGCATTCATGTGTTTTGTTCTCTCTTTTCCTTCTTAATTTCATGCGTTTTAGTGTATTTTTGTTTTTATTTTTTTTTGTTTTTTTTATATATAATTTTGTGTCTTTAATTGTTTTGAATCACTTTTTGTCCATACTTACAATAGGCTCACCTTTTGATATCACACCTATCAATGATTCTTTTCCTGATGAATTTTTATTTTCTGTCAATTTCAAGCCTTGGGTTGCTAACATAATCAATTTTCTTGCAACATGAAAGATCCTACCTTAATTATCTTGATTAAATCATTCGGAGATGTGTGCCCAATAGTGAGGTAGGTAATGTCATTAAATTTTGTCAATCAGAAGCATGTGGAGGTTACTTTTCTTCAAAGCAAACAACTGCGAAAATCTTGCAATGTAGATTTTATTGGCTCACTTTATTTAGAGACAGCTATACATTTTGAAAAAGTGCTAAAAACTATCAAAAATAGGGTTCTATTTCTAAGCGAAACAGGATGCCTCTAAATCCTATCATTGTCATTGAAATTTTTGATTGTTAAGGAATTAAGAAATGATGCATACGAAAACACAAAGATTTATAAAGCTAGAGCAAAAGCTTTTGATGACAAATTAATTTTGAGAAAAACTTTTGAAATTGGTCAAAAGTTCTATTTTATAATTCTCGTCTTCACCTATTCCCTGAAAAATTGAGATCTAGGTGGCGTGGCCCTTTTATTGTCAAACATGTGTATCCTTATGGGGCCATAGACATTGAGAACCCTAGGAATGATAGTGTATTTAAGGTCAATGGACAAATACTCAAACCATTTCTGAAAAACCAAGTTTTTGAGTTCTTTGTGCCCCTGGTTAAGTGGCGGATAACGGTACTCTGTGACTCTCAAGTCGATTTGTTTTTCAGTTTCTCATAATAACTGATTCCTTCTCCTTCAAAATGGATGTCATTCTCTCAAATCTAAGAAAACATTTCCTTTCTTTTCCTCTAAATGCTCTAATAAAAATCTACAAAGTTAGGTATGAAAGACTGAGACTATTAATGTACAAGGGCATCCCAGAAGATATACGCTGGATAATCAAAGCAAAGGTTAGTTTAGCTGGTGAATCTTCAGATTCATTTATCCCATACATGTCGAGTCTCGGTAAAAGTTCTTATTCTAAAAAAAAAGAGCAAAAAGAATGCAAGTTTGTCTCAAGTGTGCGCGATATAATTGTAACACACTATGTCATTCTTTGGGAATGATTTTCGCAAACAGAGAAGAAAAAATATTCTTCATTAAAAATAGACTGAGTAAGGAGTCATTAGATGATATCTTATTGACTCTTGAGATGCATTCTTGTGGAAGTTATGCATCGTGAACTTATTAATTTTTGGAATCTCTTCAGGGACGAACAAAAGCATTACAGTCTTAGGAATCTGACTCAAAAAGACCCTGTTTGCCAATTTATAAGAAAATTGGATAGGAAGCTTATCCTCGACTCATAGAAGGCGTTTAAGCCGTTACTGGATGTAAAACCAGAGGAAGATGTGAGCCACAATCACAACAACATGTATATATTATCTTGTACATTTTCAAAGAAAAAATAAAAAAAAGGGCGATCGAAAGAGTACCATGCTCTTAATTGAGTGTGGAGATCCTACCAGTGGCAGACCCGTCATTGACTCGGGTGGACCTTTGCACGCCAGTCCTTAAAAAAGATTCGTGTACCATGCTCTGTAGAGAGCCGCACTCCACAACCCAATGTTCACCATCTAGGCACTGTGGAGTTGACGGACAGGCAGAAACGTCCCACTCTGGTTATTAGTGAGAAGTAACCCGCGGCTGCCAAAGCATATGAGGCATCTGAACTTGATCCTCTCTTTTATTAGAAGGGGCTCTCAGAGCCTTGGGATGGGGCGTTATGGATCTTGACATTGTGGGTTTTAGATTTCAGCATCTTTGTTGATGTTACGAACCCATGTGTAAGCTCTCCAAGTTCCAGACCTAGGATGGAAACCCACGATGGTTTCTTTCTTCTCTTTTTCTTTTCTTCAAATAAATGGGAGTGAGTGTTTATTGCACTGATGACACACACCTGTACATAAAGGTATGTCAGTATTTGTTATTATTATTTTATCTTTGTATGATTTTGTTGTATTTTGGTTTTGGACAGATGATCCTTTGGGCAGGGTCCTTTAGGGGTTTCTAGACTTCTTTACCCAGATGATTTTCTTGAAGTCTAAAAAAAATCAAAAATAAAAAAAAAGTTTCTTAATTTTAAACTTTTCTGACAACAACCAACCTACCCATATAGGTGATATCATTACTTTTTCTATTCTCTTCCTCATTTAAACACTCTATTTTCTTCACTTTTCTACAACTCATAATCATTCAAAGAGAGTATGAGTGTAGAAATAGAGGGAGCTTCTTCTTCGGTTTGTAGATTTACCAGTATCTATGTATTTTGTGGGACAAGTTATGGGAAGGGTTTAGAGTTTGTAAACGCAGCAAGCACAGTTGGTAGAACACTTGTTGCGGGGAACATTCATGTAGTATATGAGGGAGGTAGCATTAGGTTAATGGGGGCTGTATCACTTTCTACACATATAAGAGGTGGTCAAGTTTTAGGTGTCATTCTTGAACCTTTAACTCGAAGGAACATCATTGGAAAGACAATTGGGCTGGAATTCAAGTATCATCTATGCATGGACGAATGAAAGCAATACTTGAAAACTCTGATGCATTCGTTGCCTTACCAGGTGGTTTTGGTACTTTGGAAGAATTTTTTCAAATTGTCTCTTGGGTCCAACTGAACATTCACCATAAACTCATAGGTTTGTTGAATGTTAATAATTTATTTGATAATTTGTTATCTTTTGTTGATCATGCTGTGGAACAGAAATTTATCACACCTTCGGCAAGACGACTCCTTCTCTCTGCTTCCATTGTTGATGAGTTAATTGATAAATTAGAAGCTTTTGTTTATGAACCTGATCTAGTAACAGCTTAGATAGATTGGTCAGAAGGAAGCGGTGAGGGAAGCAATATGAAAAGCAAGCAAAATCAGACACTCCAACTATTTAAATAATTACAAGCTTTGATTTTATTTATTGTACTTTGTTTTTGTTTAAATTTGTGTCAGGTTTTTCTTTTCAGCAATTGCAGCAACAGGTAATATCTTCTATCCTTTACCTAACTATGTTTTGACATTGAGGACAACGTTATGATCTAGTTGGGGGAAAGGATAGTTGTGTAAAAAAAAACTTAAAAAAAACCTTAAAAAAATTAGGAAGTGTGTGTATTAATATGTTTGTTGTGTTTATAGGTTTGTTAGTAACTTACTAACAGCAAAACTAATTAAGGATGACAGAGTAAGGAGTAAATTATTTACTCTTGAGACGCATCAAAATTGGTGGCAAAGTAAGGAGTAATTAGGTAGATAACTAGTTTGTGTGAAAGTAGCAATCCAAATTCAGGAAAATTTGCATGATTGAGTAAATTTTCTTCTTTTTTAAAAATCACATGCTTAGTTATGGATGTTGAATTGGTGAACTGAGAATGATAGAAATATACCTTGTGAGATTTTAAGCTTATTGATGAATGGATTGAATATTTGTACCATTCTCTTCTTTCTTGTGTGATTTTAACCATGGAATTGTTACTCTAGAACTTGCTTTGATTTTTTTTTAGACTACATTTTCACATGCATACATAAATATGATTGAGACATTTTTCTTGAAATAACTACTTTAACCAAATAGCCAAGAATGACTAGCACATAAATAGACAGCCTTGCTCAGCAGCATATTGTCTCAATATGATATCAAGCACTCTTATAGCTTCTTGAAAATTCTCTGATTCATGCCAACATAAAGCATTGGAAATGGCCCATTTCCCCTTGCTTAACCCCTTTGAGCTTGTTTAATCATTCTTTGTTTCAAACTCATTATGTGCCTTAAATAAAAAATCATGTTCTTACCCGGCCTTAAGGAATAAGAGAACATTAACTTTGTCATTGGATGAGTTCTTGAACGAGTGTGGGAGTGTGTGTGCAGAATGGTTAAAAAAATGTTTAATTAAAAAATGTATATATTATGTTCTTCTTGTAAAAAAATCAAAAATCAAAAATAAAAAAAAAGTGTAAAAAAAGGGCCAACAAGGAAAAGGAAAAGAATATGTAAAGGGAATTTGTAATAGGTGGAGTTGGGATGAACTTTCATGCTTGTTAATTAAACTCATCTCTCATATTCTTTTATTCTCTTTGGTATTTAACTTGTCATATCCATATTACCTCCTGCTTTACCTTGATCCCATTACAACCTTGAATAAAGTCCTTATGATTTGTGTGTGCATATGTTCTGAGTAGTGCAGAAGTAGAAGATAAGCAAGCTTATGATAGTGCAATTTTCATAGGTTGAATTAAGTAAAATACCTACCTTTTAAACACTTGAGGGATTAAGAGTGAATCTTATGAAGATCTATCATTCTTGACTCATGCTTTTCAATTGAAGTTTCATTGCTTGTTAGTTTGAGATGTGAAGAAACATTACCTTATAAATGTTTTGATCCCTTGAATGATTGGTTACTCTTCATTCTTAAAAATTATTAGAAATTGAGTTTTTTAAAGTGTTTAGCTTTTGAGTTTATGTTATTTTTCCTTGTTCCCTAGTTTTGGTCTTGTGTGTTTTGCCCAAGAGTGCAAAAAGCTAAATGTGGGAGAATTTCATAATCACATATTTGATACATTAATAAGCTCTCATTTTTAGTCATTTATACTCTCCATGTACTTAATTGATTGAGCTTGGTTATGTTTTATAAGTTTGGACTCAAATTGGACTTAATTGATTTTTTCAGCATGATTTACGTCTTACACTATTTCTGTATTTTGGCCATGTCTTGAGTTCTAGATGTCTACTAATTATGTATTTTACCTTTTTGGAAAGAATGAGCACCAATTGTGTTAATTTGTATTAGTTTCCTCATATTTTCTTGATATATTGAGCTTGAAGTTAATTGTAGGAGCTTTAGTGGAGTTGAAACCTATTGAGTACTCTTTTGATCAATATGAACAAGTTTTAATGAATTGTTTTTGGAATTGATAATCACTTAATTTTCATGCTTGATAGGTGGTTGAATTCCTTAGTTCATGAAGAATTGGAGAAAAAGGAAGAGTGTGAAAGCTTAAGAAGAATTGAGGGAACAACATAAGGGACCTAAGAAGTCAAGTATTGGGTGCATTTTGAAGAAGAAAATGGCTTTTAAATGAAAACCACAGGAGGCCGTGGCATCCCTCTCCAAGGTCACGGCATAGTATGTCAGTTTGGGAAGCATCCTCGCAGGAGGCCAAGGCATCCTTCCAGGAGGTCGAGGCATCCTGTTAGATTTTGGGCAGGAGGCCGCGACATAGTTCCAGGAGGCCGCGGCATCCTGTTAAAATCCTGCTACGTGTTTTGGCTCCAAAAAGATGGTTTTTAATGAGCTAAGGCATCCATTTCGTGGGGACTCATTCCAAAATACACTCTTGACATTCTTGGAGCCTCAACAGCTGTAGGAGACCTGGAGAAACCTAGGCAAACTGGATTGAGAGGTTGGGCAACAAGGAGATTCTTGAAGATTTGCTTGCATCCCACCATTGGAGCTAACTTGTTCTTCATCTTCTTCATCATTTCTCTTGGGTTCCTTTTGTGTTTTTCTTATTCTCTGTGTTTTGGCTTTGATGGATGTAATATTTGGTTTAATTGATTGTCTCCAAATGTTGAACATGAGCTAAATTTGTTTCTAGGATTGTAACTCCTATTGATATGTAGCTTGGTTTATATAATGTTTGTTTACCTATTTCAATGTTATGAGAAGTTTTTATCCATTCTTATGCTTCATGCTATTGATTGATTGGCCACCAATTGATAGATATTTGGATTTAATTTGAACTTGGGAAAGGGAAATTGAACCTAGAACTAGAATGGGTGACACTTGAACTTCCAACTCTAAGGTTAAATTGGGGGTTTTGTTCTAAGACATAGGGATATGCTTAGGACCTTGTGTAATCTTGAATAGAGCTTGTTCGATATAATGCTTCTTTGTTAATTGACTATAATAGGGATATTTTGTGTTGATTAAGAGGGAAATGATATATCACCATCAGGAGAGGGGTATGTTTACACTAGAGTTCTAGATTAATTCTTCAAGTAACATTGAATGGGCTAATGGGTATAATTTAAACCAAGTGAAATATCAAGACGGGTTACAATCTTAGGTTTTTACCATTGTGGAAATTTGATATTTAGTTAATATTATTACATATTATTTGTTGTTTCAAGTTAGGTTACTCTAAGTCTTTATTCTTTACACCTCAATTTATTGTTGTTTGGATATTAGTAAAGCTTTCTATACTAATACTTAGTTGAAAAATTAGTTCTAGTCCTCGTGGGATCGACTCGTACTTTTCACTTTATTACTTGAGCGACATGTATACGTACACGAAAAGTCTCATCAGAAAGATAAGAGAGCTCTACAACTTTCATGAGAGCTCTAGGCCAAAGTTGGACATCTAGTGGAACTAATTGGGCTTGGAAGTCGGAATATAGGTTTTGTGATTAGAACTTAAATAGTGTGCAGTAATTAGAACATAACTTGGGCTGTAAGATCTGAATTAGGCTGAAATTTTAGTATCTGCAAGTAAGACCTATATCTACAATTTTTATGAAGAACACAAGACTCAATTCGGACTCCTTGGAGGTCATATTGGGCTTGGAAGTCAGAATAGAGGAGCTGTAACTGGGCTTGAACATTGTATAGTAATTGGGTCATATCTCGGGCTGTAGGTTGCCTTTTGAGGTGATTCTGGTGGCATTTGAAATCTAAGACAAAAGCCTACAACTTTTATGAAGACCATATTTCAATATTCTAACGCATTCAATGACTTCAAAATTGAATGATTTCGGAGACAAAGAATATCTATAATTTTTCACTCATCAAAAGTCATTTGGTATTTTTCACTCATCCACTCACTCATGAATCAGCCCCTTTGTCATTTTGTATCCCTAATCCTCTATAAAAAGGGAGCCTTGACTGATCATTTAAGAATCTTGGTCTTAGAGGCCAAGATCATGTTATTGTGTTATTTGTTTATCTTATTGTAATTTTCTTTTGTTCTAAATTGAAGTTATGTTCTTATTCTCTCTTTCTTTCTTCTTGTCTATGAATAACTAAGTTTCATTTTACTTGGGTGAAAGGGTGAAGCTCTTGGTAATGAAATAAGGTTAGATTCATTTCTTTCTTGTGCTTAAATGATATATTTTCAAGTGGTCATTATACATGTTGTATTTTGTTTCTAATCACTTTAGAAACCCTCCTTGTAAAGTGGAGATCTTGATTCATTGTAGACAAGAGGTTGGCACAATGAATGCTTGAGCCCATTTATAAGTGGTGGTGTTAATAAATAATTAAAGGAATCATAATATAATTACGTATATAAATTTTAATGAACTTTGATTGTTGTATTTTTCGATTGGAACCTCCATTATATGTGGATTCTAATTGAGTTATAAAAAAAATTAATCTTATCCTTATTTTATTTACCAAGAAAAGATCTCCTAACCCAAGTAAATCTTTTTTATTTGTGACTAAGTTTTATCACTTTTATTATTGTGACAAAATATTTTCTTTACGTCAAATAAATTTCTCTTCATCAATTCCTTGTGGATCAACCTCGAACTCCCGAGAATTTATTACTTGAAACAACCTGCACTTAGGTTTGCAACTTTTAATCCGCATCAGGTGAATTGAGTATTTAAAAAAAATTACAAATGCTTGTAAAACAAATTTTTTTGAAGCTATTTCTTTAAAGAAATGAATAAAAGGAGGAGATAAAGAAACTTAAGAACAAAAAATATGCAAAAAAAATAAATTAATTAAATTGCAAGAATTATAAAAGAAATAAAGATGAGAAGAGTAGGCACAACATTTATTCTAGTTCAGCCACCAACCACTTGTGGCCTACGTTCAGTCCTCGAAAAACTATCTAAGATTTTTCACTATCAATACAAGCTTGAAGAGGTGCTTGTTGTTGTTACAAACTATAGCACTTTTCACACGCAGGAAAACTTTACCCTTGTGTTGAAGCCTTAACTTTCAGGGATGCCTCACCCTTACAAAACATTTGAGGGATACCTCACCCTCTTTACAATAAAGCAGAATATACTAGAAGAGAAACTCTCAAAAGAGTAAATAGTACAACTTCAAGCTCTAAGAAGCTCTTTAAGGATATCTCAAAATTTTGGCCAAAAAGAACACATAAAATATGTAAAAAAATGAAATTCACGAATTAAAGCAAGAGAGAATTCTTTCAGATTGTTAGGTGTATTCAAAGATGACCCAAGGTCACTATTTATAGAGCTCTAGAGAAAATAGTCATTGTGGGTTTTGAATTCTCATAATAAATGTGAAAAAAGACATTACTTTCTAAATTTGGAACCGTGTTTATTCGAATAACCTTTATGTTATTCGAATAAAACATTTCAATAACCCACGGGGAAATAGGTTCTGCAACACGTTATTCAAATAATCCAATGGTTATTCGAATAACTCTTTCAAATAGAGTTTTCTGAAAAACATGATTATTCGAATAAAATCCTTGTTATTTGAATAATCCTTTTTGAAAGCTATGCACAGCAACGCCTCTATTCGAATAGCTTATGTGCTATTCAAATAGCACAATTTGAAAACAAAAAGTGTGACCAGTTAAAACTTGTTATTCGAATAACACCACAGTTATTTGAATAAGCTTTTATGAAAACATATCAAATTGGATAGTTTATTCGAATAAAGAAAGCTTTATTCGAATAAATATGTTCAAAACCATTTTAAGACATTTTTGTGACTTCATAATTTGCTTCCAAATTTCCCAAAAGTAATTTTTTTAAAAAAAGGTTTATTAAGAAAACATTTTTATCTTTTCTTCCAAAATCAATGAGATATCCAAAAGGCTTGGTACAAAAAGACTCTAAGTCCTAAAGCTATTCTTGAAGTTCTTGGACTTAGTCTTCCCATCATTTTCATGTTTATTATCATCAAAACTAGTCTTCAATGTTGCATAGTCAATCACACTTCCTAGTCTTTTCTTGTGCTCCTTTACTTTAGTTATGATGAGGAAAGAATTTGACTAATTTTTAATACTTTCATGGAACATCAGGGATGCAACCAAGGTTCTAAATTGTGGTCCACATCACCTGATGCAGCCGCAATATTGCGGTTGCGACCTGTGCCATAATGGCTTTAGGCCGCAATTGTGTTGTGAACCAAAATCACATAAATTGGCCGCATCATAATGGTGTTATGGCTGCAACGTAATGGTATTGCGGCCGCAATGGCCGCATCGGTGCCCCATTCCATTTTTTCTTTCAAAACAAAGATGTTAAAGATAACTCAAAGGAAAAAGAAGATAATTCAAGTTTGGTCATCAGATCTCAAATAGCGTCACAGTATCACACAGAGTCACAGACAGAGACAAATTCATCATATCAGATCTCAGTCACAGACTTACCTTTCATTATTCAAGCTTGGTCGGCATGGCCGTGGGCGATTAGGCTAAGAAGGGGAGGTGGGCGACGCCCCGACGGACTCTGGCTCTCTGCAGGGGAGCGATTCCATGCGCGAATCAGAGAAAAAGGGAAAGTAGAGAGGAATATGGGGTGAGGCGCACGCGGAAGAGATAGGTTACAGCAGTGGATGGGGGTGCACGCGGAAGAGATAGGTTGCAACTGTTGTGAAATGGAATTGGAGATGGAGAAGGAGAGAGATCGAGAGAGAAAGGAAGGGAGGATTTGGGGAAAATAGGAAAAAAAAATTGGGGCTGGCTATACAAGAGGGGAAAGTGGGCTTGGGTTTGGGAGGGATTTGGGGCGAGAGGGGGGGGGGGAGGGGGAATTAGGAAAATTTGAGGGAAAATTTTTGAGGAAAAAAGTGGGAAATTTTGGGGTAAAGGAAAATTAAAAAAAATTGTGAGATTTAGTTTATTATTTATGAATTCCAATAAAAAGAATTTTTATAATGCTCGCAAATATTTAAGATATTAATTATGAGTTTATATCATGCTTTCTTTTGCAGTGAAGTCATGCTTCTAAATAGTGACATTTTTTCTTGCATAATTGGTGACATGATTAAAATTGCAGCTAGTTGTATTCTTTTAAGTGAGTTGGATTCCTTTTTATTAGTGTAAAAAAATGACATATTTTTCATGAAATTTATTTGAAACTTATTTAAGTTTATATATTATTTAATTTCTTACTCTCTTATACTTATATATGCCCAAAAAAAACTTTAAAAGGCATATTAATAATTATTATAACAATAATTATGTTATTTTGGTTATGAATTCAATTTCAATTATTCTTTAAGATGGTATAAAATCTTATCAAATGTGTAAAAGCTTATAACACATTATAAATAAAGATATACGAAGAGTTATAATAATTGTAGATTTTTTTTTTACATTTTGTGCAAACTTAAAAAAAAAATATGCCGCAACGACCGCGACCGTAACTGCAACCATGAGTGCAACTTAAAACCATGGATGTAACCAATTCTGCTAGCAAAAGGCACATCTAGGAGCTTGTACTGAGATTCAACCTCTCTTTTGTCTTTATTCAACCAGTTCTCTGCATGGTGTTCGCAAGATATCCAAATGTCTTAATACGGGTCTTATAGACTGCTCTTGGTGAGTTGCCTTTCTCGAAGCCTAGGTAGAGATTCTTCAGAGACTTCACTCTGATCATAATCTATTATTTCTCAGATGTGGTGGTGTCTATACCATAATAGATGATAAGCCTTTTCGCTTTGCGGTGGCTTAAGTTACGCATCCTGACTATGGTCCAGTGGTTGAGGAAGCTTGGGAGCGTGGTCAGAATAATGTAATTATTGGCCTTAAAGTTCTTGTTAGGAAATCAGAGTTAGATACACCCCAAGTGTCTTGAACATGAACACTTTATGGATGTAAGTAGAAGCGTACTCAGATCTGTGAAGAAGAACCAATAAAATAGTACAACATAAATAATACTTTTACAGTATGACCCACTAGTTAGTACTATTTGCACCAGCAAAATAGATCAAGAACTGCACACCAAAGTCTCCCAGCTATCCGGTAAATAACTCAAAAGTAGCAGTACCTGTAATTCATCTTCCAACACTAGCTTCATAGTAATCAACTGATTTACCAAATCTTGGAAGTCATTCAAGTGTTCAACAGCTGATCTTCCTTCTCTGTACTTCAGGTTCATCAACTTTCTGATTGCGAAAGCTTTATTCTGTACAGTATTCCTCTCATAGAGCTCTTGTAAATTCTTCCACAAAGTATGGGAATTGGTCTCTATGGCCACATGGTGGAACACGCTAATATCCACCCATTGCCTGATTATTCCAATGGTCGTCTAGTGTATCTTTTTCCAATCATCAAGCATCATGTTAATCTAGCTTTATTAAATTTTCTTTGGTGCTCACTTGTCACATCATAATCTTATTTAGTTTACACAGTGAATTGATTTTTGAGCTTAACAAATGGTATCAAAACTCCTAGTTGAGCTCTAGATCATGCTGTGTAAATTAAATGGAGAAGAACACGAGTACCATGATCAAATTGACAGCCTCAAATTACTCCATTTAGAAGCCAAAAATAAAGGATATACTTTTCTACAAGGATTTATATGATCTTATGGAAAAGGGAGATGCATTAGTCATAAGGGTTATGGAATTCTATTGGAGAAGAAGAATGTCATGTTGCATGTAACACCCCAAATTCTGACTATGTTAATAGTAATAATAGAATTACACTGTTTTGTATTTTCTGTGTAAAATAAAAATAATTTGACTGTTCAGATACTATTTTTGATTATTTTGTGTGATTTGCTCCAGGTCAGGAAAATAATAATTTTCGGGTCAGGAAAATTCTTATCTAATTTATTCGGAGGCGGGGGA
Source organism: Ormosia semicastrata (assembly GCA_029884595.1). Classification (NCBI taxonomy): domain Eukaryota; kingdom Viridiplantae; phylum Streptophyta; class Magnoliopsida; order Fabales; family Fabaceae; genus Ormosia; species Ormosia semicastrata. The sequence goes on along the minus strand of JAQQTO010000021.1, from coordinate 5,499,644 downwards.
TCTTACTAAACCCAAATTTGAGTGACACAAAAAAGAATCTTTTAATTTTTAGAATTTATCTGTGAAATAAAAATATTTCACTGATAAATATTTACTATTTTATTTATAGCAGCTTCTGCTATAATTTATTTGACCCGATATATTTTAATTGATAGAAAATGTGCTGAGAATATTTTCTGTAACCTAAATTAGAATGAACCGATAAGAACTAGTCAAAAACGATGGCTGGACTTTTCTAAACCAATAGGAATTGGTCAAATAAAGTGGCATGGACTTTATTGTGGACCATTGGATGAAAAACCTGATTAAGATGTTTTTGATCATAACCATTTATTAGATCAATGGTGTGAGAACAATCTTGATAAAGTCATTAAGTGATATCCACCTTAGATTAGATCAATGGATAGGAAACAAAGTTAATTTCAATGGTTAGGATTGAGTCAACAATAATGGCTTAACTAGTTACTAAGTAGCTAACTAAACCTAATTTAGTTAACCTAATTGCCTAATTAAGAAACCAAGTGAACTAACCTAGTTATTAATTGGTTATAATCTAGTTACTAATTAGATATCCTAATTTCATCTAGAAGCCATGACTAAGCATGACATATGCAATGACCTAGTTAATTAATTAGCTATGTAATTAGATAATTAATTAAGTGTAATTAGGAAACCTAACCTAATTAACTAGCCATCTAATTAGCGTGTGATTAAGTTTAATTGAAGTCAAACCAAGTCCCTAAACCTTCCTAGTGTTCCACGGCCAAGAGGCCAATTTCTACCAAGTTCTATAAGGTTCTAGGTTCATCCATGTGACACTTTGATGACCAAATGGTGACCAAGTCATGTGCTCTCAATGTGAACACAAAAATTGTGATATTTTGGTTCAAGTAAGTCTCCTAATTTTCCTACACACTCACACGGCTGCACCTTTTCATTTTCACTCTCATTATTCATTTTTCTCTCACCTAAAGACTTAGCTTATTTTCTCTCAAAATTTCCAAGAACATCAAGAACTTTTTCCTTCCCTTTTCTCTCTTAAGTTTCGGCCCACGCACCTAGAATCCCTACCCATCTTCTATAATTTTTCCTCTTAACATTTCCTAAACCTAAACAACCTCCTAAACACTTTTTATTTAGGAAGTTTTGTCAAAATTCTATCCTAAGTGCTTCAAATCTAAGCTTTGGTTTACTTTCCTAAAGGTAAACTTTTGATTCTTTGGTTTAAAATTTAGTTTTTGATTTTTTAAACCATGATTGTTCCATAGTTTTTAATTATTAAGCTTTGTTTATGATTTTATTAATTGTTTAAGAATTTTAGGATTTTTTTTGTGGTTCATACGAAATCAAGGAGAAGGAGAGGAGCTTGAGGATTCTTGTCTTCAAGAGGTAAGAGGGAGATTTACCTCACCAACCAAGTTTTGGTAGTGAGAAGATGGTTGTGTATGGTGAAAAACCCATAAGGGTTTATTCACTTATTGTTTGATGCTTCTTTGTTTGTGATTGTGATGTTTATAGTTTTGTATTTATGATTGCATGTGTGATATTATGTCTATAGCTTTGATAATATGCTTGTCTGTATGATTTTGAATGCGTGCAAGTGTATGTGTAATTTAGGATGTGAATAACATGATGGAACGAATTCATGAGAGCTCCAAAGAGCTTGAAGGCTCACAGCCATACTAGGGTTAAGAGGACCAAAGTCCTAAAAATGATGGTTTCTAACTGAGAATTAAAGGTTTAATTGAGAAGGAAATGATTTTGAAAGAGTTTGAATTTAGTAGTAAGCACAATGCTTTTAGGAAATAAATCGGTACAATTAACTAATGAGATTATGAAAATAAAATGAGTATCAATACTTGAAGTTTATTGACGTATAGCTCACCCTATGGGTTTTGAAGTGTATCCAGAAATTTTGAGCTGTATTATTGGAAGTAAAAGAAAGAATTGCCAATTTTGGGGAAACAGTACAAATACTGAGTTTTAGAGGGGTCATATTGCAATTTTTTTATAAAAGATGGACTATATTGTAATTAATATATTAAGAATGACTATATTGCAAATTATTATTAAAAGAGGGGTTATATTGTAAATATTTTATAAAAGAGGGGCTGTATTACAAATACTTGATAATAGAAGGACTATTTTGTAAATATAATTTTTATGAGGGACTATTGTGAAAATATTATTTAAATGATGAATATAATGTAAATATTATATTTTTGAGGGACAATTATGCAAATATGGAAAGTAAAGTTAATTTTTAGTGTTAAATGAGAAAAATAGTATTTTTGATTTAAAACGTGTGAAAAATATTTTACGCGATTTGAAAATGCGATCAAATTATTGCGCGATTGAGAAAATGCAAAAATATGACTACGCGATGAAAATATAGTAAAAATACTGTTGGGTCAATGTGTGGACCCCGAATATGAGATAATGAATTGGAACTGTGAATGGTGCATAGTACATGCATTGGAAAGGTCCGATGGACTATATAAGGCTAATTGCCTAGGAGAGAATACACCTCTTGCGTGGGTGCGATATGCGTAGTGTAAGTCACCTGTTGACCTTGGGGGCATTGGGGTGCGGGTTGCCTACAATGGGCAGTTGGTAGCTCTTCTATACCGTGGATTAGACCGACGCAACACACCAATGATCCTAACCGAGACACTATTCTTAATCAAGATCTGATAAAGACTATCGTGTATGTACTAGATATGCAAAATTGAGCACGTGATCTAAAGGCATGTTGGTACAGACAAATTTTTTTGATTACTCTCTCCGACCTGAGTTTTGGCTCCATGGAGTAGAAAATTGAGTTCATGTGCATTTACATAGTTATTGAGGGCATTATCGTAATTATAATTTATGATAATTGAATTGTTGAATATTTGGTTATTGGTAAAGGCATGATTGTGAATATTATTTATTTCATGTGTTGTGATGATAAATGATGTTAATGGCATAACTGTAATTATGGTATGATAGCTATATGAGATATTGTATGTGTTTATCTTCATTGCTACCATACTGGTAATAGTGTAGGTGATCTCACCTCTTTGTATGCCTGTTCTGTATTGTATTTATATTTGTAAGGACGTTGAGCAAGAAGTTAATCGAGAAGGCGAAGAGGAGCAGATTCCTGTAGAGGAAGCTGAGTTCTGAGACGATGGAGATGCCTTGTTTCCTTGGGCATATGAGATTGACTTTTCATGGAGGATCGGAGGCATGGCACGTTGATCTGGATAGAGAGCGTATTTACTATATGGGAGATTTAAATATTGTTTTAAGTAGACAATATCTTGGACACCCTTATTTTACTGTAGATATTTACGTACACCTAGAGTTTCCAATATCCATTAGGCAATACTGGGGAACTTATTTCCATACTCCTAGTGAGATCAGTGTTGTGTCGTCTTCTCGGACACCTGTCCGTAGGACTTCACGTCAGGCTGGATTCCTACCTGCTGAGGAATCTGAGGAGGACCCGTCTGAGGGTTCTGCTGTCTAGTAGTACTTGGGCAGTATGTTAGTTTAAAATTAAAGTTTAAATATTTTGAAAGTCTAGTTTGTAAATATTTAAGTATGATAGTACTAAAGACTTGTATATATATATGATGTAAATTATTTGTGATAATGTTGTAATGTTTTTATTTTTCGCTAAGTTTATCCTATTATTATTAAGAAATTTTACAACTCGTATTTATAGTACAAGCACGATATCTAATGAAGGGGTAATTTAGTAATTAAGTAACAATAAAGGTGATGCCCTTAAGAGGGTGTTACATTGCATATTCATATGTACAATGGGTCATTGACTGAGCAGCACCATATCATGACACTCCTAACAATGAATTCTTTACTATGTACAAAGCTGGAGACTTTGGCAAAGTAAAAATGGACAATAGTAACAATGCAGACATTATAGAAGTTAGTGATATGTATATTCAAACTAATATTGGTTGTACAATAACATTGAAAGACGTGTGACATGTGCCTGATCTACGCTTAAATCTTATCTTCGTGCATGCTCTGGATCTAGCTAGATATCAAAATGACTTTAGTGATGGCAAATGGGAGCTTTTCAAAGGCTCCATGGTTGTTGCTAGAGGAATGATGTATAATACATTATACAAGACTCAAGTCAAGCAGATCAGAAGCGAGTTGAATGCAGTTGAGGATGATGCTTCGCCAAATTTGTGACACAAAAGACTGGCTCATTTAAGTAAAAAAAAGGTTACAGATTTTGGTAAGGAAATCCTTTATTCCTTCTGCCAAAGGTACAAGATTAAGTCCTTGTGATCACTGTTTATTTGGCAAGCATTATAGAGTTTCTTTCAACAAAACTTCAAAGCTGAAAGAGAATATTTTGGATATGGTTTACTCAGATGTATGTGGTCCCATAGAGGTGGAGACTCTTGGTGGTAGTAGATATTTTGCAACGTTTATTGATGATGCTTCACAGAAAGTGTGGGTGTGCTTTCTAAAGAGAAAATACCATGTGTTTCAATACTTTAAAAGGTTTCATGCCATGGTAGAGAGAGAAACAAGGAAATCTTTGAAGTGTCTTCGTAGTGACAATGGTGGTGAGTACACCTCTCATAAATTCAGGAATTATTATTCTGAACATGGCATCAGATATGAGAAGATAGTTCCTAGCACCCTACAACATAATGGTGTGGTCGAAAGAATCAACAGAACCATTATGAAAAAAAGTCAAATGTATGCTGAGAATGGTTAAACTGCCCAAGCCATTCTGAGGTGAAGCTGTTTAAATTGCATGCTACCTGATTAACATATCTTCGTCTGTTCCTTTGGGCTTTGACATTCTAGAGAAAGTATGGTCTGGACATGATATTAGCTACTCTCATTTGAAGGTGTTTGGATGCAAAGCCTTTACTCATGTAAATAAGGAGCATAGACAAAAACTTGATGATAGAGTCATTCCCTGTATATTTCTAGGCTACGAAGATGAGGAATTTGGCTACAAGTTATGGGATCCCAAAAAAAAAGGATTATTAGAAGCAGAGATGTAGTGTTCCATAAGCAAGAAACTATGTTAGATCCTGGTGTACTAGAGAAAACTAATTAATCTTGTGGTAATGTCGATTTTACACCAGTGTCTCCTCCTAAAGGAAATGCCACAGAAGGGGGAGAGTTTCTAGAACATGAGGTTGATGATTAGCCAACAACAGATGATGTTGAAGATAGAGAAGGTGTCAAGCAAGGGGAGCAACCCCACACACCATAGCTCAGGAGATCTAATAGAGAGCATCGTCCATCGATCAAGTACCACAATTATGAGTCCATCCTTCTGACTAATGAGGGGGAGCCAGAAAGTTTTGAAGAAGTTCAAACTCATGAGGATAAAGTCCAATGGATGAAAGCAATGCAAGAAGAGATAGATTCCTTATAGAAAAATGACACTTATGAGCTTGTGGAACTTCCGCAAGGGAGGAAAGCCTTGAAGAACAAATGGGTATTCAAGCTTAAGAAATATGGCAACTAGCTAGTGAAATATAAAGCACGCTTGGTCATGAAAGGTTTTGGACAGAAGCGAGGAATAGATTTTTATGAGTTTTCTCTCCAGTTGTCAAAATAAGTTCTATTCGAGTCATACTCGAATTGAGAGCTAACTTGAATCTGGAGCTTGAGCAGTTAGATGTTGATGCGGATTAAAAGATGCAAACTCAAGTGTAGGTTGTTTCAAGTAATAAATTCTCGGGAATCCGAGGTCGATCCACAGTGAATTGATGAAAAAAATTATTTGACATAAAGTAAATATTTTGTCATAACAATAAAAATGATAAAATTTAGTTACAAATAAAAAAATTACTTGAGTTAGGAGATCCACTCTTGGTAAATAAAATAAGGACAACATTAATTCTTTTTATAACTCAATTAGAATCCACACATAATGGAGGTTCCAATTAAAAAATACAATATTCAAAGTTCATTAAAAATTATATATGTAATTATATTATGATTTCTTTAATCATCTATTAACACCACTACTTATAAATGGGATCAAGCATTCATTGTGTCAATATCTTGTCTACAACAAATCAAGATCTCCACTTTACAAGGAGGGTTTCTAAATTGATTGGAAACAAAATATAACACGTATAATGACTACTTGATAATATATTATTTAAACACAAGAAAGAAATGAATCTAACCTTATGTCATTACCAAGAGCTTCAACCTTTCACCCAAGTAAAATGAAACTTAGTTACTCATAGACAAGAAGAAAGGAAGAGAAAGAAGAAGAAGAAGAAGAAGAAGAAGAAGAAGAAGAAGAAGAAGAAGAAGAAGAAGAAGAAGAAGAAGAAGAAAGAAGAAGAAGAAGAAGAAGAAGAAGAACATAACTTCAATTTAGAACAAAAGAAAACTACAACAAGTAACAAAATAGCATGATCTTGGTCTCAAGGACTAAGACCCTTAAATGAGCAACCAATGGTGCCTTTTATAGAAGATTGGGGATACAAATTGACAAGGGGGCTGATTAATGAGTGGGTGGATGAGTGGAAAATGCCAAATGACTTTTTATAAGTGAAAAATTATGGAGATTCTATGTCTCCGAAATTATTTAGTTCTGAAGTGATTGCATTCATCATTTTTTTACCAAGTGGTCTACATGAAAGTTGTAGGCCTGGATCTTAGCTTTCAAATTTCATTAGTTTGAGCCCAAAACCATTCCTACAACTCAAGATATGGTCTGATTACTATACACTACTCAGGCTTAGCTATAGTTCCTCTATTCTGACTTGCAAGCCTAGTATGACCTCCAAGGAGTCCGATCTAGGTCTTGCGTTCTTCATGAAAGTTGTAGATATGGGTTTTAAATTATTGATACCAAAAGTTTAACTCAATCCAGATCTTACAACCCGAGTTATAGGTTCCAATTACAAAACCTGTATTCTAACTTCTAGGCCCAATTAGTTCCACTAGATGTCCTACTTTGGCCTAGAGCTCTTCATGAAAGTTGTAGAGCTATCTCTTATATTTCCTACAAGGTAAGATACATAATTATTACACATCTAGAACTCAAGATATGGCCAAAGTACAAAAATAATGTAAGACATAAATCATGCTAAAAATACCAGTTAAGTCCAATTTGAGTCCAAACTTACAAAATATAACCAAACCCAATCAATTAAGTATATGGAGAGTGCAAATGACTAAAAATGAGGGCTTATTAATGTATCAAATATGTGATTATCAAATTCCCCGCACTTAGCTTTTTGCACTCTTAGGCAAAACACACAAGACCAAAACTAGGGAACAAGGAAAAACAACACAAACTCAAAAGCTAGAAATTCTAAAAGACTCAATTTCTAATAATATTTAAAAATAAAGAGCAACAATCATTCAAGTGATCAAAACATTTATGAGGTAACGTTTCTTCATATCTCAAACCAACAAGCAATGAAACTTCAATTGAAAAACATGAGTCAAGAATGATAGATCTTCACAAGATTCACTCTTAATCCCTCAAGTGTTTAAGTATTTCACTCAATTCAACCTATGAAAATTGCACTACCATAAGCTTACTTATCTTCTACTTCTCCACTACTCAGAACACATGCACACACAAATCATGAGGACTTTATTCAAGGTTGTAATGGGGTCAAGGTAAAGGAGAAGATAATATGGATATGACAAGTTAAATACCAAAGAGAATAAAAGAGCATAAGAGCTGAGTTCAATTAACAAGTTTGTAAGTTCATCCCAACTCCACCTAATACAAATTCCCTTTACATATTTTTTTTTCTTTTTCTTTATTGCCTTGTTAGCCCTTATTTGCACATTTTTTTAATTTTTTTAATTTTTTTCTGATTTTTTTTAAGAACATAATATCTACATTAATTATTTTTTTTATATTAACCCTTCTGCACACACACCCCCACACTTGTTCAAGAACTCATCCAATGACAAAGCTAATGTTCTCTTATTCTCTAAGGTCGGGTAAGAACATGATTTTTCATTTAAAGCACATAATGAGTCGAAACAAAGAATTTTCAAATAAGCTCAAAGAGATTAAGCAAGGGGAACTAGGCCATTTCCAATGCCTTACGTTGGCAGGAATCAGAAAATTTCCAAGAAGCCATAAGAGTGTTTGATATCATATTGAGATAATATGCTGCTGAGCAAGGCTGCCAATTGGTGCAACAGTCATTCTTGGCTATTTGGTTAAAGTAGCTATTTCAAGAAAAATGCCTCAATCATATTTATGTATGCATATGAAAATGTAGTCTCAAAAAGAATTAAAACAAGTTCTAGAGTAACAATTCCATAAGTGAAATTCACACAAGAAAGAAGAGAATGGTACAAATGTTCAATCCATTCATCAATAGGCTCAAAATCTCACAAGGTATATTTTTATCATTCTCAATTCACTAATTCAACATTCATAACCAATCATGTGATTTTTAAGAAAGAAGATAATTTACTCAATCATGCAAATTTTCTTGAATTTGAATTGTTACTTTCACACAAACTAGTTGTCTACCTAATTACTCTTTACTTTGTCACCAATTTTGATGCGTCTCAAGAGTAAATAATTTACTCCTTACTCTATCATCCTTAATTAGTTTTGCTATTAGTAAGTTGCTGACAAACATATAAACACGACAAACATATTAATAAACACACTTCCTAAATTTTTTTAATTTTTTTAATTTTTTTATTTTTGGTTTTTTTGCACAACTATTCACATAACTATCCTTCTCCCTAATCAGATCACAACATTGTCCTCAATGTCAAAACATAGATAGGTAAAGGATAGAAGATATTATATGTTGTTACAATTACTGAAAAGAGAAAACTCACACAAATTTAAACAGAAACAAAGTACGATAAATAAAACTAAAGCTTGTAATTATTTAAATAGTTGGAGTGTCTAGTCTGACTTACTTTTCATACTGCTTCCCTCACCGCTTCCTTCTGACTAAACTATCTGAGCTGTTACTGGATCAGGTTCATAAACAAAATCTTCTAATTTATTAATCAACTCATCAACAGTGGAAGCAGAGATAAGGAGTTATCTTGCCGAAGGTGTGATAAATTTTTGTTCAACAGCATGGTCAACAAAAGATAACAAAAGATCAAAGAAATCATTAACATTCAACAAACCTATAGGTTTATGGTGGATGTTCAGTTGGGCCCAAGAGATAATTTGAAAAACTTCTTTCAAAGTACCAAAACCACTTGGTAAGGCTATGAATGCATCAGAGTTTACAAGCATTGTCCTCATTCGTTCATGCATAGATGATACTTGAAGCTCCTCCTTAATTATCTTTCCAGTAATGTTCTTTTGAGTTAAAGGTCCAAGAATGATACCTAAAACTTGACTACCTCCTATATGTGCAGAGAGTGATACAGCCCCCATTAACCCAATGCTACCTCCCCCATATACTACATGAATTTTCCTCACAGCAAGTGTTTGACCAAGAGTGCTTGCTGCATTTACATACTCTAAACCCTTCCCATAACTTGACCCATAAAATACACAGATATTTGTAAGTTTACGAACAGAAGAAGAAGTTCCCTCCATTTCTACACTCACACTCCCTTTGAATGATTTTGAGTTGGAGGAAAGTGAAGAAAATGAAGTGTTTAAATAGAGAAGAGAATAGAAAAATGTAATGATAGCACCTATATGGGTAGGTTGACTGGTGTCAGAAAAGTTTGAAATTAAAAAACACAATTTTGTTATTTTTTTATTTTTTTTTTTTTTTTTTTTTTTAGACTTCAAGAAAACCATCAGGATAAAAAAGTCTAGAAACCCCTGAAGAACCCTACCCAAAGGATCGTCTGTCCAAAACCAAAATACAACAAAATCATATAAAGATAAAATTATAACAATAAATGATGACATACCTTTATGTACAGTTTTCATGGCGTATCTTTATACTGCGCGTCATGAGTGCAATTGCCCTCACAATCTTACCGACCTTGAAAGAGAAATTGAATTCCCTTAAGGAATTTCAGACTTAAGGCACTCCTACCACTTGTGGGATATCCCAGCCTATACATTATCCCTCTAGTTAAAGAGAGAAAATTTGAATACAACGACCAGTGATCATACCCAGTGGAGCTATGCTTAGGAACCCAATAAATCAATACCAAGAATTGAGCTCAGAGGCATTGTCACGCGAGAATGCAAACACGGGACGCTTCTATCGGTCCATCAGTAAGCAAAGCCTATGGTTAAAACCTAGGAATGCTTACGCGGCTCTCTACAGAGCATGGCACACGAACCTTATTTACGGACTAGCATGCGAAGGTCCACCCGAGTCAATGACTGGTCTGCCACTAGCAGGGGCTCCTAATCTAATTAAAGACCAAATACAACCGAAGTTTTGTCCTTTTTTTATTTCTTTCTATTTTTTTCTTTTTTTTCTTTTTTTTGAAGATATACAAGATAATATATACATGTTGTTGTGATTGTGGCTCACATCTTCCTCTAGTTTTACGTCCAATAATGGCTTAAACACCTTCTATGAGTCGAGGATAAGCTTTCCATCCAATTTTCTTATAAATTGGCAAACGGAGTCTTTTTGAGTCATATTCCCAAGACTGTAACGCTCTTGCTCGTCACTGAAGAGATTTCACAAATGAATAAGTTCACGATGCACAACTCTACAAGAATGCGTCTCAAGAGTCAATAAAATAATATCTAATGACTCCTTACTTAGCCCATTCTTAATAAAGTATATTTTATCTTTTCTATTTACGGCAACCATCCCCAAAGAATGACATCGCTTGTTACAAGAAAATTAACAATATTAGCAAACCAAGGCATGGAATTGACAAAAAGTAAAAATTCATCGAGAAAAGAATCATTGATAGGTGTAATATCAAAAGGTGAGCCTGTTATAAGTATGAACAAATGATCTGTAATAACATTTTTGGCTTCTTTCTTATCTTTTATTGTGATATTGAATTCTTGAAACAATAAAATCCACCGTATTAACCTAGGTTTGCAAAAACTTGTTGAGAAAATCGATAAGTGCACCAATTGTCAAAGTAATAAAGTTGACGATTAAGAGGAAAAAAAAAACTAAAACATGTGATTGAACATATATCTTTGAAGAATGTTTCTAATGATAACAAACATGAAGACAAAATGAAGATGATGGGAAGACCAAGTCCAAGATCTTTTAAGAATAGTTTTAGGACTTAGAGTCTTTGTATACGGAGCTCTCTTAGTATCTCACTGTTTTTGCAAGAAAAGAGAAAAATGGTTTTAATAATTAACAAATAAATCTGAAAGTTTTTAGAAAGTTTAAAACTATTTTTCAAATATAGCTATTCGAATAAAGGTAACGTTATTCGAATAAAGCAAGCAAAGATATATTTGTTTGCAATAGAATTATTCGAATAACATTGAGTTATTCGAATAGAGTTTTAAAATCTTTCCTACGCACCTCTATTTTTCAAAAGTGTTATTCAAATAGCACATTAGCTATTCGAATAACCTCTTTTAAAAATGTTTTTCACGAGAACGTGTTATTCGAATAACACGAAGGTTATTTGAATAACCCCTGTTTCTGAAATAGAATCAGAAGCTCGTATACATCTTCATAATGAGCATTTATTACACCCAACGGCTATTTTGATTGAATTTCTCTATAAATACAGACTTTGGGTCATTTCTAAACTTGTCTAACATTCTGAATAATTTTCTACTTACTCTAATTCGTGAACTATATTTTCTACGCTCTTTTTCGATCAAAAACTGTGAGATATTCTGTGTGAGCTCCTTTAGCACTTCAATTTGTATTATTTGCTCTGAGTGAGAGCTTCTCTTCATTTATTTCTACTCTTCTGTATCAAGGGTGAGGTATCCCTCAAGGTTTGTATAAGGGTGATGTATCCCTGCAGGCTGAGGCTTTAGCACAAGGGTAAAGTTTCCCTGTATGTGAAAAGTGCTCTATTTTGTAATGGTAGCAAGCACCTACTGAAGCTTGTAAACATAGTGAAAAATCTCGAATTGTGTTTTAGGAACTGGACGTAGACCATAAGTGATTGGTGATCGAACCAGGATAAATATCGTGTTTGCTCTTCTTCTCTTTATCTCTTTATTTAACACAAATTTAATTTTATTGTATATTTATTTATTTGCATTTCTTAATTTTCTTCTTATTCATCTCGTAATTTCTCTTTTTATTTAATAGCTTCTATATTTGTATTTATTTTAAAAGTGTTTGCGAAAAAATTTTCTACTCAATTCACCCCCCTCTTGAGTACTGGAAGCCACTTGGTAACAAAACATACGAAATTAAGAGGGAAAAGAGAGAACAAAGCACATGAATGCAAAACACATTAAGGATGTAATCACATGAAATAAAACACTAGGGATCTGACTTCACTTGATTCAATAATCTATCATAGACAATAGAGTAGCTTTAGGACCTTCATTCTAATTAATTTCTAATTATTCAATAGATGGGGAGAATCCAGTAATTAATTAAAACTCAATTCCTTAGTCTAAACCTTAACTCTTAAAGGCATGACCATTGTTCTGTGGATTCTTATGAAAAATACCACAATTATCGCACACAACCTATAACCTCTATTCCTAAATGATTATAAATCATAGCACTTATTATTTATGGTTTAGGTCATATGCAAACTTTTCGATTCTACACACACCTTACTAGATCAATTTATGAGTGGCCAATTCATAAAAGCATTAAGAATCATAATAAGCACTCAAATTGAATAAAAAGGAAATTAATTAAAATTTTAATCTTAATACATATCAATTGAATCAAGTTACGTCTTCATCCTAAAAACACACAAATTTAACTACACATGACAAAAGAGAAGAAGAAATAGGAAGAATAAAATAAAAATATATACAGAGCTCAACCTTTCATAAAAAAAAATATTAACAAGCAGGCGGTATAAACTAGCCATGAAAAAAAATATTAACAAGTAGGCGGTATAAATTAGCCATTAAATATTAACAAGGGTGTGGTATAAACCAGCCACAAAATATATATTCACAAGGGTGTGGCATAAACTAACCACCAAATAAATTAATAAGATGATAAATTAAAAAGTTAGTAAGCAGGTAAATTAAAAAGTTAGAAAGTTAGAAAGTTAGTAAGAGAGTTAGATAGTTAGTAAGTTAGTAAGTAAGAAAATTAAAAGGTTAGAAGGTTAGTAAGTTAGAAAGTTAGAAATAAAATACAAAAAATAAAGTACAAAAAATAAAGTACAGAATGTAAAATATAAAAAAATACAGAAAGTAAATTTAAAATATGAAAATCAGAGAATCGGCAAGTCAATTTTTTGCTCTGACGAGATAGAAGAGAAGAAGAAAGATTATTTCATTAATGATTAAAGATTACAGAAGGATAAGGGAGAGTTTCGTTAGTACGTTAGTAAGTACAAAGAAAGAAAGAAATTAAGAGTAGAAAAAATATATATATACAAGATCTATAGGAAAAAATATATATAAATATATATATACAAAATATTTACACCATAAATTTATTTTTCAAATCAAGTCCCTGACAACGGTGCCAAAAACTTGACACGGATTAAAAGTTACAAACCCAAGTGTAGGTTGTTTCAAGTAATAAATTCTCAGGAGTCCGAGTTCGATCCACAGGGAATTGATGAAGAAAAATTATTTGACGTAAAGTAAATATTTTGTCACAATAATAAAAGTGATAAAACTTAGCTACAAATAAAAAAAACTTACTTGGGTTAAGAGATCCACTCTTGGTAAATAAAATAAGGACAATATTAATTCTTTTTATAACTCAATTAGAATTCATGCATAATGGAGGTTCCAATTGGAAAATACAACATTCAAAGTTCATTAAAAATTGTATACATAATTATATTATGATTCCTTTAATCATCTATTCACACCACTACTTATAAATGGGATCAAGCATTCTGATAACTCCATAAAATATAGTTATTTGTGCCCTATCTCTATGCTAGAATGAATGCTTAGTCCTTGTTTATAATGCATATTTAGAGGATTTTGTGCTTATATTTGTCATATTCTGATTCTGATCTTTTCTTGTATGTTTTATAGCAAATTGTGCTTAAATTGTTATTGATTGAGTAGATTTATATAAGTTACTGATTTGGTATTTTCTCCATGTTAGGAAGGGCTCCAAACAAGGTCAAATATGGAGCATTGGAGCTAAAAGGCTAAGAGGAAGTCAAATCTGCATTTCAGCAGTCACCGTCGCGACGCAAGGTAGTGCACGCCATGGCGCAAATAGGCATCTCAGCCATGCCATACTAAAACCCGAGGCGAGAGGGCCGCGACCCATAAGAAGTGTGCGTCACGGCGCAATGAGACCGACCCTGTTGGGGCCGCGGCGCAAGTATGTGGGGGCTGCGGCACAAAGGCGACAAGCTGAGCCTATAAATAGATTTTTCACATTTTTCTCTGTGTGATGGCTGCCTTAGCCATTTCCTTTTTAGTTTTCTCCCTTTTAGCTTAGTTTTAGTTAGTTTTAGGTTAGAAAGCTTTGGCTAAATCTCCATTGATGGTGGATTGGAGGCTAGGAACAAGGATGAAGGAGGATTCAAGCTTCAGAGACAAATCAATGAGCTTCCTTTCTCTTTTCCCTTTCTCTTTTCTCTTCCTTATCTTCCTTGAATATGATTTTCCTTGTGTTTTCATGTTCATTGTATAGCTGAGCTGTATTTAGGGATATTTTGGATCCTTTTCTATATATATTAATGATATGTTCTTCTCTGAGTTTGTGTGGATGTTTGGTTATTGTTTAATCATAATCTATGCTTAATGCTTGCTGTTGGTTGACCATCGATTGCATGATCCTAATATTACAAATGAACTAGATATAGGGATTTGTTGATATAGATATGGTATGGTTGATGCATGTTCGACGAGTTCAATTAGCTTGGATGAGTTAATTCGTTAGGGTTGATTGACCTAGACATAGGCTTTTAGCTAATGACGATTCTCAAGCTAACCTAATCAGTGCATGCATGTTAATAAGGAGGATTACATGTTGTTGGTAAATGTAGGGGGTGAAGAAGGATTTCCTGAAACCTAACCGTTCATCTTTATTACTTTTGTAGATTAGATTTAGTTTAGTTTATTACTTTCTCATTTTTAGGTCCTTGAATAGAATTGATTAAGCTATTAGTTGGTACTTAGCTTTATAAATCATTATCCTCGTGGGAACGAACTTTTACTCTATATCTGTATTATTTGAGCGATCCGTGCACTTGCAGTTAGCAAATGGGCAACATATTTAATCCTGTCAAGTTTTTGGCACCGTTGCTGGGAATAAGGTTTCTATATTGCTAATATTGACAATGAGTTTGGTTAGTTCTAATTCAAGTTGTATATAATCTATGTTTCATTTATATATTGTTTTAGTTTCAATAAAGAAGCTGGGTGATTACAATCATACGAGGCCCTTGAGAAAATTCGCGACTCTTGGAAAGGATAACCCTTGGATCAAGTTCTTAAGGACTACTCATCTGCAGCAATTCAATTTTGGTGACAAAGTCTTGCCAAGACTTTAAACTAGGTCCTTATTGGGGAGGAAATCCCAAGTTTATGTTACATTCCTGCTTTTACTTTATGCATAAATAGTTAGTATCTTGTATTTTGTATGTTTGTATATATATGTTCATGTTTTGTTAGTTTTGTTAATATATTTTTGTTAGTATGTTAGTATATATATGTAAATTATGTTAGTTTAATGATTTTATTTGTTTTTAGGTTTTAAGTTTGTTTAGGTTTTTATATAGGTTAATATGTTGTTTTTGTGTTTTATTATGTTTGTGTTGTACATTTTGTAATTTAGCTTTTTGATCAAGTTTTGCTGCAGCTAGAGACCCATATGAGCCAATTCCAGCAGCAAAACTATGTTTACTGCTAAATTTAGCAGCTTAGGTTATCACGCCGCAGCGCAAGGTGTTGCATGTCGCGGCATTGGTGCTCTTTTTCTGCAGAATTCTGCAGCTTTTTGTGAGCGCTGCGGCCCAGGCATGGAGGCGTCGCGGCGCAGAGCCCCTGTTTTTGCTTTTTCTATTATTTTCTCTATTTTTCTGTATTTAGTAATGCTCAGTAGTAGTTAGGCTGCTATTTTGAGAGTCTCAGGTTCCCTATAGACCATGTTCATTAAAGATACATTTTATTTTGGTTTGGGGGAGTATCTTTACATGTTTTATTACTTTTATGCTTAACGTTAACATGTATTGGTATTTTAAGTATGCAATGGTGTTAGTCATTATATTTTTATGATTATATCTTGTTTTGACTATCACTGATGCGCTGTTGACAAGATTTTCAATTTTCATTGTTTGCAAATGATGTTATGCATGCTTGAAGTAAGAAAGTTGAATCTATTTGACTACATGACATGTTGCAAGAATGCTAGTGTTGTTTTGGTTGTTCATGATATGAAAGGTTACTATTTGTCCCATTTTCAGTGAAACCATATGTGATCTTAAAGCATGTGAAACAATTTAGTTACTTTTGATGTATAATTTACATCTCACTTAGATACAAGTGTAACTTTGAAAATGATAAGAGTGCATGTCTTGAGAATGTTTATGGATGTACATGTAGAGTTTTGATTATCCTAGAAATTGTTTTTGAACTCTCTTGAGGCGAAATCTTAGGTTGTGCATGATTGAGAAAATGATTAGGACATTGTTTGGATCGTTTGAGCCTTAAAAAACTTACATTGATATGATGATATACTTAGGTCCCATTTTGAAGCCTTATATTGTTTGGCCTTATTTGTTTTTCATAACCTTTGTGTTCGTTAACCTGTTAACCATTCTAATGCATATGAAAACATTGCATTTTCTTCCTACCCTCAATGTTTGTTGAGTACATGGTATGCTATTTCTTGAGATGAGTCTGATGATTAGGGGTGTTAATGAATGATTCAATACAAAATAAGCCTAAATGAACTAGATGCAGTTAAAGAAAAAGTATTACTTTGTAAAAGAATAGAAAAAGAAAAGAAATGATTGAAAAATGAATGAAAATGAAAAGAAAAGCAAAGCAAAAGAAAAGTAAAGTCAAAAAGCATCAAAGTGGTTCTGGCAAGTTTTTTGATCTCATTGTTAAATACCCTCCTAATGTCATTATCGGCTCATGAATTGGAATATCATATTTATGTTTCTCAATGTTTGTATTTAATCTTATCCTGTTATTCTGTTACCCTTTACCCTTAGCCTTACATTACAAGCTATAAAGTCCCTGTTGATCATCAATCTTGTGTGATTTACATTAGTGGAGAGAGAGTTGATTTATAATCTTGTGGATTCTGTGAATCATATACATGTATGCTTATAAACTTATTTGAATGTGTATGACTTGATTAGGAGAAGTTTATCTTGCATGTTTGTGAAAAATGTGAATTGCATGAAAAGTTTTCTAGATTGATAGCATGTTAAGGATTATATTTGTGTGGAACTGTTTATAGGGCATTTGCACTTTTTGAGGATTGATGCAGTCATTACACACTAGTAGTTGGTTTGAAATGAAAAAGAAAATTGAAATTTGATAGTAGCTGAATGAATGTTTGATTTGAATGGTAAAGTGATTTACTTAGTTCTATTTTGTTTTGCTCGAGGACTAGCAAAATGTAGGTTTGGGGTTGTGATAACTCCATAAAATATAGTTATTTGTACCCTATCTCTGTGCTAGAATGAATGCTTAGTCCTTGTTTATAATGCATATTTGGAGGGTTTTGTGCTTATATTTATCATATTCTGATTCTGATCCTTTCTTGTATGTTTTATAGCAAATTGTGCTTAAATTATTATTGATTGAGTAGATTTATATAAGTTACTGATTTGGTGTTTTCTCCATATTAGTAAGAGCTCCAAACAAGGTCAAATATGGAGCATTTGAGCTAAAAGGCTAAGAGGAAGCCAAATCTGCATTTCAACAGTCACCGCCGTGACGCAAGGTAGTGCGCGTAGCGGCGCAAATAGGCATCTCAGCCATGCCATACTAAAACCTGAGGCGAGAGGGCCGCGACCCATAAGAAGTGTGCACCGCGGCGCAATGAGAACAACCCTGTTGGGGCCGCGGCACAAGTATGTGGGGGCTACGGCGCAAAGGCGGCAAGCTGAGCCTATAAATAGATTTTTCATGTTTTTCTCTGTGTGATGGCTACCTTAGCCATTTCCTTTTTAGTTTTCTCTCTTTTAGCTTAGTTTTAGTTAGTTTTAGGTTAGAAAGCTTTGGCTAGATCTCCATTGATGGTGGATTAGAGGCTAGGAACAAGGATGAATGAGGATTCAAGCTTCAGAGACAAATCAATGAGCTTCCTTTCTCTTTTCCCTTTCTCTCTTCTCTTGCTTATCTTCCTTGAATATGATTTTTCTTGTGTTTTCATGTTCATTGTATAGCTGAGTTGTATTTAGGGATATTTTGGATCCTTTTCTATATTTATTAATGATGTGTTCTTCTCGGAGTTTGTGTGGATGTTTGGTTATTGTTCAATCATAATTTATGCTTAATGCTTACTATTGGTTGGCCATCGATTGCATGATCCTAATATTATAAATGAACTAGACATAGGGATTTGTTGATATGGATATGGTATGGTTGATGCATGTTCGACGAGTTCAATTGGCTTGGATGAGTTAATTCGTTAATGGGATAGAAATATACCTATTAGCTATGCATAGTGTGTGATTGAGAATAGATCGTTCATGAGTGGATGTTGCGCTAGCTTTCAAGGAAACTTAGTGAGTTGGGCAATTGAAACCAAGGTTGATTGACCTAGACATAGGCTTTTAGCTAATGACGATTCTCAAGCTAACCTAATCAGTGCATGCATGTTAATGAGGAGGATTACATGTTGTTGGTAGATGTAAGGGGTGAAGAAGGATTCCCTGAAACCTAACAGTTTATCTTTATTATTTTTGTAGATTAGATTTAGTTTAGTTTATTACTTTCTTATTTTTAGGTCCTTGAATAGAATTGATTAAGCTATTGGTTAGTACTTAGCTTTATAAACCATTATCCTCGTGGGAACGAACTTTTACTCTGTATCTGCATTACTTGAGCGATCCGTGCACTTGCGGTTAACAAATGGGCAACATGTTTGACCCTGTCATATTCATTGTGCCAATGTCTTATCTACAACAAATCAAGATCTCCACTTTACAATGAGGGTTTCTAAATTGATTGGAAACAAAATACAACATATATAATAACTACTTGATAATATATCATTTAAGCACAAGAAAGAAATGAATCTAACCTTATTTCATTACCAAGAGCTTCAACCTTTTACCTAAGTAAAATGAAACTTAGTTACTCATAGAGAAGAAGAAGAAGAAGAAGAAGAAGAAGAAGAAGAAGAAGAAGAAGAACATAACTTCAATTTAGAACAAAAGAAAACTACAATAAGTAACAAAATAGCATGATCTTAGTCTCAAGGAACATGACCCTTAAATGAGCAGCCAATAGTGCCTTTTATAGAGGATTAGGAATAAAAATGACAAGGGGGCTAATTAATGAGTGAGTGGATGAGTGGAAAATGAGTGAAAAATGCCAAATGACTTTTGATGAGTGAAAAATTATGAAGATTCTATGTCTCCAAAATCATTCAGTTTTGAAATCATTGCATTCATCATTTTTTTTACCAAGTAATCTTCATGAAAGTTGTAGGCCTGGATCTTAGCTTTCAAATTCCATTTGTTTGAACCCAAAAGCATTCCTACAACTCAAGATATGGTTTGATTACTGCATACTGCTCAGGCCTAGCTACAGTTCCTCTGTTCTGACTTGCAAGCCCAGTATGACCTCCAAGGATTCTGATCTGGGTCTTGTGTTCTTTATGAAAGTTGTAGATATGGGTTTTAACTTGCAGATACCAAAAGTTTACCTCAATCCAGATCTTACAGCCCGAGTTATGCTCTGATTACTATACACTATTCAAGTTCCAATTACAAAACTCATATTCTGACTTCCAAACCCAATTAGTTCCACCAGATGTCCGACTTTGGCCTAGAGCTCTTCATGAAAGTTGTAGAACTCTCTCTTATATTTCCTACAAGGTAAAATACATAATTATTACACATCTAGAACTCAATATATAGCTAAAATATAGAAATGATGTAAGACGTAAATTATGCTAAAAATATCAATTAAATCTAATTTGAGTTCAAACTTACAAAACATAACTAAACTCAATCAATTAAGTACATGGAGAGTGCAAATGACTAAAAATGAGGGCTTATTAATGTATCAAATATGTGATTATCAGATGTGAAGACTGCATTTCTCCAAGGTGATTTGAAGGAAGAGATCTACATGGCTTAACCAGAAGGATTTGAGGAGACTAGAAAGGAGCATATAGTTTGAAGATTAAAGAAGAGTCTTTATGGATTGAAGTAGGCTCCCAGACAATGGTACAAGAAATTTGACTCTTTCATGATAAGCCATAGATACACTAAGACTAATGCAGACCATTGTGTATATGTTAAAGCATTTCTAGGTAACAAATTCATCATCTTTCTATTATATGTAGATGATATGTGATGTGTGTGAAACAACATCATGTTTTGTTCTTGTTTTGCATGCATTCTTAAGCATTTTAGGCATTTTAGTTTCCCTTTTGGTTTATTTTTCCCTTAGTTCGGATAACTGCGGTGTTTTTGGTGTTCTTGTGCAAGATTAATGTTGAATTGGCCTTGGATTGATTGGAATGATTGCATGTTTGAAGTTAGAGCTCAATGGATAGCAATAAAGGTGCAAAAAGGCTATTCCAGAGGGAACCACGGCCTGCCCGTGGTCTCTACCACGGCCATGGTTCGAGGGAATCAAGAAAATGCAGAAAACTGAAACAGACTCAACCACGGCCTAGCCGTGGTGGCCACCACGGCCGTGGTTGAGAGTCAGCATAAGAATTTTCATCTCAGAACTGACCACGGCCTGGCCGTGGTTTGGTTTTTTTAGTTTTCTATTTTTATTTCTTTTGGGGGCTTTTGGCCTATGAAAACCCTAGGCTATTAATAGATGTTCTGAATGCAATTAGGGGATTCTATCTTGGATTGAAACCTAGTTCGAAAGGAGGCACGAAGGAGGCTTGGTTTCTTCATCCTTCATCTTCTTCTTCCATTGTTACGGGTTTGGGATGTTTTTAAGTTTGATTTATGTTTCCTTCTTCTCTATGTCTGAGTAGTTACTCTTGTTTCTAGGATTGGGCAATGCCCTTTGATACATTGATAATGATGAATTGACGTTGTTTCCCTTTTTATTAATCTCGATTGTTCATTGATTCAATTCTTATTGCTTTTATTCATGTGAATTTGGTGGCCACTTATTTGCATCTCATAGGCATTTAGGGACGTACTGAGAGGTGAACCTAAGTGTTGGAACTATAAGAATTGAACTTAAGGTCTAAATCACGAGAGTAGTTTTAGCCTTTCGAGGATTTAATGAATTACCACAAAGCGTAATGGGTTCGATTTAAATTCAATTACCACGAAAGTAGGA
The DNA here is from genome assembly GCA_029884595.1 of Ormosia semicastrata. Lineage (NCBI taxonomy): Eukaryota > Viridiplantae > Streptophyta > Magnoliopsida > Fabales > Fabaceae > Ormosia > Ormosia semicastrata. The sequence goes on along the minus strand of JAQQTO010000021.1, from coordinate 5,478,148 downwards.
ATTGGTTTAATTGGACACGGATCTTGTATCTTGAAAGAGAACATTAACTAATTTTGGGTAATTCACCTTCAATTGAATTTGAGTTTTAATAAAAAGGTTGTCGATTAGGATTTGTCTTGTATCATTGTGGTATTCCAATCTTGGAAGCTTTCTTAAACCTGAAAACCCCCTTCTTGATAACTTGCTGTTTTTATTCTAAATTCTATCTTCTTGATTTTTATTTAATTTTTTTGTTACTACATTATTCTTAATAAACAATCACACTCTCTTTTGTTTAATTTAATTGAGTTAATTAATTAATTGGTATTCATAGACTCAATCCCTGTGGATTCGATCTTTTATTACTTGACGACGAAACCGTACACTTGCGGATTTCACGCATCAAGTTTTTGGCGCCGTTGCCGGGGACTGTGTTTTTCTTGAATATTAATTTAATTTTTAATTTAATTATTTTAAACCTTTTTCTTTTATTTGGTTATTACGTTCTTGTTTTCTCTTTGACTCTCTGCAGGTAATTTCTCTAGTTTATGCAAAGTACTAGACGTTTTGGGACTCTTATTGAAACTGATCCTGAAATTGAAAGAACTTTACGTAGAAGGAGAAGATAACAAAGGCAAAGAGCGGGAGAAATATTTGAACCAATACTTGTCATGGCAGCAGCTGAGGACAATAAACTGTTGAAAGAGTATGCAGCCCCTAATGCTCGGGGTTTGCGATCTGGGATTGCTAGGCCAGACATTGAAGCTAGGCACTTCACCATACCTCCTGCCTTACTGTCTATGATAAGGCAGAACCAGTTTGGAGGTTTACCCTCGGAGGACCCAAATGATCATGTGGAGATGTTCTTAGAATTCTGTGAGACTCTCAAAATTGAAGGTGCCTCAGTTGATGCCATTCGCCTCCGGTTGTTTCCATTATCATTAAGGGACAAGGCTAGAACTTGGTTGAAATCGATACCCACTGATACATTAACCACATGGAATCAATTGGAGCAAGCCTTTTTGGACAAATTCTTTCCACCTTCCAAGACTGCTCACCTAAGGACCCAAATCACAAGCTTCGTTCAGAAAGATGGAGAGTCATTGTCAAAAGCTTGGCATATATATAAGGCTTTGCTGGAAGCCTGCCCACACCACGGGTTAGAGAAGTGGTTGATCGTTCACACCTTCTACAATGGAGTAGAATATTCTTCGAAGGTGTCTCTTGACTCCGCAGCTGGTGGAGCTTTAATGAACAGAAGGTTGACAGAAGCTTATGAGATTATTGAAAGTGTCGCTGCAAACCATCACCAATGGGCCAGTGAAAGAGGTAACAACCCGAGAAAGCTCTCGGAAGGTAAGTTTGAGGTGGATGGTGTTAGTTTAATTATGGCTAAGTTTGACTCATTGAATAAACGTTTTGATAAGCTTGAAAAAGCTAGTGCTAATACCATAAGTGTTGCTAACATCTTTTGTGAGATTTGTGGAGTACAGGGACATATGAGTGCGGAATGCCAAGCTGAAAAGGGTTCCTCACATGGTGCACCGGTAGAGCAAGTGGAATCATGCCACAATTTTTATGACATTCCACCAAAGGTGCACAATGATCCATATGCACAGACTTACAATCCCGGTTGGAGGTCTCATCCCAACTTCTCCTATCGGAACAATCAAAATCAAGCTGGACAAGGTAGTGCTCAACCTTCTATTGGATTCCCCCAGGTACAAAAGTCTAAACGTGAAACTCTCCTTGAAAATTTTGTAGAGAGTCAAACCAAACAAAATGAAGAGTTTAGGCACCATGGTCGAGTTGTTAGTGAGGCTATTAAGGATTTTACATCTAAGGTTGATAATTTAGCTATTCATAACAAGATATTAGAAACTCAAATAGCCCAACAAGCTAGCTCTTCATATAGACCACACGGAAATTTCCAGACAACTGAAATAAATCCTAATGAACATTGTAAGGTTGTGAGTTTAAGAAGTGGAAAGCAACTAGAAGATTCCAAAGCAAAGGGGAAAATGAAAAGATATGAGGGATGAAGAAAAAGAAACAACTAGGACACAACCCTTAGAAGAGGAGGAAATTAATGAGAAAGTGTCTAAGTATGTACCCCCGAGCCATACCAACCCCGGTGCCCTTCCTCAAAGATTGGCCAAGGCCAAGCTAGATAAGCATTTGGGAAGTTTCTTGAGGTCCTTAAGAAGTTGTACATTAATGTACCCTTCACCGAGGCATTGCAACAAATGCCTACCTATGCTAAATTTCTTAAGGACATTTTGTCTAATAAGAGAAAGCTAGAGGAGTATGAGACCGTAGCATTAACTGAGGAGTGTAGCGCTTTAATTCAAAATAAGTTACCTCCTAAACTCAAAGATCCTGGCAGCTTCTCTATTCCTTGCTTGATTGAGAATACCAGTTTTGATAAAGCTTTGTGTGACTTGGGAGCTAGTGTTAGTCTTATGCCCCTTTCTGTGTGTAAAAAGTTGGAAGTGGGTGAGCTGAAACCCACAACTATCTCTCTTCAATTGGCGGATCGGTCAATCAAGTACCCCGTAGGCATCTTGGAGGATGTTCCCATTAAGGTTGGTAAATTTTATATGCCTGTGGATTTTGTTGTGCTTGATATGGAAGCTGATGCTACAATGCCGATCATACTTGGGCGCCCATTCCTTGCCACTGGACGGGTGATCATTGATGTCCACGAAGGGAAATTGACTTTGCGATTAAATGATGAGGAAGTAGTTTTTGATGTTTTTAAATCTGAAAATAATTCTAATTCCTTAAATTCATGTAATCGCATTGATGCTACTAATGTTGTGGATAGTGTTGTGCTTTCAGGTATGCAGGAATCAGTGACTGATGCTATGTCCTGCAAGGAAGGACCTAAGAAGCAGAGTGACAAGTGTGACGAGAAGCGTGAATTTAAAATCGGGGATAAAGTCCTTGTTAATAACTCGCTTCTACGTTTCTGTCCTAGTAAGTTATGGTCGAAATGGTCAGGACCATATGAGATTGTTCGAGTTTTATCCTACGGTGTGCTTGAGGTGAAGAAAGAAGACCATAAACCTTTCATGATAAATGGCCAGAGAGTGAAACACTTTGAAGGAATGGGGACTGAGCACTACTCCGTAGATGTCACCTGAGCACAGAAACCTGACCAAAGTCAAGCTAATGACTTTAAACAAGCGCTTCTTGGGAGGCAACCCATGTTATCTTGTTTTTCTGTTTTATTTCATCTTTTTCTTTTAATTTTGTTTGTTAGATTGTTGTTTTGATGTTTGTCTTTTGGATTTTGTCTAGGTTTGACCCTTCTTGAAGTCATATTTAGAAGAAGAGAGAGATCGAAGGTTCCACACCCACTTCATGAAAAATTCTATGGCCATGGATTGAACACCGAAGTTTTTCCACCACCGCAAAGTGAGTTCTTTTCTTTTCTTTTATCCCTTCTCTTGTTTTAGATTTTTACATTGGGGACAATGTAAGTTCTAAGCTTGGGGGTATTTTCATTTTCATTTTCTTATTTTCATTTTCATTAGTTTCATGCATTTTCATGTCTTGTTTTGCATTGTATTTTCATGTTGCATTTTCACACCATCATATCTCTTGGGTTTTTAGTTGAACTTGTGCCCCTCTCTTTTGAGGATTTTGAGATAGTATTGATTTGGAACCCAATTTGTTGATTCTTGTGATTGGCTACAGGCATTGTTTTTATTGATAGTAGAGGTGATCTTTTGATAGTTGATAATTAGCATAATGTTCTCTGAATTTGTGCTTCTCATTGAATTTTTAAACCTCTAAATGTGAGTTTTGAGCCTGTATGGGATATATGCACTATATGATTTTGTTCCCATTCTTTGTGTTGAGTGATATTCCTCATTGATCTTGTGCTCTAAAACTTGATTTGAAACCTTTTTGAGGCGAAAATTTTGGTTACATGCTTGAATATGATTAAGGCATCTTAGGTATTTTTCTGGCCTTCTGAATTTGTTACACTTTCATCCACTAGTTGTCCATTTTGAGCCTATTGCATAATTATTTTTCTTGATGCCTATGATGATACATTGTTGGTAATCATTTAGAATATTAAATGGAGCAATTTGGATTTGAAAGTTGTGTAAAGATGTGTTGGAAATTATATGTATTTGAGCTTCCTCTTTCTCAAAAAAAAAGAAAAAAAATGAGAAAAAGAGAAAAGGAAAACAAAAGAAACATCATGAGTTGAAAGCTTGAAAAAGAGGAGAAAGAGGAGAAGGAAAAGCAAGGAAGAAAATTTTTGAAATGTGGAGTTATGTTTTAGATTGAAAAATTGTCTTTACTCCATTTATATTCTATTGGATTACTTGTGTTTATTGAAAATCTTGATTAGCCTTTGTCATACCTTCCTTTCTCTACCTTACCTATCATCATTTCCATGGCCCCATTACAACCCTTGAAAGACCTTTTGATTCTTGCATGCATGCTGATTATTAGTGAAAATTTGGTTTCTTATCAAGCATATGGAAGTACATTTTCTTTGAAGGATTTTGAACGTATTGTTTTCACCCTTAAACACTTTGAGTGTGGTTAGTGGAGTGAACTTGATTCAATCAGTGAGGATGCATGATTTCTGAGAACTTAGCCTCTAATTGGACTTGACTTTGATTACCTCTCAGATTCTTTCTTTGCCTTAGCCTATTGCTTGGATATTGTTTTCTCGGGTTCCTCATTCTTTATTGTCTTTTGATCCCACTTCTTGGTTTGGCATTAATTTTTGCTTGAGGATAAGCAAAGTCTTAAGCTTGGGGGATTTGATGTGTGTGAAACAACATCATGTTGTGTTCTTGTTTTGCATGCATTCTTAAGCATTTTAGGCATTTTAGTTTCCCTTTTGGTTTGTTTTTCCCTTAGTTCGGATAACTGCGGTGTTTTTGGTGTTCTTGTGCAGGATTAATGTTGAATTGGCCTTGGATTGATTGGAATGATTGCATGTTTGAAGTTGGAGCTCAATGGATAACAATAAAGGTGTAAAAAGGCTATTCCAGAGGGAACCACGGCCTGCCCGTGGTCTCTACCACTGCCATGGTTCGAGGGAATCAAGAAAATGCAGAAAATTGAAACAGACTCAACCACGGCCTAGCCGTGGTGGCCACCACGGCCGTGGTTGAGAGTCAACATAAGAATTTTCATCTCAGAACCAACCACGGCATGGCCGTGGTGACCACCACGGCCGTGGTTCGGGGCGCGCAGCAGATTTTAGTTTTCTATTTTTATTTCTTTTGGGGGCTTTTGGCCCATGAAAACCCTAGGCTATTAATAGATGTTCTGAATGCAATTAGGGGATTCTATCTTGGATTGAAACCTAGTTCGAAAGGAGGCACGAAGGAGGCTTGGTTTCTTCATCCTTCATCTTCTTCTTCCATTGTTACGGGTTTGGGATGTTTTTAAGTTTGATTTCTGTTTCCTTCTTCTCTATGTCTGAGTAGTTACTCTTGTTTCTAGGATTGGGCAATGCCCTTTAATACATTGATAATGATGAATTGACGTTGTTTCCCTTTTTATTAATCTCGATTGTTCATTGATTCAATTCTTATTGCTTTTATTCATGTGAATTTGGTGGCCATTTATTTGTATCTTATAGGCATTTAGGGACGTACTGAAAGGTGAACCTAAGTGTTGGAACTATAAGAATTGAACTTAAGGTCTAAATTACGAGAGTAGTTTTAGCCTTTCGAGGATTTAATGAATTACCACAAAGCGTAATGGGTTCGATTTAAATTCAATTACCACGAAAGTAGGAACTGGTTTAATTGGGCACGGATCTTATATCTTGAAAGAGAACATTAACTAATTTTGGGCAATTCACCTTCAATTGAATTTGAGTTTTAATAAAAGGGTTGTCGATTAGGATTTGTCTTATATCATTGTAGTATCCCAATCTTGGAAGCTTTCTTAAACCTGAAAACCCCCTTCTTGATAACTTGCTGTTTTTATTCTAAATTCTATCTTCTTGATTTTTATTTAATTTTTTTGTTACTACATTATTCTTAATAAATAATCATACTCTCTTTTGTTTAATTTAATTGAGTTAATTAATTAATTGGTATTCATAGACTCAGTCCCTGTGGATTCGATCTTTTATTACTTAACGACGAAACCGTACACTTGCGGATTTCACGCATCAATATGCTAGTAGTAGGACAAGATGCGAAGATGATTGATGATTTGAAAAGGAGTTAACAAAATCCTTTTATACGAAAGATTTAGGCCCTGCAAAGCAAATTTTGGGCATGCATATTTTGCGAGACCAAAAAGCTAGAAAGTTATGGTTAACCCAAAAACAATGGTGGGTGCTACTATGCACCCTACCAAGTTTGGGTGTATCATACACCAAAACTTTTACCTGCAATAGCAGGTTTTTCTTTTTTACAGGTTGCATCTCTTTTTTTTTTCAAGCCTATATTTTTCAGGCAGTCAGACACTACCGCCGGAGGCCGGTCAACGCCGCCGGCCGCCACCCACCTCTGTTGATTACTGTTCACATATTTTAAAATTACACAACTCTGTAAATAATACCAGTTAAAATTATATCAATCAGTCTTTATATTTTTTCATAAATAACTGTGCATACTGAAATTTTTTTCTAAAACTATTACTGTTGAAAAATCTTATAAATTTTAACGATAATATTTATACAGTTATACAACTTTAAAAAAATGAAACTATGTAAATAATACAAGTAAAAATAATATCAATTAAAATTATACTAGTCCTTATATTTTTTTTAAATAACTGTGCATACTGAAAACTCTACAGATTTTAACTAGTAATATTTACACACAATAAAATCTGTAGAGTTTTTAATATGTACAATTATTTATGAAAAAATATAAAGACTGGTATAGTTTTAACTGGTATTATTTTAACGACAATTTTTTACACTATGCAACTTAAAAATAAAATAGTAACTGCATGAACAGTAACTCCGGGTATGAACAGTAATTTTTTTAGCCTGAACAACAATTTTTCCAGTTGAGCAATATTTTTTTCTAGTGTGAACAGTATTTTTTCGGTGTGAATAGTATTTTTCTCAGCGTGAACAGTGTTATCGCGGGGGCGGTGAACAGTAACAATGAACAGTGCAACAGGTTACAGGTCATTGATCATAACCGTTGATATGTTTTTCAACACAATCAATGATTGAAATGGGCTTGGTGTATCATACACCCTCCTTTGGAGGGTGTATATTAGAAATGTCCAAAAACAACATGTGGAACGGGTTCTAAAAAGATTCAATATAAATAATGCTAAATTAGTTAGCATACCGTTGGCCAATCATTTTAAACTCAGTAAAAGGAGTTGCCCCACTTCTCAGGAAGAAACGAAAAGAATGGTTGGACCTCACAATTCTCCCCCTCTAGAGATGGTAGTGGTTGGAAGTTGGTGGTTGGAAGGTATGGAGAAATCTCTATAAATAGAGATGAACTCTCTATTTGAAATCACCAAGCAAAAGAAAAGTAATTTGAGCTTCTAAAGAGTGAGAAAAAATAGAGTGTGAGTAAATCCTAAAGAGTGAGGTGTGGGAAAATATATCGGGGAAATTTAGGTATTATCTTTATTATTTCTTGGTACTGCAATCACATAAAATCGTAATATTTGAGAAGATTAGTCTCACTGAAAAATACTATATTTTGTACCTTTTGAGTAAGAGAGTGTGGATAGGATATTATAATTATCCTTAATATAGTGAAATTTTTCGGAATTTGTCTCGTGGTTTTTTCCTTAATATTGGAGGGTTTTTCATGTTAAAATTTGGTGTGCTTTTTCTGTACGCTTTGCACATATTCAATACCGTTGCGATGTGTGAATTTATTGATCTAGCTTTATTAAATCTTCTTTGGTGCTCACTTGTCACGTCGCAATCTCATTTAGTTTACATTATGAATCAATTCTTGAGCCCAATAGTTCCGTGGGATGACTCTATCAAATTAAATAAACATGTGTTTGGTAACGTCTTCAAATGTAGAAGGCATATTGATGCATTGTGTTTGCTCCTCTAAATTCACCATGCTTTGGAAAGGCGAGTAAGTTGCCAAATTTCTTTTCCATGCGTGATCTTTGGTAAGGAAACCCTCAATTCCCTTACCTTTTTATCCTCTGCTTGGAAAAGCTATCGCTATTACCATGAAGGTTGAATATATGGATTGGTACCCTGTTAAAATCCCTAGAGGTGGCCCTCCCATTTCTCATCTTTTCTTCGCGGGTGATGTCTTACTTTTTCTGAAGGCCAAGGCTTGTGAAGTCCACATGATAACTTCTGTTTTGGATGAGTTTTGTCTTGCTTTGGGGCTTAAGGTCAATGTTGATAAATCCAAGGCTTTGGCTTCTAAAGGTGTGTCGCAAGCCAAAAAGGAGAAATTTGTGAGCATTTCTTCCATTCACTTTACTTGTGACATGGGGCGGTATCTTGGTTTTCCTTCTATCAGTGGGAGAGTTAAAAAGGATCACTTTAATTTTGTCATTGAGAAACTTCGTTCTAGGCTTGCTTCTTGGAAGGGGAAGTTACTCAACAAAGCTGGCAGGCTTACGCTAGCCAAATCAGTCCTTACCTCGATCCCAATCTACAATATGTAGTGCATGTGGTTTCCCCGATCAGTATCAGTATGCTAGAATGTCCATGTTATTGTAAGGAGGTTCATCTAGAAAGGTAATGTTGATCAACACTATTTCCATTCCCAAAAGGAATAGGGGCCTTGGTGTGCCTATGGCTAGAACAACAAATATCTCTCTCTTGGGAAAATTAATTTCGGACCACTTCCATCATAAGGAGAAACTTAATTTCGGCCCAAGTTTTATCTCACAAGAACTTGAAGGAGGCAGATATCCTTAAAATAACTCTGATTTTTTTACTATTTTTTTTTTCTCATATCACTTTTTACACTCCTCTCAGTATCATTTATCATATATACTTTTTTTATTATTTTTTCACTTAATCAACACCCTTAAAAAAGGATATCAACATTCTTATACCCTAAAAAGAGTGTAAGATGATCTTTATTCATCCTTCAATGTGACAGGACTAGTGGTGCGTCTTACGTATTGCACTTTTTTCTAAATATTGTTCCTCTCATTAAAAATGGCTTCTGTATAAGGGTTGGGAGTGGGAGTAGCTTTTTTGGTGTGATGACTAGAGTACTAGACCAGTGATGGGCCTCTGTATGAGCACGTGTAGTTTATTAGTATAATGGATGCTGACTTGAGGATTCATGATTTGTGGCGTGAGAATGGCTGGAACCTTGGAGGACTTGCTATACAAGTCTTCATAACTATAACAGAGAGATCATTAACACGGTGTATGTGGCAACTCAAAAGCACTTGGATGATACCATTAATTGGAAGCATGCTACCTCAGGTTGTTTTATTGCTAAATCTGGCTATGATTGTTTGGCTGCCCAGGAAACTCTAGTTAACAACTCCATCTGTTGGATGTGGATTTAGCGCTTGCATGGGCCAGAGAAAATAAAGTTCTTCATTTGATTAACTTGTCTTCAAGCCATTCCAACCCAGGAATTTCGTTTTCATAGGGGTCTTGCCTTCACTGCTTGTGTGACTGCATTAGGGCGTGCAGGATTCGGGACTTGCTTAGCTTCACTCAACGCCAGGGACGGATTCACGTTAAGTGGAATGAAAACGCACGCTCTCACTCTACTTTGTATTTTTTTTTTTTATCTTATATAAGTATATGTCTTTTTATATTTTTATATGTGTAATTTTTATTTTTATATGTAAATAAATTAGTAAATTTATAGCAATAAAAAGTAAAATTCATATAATATTATTAAATAATTTTTGATTACATATATAGAGAGATAAATATTTAATAATATTGATAATAAAAATATCATTTAACGTTTTTAAAATATAAAAATACGACTTTGTCCCCATTAATTAAAATTCATGTAACTTTGTCTTCATGGACTAAAATTCTTAGATCCGTCACTGCTCAACGCCAGGATTTTTTACTTACATATCTATATTCATTTAATTTTTTTTAATGATAATATCCTAATTTATTTTTTATATCTTCTTATTACATTTAAATTTTTAAATTTTATTAACATTATTAATTACTTTTATTTATTAAATTTCTTATGATGCCATATTTCACTTTTTTCATTCTCGCATTGCTACTCTGTATAGATTTATAATTTTAAATTACTTACTTCATCAATATAATAGTTAAATATGTGAAGTGTGCTCTTAAATTGAATTTCTAAACATAATATCTCAGAGCTAAGAAATATTGAACCCATCACGTTATTCAATCAAGCAAAATTCAAATAAATACAGAATAGATCCTCTTTTGGGAAAGAAATATACAAAGGCAACCAATTATTATTTATGTGAGGCCAATTAATTTAGTTTTGATATCTATCTTTTGTTTTTGTATTTGTTTGTTTTTCACATAAAACATAAGTCTACAACATGACTGAATCAATCCCATTTTATTCAGCCTGCAAAGAAAAGGCTCATTGACATATGAACATCGAAACAAAATGGAAGAATGTGAAAAAGCCATTGATTTACTAAAATGGTGTAAATAGGAATAAAATTTATCAAATAAGTGTAATTCAAAAATTAATTACTAAAATAATACAAAATGAACAGTAAATAATAATAAGTCATGGTTGAGAACCACGACTTACGTTTGATATTTTTTTATTAATTTTTTAAAATAAGTCGTAGTTTGCACCAATAACTTATCATTGTTAATTTTTTCTATCTCTCAATGAACTCATGCTTGCAAATATTTGCAACGACTTATTTTTTTCTTTAATTGAAGTTGTAACTGGGAGCTACAACTTCTATTTTTTTTTTAAAAAAATCAGGTGAAGTCTCACGCGACTACTTATGGAAGCTGTGAATATGGTCAACTTTCTCATGTTCCTTTAATTGATTGCGTCTAAAGGTGTCGCTTGCAACATCTCATAGTGCATATAGTGCATTATATTGACGTACAAAAATTGATATATCAGCATACCAACATGCAAAGTGAGAGTTGAAATGCATGGTGTACATTACTTTTCTATTTTCTATTTATCATTTTGATTGGTCATGTTCAATTAAAGGGCATTTTTTCTAAATTTTCACATAGCTTATTTTTCTTTTGCTTTTCTATGCCCTGATTTCATGCTATTTTTAATATTTGAATGGTACTAAAATAGAGAAGTCATGACTTTCAATTACGACTTCAATTAAGAAAAAATAAGCACGACTTGAATTAGCAGTAAAGAAAATTAATAATAATAAGTCAAAATTTACACCAATGACTTATTTTAAAAAATTAATAAAAAAATGATCAAACATAAATCATAACTGAGTCATAATTTACTATTATTTATTGTTCAATTTTTATACTATTTTAATAATTATTTTTTGAACTATACCTATTTAATAAATTTTATTCCTATTTCCACCATTTTAGTAAATCAATCGTGAAAAAGCCTTAAAATGCAAGTGATCTGGCCCAGAGGTATCAGTTCCCCCGAGCATGTTCATTTGTGCCGAAAACAGCACACTATTACACAAAACAAGAATTACGACATAAAAGTAGTGACTGTAGCGCACAAACATTCTAATTATAATTTATGTAAGGCTAATATTCACATTAAATAATAAACTTTTTTAAGTGGATGTAAAAATGAGTTATTACAATATTTTTCATAAACAATGTCACATGTTAAATGTCCATTTATTTATGTCCACATCACTCCAAGAATTTATGTAGGAGTGCTGAAGACCTAACACGTGCCCAAGACTTAACAGGCCCAAACCTAGATAAACCAAAATCTTATTTTGAAAATTAAACCCAGAAAATTGTTAATCAAGATTAGGCTAGACTGCCAGTTTAATTTTCTTAGAAAAAAATATAAATAATAAAATAACAGGCCCAAACCTAGATAAACCAAAATCTTATTTTGAAAATTAAACCCAGAAAATTTGTTAATCAAGATTAGGCTAGACTGCAAGTTTCATTTTCTTAGAAAAAAATATAAATAATAAAATTACCTAAATAAAAATCTTCAAATAATACCTCGTGTTAATAGAATTTATTTAAAGGTTTATAAAACAATCTTAAGTTTGACATTCGAAAAGTGTTACCTAATAACAATATCAAATCCTAGCTTCCCATCCCACCTTCACCTTTCACCTTTGAGTTTATGAGAAGGAGTTCCTTGTTAAAAGAAATATTTCTAAAATTTTATAACATAAAATATATATTTCCCAAAAAATTTCAGAACTTGGAAACTAACGATTGACGTCCAATCAATATTACCGACTAGGAAACAACTAAAATAATTAATCCGACCAACACATCTAAGTACTTCAACATCAATCGAGCTCAAATGCGTGCATGGCACAAATTCATAACTAAAATACAACAATTTTCATTAATCATCTTAAAGTGATTTTGGATAAAAAAAACTTTAAAAAAGTGATGTATTTCTTGTGCGAATTTACAATAAATTAGGATGAAATGACTAATTTAAATATTTAACAGAATTAAGAATTCTGAAGATTTTAAACAGATATTTTTTTACACAAAGCAGGAGATTTGAAATTACACCTCCTAACAGAATTTCTAAAATCCTCGAGTAACTTCTCTCTCCTGAATTGGCAGAGAAGAATGAGACTTCACTGAATCACCATGATTCGAAACAATGAGTTGTACTTTAATTAATCATGGCCGTCAATAACAGTGGCGGAGCTGGTTAGGGTCCACTGAAGGACATCGTGATCAGAGTGAATCAGGTGACAATCATCTTCTTCAGGTGGTACCGCTACAGTCCCTGAGTTTGGTTTTTTTTTCTTTAAAATTTTGACTTGATTTATCCAATCCAAGAGTTAGGAAACTACTTTCCGTCTAATTTCTCAAGAGCAACATGGCCCATTAAACACTTATATAACATTAAAAAACAATCATTTTCCTATTAAAATTGTAAAATTGATTGAAATGTTCAATTAACAAAGTAACTCATCAAATAGAAAATATGGAATGTATGTCTCATGGCCAGTCCCAAATGGTAAAGGCGGCGACGCCGCTCCACAAGGCGATGGAATATGAGACAGCTCCCGGCGGAGATGCCACCCGTGAGGGCGGCACCATCAACGCCGACGAGCATTGTTTTGTGACGGTTACTTGAGAACTATGCAAACATCAATTCGTTTGCTCTCCATAAAAGTATGAGATTCCTTCTCAGAAATCTCCCGTCATTGTTTCTTAAATGTCTTTTTACTCAAAAATAATAAAAAAAATAATTCACAAATTCTGCTCAGTTAAGTAGAATTGTCATTCTCATTGATTTTGAAAATCTCTGAAGTCTGACATGTGAATTGAATCCTAATTCATCACAGCAGAACCACGAAACAAAACAATATCAAAACGTTCAAAAAATTATAAAATTAACATTTTTAATTGCAAAAAATCTGAAGAAAAAAATAAAATTGAAGTCTTGTGTGAAGAACAACGTAGCAGCGGCTCTCATCTACAATGAAATTTCTGCTCACATTTTATATCGGAATAGCGTATACTGCAACGAAGGCAAGAAATCACAGAGCAACTGCTACATTGAAATGAAATTAGAATCAATTTTAAAAAAATTCATTGTCAAAAAACGAAATTCAGGAAAAAGAAAAAGAAAAAAATTGCTCGCAGATAGAGATCAGAAATTGGTAGAGTTATCGGTCACGGTGATTCAGAAACACGGACCAATGTATAACTCATCATGTCTCTACGCGTAAGAGAAAAACAGATTTTAACCGTAAAAGAAAAATAAAAAGAATCAAACATTTTTTTAAGAGAAAAAAAAATTTCAAAAGTAAAAAGAAAGAAAAGGATGAAAAGAGCTTATCATCAGAGACTTAAATACAAAGAATCATGGATTGAATCCAATCATATTGTTGCAGTTTTTTTCTCATCACATGATTGAGACAATGAAAAATCCACCAATATATATATATATATATATGAAGAGCGTATTTCAGAGAAAAAGAATAGAGAAAGAACCCAATCGGATAGAATAAGAAGAATGACTTCAGAATAAACCATGAATCCAATCGAGAGTAACTGAGCACCGCCGCTGAAGGAAGAGGAAGATGAGAGAGACACTGCGAGTGGATCCCTTGCTGCCCCAATTTATAAACATGTTTGGTCTGCGAAGTATCTGGAAGATGGAAACCCTAAATCGAAAGGTTGGAAATGGGCCGGATCCATATCGATTCGGGCTATTATATTTTTTGGTATAACAATTTGGGCCTCTTTCAATTTCTTTGTTTTGTTTGTTGATCGGCCGAACATTTCTTTTTTTTTTTTATATTAATTACATTGACATTCATTCATGTTGATAAAGTTAGACCTATCTTGACAAATGAGTATATCAATTATTTTTTAGAGTGTCTATTACTAGTACTACTCGTTTATGTTTATTATCATTCATATTTTATCAATTTTTTATTAAATAAACTGTTTTGATCCCATTATTTTGTTTGCAGATTTGTTACATAATACAAGTATATATGGTTGAAATAAAATGGTTGCTGAAGACTATTTTTCTTTCAATCAATTTATCATTATATTTGAATTTGAATTGATAATTCTAATAATACCAGATCAAAAATTTAATTCTAATAATACAATCGTCTTATCATATACAAACATTTCAATCAATTATATACATAAATTTCTTTAGGTTATTAATATTATATATATATAATTATTTTTAAATTGTACTTGAATATTGAAAATAATTTTTATTTTGTAATAAATTTATATTCTATAAAGACTAACTTTACATTCGTGCATTGTATAGGTTAATATTTTTGGTGCAACTAAAAATAAACAACCAAAGAAAGACACAAACTAAGCTCTAAAGAAAGGGATGTTCATGGCATCAGCGAGAAGCAAAAGACTTATCTCCCGAGGAGAAAACAACCAAATCTTGAAGTTATCATCATATCTTGACCTGTCTTTAGCAAACTAATCAGAGCAGGAATTACCCTCCTTCAAAGTATGCTCCATCGTGAAAGGATTTGACTCCTCTCAGCTTACACTTTAGACAAATAAATATAATAAATATATAAAAAATTTGATCAAATAAAATAAGTATCAAAATATCAAAATTTCAGACAAATAAAATAATTAAATACTATAAATATGAAATAAATACATATTACAAAATTGTAGATTCAAAATTTGAATTTTTATATTTAAATAATAAAATAGGACACATTTCATTTAATTAGTATACTATTTGTCATGAAACCATCTCACCACCACATTCTCACCAAGCTTCCTCCATAGCTCACCATTTTCACCATCATCTTCCCTCAAACCAATGCAGTAACCTAAGCAACCCAAAAATAAAAAAACAAAAAACTTAAGGGTACATTTGGTATATCGTATAAAGAAAACTTGATAATATAAGCTAATATTATCATGTCTTATTCAATGTTTGGTGCAGGTACATTTGGTGTATCGTATAAAGAAGACTTGATAATATAAGCTAATACTATCAAGTCTTATTCAATGTTTGGTGCATTCACCTGATAGTATAATGAAATCAAGTCAAGTCATTTTATCTTATTCTAAGCTAGTAACTATATCCCCTCTCCTAGTACATGATAAGACCTGATAGGATTTCTATTTCTATCATATTCTCAACTTCATCTTTATCATTCCTCTCCCTTTATCCTCAACACCACCACCACCACCCCTACCCCCCACCACCACCACACCCTTCCTCTTTCGTGCCTAGGGATGGAAACAGGCTAAGTCAGGTCAGGCTTCACCCTAAACAGGTCAGGCCTGTGTTATAAATATCTGGCCTGAGTCTGGCTTGTTACCTATCAAAGGCCTTTTTTTAGGCCTGGCCTGGCCTGTTTAAGAAGCCTGGCCTGACCTGAAACCTGTTTAAAAGCCTAATTTATATTAAGGCCTCTAAATAGGCCAGCAGACCAAGGCCTTCATATAGGCCTCAAATAGGCCTAAACCTTTAAACAGGCTTTGAAAGGCCATTGAATAAAAAATAGAATATAATTTTATAAATAAATATAAACAGGCCGGCCTAGTAGGCCTAACAGGCTTTTTTGAGAGGTCAGGTCTGGCCTACTAAATAAAACAGGCTTTTAAAAAGGCTTGAGCCTAGTTTATTTTCTAAACAGGTCAGGTCAGGCCAGGCCTAAAATAGGCCAGGCCACAGGCCCCTGACAGGTCGGCTGGCTTATTTCCATCCTTATTCGCGCCCCGCCTGAGATCCACCATCAAGACCCAACCCTAAAATCACCACCACACACAGGACCCCCGAATTGAGACCCACTAACTTCGTTTTCGACAGTAATGGCTTCGATTTGGGTGTTGGGGTGGTAAGCGGCGACGTTTCCCTCAACCCAAGAGAGGGCGAAGGAGGGTGCTTTGGCTGCTGCGAAGAGTTGTTGGTTAGGTAGGTCGACGGTGACCTTGATTCTAGATCCAGATAAGGCCTAGAGCACTGCCAGATCAGTGTCGTAGACCTTAACACGGTTTAGGCCCTGGGATTTGAGGAGCTGAACCACCTTCACCGCGAATGGGAGGTTGTTGGCTATGCGACCATAGTTCACTCCAATGGAACCACCATCTGAAATAGAAGAGATAAAACTGGGTTAGCATTGTGCAAAAACAATAGTACAAAAGAGACAAAAAAATGAAGTAAAAAGGGTGAGCATTGTCTGCGAGAGTGAGAAGGGTGACAAAGAGGAAGATGGTGGAGATGGTGAAGTGATGCATGCTTTACTTCTATGGGAAGAAACAGAAGAGCGTGCGAGGTGGGGGGAAGAGGAAAGAGATAGTTTTTTATTTTTATTGCGGCGTTGTTGATGTTTCTAGTAATGTGGGTGGAGGGGAGTAGTGTGTGTTTCAGTTGCAGAGTTGCAAAAGGCTTTTTTCTTTTTCTTTTTTCTAATTATTTTGATTTTTATGCTAAAGGACATTTTGGTCTTAAAAAATGTTATACAATCAGCTAATTTATCTTTTTTGTTTTCAAACAAAAGATAGGATTATGTCTTATCCTATTAGTTATAATATCATGTTTTATATTATTCTATCATCTTATCTTATACTATACTATTATGTGTACCAAATGAGGCCTCATTCTCAACCCACAGCATTAAACCTCTGCAACATTCACCATCAACCCATTGTTTTTCTTCATCATCTCCACCCAAACAACACCTCATCAACCCAACTTCACCACACGTCTAGCACCTTCATCCCCAAAGAAAAAAAAACTCTCTTCCAAAGCCATTTTCACCACCCTTCACACCATCACTCCAAGTCCTCACTGACGTCCAACATCTTAAAAAGCCACTAACCTTCACTTTTTTCACCTTCAACAGACTTATGCATCAAGCCATTAAAAAAAAGAAAAAAAAACAAAACATAGCAACCACCAGAAGACGAACCACCTGCCACAAGCTACCTCCTTCACCATCAACACACAACAACCGTGACTCAACTGCACTCTGCTTCCTCCACCATGCATCAACACTAACTCAACACCTAAGTCCGCGATCTCGACCACCAGAACCGTCATCCTCTACTGCCACGCCATAGCCACCATGAACTTTTGCCTAGTACCATGACCACGGCCAACCCTCTGCCAACGTCTACAAAACCTCATCTTCATCACCAATCGAAACCAACCTTAGGACCGGATAGCCACCAGTGTGGTTTTAAGTTACGGTCACAGTTGCAATTATGTTGCATTTACTGCAATTACATAAAAATGCAGTTCTTGTGGCCACAATTGCCATTGCGATACGGTTGTGGAGACCATAAAAATTGTAATATTGCAACTGCAATTGCAGTTGTAGACCGTAATTTAAACCAACCTCCAGCAGCCATCACGACAAGCTACAAAAAACCCATCGTCATTATCAACACCGCCCAAACCGTCGATGAACTTAACCACATATATTGTTCACTCCCACCCTACCACAGTCGTTGCTCCTCTACCCCTCAATACCCAGAACCAGAACCTCCGCTCAACCAATCACCAAACCACGTCCCCATCTCTGCCAAACTCAAGCAGCCACTCCTCACTGGCTAAGCATCGTTCAGCAAAGCCACCACTTCCCGCCGTCAAGCCATTCAACATAGCAGTAGCAAAGGCACTCCACTGTGAACCCGCTATCTTCACTGCCCAGCCACGCTGCTGTAAGCCGTCGTTGGCAGAATGCCAAAACCATGAGCCACACTCCACCTTGCTCCTGCCCTCACAGGTCCCCAGTCCACCTTGCCCTCCTCCAACGTTTCGGTTCAGGTATGCCACAGTGAAAACCAGAAGTTGTTTTCTTCATTTTTCTATTTCTTTGTTTGTTTTTTTTTATGTTATGTTATTTTAGGTGGTCTTTTAATTAAAAATAAATAAAAATTAGTGGATTTAGTTTGATAAAGATTTGGGCTAAAAATTACTCTTCATTTAGGGCCTAAAATGAGTTTAGTTAGTATTGATTTTGTGTCTAGCGGGTTAACGTTAGAGTTTCTTTGCTTTTGTTTTTCTAAGTTGTCAAAAATTAAAAAAGGATTGTCGCGACTGTGATCGCGGTGAAAAATAGCAACTCGTGAGATTTTAAAATATGAAAATGGAGTCGCCACCAATTTTATTCAAATTAGGAAAAATTAGAAAACTCTTATTAGAAAATGGTCTTTGAAAATCAGATTGGATTCGGGAGTCGGTTATGCTTAGGGAATGGTGGAAACTTAATCTCACAGCACCCCTAACGCACCCGTCCTAAGACGGTACCCTAAGTCAATTGTACAAATTTTTAATAATGTCAAATATATTTATGTTACTCCTCTTTTTTGAAAAAAAGGCAATGTAACTATTTTTTTATTTTTTATTTTTATTTATTATTTTTTTATTTTAAAAAAAAGTAAGAAAGAAAATAGATAACTAAATTGTGAAAATTTATTTTTTTGGCTTAACAGAATAAAGACTCTGCTCCTACGTATCCTCCGGTGCAATGAGAAACTCAAAGTCACGTAGTTCTCTAAAAAATACTTGTGGGTTGATTGATTTTAAAAAAAAAACTTAATTTTGAAAATTTTAATTAACAAGTCGTCGCGACTCAGTTAATCAAATGAAGATTTGAATATGTGAAGCTTGGCGTCACGCTAGAAACGTCACTCATTGAATCATCAAGTTGTCACAGCTTAGATGATTATAAAATTACAAGATTAACAAGCTGTCACAACTCAGTTAATCCTATTTTATTCTTCACAAAAAAGGAGTTTTAATTATTTTATTTTTTACTTTATTTTTCATATTTCCTCATCATTTTTTATTCCTTTTTTTATATTTTTAGCATTTATTATTATTATTTTTACTTTTTTTTTTACTTTTATTATCTTTTATGCTTAGCTAAATAACAAGCTTAACTAGCTAAAAAACATTAAATATTAAGTTAACAAAAACCAAAGTCTCAAGCCCAATCGGTTTAAAAAAAAAACAAAAAAACAAAATGGACACAAGCTGAGCAAAACCCAATAAGTTAACCCAATCAGAAAAAAAAATGGACACAAGCTGGGCAAAACCCAATAAGTTAACCCAATAAAAAAAAAACATAAGCAGAAAAAAAAAAAAAGAAATCACAAAATGATGTGAACTTAAGGTAGCAGGCAAACAAGAGAGATATCAAACCAAATAGAGAAAGAAACAAAAGGCAACAGTACCACATTGAAAGGAGCTACGCTGCGCACCTCGCTGATGGTGGCAGGGGTGGGGCTCGACGGCTAAGCGTGGGTGGAGCGGTGCGGATCAGGGAAGTGCGGCGCCAGTGCCAGTTCCAGAGCGGTCAGAGAGAGGCGACGGTGCGGCTCACAAAGCGGGCGACTCAACTGCAGGGTGCGTGCGCGATGCGGTAGCTCCAGCAAATCTGGGTGGGCGAGCAGCTGTGGGGACTACAGGGACGACGATTGCCTCAGTTTGGTTGCTGGGTAGATCGCAATGACTTGGGGCTGACAGAGATCTGAGAACGATGATGTTATGGGGATTTGGATTCTGTTTTGATGAGCACAGTGGTTCTTTGGATATGATTGAAGTTGAGTTAGTGGTGATTATGGGAGTTGTTTGGATGACTTAAAGGTTAGAGGATGGTTTTGGGTTGATGGTTTGGTTGGGTAGTTGAAGGTGTTGTATGGTGGTGCGTGGGAGTATGGGTGAAGCGGAGGTGAAGATGGTGGCTGTTCCTGGTTGCTTGAGTGGGGTGGCTCACGGTTTTGGGTGGCTATGGGATGAGGTTTTTCGGTGAGTGTGGGTGTGTGACCTGGATCCGAGAGGTTTGCTTGGGTGGTTGGCCGTGAAAGACTATGGTGGAGATGGGTTTCGGGTGATGGTGGTGGCCATGTGTGGTGGCTTAGTTGGGCCGTGGTTGGTGATGGTGTTTGGGTGGAGGCCGTGTGTGGTTAGGGAAGGTGGATGAAGGGGGCGGTGTGAAGTGGGTGGTGTTCCTGGTTGCTTGAGTGGGGTGGCTCACGCTTTTGGGTGGCTATGGAACTTAGGATAGAAGGTGATGAATAGTGGTAGAGTGGTTTGTCAGTGGGTTGGACGTGTGGATGGAAATGGATGAAGCAAGTTAGAAGGAAGCGGTCCTGATGGTTAGGAGGTGATAATTATCAGGAAAAAAAAATGTCCCTAGTGATGGAAGAAAAAAAAACCAAATATATGCTGTCTAGAATGTGTGGGGAGCAATAGCCTTACTTCTATTGTGTGTGCAGTGTCGTGTAATGGTGTGTGCAGTGGCATGGGAAGCATAGCAACCTTGGAGTGGAGTGAGTGATGCAGGTGCAGTGCAACAGTGTAGGTGGAGAAACGTAAAGTGAGTGGGTGAGGGTGAGTGTGTGTACAGGACAGTGAGTGGGGATGTAAGAGCCGTGAGTGTGTGTTGCGTGATCATTTCAAAAGAAAGTGGGAGCACAAAAAGTTTGTCCCCTCTGTCATGGTGTGTGCTACAGTGTATGTGAAATGCATGGCCAAAAAAAAGAAAAAAGACAAAGGACAAAGAAATGAAAATTTTTTTTTTACCTAAACAAGAAAAACAAATCAGCAGCAAATCTCTTTTTTTTTATATTTTTTATTTTTGTTTCTTTTTTTTATTATTAATGTGGGCTTATGTACTTGGGTTAGAAAAGTGAGCCAAAAATGTGGACAACAATTCTTTGATTGATTTTTTTTTATATTTTTTCCTTTTTTTTAAGAGGAAATAAATTAAATTAAAATAAAATAAAAAAGGGGTCCGGTCAAAATATGGTGTTCACAAGGATAAAAAAAATCAAAGACACAAAAATATATAAGTTACAAAAAAATGAAAAATAAAAAATGAAAAATGAAAAAAAAATTAGAAATTAATCAACAAAGTAACTGAAAAATAAATAAATAAATATATATATATATATATATATATATATATATATATATATATATATATATATATATATATATCTAATTTTCTTTTATTTGAGTTGTTTAGAATTAGTTTAGCTATTTGTGTTTATGTTAATATCCTTAGTGGCATGATTTGATGTTAATTTTAGAATGTTGTTATTATTTTATGTTAATGTGTTTCTTGCTTTTGGTGATAAATGTTCAAATAATAAAATAAAATAAAAAAGAAACAAGGGTAAAATAAATAATTTTAAAGGTTATTAAGAATTTGCACAATTGACATAAGGTAACCATCATAGGACGAGTATATCAAGGGTGTTGTGGGATTCAATTTTCACCCTTCCTTATACATAATCGACTTCCGAGTTCAATTTGATTTTGAAGACCATTTTCTAAAATAAAAAAGTTTTTCTAATATTTCCCTAATTTTAAATAAACTTCGATGACGGCTCAATTTTCATTTTTTTTAAAATTTCTCTCTTTTTGCCACTACTCTCATCGCGATCTCGGTCGCGACATGTTGCTTTTATATCAATCTAGAATACTAAAAGTCAAGACATAAAGTAAATATCAAACATGCATGTAAGTTACTTACCAATATGAGTTGATCTGTTGTCCACCCATATTTGATCATTGTGTTAATGTATGTGACGAAATAAGTTTGATGGAGATGGAGCAACACCAGTCAACTTCATTTGCAATAACAAAAATACAAAGAACATATTAGCTACATAAAAAAGAAACATTTTAATAAATTTAACCATATTAGACAAGTTCTATAATAATGCAAGATATTAGTAAATTTAACCAAATTAGCTCTATGTTGAGATGAGGTAATTGAGTCACCAGTGTGATATGAGTCTTCGAATCCTCCACAATCAAATGCCCAATTTATTTTTGTAATTGCACTTTTCTTCTTGAAAGAAAGTCTCACATTCCCGATGTTGACACAATATAACTCACGCATGGTCTCCAAATCAGCTTGGTTTTTCCATTTTCCTGTGAACTTTTTACAAAACATTCTTCAATAATGATGCACCTAGTTTCTTGAAATTTGCTCAGGTCAAATAATGATCTAGTGGAGTAACAGAATATGTCATATGCATTAAAAACAAGTAAACAAATTAAATAAGACAAATAAAAACTATAAAATCTTGAATTTTAGTAATAAAAATTTGAAAATTACTATAAACTTATCAAACCACATATCTCTTATAGTTTTAGATATCTTTTTCCATGATGTGCATGGCTCAAGATAATGGCCCCTGAAGATTTCACTAATGTCATTTGCTGCAACATGTGAAGGCAAGAATCTACAAACATTACAGGCGATTAGTTACAATATATCAA
Source organism: Ormosia semicastrata (assembly GCA_029884595.1). Classification (NCBI taxonomy): domain Eukaryota; kingdom Viridiplantae; phylum Streptophyta; class Magnoliopsida; order Fabales; family Fabaceae; genus Ormosia; species Ormosia semicastrata. The sequence goes on along the minus strand of JAQQTO010000021.1, from coordinate 5,455,361 downwards.
ACATACTCATGTAATTTAAAAAATTATTATATACTCATCTTCATCAAGTTGTAACTCTGGTTTGCTGCCACTTGTTTGTGCCTCTGATGGATCCTCAATATTACTTGATCCAAGTGCAGATGCTATATCTGTTGGAGGGATAGATGGTCCAATAGTATGATGAGACTCTTGTGTCGAAGGCACTACATGATGAGATGATGGGCTAAAGCGAGATGGCTGTGTAAGAGGGGGTGAATGAATAATTGGCATTGAAGGTGGTAGGGTAAAATGGTGTGTCTTGGGTGATATAGTAGTAAAGGAGATAATGTTGGTGATGAAGTAATAGCAGGAGATGGAGAACTAGTGGAGGTTAATTGTGGATGAGAACTAAAGGACTGCATCGACTGTTACTTTTTTGGGTGACCCTTAGAAGCCTTTTGTTTATCTCAATCTATCCTTGACATCTTCTGCAATGAACCTTAATATAATGCAAACTAGATTTTGCACTGATACGTTACACGAGATAAATTAAGAATTAAATGATAAAAATAAATATAACTATATAAAAAATAATTTTACTAAATAATATATATATATATAATAATTCATCAAGAAAAAAATTTATAAGTTTAGTTTAAAAATACATAAAATATAATTTTTATTATATTTTCATGAAAAAACTTCACTACAATATAAATACTAAAGAATTTTAATATAAATTGTTATAAAACAACCTATAAGCCTAAAAAAATTTATAATATAAAAAATATTTGTCTTCTAAATGAACAATTTAATCTAATAATTTTATAAAAAAATATTTTAATAAATTAACTTGATTGAAAATTACATATAAATTAATTCAATTTATGTAAGTCAAGTGATAAACAGTTTTAGGATGACAAAATCTCCTTGCATTTGGGGATCCTCGTGGGAATTGTACTATTTGGGAATCCGAATTCGAAAAATTTTTCTTACAAGAATGGGAACGAGATAAAAATCCTTCCAATACATGTGTGGGGGCAAGAATGGGAATCGTATTCCCTATCCTGCGAGGTTTTCGTCCTCGAAAAATTATTAAATGATCTATATTGATTGTATTATATATGTGTGTGTGTATTAATATTTTATTCTTTTTACTATTTTTATTTGTATTTTTTATAATAATTTTAAATTTTAAAAAATATCGCTATGAAATAATTTGCAATAATTTTATTTGTACCGTATGATGCATTTAATATGATTTAATAAAATGAATAACTAATAAAAATATTTAATAATTTTAGAAAAATATTCAAATGTAATATAATAAACAAAAATTGAAAACAAAAATTATAAAATTTGGAATATAAGTTATGTTATTTTTAACCACATATCAATAGTATATTAAAATTATCTTAGAAAAAAATTATAAAGAAAATATGAAAAAATATTCTTTAACATTGACAATTTGTAACATACTTTTATATAAGTATACTAAATAATAACATTATTTATGTCTATGTGTTATATATGGAGTTAATTAAGAATTGAGTTATAAAGATAATGAATTTCGATGTTATAGAATTTGGAATATAAGTTATGTTATTTTTAACCACATGTATATTAAAATCATCTTAAAAATAATATAAAGAAAATATGAAAATATATTATGTAACATTGACAATTTGTAGCATTACTTTTATATAAGTATAATGAATTTCTATTTTTATTGAAAAAAATTCATCTTAATCGAATATGAAATTTATTTCAATAATTATCAAATTTGACTATTTGAAATTTATTATAAATGAACAAAATCAAACATTAACATAATAATAAATCAAAAATAGAATTAAATCAATTAAAGCATATAAATCAAGCCTAGTAAATTAGAATATTCTACGAACAATAATAAATAAAAATTACTAATTGAAGCAAACTAAATCTGAAATTAATATAGAAAATCAATTGCTTTTGACTATCTGTAATTTGAAATCGAATATGAAATTAATTACAGATTTTGATTGATTTACGAATAAGCCAAAATAGGAAGAGAAATTCAATTTTTATTGAAAAAATTTTCTTCCTAATCGAATATGAAATTTGTTTCAATAATTATCAAATTTGACTACCTAAAATTTATTCCAAAAGAACAAAATCAAGTATTAACATAATAATAAATTAAAAACATAATTAAGCCAATTAAAGCAAATCAATCAAACTTAACAAATTAGAATATTCTACAAACAACAATGAATAAAAATTATCAATTGAAGCAAATCAAATATGAAATTAATATAGAAAAGCAATTACTTTTGACTACTTATAATTTGGAATCGAATATAAAATTAATTATAGATTTTAATTGATTTATTAATGATCCAAAATAGGAAGGAAAATTTGATTTTTATTGAAAAAATTTCCTTCCTAATTGAATATGAAATTTATTTCAATAATTATCAAATTTGACTATCTAAAATTTGTTGCAAATGAACAAAATCAAACATTAACATAATAATGAATCAAAAACAGAATTAAACCAATTAAAGTAAATCAATCAAACTTAAGAAATCAGAATATTCTACAAACAACAATGAATGAAAATTACCAATTAAAGCAAATCAAATATTAAATTAATATAGAAAAGCAATTAATTTTTGCTACTTGAAATTTGAAATGAAATATGAAATTAATTACAGATTTTGATTGATTTACTAATGAGCCAAAATAGAAAGGATATTTGGATTTTTTTCAAAAAATTTCTTTCCTAATCGAATATAAAATTTATTTCAATAATTATCAAATTTGATTACATAAAATTTATTACAAATGAACAAAATCAAGCATTAAATAATAATGAATTAAAAATTGAATTAAACCAATTAAAGCAAATCAATCAAACCTAACAAATCGAATATTCTACAAATAATAATGAATGAAAATTACCAATTGAAGCAAATCAAATATAAAGTTAATATAAAAAAGTAATTGTTTCTAGTTACCTACAATTTAAAATCGAATCTGAAATTAATTATAGATTTTAATTGATTTATAATGGAAAAATTCCCTTCCTAATCGCATATGAAATTTATTTCAATAATTATCAAATTTTATATTTTGAAATTTATTGCAAATGAGCAAAATCAAGTATTAACATAATAATTAATTAAAAACATAATTAAACTAATTAAAGCAAATTAATCAAATCTAACAAATCAAAAAATTCTACAAACAATAATGAATGAAAATTATTAATTGGAGTAAATCAAATATAAAATTAATATAGAAAAGAAATTATTTTTTACTACCTGCAAATTAAAATCGAATATGAAATTAATTATATGTTTTGATTGATTTACTAATGAGCCGAAATAGGAAAGGAGTTTCAATTTTTATTGAAAAAAGTTTCTTTTCTAATTGAATATTGCATGATATGTCACATGACACTTATTATAAGCATGTATTTGCCACATGACAGCATTTTATACTTGTACTGCCATATCATAGTGACACATGTCATGATTTGAAGACATATATCTTCTCTTTATATATTATATTATGTATTATATATGATTAAAATTCTTATCAAATAAATAATAATTAATATATACAAAATGCAATTAATTTACCATTTCAAAATACAAAGACTAATCATCATCATCATCATCAAACAATTCATATTGTTAAAGATCTTAATCTTCATTGTCATTTTTAGAATCATTGTCAAATTCAAATTCATCTTCCTTCTCATCCTTTCCTTCATTCCATTCGCTTTCATCTTTTTCTACATCCTCCATACCCTCCTCATCCTCGCCTACATTCACTTCTGTCTCATCATAATCAACTTCTTCATTTCTTAAGTTTCTAAGAGACTCATCATTTGTTATAAAATCCACATAGCTGTTGTAACATCTTGATATGCTATCTCTAATGTATATTAATCATCAACGGTACCTCTTAGTTTAGTTTTAATGGCAATCCACTAATCAGCCTTTTCTTTTATTTTTTCAAAGTGAGGTGCATAATACACTTGAATTACATTTTGTGTAAATATGAAGGGATCGTATTTTGAATATCATCGAGTATGTCGAACTTCCATGATTCCATATTGTTTATGAACCTTCATACCACAATTAGTTATAGCATCAAACCATTCATAATTAAACAATACTAATTGTTTCATTAGTTATCCTGAGTATTCTACTTCCACAATCTCTTTAATGATGTCATAATAATAATTTTCTTCTTTTTCTTGGTCATCACCCTTAACACAAACCCTACAATTGATAGTTTTTTTTAATCGGTACTCTATTTTTTTGTATGAAACTTATAACTATTGACAAAATAAATAAACTATGTATGAACCTTTCTCTTAGGATCCCATGCCAAATAGAGACCAAAAAATAAGTCGTTAATATAGTTTTAAATTTTTTTAAGTTATTCAATTTATAAATAGCGACCGAAAAATTAGTCACTACTCCAATTTATTTATTTTTTAAAATTCAATTGATAATTAGCGACCGATTGGTCGCCAGGTTCACCGATTCTCCATTTTCTTTTCTTTTTTTAGTTATTCAAAGTAGCAGCTAAACAATCAGTCACTAATTGGTGACTTAATAATCGATTTCTAATAAAACTTCTCAACTTCCAAACATATTATTTTTGTGCGATGCATTTGTTTTTTCATTCTTTTTTTTTTTTTGCGGTCTTGCATTTCTTATCTATGATAATTTCTATTGATTGAAGTTAAGTTAAATCCATATATGCTTTGGAAAAAAAGAAAAGGAGATGAGTATTTTTTTATCATTTATAATCATTTTTCGTTAAATAATTTATAATTTCAATAGAAAGGAGAACATTGCAATAAAATGTGTTAAAGGAGGGTGCAATGTGCTCATTTATATAAATTAGGGTGGTAAGCGCAATAAGATTAATAAATTAGGGTGACAAATTACACTTTATCCTAAATTAAAATTCAAGATCAATGCTTTGGTTATGCTAATCTAGAATATTGATTAATCAAGAGGATTGTACAATGGTACATGACTTCATATTACAAGATTTGGCAGTCACATTCTTAACTGCAAGATTCTTTCTAGTAAATATGTTGGGAAATGGTTTTCATAGCTTGAATGAAATTGGCTTCATCAAATACTAGCTTACCAATAAGATTTCAAATAAGGCAACTTCCTTTGGTTATTTCCTTTGTCATGACGATCAACAAAAGATATGGTCAAAGAAAAACACATGGGACTGCACATTCTAAATGTTATTTTCAGTCATGGTCAACTATACATGACATTATCAAGAGTCAAAGGCAAGAGTGGTACAAAGATATTGATCAAATTAAATACAAATGAATTATCAAATCTTACTAACAATATTATATACAAAGAAGTTTTTCATACAATATGATTGGTAAGTAGTATAATTATATGAAATTATGAATCGATTTAAGTATAATCTTTTTTTAAACTAATTTTATACCTTTTTTAAAATTAAAGTGGTATGCGTCGTTAGTGTAAAAAGTTTTATACTGACATCCATTAATATTTTAATACATTTACCTTTATTTTAATTAATAAGAAAGAGAAATAACAATAAATATTATTTTTTAAAATATTAGTAAATATTATTATAATTTTTTATATTAACAGTGCGTACTAATTAAATTCTTTTTTAATTGAAGACTTTATCTTTTACAGGTATGCTTTTGTTCTTTAAGAAAAAAAATCTCAATACAGATTTTGAAGGAGGTAAGTTTCCCTTTATTAAAGACATTGTTATTAGCTGATCGATTGTTCAAGTTGCATTGCTATTATAAATACTAGTGAATTGACAGGGCATACCTGTCAATCTGCATTTTTTATTTGTATATTTTATAGTGATTAATTTGTTTTAAAAGAATATAAGTACATAAGTTTAAAAGAATAAAGTAGTAATTTATTATATGACTGTAAAGAATTTCAATGGATTAGCATAATTCTTAGAAAGATTTGCAAAATCTATATATCTGTATAAATTTCTGTAAAAAAAACTAATGAGAATATTGCTATAATAGAAATTCTATGAGGATGCTGAAAAATAATAAAGAAAGGAAAAAAGGATTAAAAAAAAAAAAAGAATGTCAGGACAAAGTGTATGAATGACAGATTAGACAAAACTTACTTTCCGTTTATCATAGAAGTGGATTGAGGAAATATGATAATTATAAATATAACAAATGTTAATGGACAAAATAAAACAAAGAAATGTGACTAAATAGAGGGAGAATCTCCTTTATTATTAGTATAGATATGAAATATGATACAAGAATAGTTTTTCACTTTATAATTTCTCTAGGGACTATTTAGTTTTGATTGTTTTCTTTTAGAGAGACGTTCATTACATATAGGAATATAATATGAAGTGTATAACTTGCAGCATTTTAAAAAGTTATTAATATTTTTTTAATTTATTTTTAGATAGAATATATTAGTCTCGTTGTAACTCTTCCGAGTTGCATGAAACTGGTATTCAATATATTTAATTAATTTTATAAACGTTTTCTTATTTATGCATGAATTTCAAAGTTATAATTAAATAAAAAATATATCTATGGTAAATAAGTCATATTTAATTCTTTGCAAAAATAATTTAAGGAAATTGAATATTTAAAAATTTGAATTTTTTTTGGGGGTAGGGCGATTTAGGGGTGGAGATAACCCTGTACAGTTGTACAACTGTGCAACGAAATTGAGTTGGTCTCAATAGAGTGGAAAATCAAGTCTCGTGATGCCACGTGTTTAAACAAGCTGCATGCTTAAAACTCTTGCACTAATTCTAAACCATTAATTTTTTTTAATTTAATGGTTAGAGATCACATAAATTAATAGAGAGAAAAGTTAAAGACTTAAAGATCAGGTTAATAAAGAGAGAAAATAATAAAATTTACTTAATAAAGAGAGAGAATAAAATCTTACTCTACTTATGATATTACAAAATTCATTATTTATATGTTTTTAGTATTTCAATTTGTATATACTTAGTATTAGTATTTAAAAAAAATTATAATTCTAATTAATAATTACAAATAAAATAATTTATAACTCTTTGTTAAAGTTCGTTATTGTGTTAGGATCTCAATTTCTAAGTTTTACTGTTTTTTTTATCGAAGTTTTACTATTTGTTTTGAATATACATATGTTACTACTAACTATTTTTTTGATAAACATGTTACTACTAACTATAATAATGAATTCGTACATATAAGAATATAATGAATTTATATAAATTTTGTTACCATATTTATTACAATGTAAGTTTACCTCTTAATATATGAAGTCATAACCAGACTTTCATTTATAATAATTAATAATTTAAACTTATATGAGTTACACCTGAAAAAAAATTGATCTGAAACCTACATCTGAAAATTTTAAAATTATATAATTTTTATAAAAATATATACATATTAAATTATTGATATATTAAAGTTACTAAAGAGTTACTATTTGAGAAGAAATTTTTATGAGCTTTTGAAGCAAATATAAAATATTATTTATAAAATTTTATATTAAATTTTAGTCATTAAGAGTATTATACTTTTAAAAGATCTTAGAATTTCACATGTTTGAGACACCATATTTTATTTTTATGTGAAATACTTAATTCACATGTTAACATGAGAAAATATTTGTAAGGCATATTAGCCTACTAAACTGTGAGATATTATTTTCATGAAGTGTGTTTTAAAGTGTATTATAAAGGGAACAGATAAAAAAGAAGTGCATTATGAAAGGAAGTGTGAATTTTTTAAAATATTTTTTATTTTGTAAAAACTATATCACCATTTTATTAAAAAAGAAAAAGAAATATTTAATATAATTGCTAAAAATTATTGAACAAAAGATGAATTATTTACTATATTTAACAATATTAACAAAAATTGAATATCACTGTAATTTTTTTTTGGTGAAAAGAATTATATTACATCCTTAATGATCCTACGTACTTAAAAGTTCATTGTAATTAAAAAGATTTCAATGGAAGAGAAGAAAATAACAACTCTAGTGATACACTAATACACTATTAAATCTCTGTGTAAATAAATACAAATTATTTTAAAATTAATAATTAAAACTTTAAAAAATTATAATATATATATATATTAAAATATTAAAATTGTATAATTTCTAATGAATATTCTGATTTAATAAGTAGAGTATGATTTAAATTCTCTCACTTCATTAAATCAATTCAATTATTCTCTCTCCTTATTAAAATCATCTTTAATTAGTCTTTTTCTTCATTAATTTAAGTGATCTTGAGCTTTTAGATTAAAGGATAAAACTTAACTCAAGTTCATTATATTCTTTTTATCTAATTTTTAAATTAAATAATGACATGTGATTTTTTTTTCAACTTCGCAATACACACATAAGTCAGTAATGAATTTTTTTTACTTACATTTCATTGTTTGATTTGAGAATTGGATAAAAAAATATAAAGAACTTAAGTTAAGTTTTGTCCTAGATTAAAATCAAATCAATGGCCAGAAGGTTGAAACAAAATGGTTGCATAATTTGTCATTGTTTTTCTTTTGATCGTCTTTTCATTATGTTTGAATATGAATACTCAATGTAATAATTTTAATAATACAATCGTCTTATCATATACAAACATTTTAATTATATACATAATTTTCTTAAGGTTATTAATATTTTTTACATATATTTAATTATTTTTAAATTATACTTGAATGTTGAAAATAATTTTTAGTTTGTAATGAACTTATATTCTATAAAGATTTTTAATCTGAAATTATAAATTCACAATTGAGATCATTTTTATTTTATTTTATCTACATTACTTTTGCTTTTAATATTATCACATGCATGGGTTCAAACATTAGTTTTATACTTTTATTACATTCCAAACTCATCATTGAAGAAGAATGGTAAAAAGAAATTTAATAGCGAGTTTTTTTTTTTCGGTGCATATTTAAGAGCGAGTTTTATAAGGAAAAAACATTTTTTCAAAACTCAATTATAAATTTTTCACAGACAGACTAACCAACATTCTTACTTATGTTGATCCTAGTGCTTAGTGAACCCCAAGTTTTTGCCTAAAACAATTAAAACTTCATATAAGAAGAGACAACAAGTTTACAACGCAAACATGAACCCCAAAAGATAAATTAATACAATATATCTTAATCGTTAATAACCAATTCACGCCAAAAGTGAACATATTTTTGAGTCAATTAAAAAGTAAATCACATTTCAAGGAGCACAATTTTAATAATTTTTTTGGTACATAAGTTTATATTAATATTAACCAGAAAAGAAAAGAAGATTTCTTTTTTTTTTTTTGTTTTCAAGCAGCTATCATTAACTAGTGCCAACAAATTGGAACCTTTAGTGTGTGTTTGGTTTGTAGTTGAAAACTTAGAGCATTTTAAAAGTATGTTTGGTAAAATTTGTTTCTAGGAAAATTCTCTTAATTTCAACAGAAAATGGTTCTTAAATTTCAATTGAAGTGAAAGTAAGAATTTTTTATTTTTTTATTAGGTAAAAATTTGTTGGAGAACATTTTCTCTTTCAATCTTATTTTAAAAGTAATTTTAATCTTTCATCCAAATAACATTCATTTTGTTAAATTCACTTTTGAGATACAAGTTCTCAAACATAAATCACGTTACTGCAAATTTACATTCAACTAAACTTAAGTTTGCAAAAGTAAGTTGACTCAAACTTAAATTTGTCAACTCTAATCCAAACACACGCAATGATCAAAATATAGAGTACACAATTTTATTGCAACATATCAGACAGTGCCTTAAGGATCAAATGCTAACTTGATTCTATCACCAACTTCAAATCCAGCCAAGCCAATACAGGAACAAATAGGTGTAAACAATTTCTACTCTGATTCGTGCTCACCAGTACCACCCCATCCAGAAGGACAAAATGTTACTATATATTCTGAGGATGCACAGCTCACCAACGGAGTAGGTGTGTCAAAAGCATAGCTAAAATAATTGGGACAAGCTTCCTTAAATATGTTTGAGTACACGCTTGGTCTACACTTCTTTGGGGTGCCATATTCATTCCTACAACAGAATCTGTCAATATCAAAAGCCAAGCAAGCACTTCTGCAAGCCACAACTTCTCCCTTGGTATTCAACATCTCAAGCTCAGTAGGGCACAAGCTTTTGAGGTCCTTCAAGCACCCTTGAATGGTACACTTGGGATTTATTATCTTGGGGGTGACAGAAATAGGGATGTTGTAGCCATCAACAAGACTAACATCATAGAAGTTTGGCTTGCCTCTGTCACCTTGAAGAGAAATTTCAACTAGTGTGACTGGAGGAGTGCCTATGAGTCCATTGCAAGCTAGTCTTCCATCACAGTCCCCAGTTTCACATCCAGCTTTCCAATTTGAAGTGAAATTGCAACCTGTTCTACCCCAAATTCTACCACTCCATGTCCATGGTGCCACTATGCGCTGGGTTTGGCCTGGAGCAAGGTAGAATCCACCACCTGCTATGACTGGCTGGCCACTGTTTGGTGCAGTTGCTGGCCATATTGGAAAGGGGCATTTATTGTGCACGTAGAATGTAACTTGATGTGCCTCTACATTCCCTGCATATGGTTTTGCATATTTCAATCAGACAATAATCTTGCAATTTCTGTACATGCAGAAACATCAGAAATAACCCAATTGAATTAAACATCTTTTACATTTTTCGTCATACTAGTGAGACCAAATAAGATTCATAAAAAAAGAAAATTAAAAGTGTTTCAAAAGTTTAGGAATAGTGGATAATATAAATATGCAATTACCATAGAAAATGGAAGGCAAGATTAGGAAGAAAAATAAAGAGGCAATAGACTCTGGCAGCTGCATTCTGAACTGAACGCAATTTGGTAAAATGAGTGCTGGGAATTGTGAACATCTAGTAGATGTTTGGATATATATGTAGTTGAAGAGTAAAGAGCCAATAAGTGTTTCTTCTTCAATTGAACTCTAAGATTTGATGTGGATAATCTTCGCAGAAAAGGAAGAAGGATGATGATGTTGATTTTTAAGCATTGTCTTGGCTTGAAGGAGAGCAAAACAATAATTAAGGGTAACAAAGAAGTTGACACGTGCACACTAGAGTGAGACTGAAGAAAATATTGCTTATTGAGAGGTTAACGCCACTGTAGGGCAAGCTGAAGCCATTATCGCCACTACCCTTTCTTTTCCGAAAAAAGTGATACCACGTTTGATCATAATCAATGCCTATGCTTATGACTATTTTTTTTTTATTAAGATTTTTTCATATATATTGGTATGAGACTAATGTCCTTTCAAAATAACGATTCCAACATTAAACTCTTAACATTACAAATAAAGTTGAGTCACAGACCACTTCTAAATATGGTACTTTTGGGCTTTTTTTTCTCCCCTATAATTTACTATTGTGCTTGCTCATGTAAGCTCCAATTTAACGAAATCAAAATCAAAACCAAATCTAACATCCAATTCTACATGGGCCTAAATTGTTGACATTATTGGACTGGACATAATGCATGGTTGAAATGGGAGCTACATAGACCAATTGCCCAAGATCACCCCCTATCCGCAGAATTTGCTTGTTTCGAGATGAGATAGTCAATATTTTATCAATAAAGGTTGATTCATCATTTCATCTGATAGAATTAAACAATCTCAACAAAAAGATTTTGGATTCGATTTTGGCATATCATTGCCTTAGAATGCAACAAATTCTCTTCCTTCTAAACATTTTATAACAAATAATAATAATAATAATAATAATAAACTGGTGTTCATAGATAGCTTACCCATATATTTCTAACAATTTATAACGTGAAGATGAAATAACTATATAATTAGCATGAACATGAAATAATTGTATATGGAAGTGTATTTAGAAATGCACAACTCGGTTATTTTCGCTATGTTTGCTAATTCATTTTCAGTTCTTTTATGTTATTTTCTTTCATTGTAGTTTTTCATATATAATAACAATATGAAAGCTAAAATTCAGTGTATCAAGTAGAGCTGTTAACATGAATTACAACTCGCAAGCCAACCTAATGCTTGTTTGGGATAAAAATTTGATTATTTTAAAAACTTTTTGTTATAATCTATTATAAGAAAAAAAGTTTTATGTTTAGATATGTTAACTAAAAAGAAATGTTAAGTTAATATGTTTTATTTAGATGGTATAAAAAATAATTATTTTTATGCATTAAATTATTAAAATAGATATAAAATAATTAAAAAAATATTTAATTGATTGAAGAAAAAATAATTTTTACATTTTATTATTGGAAATAATCCTAGCAACTTTTTGTGATAATGCTCAAATTTAAACTTTTGTTATAACAGTTTTCTATGCCCAATTAAAAGTTGTTGATGTACGAGACAAAATACCCCTAACATGTTGCATCAACAAGCAACAACTTAAATTATATATAAAAAAAAACTATTGGATGGTTTAGATAATCTAAACCAACACACATAAAAAAAAAGTTATTGGATAGTTCAGATAATCTAAACCAAACACATGCCTAATGCAATCCACTAGGGTTGCTCAAATTTTAGCTCACAAAAAAGTGGATTTGGGCTGAGTTGGCTTGTGCATTGACTTGAAAAAATTATGTACATTATTTTGTGATTCTAACATATATAAGTTGGTAACTATGATTTATAAATTATCATATAACTTAAGTTTGATGACTATTACATGGTTTTGGACATTTTGCTGGTGATATAACCTAGGTTTGATTATTATTTTCTGGTTTTTAATGTTTTTTTATAGGATAAAGATGCAAGTCCAAGTCTTTCTCATTCTTACAGATGGGACATAATGTATTCACTTGTATTTTTCTTTGTATATATTTAATCTTGTTGATAGGATATTATTGAGAAAATTCCACATAAAACTTTGATTCTCGGAGGTTCTTCAAGTTGCCAAATTCCTTTCAAGATATGTTGAGTATCTCTATTATGTGTGGTGGTTGATAAAGGATATAGGTACTAACCACAAAGTTGTTTGGTAATTACTAGACTAAACTGCGTATAAACCTGTCTTGACATTTATCATCCATGTAGTATTTTAGGCTCGATTGCATGGAATTTGGAGGAAACAACCAGCAAAACGAAGGTCGGGAAATTCATGAAAAAGGTTGATTTTCCAAGTTAAAGTTGCTTGGTCAATCAACTGGGAAACCATGAAAATTTGCTCATCCTCCATTAAAATTGTAGGTGACCAAAACTGTGGGATACCTCAGCAAATTCAGGAATATATCATAATAAATATTTTTTTGGGGCCACATAAACACTAATTTGAGGGTTTGATCCAATGAACCATTCTGACATTTTTTTTGGTGTAATTAACTAAGTATACACCTTTTTTCAATAATACTGCCAAGCCAATTAATAGAAACTGTAGCCCCTAGGAAGGAGAAGTGAGTGAAATTTTTTTTTGGATCTGAAGTGAGTGATATATCTTATCTTAAATAGAGGATAAAATAATGCGCTAGTTGGTTACGAAAAATGTCATCCCATGTTTTTATTCAGCTACTTACCTACTTTGAAAAATTCGAGATACTTAAAAGTCATTTCCTCCATATTCTTTTGGAAGCCACAACCTTCTAAACTCTAAACCAATGTTTTAAAAATTAAATTAGAGATTTGATCATGATTCAATTAATTTAATTGATTAAATTTATAATTAAATCATGATAACCAAAAAACATTCGAATTGAAAACATGATCCAACTGGTTCAATTGGCAATTCGATCCAATTTATAAAATATTACTCTAAACCATAAATTCCATCAAAATCGTGCACACTTCTATGAATATTCTTACATAATAATGAGTCTGCTAACTTAAGAGCAAGTTATGGAATAGAGCAAAACCATAGAAGTAATCCTTTTTTTCTCTCTTTTTTTACATAGTAGTAATCAATCTAAATAGCATTTATATAGTTGTTGTAAAAAGAAATGAAGAATTACACTATAATCAAATGAGAAATGATAGTTTCATATAAATGATAAGCACAGACACTTTACAAAAGATGTAATGAATGGATGAGAATTTTTGTATTGCTTGAAAAAGTAATGGTTGAAATTTTTTCAATTGACTTACCTAATCAGCCTTTTATGACAACAAAATAATTTAAGTTCGAATTCTTAAAATGGAGAGAGTCTCCTATCACCCTAAATTATAACTATAATTATAACTATATATATATATATATGAAGTGTATTTAATGAGAGGAATATTTATTATAAGAGGTGAGATGAGCGAATCTTGACCATTAGATCTTATATAAATGGTCAATATTAGAACATAAATACATGTAATTTTTTTAACTTTTAATCTGGATCATCCATGTATGATTGTATGGTCAAGATTTACTCATCTCACAATCTCATAATAAAAACTCCTCTCACTATATATATATATATAGGGAGCGTATCTGGTGAGAGAAGTGTTTATTGTAAGAGGTGAAAGGAGTGAATCTTGACCATTAAATCTTACATGAATGGTCAAGATTATAACATAAATGCATGTGACTTTTTTAAGTAGTCACATGACCTTTAAGTAACTTTTAATCTTGACTATTCATGTATGATTGTATGGTCAAAATTTATTTCTCTCACCCTCTCACAATAAAAACTTCTCTCACTAGATATATCTCATATATATATATATATTGGTAAGTCGTAGACTAGTTGGCTGGGTCATGCTCTGAAAGGGTAGATTAAGGAATGTTTGGGAGGATGGCAATGGAGGACGTGACAAGGAGTGATATGACAAAATTTAATAATATTTGTTTGGGGACTATTTTAAAGGAGAAAGTTGAATGACAAGAGAGGGTCAAGGAGTTCTTCTCTTACTACTCAACGTCTCCAATTTTTGTCCCCCCAATTTAGGAGGTCAAGGAAGGAATAACTTGAATGCTCCACTCCCCCCTTCATTAAACTTATTAAACTACCAAATAATGGAGTGACATGTTCTCTTCCATTTCATTCATTATCTTTCCATTTCATTTCATTCAATTATGAGTTACTCTTTTCAATTTTCTTTAAAACTCCTAAACATAGCCTAAGGTTAATGTAGATGGTAGTTCTCTTGGCAATCCAAGGATAGCAGGTATAGGGAGTCTCTTGCGCAAAGATGATGACATAATTGTATAATCCGAAATGGAGGTCGACTATCGAGTCACCTAATCAACAGTCTAACTGCGAGTTAAGTAATCGAACCAAAAAACTTGGACAAGAAAAATTAAAAATTATATAAAAAAACTACTTTATATAAAAAATATTATATTAAAAATACAAAATAAAAATATTATATGAAAAAAAAAATTCTAAACTAATGGTGATAATAATCTATTGGTTGGATAATAATATAATTAAATTTAAAAAATTGAGCATATTACTCAACAAGAACGTGTGGTCTAGTGGTACAATACATTTCATGATAAGGGCTATTAGGTATTGTATTTAAATCCATTAAGTTGCATTTTTTAAGTTTCCTTAAAAGGAAGAAAATTGGGTCAATCGGGCTAACTCGTCCAGGCAAGTCACCTAGGTCACCTTGATTTGACCAGTTCGTTGAGAAAATCCGTACTGAACAAGAATCGAACCAACCCAAAGACTGGGTCACGAGCTTTCTACTCCGATCGGTCGAGTCGGACCGAGTCATACAACTATGGACTATGGGTCTTAGATCATGGGATTTTCCAGATACACTGGCCGTGATTCCAACTTGTTGTCTGAACTTCAAGCTATACTTCATGGCCTTGTTTTGGCTTAGGAACATAACTTTCGTACTGTTGTTCTTGAATCTAACTCTTTTTATGTTGTTCGCCTTATCAACAATTGGAAGGGTGGTTTCCATGTTTATGGTAGTGTCCTTGAAGAAATTCGCAGCCTCATGAAAGAAGACTGGTATATTAGTGTCTCTCATGTTCTTTTAGAAGTCAACACACATGTGCAGATTTTTTGGCCAAAAAAGGAGCAACTAATGATGTTTGATGGGTGATCCTCACTGAACCACCAACAGCTATAACAAGCCTTTTGATGGCAAATTTGATGGGTATTCTTCATCTTAGGCTGTAGGCTTTGTTTTTCCTTCCCAACTACACCAAAATATATGTATATATTGTGTATCCTTCATTACCCTAATCAAATTATATGATCACATTATTAAATAAGGGAGGTTTCTCTGGCATTTTTTTAAGGAACCGATATCTCTTAACAAGTAATGGTTAATATTTGTCCATAAGTTTGACTTACTTAAAATATAAATAAAGTAGGATATTTTAGTATTTGTATTTCAATTGAATGGAATACATGACAAAATATTGACCATTAATTACTAAAAGTATCAATACCACAGTTGTGAAACTCAAGTCAGATTAATCGGTTAGACTAGCAAACTAATGAATCAGCCTTCTTATCGATCTGAATCATGTAATCAATCAAAGATGCACTAAAATCGGTATTAACTTAGTGACCAGGTCAAATTTGATGTAAAACTGTTGAATCGGATAAAATTTGGGAACTAACTAGGTCAATGTAATTAAAAAACACACAGTCATCATAGAGAGGTGAAATGCCGATCTAGTGTAGCCATAGCTAACTAGTTGTAAATCTAAATCTAAGTAAGGAAAAGAACAAAGACAAAGATATGAAAGAGAGATGGAGAGTAAATTGAATGATTTTGCTAGTAAATTGTAAAACGGTGATCAATGTATTGATGGGCTTTGAACCGTCTAGACCCCATTTTCATCTGATCGTTCATAGGCTCGGTCTTTCCTCACTGACGACCGATATAGGGGTTGTGGACCGTCATAAATATTATAGTAGGCCAGCCTTGATCAGAGCAGATCTTAAAAGGTTAACCATGCAAGCCCAACTTCTGTACATTATGCCCATTCCCGAACAGCGACCACAGGATGGTCTGGATCAACTCGATCAACATCAAGCTTCAAAACCCGACACCTGAACTAGTAGCGAATCGTTTATCACAAGCTAATTATGAGCCATCAATGGTCCTTGGCCATTTGGTGCCCTTGTCTGCAATAGTTGAAAACGACTTCGTGCCATAATAACCAGGCATTAACGAATCCTAACATTCGGAACTCTAAATGGCCTGAACGTAGAGTATCTGAAGAGTCGATCCTTATATCTTTACATAAATCAGCCTGATTGCCTAAGCCAGACATGTTCCATCTTTTTCCAAACACCCAGGTCATCATACTTTGCAATAATTATGCAAACCTACCCAGCTGTCCTCGACCTTGCTGTTGCCTCGCGTATAGGTCTCTAGCGAGTCTCCTTTTTATTTACCGAACTATACCAACCTAAGTACCGGTCAGTACCCGGAACAGGCTTGATGTTGAAGATGTTGCTGTCATTCTGCTTACCATGAGCTTGTGTGGCGGAGTGATGAGCAGAAAAAAGAGTGACTTATAAGAGAGCATAAGCCCTTGGATTCTAACATGTAATTTATTGAAATGTCCTTTAGTTGCAAAATTGGATTCAAATCCTGCCCAGCTTGGCAACTTTAGTAATCAGCAATTGGGCCCAATAGTGACATTCATGATTTGGTCTTTTAGTACACTAACGAGGCCTAGGACCAAAAAGCATTTTAAAAAAAGAAACAAAATTAAAAGAAGAAAACAATTCAAAGTGAAAAAAAAGTCAAAACTACTAAATAATTTTATCATGTTTTTATTAGGATTAAACTTCACATAAAATTAATAAATGTTTATATAATTGTAATTCAGTTATTTTAATTATGTTAGAATTAAATTATCTTTGTAGTCATCTTTTTACTATTTTTATGTATTTTATTAAATATTTACATATTTATTTATTTTAGAATGAGTCAAATTTGGGTTTAGGAGGAAATTAGCCCAATAAAATTATAAAATTAATACTAAGTCAAATTTGAATATAAGTCCAAATATTTGTGTGTATGTAATTTTTATGTAATTTTATATTAAATATTTATATATTTATGTTATTTATGCAATTCAGCTCGTAACCCACTAATTGAACCAGTGACTCATTAATCTAGTACCTCGGCCGAGTCAATAACTGGGTCTAGTTTAATAATTATGATCAATACCATCATAAAAATAAAGAGAAAGAAAGAGTCTCCTTAAATATAAGTGATTATTATAATACTCATGTCATTTCAAAATATTTATTGTTTAAGTTATTTATACTAGAATTAAGAAAGTTACAAAATATTTTTAATTATAAGAAAATGTAATTATATTTGACTAAATTACTCTTTGTTAAAATGCTTAAAATATTTCTATCGTCCCATTTAGTAAAAATACTAAGGTTGTGTTTGGAATCAAATAAAATTGAAAATGATTTAATTTGATTTGAAAATTAAATTTTGTAGTTGAAACTTATTATAAAAAATGAAATTTGAATTGATTTGAAAATAATTTTCTTATGCTTGGAAGTTATTAAATTAGGAATTGATTTTATTTGATTTTATTATTTTTTATTTTTACTCTTATGAGAGGTAGTTGGTAAGGATAAAATTGTCTATTTATTTTAAAGCAAATCAAATCTTACCAAATTCTATTAAATTTGATGAAATTTCTAAATCATATGAAATGAAATTCATGAGATTTTAGAAATCAAATTATTTCTTATACTTTTAACATTCTAAACACAAAGATTTGATTTACAAATCAAATCATTCTCAATTTTTTTATATTCCAACCACACTCTAAGGTAATGCTTAGAATCAATTAAAATTAGAAATGATTTGATTTGATTTAAAAATCAAATTTTATACTTGAAACTTTAAAAAATATAATTTGAATTGATTTAGAAATCAAATTTTGTGTCTGAATCTCATTAAAATAGGAATTGAATTGATTTGATTTTAGTATTTTATATTTTTACCCTTATAAGAGGCGATTACTAAAAATAAAATAATCTATTTATTTCAAATCAAATCTTAATAAATCTTATCAAATTTGATGAAATTTCTAAATTCATAAGAATGAAATATATAGATTTTAAAAATCAAATCATTTTTTATTTTTTAACATTTTAAATACAAAATTTGATTTACAAATTAAATTATTTCTTATTTTTTTTTACATTCCAAAGACACGCTAAGAGACCAATAAAGTTAGAAAAATAATTAATACTAGTAAGTATATTGTGTATTGCATGAATTTTTTTAAATTTAGGTAAAATCTAAATAAATATAAATTAAAAAAAAAAATTTAAAATTATAAAGAACGTATGCATAATTAATTTATTCAGATATAATCTAAAAAATAAATTAAAATATAAAAAATAATTAAATTTATTAAAATTATAAAGGAAATTTGAGTAATTAATTAAAAATATAATTTGAATTTAAAATTTAAAAGAAGAAAAATTTTAAAAATGACTTGTGTTATTCTTAAAGAAAGAATAATTTAAGAGATTAAATAACTCTCAAGAGAATGTACTCTAATTTGTTATATAGGATGAGTTTTTTTAAATTTTTAAAATGACAAATAAATGTAAATAAAATAATTTTTATGAAACAAAAAATATTTTAATATAAAGGGAAATGATTTTAAAAATTCTTCATAATGTGAAATATAGTATACAAACTTTTACACATAAAATAAAAACTAACTCATTGTAATGTAACCACTTTTATGGCAAGAGATAATAACTCCTTCCACCTTGAAGGCGTCGATGCTTTTTTCTTTTTCTTTTTAGTGCTAAAGGCGTTGATGTTTTTAATGGTGCCAAAGTTGACTTTTGGCATGCCAATAAAAGAAGGTTACAATATGCCAATAAAAGAAGGTTACAATCGAGCGTTTCATCACTCGAGCACTTTTAACCGTCATATGCATGATTTTTGAGAATCTATACACGAAACAACTATCGAACCCTTTATTTTACTGTTTATGGTACTGTTTCTGTCCACATGTCATTACCTCTTGCTTTCCTGTGGCTTTTGTTGACTGGAGATATTGGTTTTGAATTTTTAGTTAGGGGCACGTAGGTATGCTACGGTTTGCAATTAATGCAGCGTGTAATTTACATTTTAGAGTTAGAATAGGATTTACTAGGTTTTAGGTGGGAACGCCTACATTGAGACAATTTTGAACCTAGGTGTAATACTCTAAAGCTGATGTTTGATGTAGGTGAGGTTGAATGAGGTTTATAAGAGTTGGCTCTAAATACTACTTTCCACATGGATTAGGTAATTCGTGGTTAAGAAAACCACTGTTCCAGTTGTCACTATTGCTTGCCTGTTCATCAATCAATGGTTTCTAGTTATAGGAATTTCATTATGACGGTATGGCAGATTTGTACTTCTTCACCAAATCAAGTTTTTGTGAAGAGCAAATATTAGTGGGTTAGGCGTTTATGTGTACTTTTCTAAATTTCTAGCTTTGATTTCTTCATCTCAATACCGATTCAGAAGATTTAATAGCCAGATTTGCAGGTGGGAGATTTCAGGATTATGTGCTTCTTTCTATTAGTCCAATCAAATTTTTAATTGGTTTTTTATTTGATCTTTTATTTCCATTATGCGCTTAATTCATTGCAAACATTGTTACATATCTTGTTAATGATGAAATTGTTGCTGATGTAATGAATATGGATGGGTTTTTCCCTCCCTTTTTTGGATTCAAATTTAAATCTTCGAGCTTATAAATAGTGGTTGCTACTAGGTTAAGTTTGTGTGCAATCCTTCTACCACAACTTTTTACTTTCATACACTCAAAACTTCACTTTATTCTCAATGCCACTTTTTTGTTGTTTTTTTATTATTCTCTAACTAGAATGACACTTTCATTTGACCTTGCAAGAAAAATTTATCTGGAGAGGAAAGCTTGGAGGTTGAAGGTTCACGTTATACACCTCTAGACTATGCCAAGCTTCAAGAATGCATTGGAAATAAGTTTGATAGAGATGATTCTATTGGATGAATATGTAACTACTAAAATGCTGTGTGCTTTTGCAATAACATGTATTTTGTTGATTTTATGTGTTTTATGTTTGTTTTTTGATTGGTTATTAGTTATTTTCTATTGGACATAAATATAAATGCTTGGTTATTTCATTCATATTCTTTTTAACAATAGCTAGATTTTTTCTAACAGGGTGACAAGATTTAGGCTTCAATCAGAAAGATGTTGGTTTACAAGTTTCTACTTATCTTGGCTGAGGAGGCTATCTATAGGATGACATACTTTATTGTTGTGCCAAACATTGGTTCTTATAGAGCCATAACTTATGAGCATTAATTGGTATTTCAGTTCAGGACTACTGTTACAATATGTGAATCTAAGCTGATTCCTCTTCATGAGCTTTCTTTGATTCCATTTAGAAATGTGTTCAGGCATGATGGGGATTCTAACTTTTTAGTCAGTAAAAATATATCCAATTGAATTTGGTCATATTTTCCAGGTTACTTATTTCTATCTGTTTGACTTCATCTTTTAATACTTATGTCATTAGTATGTGCAGATGTTATTGGTTTGTTGTCTAGGGTGTCCACTGAAAGATAGTATGAGAAGGATGACAAGATGACTAAAATGGTGGTGATGGAGCTTATTGATAGCCAATGCGTTTCTTATTATTTTGTTATACCTTTAAACTATTAATGTTGGAATTTTGATAACCTTTTTGTTTAGTCAGTGAAGTTAATTTACATTAAACTGGGTTTTCTGCAGGGGTAAACTTGAATGTGCCCCTTTTTGGTGATTATGTCGAGTAACTTAATGCATTCCTTACATTTGGTGATCTGGAACAACCTGTGGCTGTTGTGCAATTAGCAAAAATTAAGCTATTCAAGGGTGTGTCTACATACATACTTGATGTTTCCCCTTAATCTTTTTATTTAATTATTACATGTTATATATGTATATGGGACTGATCATTTGTTTGCCTAATTCTATATTTTTTCCTCCAGGAAACATTGTTGTTCAGAATGTAATGCATGCAACCAAGCTGATATTTAATCCATATATTACTAAGGTTTAAAAATGGGTGAGTTCGCTTATGTTCTTGAATCTGGTCTATACAATTTTGATCAAGTTGTAATTCTAATTTTATTCATGTGTACTATTCAGACTTGCGGAGCTTGGGTTAGTTGGTACTTAGACCTTGGAGTTGTCACTAATGGTGCCCCAGTGTCTATTAAAGGTGATTTCATGCGCCTGCATGCTCGAAAGACTATACAATAGTTAGAGGAGACTGAAGTGGTTTGCTTACATTTGTTAGTACTATTGATTGATAACTGAGCTTGATTTCATTAATGTGGTTATTTAGTCTGGATTGATTCATTGGACATCAATATTTGAGTATTTTGATATTTCATTTTTTATGTGTTTCTTAAAATATGTAAATTACTTAATACTTGATTTGGTGAAATCTAGAATGATTGACTTAATCTATTGTCTATTGCCTTGCATGAAGGAGGGCATGTTTATTGTGCTGGCCACTGTGAAAGTGGTCGTTGAGGATGCTGACTGGTGATATCCAACATGCAAATGTCGTAAGACTGTTAGCCCTAACTCTGGGTTGTATTATTGCGACTCTTGCTTTTATCACATTCTTAGTATGATTCCAAGGTCTTACTTGATGTCACAAACTTGATTTATACATTTACTTTGACCTATTTTAAATGTTGTCAAGAGAGTTTATTGTTTTTATATTATTGTATTTATTGTAATTACTTGGTGGGTGTATTTTTTTAATTTTTTTCTCCTTATAATCAGGTACAGGATAAAGCTGAATGTGGAAGATGAAAGTGGTTGTGCAGTGATTGTGGTATTTGATCGTGAAGGACAATATTTCCTAAGTAAAGGATGTGCTGAATTGGTTGCTGAGCTGCAGAAGATAATGAAATTAATAGCACTTTTGGTTAATAATGATTTGTGAATAGTTAGTTTAATACTTATCACTTGTGTGAGAATATTACATCTATTTTTTTTTAAAAAAAACTTGCCAGGGTAAGTCTAGGATTGGTGAGCAATATCCTGCTATGTTTGATGGTTTGCTGGGAAAAAAATTTGTTTAAAGTTAAGAAGAATGTTGCTCTAGCTTCCAAAATGAATGGATCATATCGAGTTAGGAAGGTATGTGATGGTGATACAATCCTTCACATGCTTGAGTTGGATGGAGCAGAGGTAACTCCAACTAAGGTAGAAAATGTTGGTTTCTTTTTTAATAGTAATTTTGAGCTTCTAATGTTGATGATGATCATTGCATTATATTTATTGGTTTTAGAATTATTATATTTGTTATTTAGATTGATGTTGTGTTGCTAATTACTGATATATATCATCTTGACTACTAGGCTATTTTCACTCCTGCATTCCCGGAGGTTTGCAGACTAAGTTCAGATGACAAGGATTTGTATTCAGTGCAGGATATAAATATTTGAAATACTTTAAAAATAAATAAAATTAGTTTTATTTGAATAATCTTACTTTCTTACCCGTAATTAGAATAGGTAGAATCGGTAAACAATAAGGATAAAGTTGTTAACTCAAATAATTAAAACTTAAAGCAAATCAAATCTGCTTAAATCTAATCAAATTTTGATTGAATTCTTAAACACAACTTAAATTAAATAAATGTCAAAATCAAATCCTATTTTAAAACTTTCCAAACAAAATAATTCACATATAAATCAAATCAATTCTTAAAATTAGTGAAGGGCCATAGCCCCCTAAATTTAAAAAAAAAAAAAACTTTACATGTAATCTATGAAAATAAAATAAATTTTTTTAACTTGGATTTCTCTAGATAAAGTGTTTTTCCTTTTTTTTTTTGGTTTTTTAATTTGTCTTACTCAAGAAAAATTCTCTAGAGCCGCTTCTGTATGAAACTATTTACACCCTCGTAAGTTGCGCGGCCCCTTAAACCATGTAAAAGGTGAATATGAAGGCTATATAGAGATTTTCACTACAAATTCATGCAAAAAAATAAATAATTGAACCTAATATAATTTGCATAATTATTGTAATTCGTTTGGTGGGGTGAACTTGGAAAGATATTCAAATGAATTTATTTACATTTTATGGCACGAGGATAAAATGAATAATTTGTGGTGAAGCTTCTCATTGCCCTCGAAGATCTTATTACGCTGTTCAACTTTAATATATTATTATAATTCTTAGTTGATAAAAATGTATTGTGTGAGAAGAGTTTACCTCTATTTTAAAATTAAAATAAACTACCAATCTCAATAAAATTTTTATGATAGGATTATCGCTTCCCAATTTAGAAAATTAACGAGAAAAAAAAGTTAACAATACAAAATTAAAAATGAACAACCAATAACCACTCACATAACATAATGATAATTTGAAATAGTTAATTAACCATTCAAAATGATTAATTGTCTTTTTCATAAATTTTATATTGTTAGATGTTCTTCTCATTCATTCTCCCATAAAATAATATATTAATATACATTTACGTGGCTATAAAATTTCGAAGTTAATGCACTTCTTTCGCGAATTAATGCACAACTAAAAGATTGCCAAGCGGTAGCATCAAAAGCTGATTTTGAATGTTTCAAGGGGTAACCCGCAGTCCCGTACACGCAGTGTTGGTATTTTTAAATATATGTATGGTCCAACTTCTGCTAGTCGTTAGTGATTACTAGTTCCAATTATGACTCTATGTTACTCTTATGAAGCATAATTACGGATAAGGATAAAAAATATAATATGAATATAGATATAAAGATACATTAAATTTAAAAAATAAAATATAAATATATATATATATATATAAATTAATATTAAAATAAATTAAAGAATTTAATTTATGTATATATATAATTACAAAATTTAATAAAAATGATTCATAATTCATTAATATCATTTCTATCAACTTGAAGATTTACAATATCTTAATATATGTCATATGTGTCAATACTTGTTACCTAGTAAGCTCCTCCCAAAAAATATGAAACATAATTTCTATTGATATTTTCTAAAAAATCTCCTAAACTAACTTCTTTTAATAAAACTAACCATATACAAGTACATGTGCATCTAAAAAAATTAACTAGAGGGAATAGTGGTGTGAGGCAAGTTTCGGTGATGACGAAGTTGATGACTTGGTATGAGAAGAGGTAAAAAGAGCAGATGAAAATAGTGGTGTGTGAAAAGATAAAACTTAAAAGCTTAATAGTGACATGTGAAAAGATAAAATTTAAAATACTAGTATGAGAAAATAGTAACTTGCGACGTTATAGTCATGTGATTGAGTTTGAGTGGGTTACGAGCTTACTAATTGGACGTTAGTCATGGAAACTACTTTTTTTAAAAAAAATATTAATGGGTCGTGTTCAAACCATGTCCGAGACGTACTACAAGAATTTCATGATTTAGCGACGAAATTTTGCAAGGAAAATTTTTCCTCGCTAATCAAATCCCTCTTTAATTAGCGAGGGAATTACGACGTAAAAATTTTCCCTCTCTAAATTTTAAAAAAAAATACACAGGGGAAACAGCGAGTGAATAGCGAGGTGATTGCGAGTGAATTATTTTCCTCTCTAAATTAGCGAGGGAATTGTGATGGATTATTTCCATCGCTAAAATTAGCGAGGGAATTGAGAGGGAATAAGTTCCCTCGCTAATATCAGCGAGGGAATTGCGATGTAATAAGTTCCCTCGCTAATTTAGCGAGGGAATTGCGAGGGAATAATTTCCCTTGCTAAAAAAATAGACTGCGCCCACTCAGTAAAGAGCCAAAACATCTCTTTTAGGTTAAAAATCAAATCTCCTTCCCCTCCACATCTCCTTCCCACCCACAGCACCCGAGCCGTACGACCCACGACCTTCCCCTCCACCACCCAGGCCCTTCCCCAGAGCTGAGCACGACAGCCACGTGACGCGAGTGACTTCCCCTCCTTCTGTAGCGATGCGGGTGACAAGCAACCACGCAGCCACAACAACGCGACGCAACCACCAGGTAAGCCTTCGTCCATTTGTCTTCTTTAGTTTTCTTCTATCTCCCACCCGTTCCTTCACACCATTCCACCAAGAAACCGTCGTTTCCATCTAACTATCTCCTTCTATAAATATTGAGAGGGGTTCGAATAGAGGGGGGATTTTTTCGAAAAAGAAGAAGCAGAAGCTTTGATTTAAAACAGTCCAAATTTTAGAATGGTGCTTGTTTAGAAGGGAAAATTCTGTAATTTTGAAAGGGAATTTTATTTTCTTCTTATGCTCTATTTTTTCTAAGAAAGGGCTAGACGGGGCAACGAAGGAGCAAAAGTCTTCAAGTTCTTGGGATTTTGTACTCCTCTGCCTTTGTTTCATGTATTTTGTATTCAGTTCCAACAATAAAATGTGATATGGGATTTTTTACATTTGATATTTGCTCTAATTTCATCATATATTGAAATGCTATGAAATATATAATGTTGGTCTATTTGCTTACAATGTGTTCGATGATGTGCCTATGTTCATTGACTAATCATGACGTTGAAGGAAATAAAGGTTTCTTTAAAACTTTTCAGGATCATATTAACTTGGTTTTCTTCCATCTTTTATGAGCCATTACTTATGAGTTGTCCGACGTAATGTTGCTTTCAATTTGCTTGATGAAATGCTACTGAGTTTCCTTTAAAGCAGGCTTGATATTTGATAATCCTTGTTAGACCATCAGTACACATAGCAAATAAGGTTGACTATATTCTAAAAAACTGTTCCCAAACTTTTAGTTAAAGACTCAAAATATCAATTAACTTCACCGGACTCTCCTTTGTTTGTGTGGTCAAACTGTTTACCTTTAGAGCCATCTTTGCTTCTCCAAAATAAATAGTTTCCCCGCTTGAGAGCAAGAGAAGATCATAACAAAGATTAAAAGTTTCACTACTCAGTTGGTGAATGGAACAGATAACTATCTTTCCATTACAAACTATGTTGCTTAGAGCTTGGATCACATAAAAAGCCGAGGCACTATTAAGTCCACTAGTAGGTTCATCAAGAAGTAAGACTTGTAGAAGATGATTGTGTTTACAATACAAAAAATAAGTTTTTATATTGGAAATGTATCTATGACTTCTAGAAGATGATTGTCACACATGTTCCCAGTTTTTTTCTCTCCTTTCTATGTATGCCACTTTTTTGTGCTTTATTACTGCCATTAGAGGATTTTATACATACATCTGGAAGTTACTTCATTTATTCTCTTCTTTCTGCTTTTTTCCTGCAGTATACATTGAGGTTATATGAATCTTTCCAACATAACAAATTTAAGTCCTGTAAAGTTAAATAACATCTCTTCTAGTGTAACTATTTTTAATGGTTCTGAGTAATTAATTGATTTTATGAATGACAATTTATCTCTTTTAGCAAATTTAAGTCTTTTAAAGTTAAATAACATCTACTCTTGCTGATGAGATTTAAATAATATGGAGTAGGGACCTTGAATTGATTGTGTTTTCTATGAACACTTTTTACTGTTGATACACTTTTGTTGAGCTAAGATAGAAAATTTTTTAATACCAACTTTGGTTTCTGAATGGCTTTGTGTATGTTGGCCTAAAAAAATTCAATTCTTTGATGAAACTTTTTGAGTTTGTGCAAAAACCCTTTAGCAGTCTGTTTTTTATTCTTATTCTCCACTTTTATACAGTTTATTCTGGCTGAAAATGTTTGCTATCCTTTTTGGTTTAATTTAGTCATTCAATAACCTGTAAGATATTTTTATAAAAAAATTGTTTACATTTCTTAAAATAGTGTTTGCTTATGAAATTAGTATTTTAGTCTATTTGACTAGTTCGATTGTCAGTTCCAATAGTCAGTGAACAAAAATGATTACTGTTTAATAAAAGATCAATTATGTTACTGCCCTTGTATTCATCTGATAAGCTGTATATTGGTCTGGAAAGCCTCTACGTTTAAGGTCTGGTTTGATATTTGTTTTGACATTCTGATTTTGCTTGGATAAATCATATTAATGAACTACTATTCATCTGATAACTGCATATTGGACTTGGATGCCTATAGCTTAGATGTGAGGTATTATAAATTAAATTAGATGTGATAACTGCGTATTGACTTACTAGAGTTTGATTTTGCTTAATTGTTACTATCTATTTTGTAAGTTTTGCAGTGGTTTCTGGTTTGACCTTTGCAATAAGAATTTGAATGACAAATTATCTTGTCTCACAAATCAAATTACGTACTACTTTATTCTTTCATTAATATTTATCTTCTTGTAATTTAGTCAGTTGCCTGATATGCAAACGTGAAAACTGAACATGTCAAAGTTGGGCAGAATATGTATATTGTCATAATTATTTGGACACATTGCATCTATGGGGATTTATACCTAGTTGTAGTTGTTTTGTTCTATGGGGATTTATACCTAGTTGTAGTTATTTTGTTCTATGGGGATTTATACCTAGTTGTAGTTGTTTTGTTATACAAATATATAAACCCTATCTGTAGTTGATATCGGTTGGAAAATACTTTTTTATAGGTTAGATTAGTATTTAGTCTATTTTGCCACAAGGAATGTGCTAATAGGTGGTGCTACCATATCACATAGCCTTCCACCAATTACTAAGGATGATCATTTACTATTATTAAATTGTGACTTTCCAATTGCTATCTTTGCTTTGGCTTTCTTAATTTGACATTTACTAATAAATACTGGTTGGTAGATGTGTTGAAGTCAAATGTTCCATCTTTCTGATTTGTATGTGTTGGTGCAGCTTCTGATAGTGACAGTTCCTCAGCATCTAGATCTGAGGTAGGGTCACAAGGGACCTGATTATACTTTGTCAGGTAGAGTTACAGCCTCCGACGGTTTATCTTGCTTTATGCTCTGTGACTGCTTATGGACAAATGTATCTAGAAATGCTGCATTACAATTATATATACTGGTCCAACTTCAAAACATTTTGTAGGGCATAAATTTATATAGCATAAAGTAAAGAACGAATTATATAGCTGATTTGATTTATGTCATAATAGTGGCTAGGTCTTTGTCCCTTTAAGCACCTTTTCTATGAAAGCTTAACTGCCTTCAAACAATTAGGTGGACTTCAAGTATTGTCTCCTCTTTCTTATGTTAAGTTTAATTAATTTCAATAGCTTAATTTCACAATATTCTTTTGAGTTTAAATTGGACTTTGAATGATTTACCCACAAATGAGGTTAAATAGACTTTCTTTGTGTGTGTCAATGATATAGGAAGAAGATGAGAGGAAAAGGTTAAGAGAAATTGAGGGGAGTACTCATATAAGACAACACCAAGATAGCCTATTAATTGTTCATCGTGAGAGTTCTGGTGCATAGAAACCCGTTAAGCATGACAATAAGCAATCCAACCGAAATAATGACCACCTTCTCAATAGCCATAACCATTCGCTTGTAAGGTCTCACCTTTTTGCACTTTACTTGTTGTTTAACCACCACTTGATGGTATCATAATTATGTTATAACGCTAAATACCAACTAATAGAGATAAGGAAGATACGGCGGTTTCACCCTCTACCCAAGAGAGTTCACAACTTGATAGAAACCCGTTAAGCATCACATTAGCATCATCCATATTAACAAATCATGTCTAGTTCATTTGCTATTGGAAGGCATAAAGAATACCATCAATCGAAGATCTTCCAACATAGCTCAGCTATACAAAAGACAAGGAAGAGAAGAGAGAATATCCTTATCCTTTGATGCTCCTAAGTTAGTGACCACCTTCTCAATAGTTTCCATAACCATTCGCTTGTAAGGTTCACTCTCATCTTTAAGATCCTCAACAATTCTCCCGATAATATCGACAATGTCAACTTTGTTTGCTATCTCTACAATAGTCTCCACAAGTTGCTTATAGTTTCTTCGATCCAAAACCATCCTCCTAACCCAGACATTCTTGAAAAAGTCAAGGAGAATATCATTTCTAATATAATCTGCTTCCACACCCTCAAGTAATTACACACTGCTTCACCACTTTTAGAACAATTTTCTTCATTTCTTCCTCAAGCGACTGAAATTCACGAATCAAAATAATCACGAGTCAGAACACTTTAAGAATTGCTTTTCTCTTATATCTCAGTACATTTAGGACTCTCTAAAAATGACATCAAACCTTGGATACTGAAAATAAAAGTTATGAATTTCTAACGAATTATGTGTTAAGAATCTTGGTTTGATTTAACTTTTGATTATGCTTTAACATATGCTTAAAGTTTTATTTTCTTATTCGAGTAAATATTTGAGCAAAACCTTAGTTTCCCATTTGAGATTCAATATTAATGAGCACGCACACCTTTTCAAGGTATTGCTCATTATATTGAATCTTGAATTGTCTAAGTGGGACAGTTTGGTAAGAAATTTTTTCTTTACTTGGTTAATAGTTATTCTTTAAATCTCATATCTTATACTTGTTGAAATTTCGGTTTGCTACATTTCCTTTTGTTCTCTGGGTGTATACTTAAACACGCTAGATCTCACTGCGTTCAAGTCATGCACTTGGAGACCAATGGGAAATGCTGCCGAAATTTCGTCATGTATACAATATGATATTTAAGGAATAAGTATTAACCAAATGTTGAAAAAGTTTCTTATCGAATGAGATAGGGTCATACCATGTTAAGAAGGAGATGGAGATATAAGGATTGTATTAATGTGCTAAACTAATTTTAGCAATCATGAGACCCGATCGAAGTTGGATGTTACGAAGAAATGATCCTATTGGCTATGTAAGTGAAGAATTCAAGAATAGAGTTGATGATTTCATTAAGGTTGCTCAAGGAGACCCAACAATTACTGATACATTAAATCACATCCTTTGTCCATGTGTTAGATGTAAGAATCGTGCTTGGAGGGAGGTATTTGGGGTAGAACAATATCTGTATAAGTATGGATTTGTGGATGGTTATGTAAATTGGACCATTCATGGTGAGGACAAATGGGGGGATAGCGGCTCAACATCCATTGTCCATGATGATGAAGTGGAGCTTAGGAATTCATACATGGATATAGTTATGGATGCCGCAGGTGATAGATTAAATCCAGAAGTTCAAGATTTAGAAGAGGATCCAAATCCGTCAGTTTTGAAGTTTTATGAATTGCTAAGAGACACTGACGAACCTTTATAGGATGGTTGCCATAAACACATGAAATTGTCAGCTGTAACTCAACTATTGAACTTGAAGTCAGAGTTTAACATAAGTGAGAGTTGTTATGATAGAATGATTGTCATAATTAAAAGCATGCTTTCAGAGCCTGAAAGGTTACCCGAAAACTTTTACAAATTAAAGAGAATGGTTCGTGAGTTAGGATTAGGATATAAGAAGATAGATGCGTGTCTTAATCAGTGCATGTTGTATTACAAAGAATATAGTGACAAGAGACTTTACTCATTCTGCTTAGTATGTGGATACCCACAATTCAAGCCGAAGGCGGGACGTTCATCAAATGAGAAGGATGTGCCACACTCAGTGTTGCGATATTTTCCCATTATGCCAAGACTACAACGTTTGTTTAGGTCCAAAAACATTGCACAATATATGAGTTGGCATGCGGATGGAGTGTATCAAAATGAATCATTGATCAGGCATCTAGCTGATGTTGTGGCTTGTAAATGATTTGACGCTACCCATTCAACATTTGTGCTAGACGCTCTAAATGTTAGGCTTGGCCTTTGTACAGATGGTTTTAATCCATTCAGTGGTTCAGCCACACCATATTCATGTTGGCCTATTTTTGTCACACCGTACAATCTACCCCCAAGTATGTGTATAAGAAGGGAATACATATTCCTCACTTTTGTGATTCCTGGACAGAAGTCACTAGGTAAAAGTTTAGATGTCTATCTTAGACCCCTAATTGATGATCTAAAGATATTGTGGGATGATGGGGTGCAAACTTATGATGCTTAGAAGAAGTAAAATTTTGATATGAAAGCGGCTTTGTTGTGGACAATAAGTGACTTTCCAGCCTATGAAATGCTGTATGGGTGGAGAACTCATGGAAAACTTTCTTGTCCGCTTTGTATGAATCACAGTAAGTCATTTGTATTGAAGCACGGTAGGAAATGCTGCTGGTTTGATTGTCATCACCAATTTCTGCCTTTTGATCATCCATTTTGCCGTGATCGAAACTCTTTTAAGAAATTAACAGTGAAAAAATCTAATCCACCGCAACGGCTGAGTTGGATAAATGTCTTGAATAAAGTGACTCAACTTAAGGAAGTCTCTTTCAGCTTGAATTCAAGTAAACAAAAACAAGATGACTTTGGTATGCACCACAACTAGGTGAAGAAGAGCATATTCTGAGAATTACCTTATTAGTCCATTAATGTAATACGACATAATTTAGATATTATGCATGTCGAGAAGAACATGTTTGACAATATATTCAACATTGTCATGGACATAAAGGGCAAGACAAAAGACAATACAAATGCAAGAGAAGATTTGAAGATAATATGCAAACGTCCCACCTTGGAGCTAATAGTTGAGAATGGCAAGTGTAAAAAACCAAATGTGACATATGTCTTGGATTCCAATCAAAGGAGGATGTTGTGTGAGTGGATAAAATAGTTGAAATTTCCTGATGGGTATGTGTCGAATATCACACATTGCATTAAAGGAGACAGTGGGAAGACATATGGAATGAAAAGTCACGATTGTCATGTTTTTATGCAAAGGTTAATTCCTCTGGAATTTCATGATATCTTGTCAAAACCTATATGGGGACCATTAACAAAACTCAGTTTGTTCTTTAAAGAAGTTTGTGCAACTGAAATTCGTGCTTCCACCATAGAAAATGCAAAGCTTTCCATTATTGAAACAATTTACAAGTTAGAGAAGATTTTCCCTCAAGCATTCTTTGACGTGATGGAACATCTAGACGTATATCTCCCCTATGAAGCTAAGGTTGGAGGACCAGTGCATTGCAGGTGGATGTATCCCTTTGAGAAGTGTATACTGTACTTGAAAATGAAGGTCCGAAATAAGGCAAAAGTTGAAGGATCTATTTGTGAAGCGTATATTTTAGAAGAAATTTTCAATTTTGCTTCCATGTATTTTGATCCCCACCTACAGACTAGGCGCACTCAAGTTCCTCAGAATGGCGACGGTGGGGAAGATGCAATTAATGAACGATTGTCTATTTTTAAACATCCGTGTCGTCCTATCGGGAGAGGTAGAAATAGATTCTTGACGGATGTGGAACTTCAGATTACTGAGATATATGTGCTTGTAAATTTTGGAGAAGTAGAACCTTATCTCCAATAAGTCTATTCCCTATCTAATGAATTTGTTTATTTTTTGCTAAATTTATGCTAAATATTAATTACTATATTGATTAGACAATTCGAGGATTCGTTAAAGGAAACATACCCCAATATCACTGATGATCAAATATTGGAAGCTCGAGATAAGGACTTCAGTAGGCGGCTAAAACATCTAGTGAGTCCCTTTATCCATAATCACAGCTATCATATTAAATTCAATGTTCACTATGCTAAATGTTACAACTATCTGCCGTCTATGTAATGATACAAGTTAATATAGGTCAAGTTGAGGATCAAATGATATGAGAGATAAGTTATGGTCCATCTTAATCCTTGACTTCTTACTGTGGTTTAATAGTTAATGGGTATAGATTTCATACTAAGGAGTATAGACAAAATAAAGCTACCATGAATAGTGGCATATGTGTTAGAGATAATATATATGGTGAGAATGACTTCGACTATTATGGCATCGTTGAAGATATATTAAAATTGTCATATGTAGGAAATCAAAACAGAGTATTTCTTTTACAATGTCATTGGTTTGACTCGATTAATAGAGTCAATGTTGATGAGAGATATGAGTTAGTTGACATCAAACATAAATCAAAACTTCACTCAAATAAGTCATTCATCTTAGTCGAACAAGCATAACAAGTGTATTATACAAGATACTCACAAAGTGGGAATAAAGCTAATGGTGAGTGGGCAGCTTGTAAGGTCAAAGCAAAACTCTTCGTGGCTGAGACATTGAATGACGAAGGTGATGAATTGAATGACCTAGCTACCACTGATTATTACCAAGATGATGGATCCCTTGGAATACACAATATTATCATAGATGATGAAGCACTATCCTTGTTTGATGCACATGCCCAAATGGAAGAAGTGAACATATGATATATATTATCCAATGGACGTTCCGGTTGATGATGAGTTTATTGATGACAATGAAGATAATGAAATTAATGAATTCTCAGATGAAGATGAAGAATCTTTTGCTTCAGACTCAAGTAGTTAAAATTAAATGTTATTCAATAAATTTTGTTAATGGTATTTACACTGAAATATCATTATTATATTTTGAGATTTTTATTGACATATAGTTTTTTAACTCGTCATGTTTCAACATGTTTTCTTATGCAGATATTCATCATGACCATTCAAGGTAGAGGTGTTGGACGCAATCGTGGGAGAGACTGTAATGTTTCATCCCAGCCTTCTCAGCCCTCCCTAGGTATACTTGTTAGATAATCTTTTTAATTATATTATATTGTATTTTTTTGTTTATCTATAATTATGTTAGGTGCAACTTCAGCTACTGGTTCATTGACCAGTGCAGGTCTACCAACGTCTATCCCATTGACCATTAGAGGCGCATTAGCTTCTGTCTCACCCTTTACTGACCCAACCCTTTCTATGCCACCCCCTGTTGACCCACCCACTACCAACCCGAATGTGGTGCCTTCAAGTGAAGAATCCAATATAGAAACTGATAGCAAAGGGCTTATATATGTGGCGCATGTCCCTGAACCGTAAGTAATAGTGATTGTCATCTTTTATTACATTTATTTACTTTTAGATTAGCAACATTATCTTCTTGTACTTACAGGAGGAGGTTTCTCCTATCGAGAGTGACACATAACATTATGTACAATGTCATGACAAGGATGTTTGTTCCGGCTAGTACGTGGAGAGATTATCCTGCTGACATGAAAGAAATACTATTTAAGAACTTTATGGTAAGTAATTGTGTTTATAGAATTATATATTATATGTTCATCAAAAAATAAATATACTTACATAACATTTATGTAGGATAAGCATCGGTTCACATTCGATTCTGATCGCGGTATGGCGAGAATTGTCTGGGAACGGACTTGCATGGACCGTTATCCAGACCATTTGAACAAGGCACGAGATAAGGCCTTTGATAAGGCAAATTCAAATAACTTGGCTGATGTTAAGGGCCATGGGCCCAGAGGAATGAGGGCAGAAGTGTGGGATGACCTAGTCGACATTTGACTGACAGATAAATAGATGACGAGGTCTGCAGCTTCTTGAAGGAACAGGGCAGCCATGCCTGATACCTTGAAGCATACAGGAGGGTCAATAAGCTCTGGTCAACACAAGAGCAAGATGGTAATATAACTTCCTCATTTAAAGTTTTGATGGTAGACTATTTATTAATCTGGAATTTTTTGAGTTTTAATTTATTTTATTAATCTATTTATTAACATGTTGTAATTATTTGAGTTATTTGTCTATCTTGAGTATGACATAAAGGCATTGGTATTTTAGAAGGATTGCCTTACTTTTGATATGTGTTTAATATATATTCTTTCATATGTGATTACAGGAGGCAGAGTTAAAGTATCAAGTTTCTTACAAAGATCTGTATGCCAAAGTTCACAAGAAGAAAGACGGAAGTTATGTTTCCGAGTGCTCGAGGAATTTTATTATTAGTGTCTTTAAAATTCAACTGTCATTTATATTTATTGTTATTGATTTTTGTTAATTTTTTTTTTGTTATTTTAGGATTCGTATAACACTGCGATGACAGAAAAATATGGAAAAAACTTTTTCTCTCATCTTATGATTGACCTAGAGGTCTGGTTGGATGCGGCGGGTCCTAACAAGAGGGACGGGTGCATAGCATAGGTAGCAGCTTGCACATTGGCATTAATAATACCGTGCAAGCTTCATCCTCCTTGGTTGCGGGTCCTTCCTACTCTACACCATTGACACAGGACATAACTGAAGCTGTAAATGCAGCAGTGGCAACAGCGATGGCTTCTTTTGTCCAAACTCAACTTGTCCCTATGTTGGCGCCCATCCTATCTACGATCAGATCAGCAAATGTTGGTCCACAAGCACTATTGCAAGGTGCAACAGTTGGCGAGGGTTGAGATAAAGACGAAGATGAAGATGAAGCCAACTTATAGACTGATTGTCTATTCTTTTTATATGACATTCTTTTTTATGACATTCTTTTTTATCTTATTTTGTACATTTTATGAACTATTTACATAATTAGTAGATTTATTTTTGATTATTTGTACAATTTTGTTGTTGCTGTTGTTATTTGATTTTTGTTTGATATACAGGTTTTGGTAAGTCAATAATATAGATAATTAAAAAAAATAAAAACACTGATTAGCTAGGGATTAGCGACAGAATAGCGAGTAAATCATATAGGTCATCAGCGAGGGATTAGCGATGAAATAACGAGTAAATCATATAGGTCATTAGCGAGAGAATAGTGATGGAATAGCGAGGAAATATTAGCGACGGATTAGCGAGGGATTATGGTTGAAATGGATCCAAAATTAGTACAAATTTTTTATATACAGCGACAGGAATAGCGATGCAAATTCTCTCGCTGATTGGCAAAGGAATAAAGGGTTATATTTGCGACGTATTAGCGAAGGATTAGAGATGGATTAGCAAGGGAAATAAATGCACTAGCGGCAGATCAGTCAGGGAAAACGTTCCCTCGCTAATTAGAGATGAAAAAAACGTGACTGATTTATTCTCGCTAGTCCGTCGCTAGTCCCTCACAAATGTTTTTTGGATGGAATAGTGACGGAATTTCCCTCGCTAATTTGCTTATTTCTTGTAGTGGTACGTGTCTAAGCCCAAAAAAATAATTATTTTAATCGGACACATTCAAACATGTAAGATACATGTATCGTATGTGTATCCCCTTATATCAAACATGAACATATATCCAATACATAGACACATCTCAAAAATAGCGTGTCTGTACTTAATGAGGTTACTCTAATGCATCTCTCTTCATTTTCTTCAATAAATAATTCACAAACAATTCAATATATATAGTTGTCCTATTTATATAGAATTTAGCTTTGCATAAAGTCATTGTCATGTCACATTGTCCAACACCACATGGAAACTTCTCGCAGAAAGAGAAGCTAACCAAAAATAACATTAAAATAAGATAACAAAGGTTAACGTATGAAATATAAAAAAAACATAAACGTTGTCCACCAAAATTATAATATGCCGCATTAGCAAATTGTTAAACCTTGTCACCTAGTCAATGAGCATAAGTTTCATATGATCCTCCAAATCCTACTTCAAATTTTAATTGAAGATGAGCAGTTTTGGTGAGCTCTCATTAATTTTACCAATCGTGGCTTCCATGATGATCTGGCTTATCATATTAGGTGTTAATTGTATAATCCGTTGTAAGAATTGCACACCCAATATACTCAACAATTTGGCTGGTATTCCACCATCTCATGTAGACATGGTTCTTGAGGTCATGGAACAAGGCCTTCATCATCAGCACATTGACACCTGTTTTGAAGGACAAAAGAATAAATGTGGTTCAAGCATTTCTTCTAGCTACCCCATCTGTTTACGGAAGTGCAAAAAAACTGATATGTTGCAGTTGTTTCCTGGTTGTGGCCATCTCTACCACCTCAAATGTGTTGATCCATTGAACAAGTTACATTCCAACTGTCCCATATGTTTCAATTGAAAGACGTATTGTCAACAATCAGTCTTTCTACTATGTCCTACTGAGCGTGCCAATTTGTTTAGTGCAACTTTTGTCAACAGACAAATTCAATTTCGAAAGGGAATCACTTCATCAAGGGATTCTATAGTACTTGACTAGTATGTTTTAAATTAAGAATGTCAAGAATAATTTCAAGTAAAATACAAAGATGTGTTGATCGAAATTAAAGTATAGCAGTGTTGTAGTAGTGAACTTAGCCAAAATAAAATAAACAAACAAAGCATAAAAATGCATTGAAAATAACTTTGTTGGAATGTTGGAATTGTAGTGAAATAAAGAAAACAATTTAAAGAAAACAATTAGATGACATGAAATGTAAAGAACAAGGAATTAAAATGCAGCAAATTAAACTTGACAAGAAATATAAACTATAGAATGATATATGACAGCAATTAAAAGAAAGCAATACAAGAGTGGAAGTGAATGTGCAGCAAAGTAAAATGGACAGAAATTAATGTAAACTTACAGAAAAGTAAAGAAATCAATAAAGAAAAAGTAATTAAAAAGAAATCAAATGATTTGGAGAGAATCGCTCAATTAGGAGTAGAAAAGATTTTGCAGAAAAGTAAATGACTGGAAGCATAAATAGATTGAATTAAATTTGTATTGAAATTGTAAATTGTATAGAAAATGAACATATTGAAAATATACTTGACTAAACTTGTGTGTTTGCTCATGATTATCAGAGTGACTGGAGAGCGTGTTTACATGTGTGTGTAAGTATAGAATTTTCAATCCCTAAATGTTTCCATCCTTTCGGTATTTATAGAAATCCTAGGTAACTACCCCCTTTACAAGATTCTGACAAGTGTCTAAAATAAAGATAATTGCATAATCATTGTCAGCAATTCTCGTGAAGTAATTGCTCAATCTTTGTCAGCAATCCTCATGCTTCAAATAACTGCTTGATCTTTGTCAGCAAACATTGTATAGTTTGGATTTTACATTCATAACTGCTGCTAACTTCTATTTTAAATTCAAATTCTTTTTATTTGAATTTAAACTTGATCCTTCAA
Source organism: Ormosia semicastrata (assembly GCA_029884595.1). Taxonomy (NCBI): domain Eukaryota; kingdom Viridiplantae; phylum Streptophyta; class Magnoliopsida; order Fabales; family Fabaceae; genus Ormosia; species Ormosia semicastrata. Next base: position 5,416,554 of record JAQQTO010000021.1, on the reverse strand, counting down.
ACAACTACTATCTTTTGCTTGAGATCTTCACTTCCATCTTCAGAAAATCCCAAGTGTAGTTAATCTAAGTCTCATTTTTCAAGACCAAATTGAAATTACCATTTTGGTAACTTCCTAATCGAAATTATTATTTCAATAACCTTATTACAACTTTGATTCTAATAGAATCATAACATGTGTAAGTTCATCACTTAGCAAATTTTATTCATACCAAGCCTTCGATGCCACCTCAAAATCGTCTGAATCGAAAAATGTTATTTTTATATCAATAGACACCCATTTACATCCCACAAGTGCCTTATCAAAAGGAGAATCAACAAAGTCGCAAGTATTATTGTTCTCCAAAGCCTGTAACTTTTCTTGCATAGCATGCTGCCAATGAGGATATGTAGAGGCTTCTTGATAGGACTGAGGTTCATGTAAGTGAAGCATGGTAGAAAAACAGTGATAATCACAAAGATAGGTAGGTTGAGTTCTTACCTTAGTTAGACGCTTAGAAGGAAGATAGGATACAATGATAGGTGCATGATCTACGTTTGAAACAGCATCATTGGGAGTGGCTAGAACATCTGAAATGACTAGGAGTTTGCTGGAGGAACATGCATTAGAATCATATGAAAGAGATCAACAAAGGTGTTAGTGAAAAAAGAAGTTGAAGTGGAAGGGATGGACTTGAACTGGGAGAGTGAGGAGAGCATGGTGTCTTCCCAGAAGACGACATGTCGAGAGATATGGATGCATTGAGAGAGATATTATCCCAACAATGATAGCCCTTATGTCTAGTGCCATGACCAAGAAAGCAACAAAGACGTGCTCGAGGCTCGAGTTTATTGTACTCATGAGGTTGAAGGAAAACAAAACAAGCACAGCCAAAAAATTTAAGAGAGTTGTAATATGGAGAAGAATGGTGGAGACGTTCAAAGAGAGATACATTACCTAGAACAGAGGAAAGAAGACAGTTGATGACATAGATAACGGTGAGAGCGATTTCACCTTAAGCACGTTCAGGACAAGAGGAGGGAAATGAGCATGGCTTGGATAGAGTCAAGGATATGACGGTATTTTCTTTTAATATAACCATTTTGCTGAGAGGTACCAGGATAAGAAAACTCATATAGTGTACCCTGTTCAACAAGCAATGTGAGAAGTTTTGAATGACGATATTCAGAAGCATTATCACAATGAAAAACTTTTATTTTTGAGAATTGAGTTTTGATCATAGTAGCAAAGTTAATATAAACTTGAGAAAGTTCTGAATGATTTTTTATTAAATATATCCAAGTGAAACGAGAAAAATCATCAATAAATATTATAAAATATCGATTACCTCCCATAGTTGGCGTGGGTATAGGCCCCCAGATATTAAAATGCACAAGGTCAAAAGAAGATTTAGAAATAGAGGTATTTTTACTAAAGGAAAGTGCTGGTTGTTTAGTAGTTTGACAAGAAGTGCAGTGAAAAGACTTATTATTAACCAAACCTAGAGTCCCTTAAGATAAAAAGGAATGCAGCTTTCCTAGAGAATTATGAGCAAGACGTTGGTGCCACAGTTGAATGGAGGACGAGGTGGATGCTACACAAAGATTTGAGGCAAGAGGAACATGAAGGTTGGTGAGCTCAAACAACCTTTCGACTTTACATCCAGTTCCTATGACTTGTCTTATCCATGGATCCTGCACACGACAACCAGAAGAAGAAAATGTGACTTCATAACCAAGGTCACACAATTGACTGATGAACCTACAAAAATTCATATTTTTACGATTCAAAATCTTGAGTTTTCATCGTCTTTTAATCTTTTTGATTTAGTTTTGTTCTTAAATTTTATTATGTTTTTATTATTTTAATTGTGTTTTTATTATGTGTTTTTATGTATTTTTGATAAGTAAATACACATGGAAATAGATTGGATGCTTAAAGAAGCAAGAAATCAAATAAACAAGTTTTCAGGATAAATCATCAGATTTTGTGCAAAAATAAGAAATTCTTGAAGATAAATATTTGAAGAATTCTTATCCTATTCTTAGATTCTAATTAGAGTTTTAATTGGGTGCAAAATTTTAAACAAGAATTAGATTGAAGATTAGATAAGGATTCTCAAAGAGATTTAATTTAGAGCAAAATTTAGATTCCCACACTATCCTAATCATCCCTCATTAATTGAGTCATATCTTGGGCTACAGAGATCATATTGATAGCAATATATTTTACTCATTTTATAATCCTTTCACTGTGCTTCTTAAGGTTCAATTAGGCTTAATTAAGTTAGTTTTATTACATTTATTGATATTGAACTTAATTGAATCATTGAAAGAATTATTGTTTGAATTGGCTTTAATCTGTCTATTTAGCAGTGTTCAGTAAACTAACTATAATTTGAGTTGCTAATATCTTATTGTTGTGATTCTGGTAGGAAAGTTAAGACAATTCTCTACAACTTTTATGAAGACCTTAAGAGACAAATCACACATTTGGGAAATTTAAATTAGAGTTGAAGCAAGATTCAGAGTACTGATCCTGGCAGTTTTACCTCTGCGCACTCATCGGGCCATTTCTTGAACTATAGGAGTCCAATTGACACCAAACCAGTGGCATTGGAAAGTAAGACCCAAATCTACAACTTCCATGAAGAACACAAGAGTCATTTCGGAAGTATAATAGGTCATATTGGGCTTAGAAGGCAGAATAGAAGAGTTGTAGCTGAGCCTGAATAGTGTGTAATGATTGAGCCATAACTTGAGCTGTAGGAATAATTTTTGGCTGAAACTAATGGCATTGGAAAGGTAAAACAAAAGGCTACAACTTTTATGAAGACCACTTTTCCATAATCTGACGGCATCCATGAGTTCAACACTAAATGATTTCAGAGACAAGAATCTCAATAATTTTTCACTTATTCACAATTATCAAACCACTACTTGGTATTTTTCACTCATTCACCCATTCATCCACTCACTCATTAATCAGCCCCTTGTCATTTTGTATCCCACATCCTCTATAAAAAGCACCATTGGCTGATCACTTAAGAATCTTGGTTTTAAGATCAACAGAGGTGGCAAAATGGGCTAACCCGCCCCGACCCGCCCCGACCCGCTTCAACCCGCTAAAATGCGGGGCGGGGTGGGTTGGCCCGTTTTAGAAAATGGGTTGGAAGAGTTAATCCATCCCGCTTTAAGGTGAGTTGGCGGGTTGGCGAGTTGGCCCGTATAAAAGATAAAATGAGAAAAAATAAATGAGTTGGCGGGTCAACCTACTTAACTCGCCTAAAAATAAAAAAAAATTATATAAAAAATTAATAAATACTATAAAAAATAATAAATAATAATGATAAAAAATTACAAACCACATATCTAAAATATAATTTTTAAAATAGTCTAATTAAATATTCAAACATAAATTATATAACATCAAAGAGTTTTTTATTTATAATATTACTTATCATTTTTTTTTAAAAAAAAGAGAGCTAACCCGCAGGGTCAACCTGTCCCTGCCCCACTTAACCCGCGGGTTATGTGAGGCGGGTTATGCAGGTTGGAAAAAAAAATATGGGTTCAATCCTTAAACCCAACCAGCAAAAAAATGGCGAGTTGGTGAGTTAACCCGACGGGTTGAACTCGTTTTGCCAGCTCTAGAGATCAACATCATGCTATTGTGTTATTTGTTTTTCTTGTAGTAATTTTCTTTTGTTCTAAATTGAAGTTATATTCATCTTCTTCTTCTTCTCTCTTTCTTTCCTTTTGTCTATGAGTAACTAATTTTCATTTTACTTGGGTTAAAGGGTGAAGATTTTGGTAATAAATTAAGGTTTGATTAATTTCTTTCTTGTACTTAAATGATATATTATCAAGTGGTCATTATATGTGTTATATTTTGTTTCCAATCAATTTAGAAACTCTCCTTGTAAAGTAGAGATCTTGATTCATTGTAGACAAGAGGTTGACACAATGAATGCTTGAGCCCATTTATAAGTGGTGGTATTAATAAATAATTAAAGGAACCATAATTTAATTACATATATAATATTTAATGAACTTTGAATGTTGTATTTTCTGATTGGAACCTCCATTATGCGTGGATTCTAATTGAGTTATAGAAAGAATTAATCTTGTCTTTAATTTACTTACCAAGAGTGGATCTCCTAACCAAAATAAATTCTTTTTATTTGTGATTAAGTTTTATCACCTTTTTTATTGTGACAAAATATTTTCCTTACGTCAAAGAATTTTTCTTCATCAATTTCCTGTGGATCGACCTCGGACTCCCGAGAATTTATTACTTGAAACAACCTGCACTTGAGTTTACAACTTTTAATTCGCATCAAGTTTTTGGTATCATTGCCGGGGAATTGATTTGAAGAATAAATTTATTTTGTATATATTTTTTGTGTGTGTGTGTATATATATATATATTATCCTTGTGGATCTTGTAAATATTTTTTTCTACTCTTTTAATTTTTTTTGTACTAAGCAATGTACTAACTTGGTGAGAGAAACTCTCTCTTCTCCCTCTGTAATCTTTAATTATTAATGAAATAATCTTTCTTCTTCTTTTCTCTCTCGTTAGAGCAAAAAATCGGCTTACCAGTTCTCTAATTTTTACTTTATGTTTTAATAATATCTTAATCTTGACTCTTCTATTCTTCCTCCTTTGCCGGCTCTGATGGGGCTCTGCCTCTCTCTGGTTTTTATATTTTAAATTTACTTTTTGCACTTTATTTTTTATATTTTACTTTCTATTTTATTATTTTGCATAGCATGTAAAGCAGTCCATCTGCTTTTCTACTTTCTTTAATCTAGTTCTTTACTAACTTTCTAACTTACTAAATTACTAACTTAATTATTAACTTTCTAACTTACTAACTTTTTAATTTATTAGCTTACTAACTTTTTATTTTATCTGCTTACTAACTTACTACTTGTTAATATTTATTTGGTGGCTGATTTACACCACATCCTTATTAATATTTAATGGTCTATTTATACCGCCTACTTGTATATTTTCTTTTCTATTTTAAGTTATTTATTTATGCTTAATTGGTATCGTAATTTAAATTTTGGTCATTACGTTAAAATTAATCCTGGTAGTTTATATATTGATTTGTTTGAATCACAATCACACACATTAAACATAATGACTGAAAATGAAAGTGTGCATGATGAACGTGAAAATCAACCGTTGCGAACCATGCGTGAATATTTGCAACTATCTCAAAATTCTAGTCCATCATGTTTTATCTTTCCACTCAATGCTAACAATATTAGATTTAAGCCGGGTATGATTTCATTACTTCCTAATTTCCATGGTTTAGAATTTGAAAACTCATATTTACATCTAAAAGAATTTGAGGAAGTATGTACCACTTTTAATGACCAAACTTGCGTTGAAGAGATTGTTAAACTTAGATTGTTTCCTTTTTCTTTAAAAGATAAAGCAAAAACTTGACTTAATGTTTTGAAAGCAAGATCAATTGGCACGTGGCAAGAAATGTAATGTGAGTTTTTAAAGAAATTTTTTGCAACACATAAAACCAATGCTTTGAAAAGACAAATCCAAATTTTTTTCCAAAATTCAAATGAAGCATATTTTCAAAGTTGGGAACGTTTTAAAGATTTGTTAAATTCTTGCCCACATCATGATTTTGAAAAATGACACACTATAAGCTTCTTTTATGAAGGGTTAATACCTGAAACTAAACAATTTATGGAAACAATGTGCAATTGTGAGTTTTTTGATAAAGAACCTGAAGAAGCTTTAGACCATTTAGACCATTTGGCTGAAGATTCTTAATCTTGATTGGTACTAATCCTTCTGAAAATTCAATTAGATCATTTCTCATTGTCATTTCTTGATCATATTCTGGAAAGAGTAGCAGGACATCCCTACTATTATTTTCTTGATGGTTATTCAGGGTATAATCAAATACCAATTGCATTAGATGATCAAGAAAATACCACTTTTATGTGCCCCTTTGGCATTTTTACATATAGAAGAATGCATTTTGGCCTTTGTAATGCTCCGGTAACCTTTCAAAGATGCATGCTAAGTATTTTCAGTGACATGATTGAGCATTATTTAGAGGTTTTCATAGATAACCTGATAGTTTTTGAAAATTCTTTTGAAAATTATCATGATAATTTGAAAAAAGTTCTTAAAAGATGCGAAGAAAAAGGATGTGTTAAATTGGAAAAATTGTCATTACATGGTTACCTCAAGAATAGTGTTAGGTTATGTGATATTTTCTAAGGGAATTGAAGTTGATAAGGTTAAAGTTGAATTAATTGCTCATTTGCCTTCTCTAAAAATAATCAGAGAAGTCCGTTCCTTTTTAGGACATGCAGGATTTTACAGAAGATTCATTAAAGACTTTAGTGTCATATCTAGACCACTATGTAATCTTCTAACAAAAGATGCACCATTTGATTGGACTTAAGATTATCAGAAATCTTTTGAAAAATTAGTCGGTCTTTTGACATCTGCTCCTATCATACAATCCCTTGACTGGTCTTTGCCTTTTGAGTTGATGTGTGATGCTAGTGATTTTGCTATTGGCACTGTTTTAGGACTGAGAAAGGAAGGTAAGCCTCGTGTAATTTATTACACAAGTTGAATTTTGAATAGTGCACAAATGAATTACACCACTACTGAAAAAGAACTACTTACTGTAATTTTTGCATTGGACAAATTTTGATCTTATTTAATTGGTTTTAAGAACTACTGAACTTTGAACACTTGAAATTTGTCCAATGCAAAAATTACAGCAAGTAGTTCTTTTTCAGTAGTGATGTAACTCATTTGTACACTATTCAAAGTTCGACTTGCGTAATAAATTACATGAGGCTTACCTTCCTTTCTCTAGCCTAAAACAACACCAACAGCAAAATCACTAGTACCACACATCAACTCAAAAGGTAAAGACCAATCAGGAGATTGCATGATAGGAGCATATGTCAAAAGATCGATTAATTTTTTAAAAGATTTCTGATAATCTTGAGTCCAATCAACTAGTGCATCTTTTGTTAGAAGATTACATAATGGTCTAGATATGACACTAAAGTCCTTAAGGCATCTTCTGTAAAACCCTGTATGTCCTAAAAAAGAATGAACTTCTCTGACTGTTTTTGGGGAAGACAAATGAACAATTAATTCAACTTTAGCCTTATCAACTTCAATTTCCTTAGAAGATATCACATGACCTAACACTATTCCTGAGGTAACCATGTAATGACATTTTTCTCAGTTTAACACAAATCTTTTTTCTTCGTATCTTTTAAGAACTTTTTCCAAATTATCAAGATAATTTTCAAAAGAATTTTCAAAAACTGTTAGGTTATCCATGAAAATCTCTAAATAATGCTTAATTATGTCACTGAAAATACTTAACATGAATCTTTGGAAAGTTGTTGAAACATTACAAAGACTAAAAGGCATTCTTCTATATGCAAAAGGGCCAAAGGGACAAGTAAAAGTAGTCTTTTCTTGATCTTCTAATACAATTGGTATTTGATTATACCATGAATAACCATCAAGAAAACAATAGTAGGGATGTCCTACTACTCTTTCCAGAATTTGATCAAGAAATAACAAGGGGAAATGATCTTTCCTAGTTGCTGCATTTAATTTTCTAAAATCAATACACATACGCCAACTGGATGAGACTCGGGTAGGTATTAATTCACCTTTTTTCATTTTCAACCACTGTTATTCCAGATTTCTTAGGCACAACTTGTGTAGGGCTTACCCACTGGCTATCAGAGATGGGGTAGATAATTCCAACATCATGTACTTTGAGAACTTCAGCTCTAACTACCTTTTTCATGTGTAGATTTAATCTTCTTTGAGGTTGTTGAGATATTTTATCATTATCCTCTAAATGTATTCTATGTGTACAAATTCATGGATTAATATCTTTTATGTCCTTTAATGTCCATCCAATTACATTTTTATGCCTTTTAAGTACTTCTATCAGCATACCTTCTTATTCTTTGGTCAGGGATGAGGAAATTACCACTGGAAAACTTTGTTCTTCTCCCAAAAATGTGTACTTCAACCTAGCAGGTAATGACTTTAGTTCCAGCGTGGGTACTTCTTCATAGGTATCATCATTCATGAGTTTTAGCTCTTCGAATCTCGGCTTCCATCCTTTATATTCCATTACCTGTGTATAGTCAAGCAAAGACCATATTTCAGAAACATCATCATCTAATTGTGTAGCTGAATTAAATGAATTAATTAAACAAATTTCTAATGAATCAGAAGAACTCCTGGTTTGAAGATGATCATCTATAATGGCCTCAATCCCTTCAACTTCCTCCTTTTCGTCATAGACTTCTTGTAGTTGCTTGCACATGTTGAAAACATTAAGTTCCAGTGTCATATTTTCAAATGTTAGCTTCACCACTCCATTTCTACAATTTATCAAAGCATTAGATGTTGCTAAAAATGGGCAACCTAAAATAACAAGAATTGACTTGCTACTATTATCCATAGGTTTAGTTTCCAAGACAATAAAATTCATAGGATATATGAATTTATCAACTTATTCCAACACATATTCTAAAATTCATAGAAGAGTTACAAGAGTTAGTTTTAACTCACCCAGGTTGAGTTGCTGATAAACTGAATATGGAAGTAAATTAACACTAGCAACAAGATCAAGTAAAGCTCGTTTAATTGATATATATCTGTCATTTAATTTTTTTTCCTTTTTGTTTGTTTGTACACTTATTAAATTGTTGTTGGCTTCAACTTTATCTTATTCACTATTGTAGGTGCTTGTTTCTCAACTGGTTGTTAGCCCTATGTCATTGGGATTTGATGTTTTGATGCCAAGTTAACCCCTTCCAAGAGGAACCTCAAAGAAACATTTAATGATGGAAGTGTTGTGATTGATGGTGTTATGAAGCTAAATAAGAAAGAGAAAAACTAAATCATATGGTGGTTGATAATTTGGAAGTTTGTACATAGCTGGACTTGTGCTTACAATTTGTTTTTTTGTGACTTTATTCTATCCAACTATTAGGTGCAGTTTGTGAATAATACTTGGTGACTTGGACTCTCTTTTGGGGAAATGTGTGTTGTTTTGGATGAGTATTACGATGCAATTGAGTGTGTTTAGATTGGACAGCTTTGTTTAAATCCAATTCTAGATAGGTGTCCCTGGAGTAAAAGTATTGTAAAAAGATAGTTGACTTCATCAATGGACATATTTTGCATTACAATCAAGTTGTTCTTTATGCTTTAAGCTGCTGAATTTCTTCATGATCTTGTGAGAGAAAGTTCAAGTACTTTAATTGGAATCACTTATTTTAGGAAATGATTGTCATTATTTTATACAATATCTAGCAGTGTTTTAACAGTTTGATAGCCTAATTGTCATATATATCTACAAATAAATACCTGCAAATAAATGTGGTTGTTTAGTCCAAATTGTATATATTTTTTATTCACTTAATTTACTTAATGTAATTACCTGTTGGTATTAAGTAAAAGGTCAATAAGAACAAAGTTCATAGCGCTTCATGGATACAAATCAAATTTTTTTAGAAAAAAAAATAACCCACTCTATGTACACAATTTTAAATAAGACAAGCTAACACATATTTGTCATCCTTAACATTCAATCCCATTATTGATTAGCCTTAGTTGACATTTTTCAAAGAAGAAGGACTTTAATGACAAAAACCTGAAAAGGATATCCGCAAAACTTAGTTTCAAATTTATTTGGTTTCCAAATCTTACATTTACCTTTTTTGGTAAATCTTACATTTTTTTGGCAAGACATAAATATGCTTTTGCCCCAACTGGTACTACAATCAGGGGTGAGAGTCCTCCACGTACTCAATGTATTATGGTTCTTAATTCCAGTGCTGCTTATGGGTGGCCATTAGTATTTTCTTCTTATTGTCCTTCTTTTAAACAACTAAATTTGCCTAATATATTATCTTTTCTTATCCAATGTGTGATTGGTTATATAGGAAAGTCTAAAATTGTTGTGCTATTCTAATTTTTATTGTTTTGGGGTAGACTCTCCCTTTTTTTGTTCATCAATGTGTCAATCCGTTCAAATCGAGGGCTGTGTTAGAAGTTCAGAATGATTTGAGGAAGTATGAGATTTAGTTGTTTGCAATTAATGCAACCTGCCACAGTTTCTTTTTGCCATGGGTGGGAGAACATTTGTTCAAAGTATGGTTTAAAGGAAGGACATATCATCCATTTAACAAAGGTTTTGGGGATGAAAATGTGTTTAGGGTGGTTGTTCTCCATTGTGGAATTCGATATGGTGTTTGAAATGTAATTATGCTAAGTAAAACACTGTTTTAGTAGGGTCTAATGGTGTTTTTTTTAATCATGTGATTAATATAGTAACAAATCCAACTTCATCTAGATTGCTATTTACATGGTATTGTATGCAAATGTAATGGTCAGGTCACATGGATGGAATTGTAAATGAATTGTTAAGTTTTGTTATTCAAGAGAAAGCTTTATCTATTTTACATTTTTGTTTTATTGGAAGTAAATTTATATACTTCGTTACTTGAGTAAGGCAAATTATAACAGATCTTTAAATACTGGTAATTCAACTCCCATTTTCCAAACCACAAATACTATATTATTTTGACTGGTTTTAGTTTATACGTACTGGAAATTTGTCAAGGCAAAAAAAATAATTATTTTATGTGGAAGCCTAAATAGCTAATTCAGCTACGCAATTAGTCCTCTATCATATTTAATGTAAAAGTAATGTTAAAACTAAGTTATAGGATTTAGTTGATTACACTTATAGTAAAGGCATAAGATTTTGGCAACTTAATGCCAATGTGCCATCATGATTAAAAAAAATAGAAATTATAGCATGTTCTTGGCACTGTCATTAATGCATGTTCCAAGAAAATATTCGCCATTGATTTAAACATAGTCACACGAATATTAAAAAATAACTAAAATCAAATGTAGAAATCTTCTTGGTGCATTCATTTATTGGTGTTCCAAGCACATGGTATAATTCCTCTTAAAAAAAATTTGCTACTCTAGCACATTTAGATTCTATTAATAACAATATTTTGTCTCTTCTTTACTAATTTATTTTAATCAAATTTTGTTAATTAGCTTCCTATTTTCCTCTCAATATTGATTTTTCCTCCATTTATTTGGCTTTAATTGAATGCTGCCACCACACTATTAGGTGGCTTTCTTCCATTGCTACACTAGTGTGGTGTTAGTGACATTGATCAGGCTGAGCAATTGTGTTATCAAATCACATCAGGTGAGATCAACTTATTGCACAATAACTCTTCAACTATCTTCTTTTATAGCTATTTCTTGTGCTGATATGTTACATTCTAATCTAGAATCATTTACCAAAATGCTTCTTCACTGTCTTTCTTCCTTTGAGCTTTGTTAGTCATTTTTTTAACATTTATGAGGTATGTTTTTGTTCAATCCTTAAAGTTTTCATGTGGTATAATTTTACATATTGTGTATAAAAAATAAAAGCTCAAATATGCTATGTGTACAAGTTTATACTATTAGATTGAAATATAAGTCTTTTTTCATGCCCTTATTGAATCACTAGCGGTAGAAAAGTTATCTCATCTTGTATTCATGTTATTTATTTTCTTTGAATCTATTATTCTGAGTTATATTCTATATGGGCAAGTCTATACTATTAGATTCAAATATATGTATTTTTACATGCCCTTATTGAATCACTGGGGTTTGAAAAGTGATCTCATCTTTTATTCATTTTGTTTATTATCTTTGAATCTATTATTTTGGGTTGTATAGAGATTAGATTAAATTAGATTAGATTATATATTAGTTTTAATATAATTGGTTTGTTTTATTTCCTTTTCCAAATGGCATGTGAATTTTGGACTTTGTTCTATGCTGGTGTTACTCGAGTTTGGAGAACGAAAGTTTAATGATTCCAAGTGGTTGGCTAATACCTTCATTTAGATATGAAGGACACTATTTTATCAAATACCACCTGAAAATTTATTACTTTTTATTATTCTTTTCCATGTGTTATCAAAACTCAAGTAAGACTTGTATTAGTGTATCCAGTTATCTCTCCAATTATTAGAACTGTTTCGTCTTTCTTATAAAACAGAGGGAAAAAAATGTCATCTCTTCTTTAAAGGTTGTTTACAATGGAATAAAGAAAAATGAGCTTTAGTTTAATGAGTTAGGGGTTTTTTCCCCTTAACTGTATAATTTAGCAGTTTAGTTTATCATATTATATGTGTTTTATTATATTAGATTAGACTTCAATCTCTATTTAGTTATAAAATGACTGTATATTAGTTGGTGATGAAGTACCATGCATATGTTAATTTGGAGTTTTGCAACAAATCTAATTTCATTAAGTATTTGTTCAAATATGTGAACAAAGGCCCTGATTGGGTAACTGTTTCAATTACACCACAAGAAGGTTGTCCAAATACAAGTGATGAAATTGATGAGATAAAGAAATATTATTGTCAATATTTATCTTCTTGTGAGTCTATTTAGAGAATCTTTACTTTTGATATCCATCATAGGTGGCCTCCTATCCAGCGATTGTCTTTCACCTCCCTCGACAACAAACAGTCATGTTTAATGATCATGACAAGATTGATCAAGTGGTTTTAAAGAACAAGGATAAGAAGACAATCTTTTTATCATGGATGGAGGCTAATAGAATATACCTTGAAGGAAAGGATTTGACTTATGGTGAGTTCCCAACTCAATTTGTTTATTTTGCGAATACACAAGTGTGGAAACCAAGGAAGAAAGGTCAGTCAATTGGTAAGTTAAACTTTGTGTCCCTAGGGACAGGGGAGTTGTATTACATAAGGTTGTTGCTAAATGTGCAACGAGGTTGTACAAGTTATAAGAGTATCAGACTGTAAATAATTTGACACATGAAACTTTCCAAGATGCCTATTATGCCTTGGGATTATTGTCCAATGATAATGAATTTGTTGCTGCAATTGAAGAAGCTACCAAATTAGTATCTGGTGGATATTTAAGGCATCTTTTTATCACTTTATTATTGTCAAACTCTATAAGCAAGCCAGCTTTTGTGTGGGATCGAACATAGAATCTATTGGTTGATGGAATTCTTTATGAAAAACAAAAATCACTTGGCTGCCAGCCAGGTATTATTTTGTTTATATAATGTTTAAAACTCTATTACTAGTGACATGTTTTCCAATTTCATTTTTATTTTGTGCTATACTTTTTGTTTGTTACATCTAGAGTATTTTTTATTATAGATTTGAGCATGACGATGATGAATTGAAGATGTTGTGCTTGATAGATATTGAAAAATTATTACATTCAAATGGTAAATCCTTGAATGAGTTTCTTAGCATGTCATGTCCTACCTTCTCACCGTTGCATGAGTTTGAAAATATTTTGTTAGTAAATGAGCTTAGCTATGATAAAAATGGGATGATAGCTGAACATGTCAAGTATTTTGAAACATTTACTGATGAGCAAAGATCAATTTATGATGAGGTCGTTAATGTTGTGCTTAATGGAGTTGGAGGTTTCTATTTTGCTTATGGATATGGTAGCACTGGAAAAAATTTTGTTTGGAAAACATTATCATGTCTATGGTTTGAGGGAAAGATAGTTCTAAATGTTGTTTCTAGAGAGATTGCTTCTCTTCTTTTGCTTGGTGGTAGGACTGCACATTCACGATTTGCTATTCCACTGTCCTTGACTGAGGAATCAGCTTGCAATATAAAACAAGGTACTGTTGAAGCTGAGTTGCTTCGGTATACAAGCCTTATCATTTGGGATGAAGCTCCAATGCTTAATAAATGGGCTTTTGAGGCTTTGGGTTGTACTTTGAGAGATGAATGCAATTTTCAAATATTAATAGTATGAATGAGCTTTTTGGTGGCAAAGTTATTATACTTGGCGGTGCTTTTAGGCAAATTTTACCAATCATTCCTAAAGCAAGTAGGGTAGATATTGTAATGGCAATTGTTAATTCATCTATATTTTGGAAGCATTGTAGAGTTTTGAAGTTAACTAAGAACACGATGCTTCAATCTAGCATTAGTAAGTCTAATGTGGATGAGATAATACAATTTGGTAATTCGATCCTTGATATTGGTAATGGAAATGTTGGAGTTGACAATGATAGTGTGGTTGATATGGAGATCCCGAAATACCTTTTAATATTGGAATCAATTGATCATATTGTTGATATTGTTGCATGTACATACCTTAATTTGGTTGATAATATGATAAATTACATGTTTTTTGAAGATAGGGCAATACTTTCATTGACACTTGAGGTTATGAAGAATGCAACGCCCCCTTTGTCGGGAGGAGGACGTCACACCAAACATGTGAAACTAAAAAAACATACACTAAGACCCGGTTTATATACATATAGGCGGTAATCTGTTCATTTATAAATCATATAGCAACTTGGCAATTTCTCTTATATATATATATTTTCTTTAGCAAGTGAAAAACAAAAACTTAATGAAAATTAACGTGAATATCAAACCATACTTTTATATAGAGGATACATAACATAAGTATCTAGATACACCAACAGTTTTAGCTAAAGAAAATAGAAGCTTTACATGCCCAAAAAGATATATTCGGACAGCCACCAAGACTATAAAAAATATCATGCCCCCAACAACTACTGAGAATGAGCCTCAGAGGGGTCCTCCTCAAGTTCCTCCTTAGGATCCTCCTCAGAGGAGGAAATCCTTACAAAAGCAACAGATTCACGAGTAGGAGCTTGTGCAGAGGATATGAACGAATCCTCGTGTGGAGTATACTCGCGATCACCCCACACCTCACGTATCGGCATGTAGAACTCCGGCGATACAGCAACATCAAAAGAGAAAATAGGTGGATCATAATGACCCAAGCTAAAGATACAGTCACATCTTTCACGTAGACGAAGCGCTCGGTGATCAAGTCGACGTGCCAACAGTCAATGCCTTCGTGGAACCTCAGTCTGGCATACCCCAGAAAACCTCATTGGGATGCCATGACAAGCAGAAAACTAAACTGACCAAAAACTATGAAACTCGGGCTCTTCCTACCTCGATCTTTAAAGAAGCATAGACATAAATAGAATAACAAAGTAAAGAGGTGAGATATCCAACATCATTACCAATTATGGCAGTAAGAAACAGAAATGGCGGATGACGCCATACAGTACAACAAAACAATAATCAGTATCAAGATTCCAAAATAAGAAGTTTAACAATCCAGACAATCATAATATCAGTAAAATAAACAGTTACATATCATATATTCATGCATGTATGCCATATAACATGTTGACCAACCATGAACATGTACAAGGTACCAAAATCCTACTCCATGAAGTTAAACACAATTTCGGAGAGAATGATTAAGGAGACATGTCTGTATCTCGTCAGCCTCAATCAAGTGCTTTAACATTAACAATTTGCGCAACTTGGCTTATACAAGACATTCTTCACAAGATCGCAATATAAGACAGTGTCTCAGTCCGGATCGTCGGTGCATTTGCATCGGTTTGTCCCACAGTACAGAGGAGCTACCAACTGCCCATTGTGATATACCCGCACCCCGACGCCCCCAAGGTCAACAAGTGACCTACACTAGTCTACTTGCACCCGCACTAAAGTATGATTCATCTCCTAGGCATAAAGCCTAAAAAAAACATAGTCCACCAGACTTTCAAAATACATGATGACTCAATGCATATATATATATATATATATATATATATATATATATATATATATATATATATATATATATATATATATATTCAATAATAGCATAACATTTCCATAACCATACGCCGTAAATGGCCTAATCAATATCAATAAGCTTTGGTCTCCTTCATGGACCCACAACAATTCATTATTCAAATTTTTACTTTCGAAAACATACTTTCAAGGTTTAATACAAAATTATGCTTCAATTTCAACACTTTTCCTACTAAGCCTCTCTAGGGAAATCCTTTAGTATTTTTCATGTAATCTTTGCTACTCTAATTAAATAAGTCCTTCTCTTAGTTCTAAACAAAACTCACTTTAAGTAATTATTTCAAGTTTTCTCAAAACTTCACTTACACTCATGTTCTTTCCATTTTATGAATCCCTAATCAACATCTAATCCTCCAATTAATTAAGTTTCCATCCTACACAAAATTTTACCATTTTAAACTCTATGGCTGTGAGCCCTAAAGGCTAGGAACCTAAAATTCTCTTCATTTCAATCATCATTAAATACTAAATTAGCTAGTCCCCAAAATTTATTACAAAGTTTTAAATTTTGGACACCCCATTTATAGGGCATGGCCGGGAGCCTCAAACACAAGGGCAAGGAGCCCTCATTTTTTCCATACATGATTCCAATCAATCTAACACCATAAAAAATGTACACTAGCAAACAAACAAAATCATACAAGGTAAAACCAACACAAAAATCATCAAGCATCACTAAAATCATACAACAAAGTGGGTAACCCACACATGAATTCCTCACTATCAACCCAAAAAGAAGTTCCTCACCACCATGAAAGGTTGAAGATGATGATCTCCATCTTACCTAAGAAGATAACAAGAAAAAGAACTCCCTTTATGCCTCTTGAAATTCGTCCAACTCCTCCACCAAAATCCTAGGATGATCAAATTCACATAATCAACAACCAAAGCTTGAAAGGAGGAGTCCTTGATCACCAAGGTGACCAAGAATCACGAAAATGAAAGAAAGGAAATAGAAAGTCAAGAACTTTACCTCACAGCTTCAAGTTTAGGGTTTTATGGAAGAGGATGAAGATGGAAGAATTAAGTGATGGTCACAAAAGGAAAAGGCTTTTAAGTGATGAGTAGATGCAAGAAATAAGGTTAGCAAGTAAGCATGGATGACCATCAATAGTGGTGTTTGGCCATGAGAGTGAGGAGAGAAAATGAAGATGAGAGCTTTAGGAGGTGATTCCAACAAGAAAAGGTCTTCAACCAAGATGTAGTTTCTGTGTTTGGATGCTTACCATTGAAGACTTGTTTTGATGATAACAAACGAGAAGATTAAATGAAGATGAGTAATAGACCAAGTCCAAGTTTATGTTTGATTAGTTTTAGGACTTAGGATATATTGTACGGAGCTCACATTTAATATCTCTTTGTCTTTTGAAAGAAAAGTTAAAACTTGTTTTTGAACTCAAAGATCTTTGAAAATCCATTTCAAAACAGTTTTTAACTTGAATTATTCGAATAAAACATTGCCTATTCGAATAAATGTCTTCATGAGAAACTGTTTTCAAAGTGGCTATTCGAATAAACATTCGTTTATTCGAATAACTAAGCTTTCGAAACTTCGTTTTAAATGAATTATTCGGATAACTCATCTCATCATTCGAATAAAAGTTTCTATCCGAACTTCGTTTTAAATACGTTATTCGAATAACCAAGTTGCTATTCGAATAACCCTTTCAAATGAGCTTTTTCACGTTGAGCTTATTCGAATAAACTAACATATTCGAATAAACACGAACCTTCGCCACGAAAAATGGAAACAGATAGAATTTAAATTTGTTTTCAATCGCGTTTAATGTCTTTTATTACACCCAACGGCCGCTTAACCTAATTCTCTTTATAAATAGCAAGCCTGGGTCACGTTTTTCATTACCCATTATTCTCAAATGTTTTCGATTACTCTGTCTTTGTGAAAACTTTTCCCTACGCTCTTCTTGCTTAAAAACTTTGAAATATTACTTGTGAGAGCTCCATTAGCACTTCAACTTGTATTACACACTCTGTTTGAGAGTTTCTCTTCATCTCTATTTTCTCGATTATTTGTATCGAGGGGTGAGGTATCCTCAAAGGTTTGTATAAGGGTGAGGTATCCTCACTGGCCGAGACTTTAGCACAAGGGTATAGTGTCCTGTGTGTGAAAAGTGCTCTATTTTGTAACGGTAGCAAGCACCTATTGAAGCTTGTATACTTAGTGAAAAATCTCGACTTTCGAGGATCGGACGTAGACCACAAGTGGGTTAGTGGTCGAACCAGGATAAATATTGTGCCTCGCTTCTCTTTTCCTTAATCTCTTTAATTTAAGCAATTTAATTTATCGCACATTTATTTTACGCTTTCTTTCTTGTTTATTCTCTTTTTCTTATTCCTTCATTGCTTTTATTTATCAAGTTTATATTTGTATTTTATTTTAAAAAGAGTTTTGTGAAAAAGTTTTTATACTCAATTCACCCCCTCTTGAGTACTAGAAGCCACTTGGTAACAAGTGGTATCGAGTTAGACTTCTTGTATAAAGAGCTTAGCACTTAAGAGTATATGGCTTCTTCAAATGGTTTTTCGTAAGGATCCTCCATAAACCGACCACCCTTTTTCAATGGGGATGGTTACGCATATTGGAAGGAAAGAATGAAAATCTTCATCGAAGCTATTGATCTAGATGTTTGGGATGTTTGTTGAAAACGGCGCTTTTATACCCACACATGAGATCGATGGTGTAAGGACCAAAGCACTTCAAATAAATGGTCTCGATGAAGACAAACGAAAAGTTCAATTTAATTTAAAAGCCAAAAATATTATTACTAATGCTTTGGGTTATGATGAGTTTTTAGAATTTCAAATTGTAAACCGCTAAAGAAATGTGGGATACTTTACAAGTTACCCATGAGGGTACTAGTGAAGTTAAGAGGTCGAGAATAAATTCTCTAACTCGCGAATATAAACTTTTAGAATGAACCAAGGAGAAAGCATTCAGAAATGCAAAGAGGTTCACCCACATAGTTAATCATCTTGCATCTTTAGGTAAAAGTTTCTCTAATGAAGATTTGATTAACAAAGTGTTGAGATGTCTTAGCAGATTTGGCAACCCAAGGTAACGCCATATCGTAATCAAGGGATTTGTCTACAATGACTTTGGCTACTCTCTTTGGAAAACTTCATGAGCACGAACTTGAACCGAGCATACTTGAATCAAAGTGAAGAGAATGATAAAAAGAAAAGGGGATAGCTCTTAAAGCCACTTCATCAACATTCGACAACGATGATGAAGAAAATGAAGAAGGCTCGAGAACATTGAGGTAAGTGAAGAAAATTTTAGTTTATTAGTTAAAAAATTTGGTAAATTTCTCGGAAAAAGGGAACACAAAGGAGACCTCCCTTCCTCCGAAAAAGACACACTTTAAAGGCGAAGGAGCTTCATCTACTCCAACTTGCTATGAATGTGGGAAACCCGGACACATGAAAATGGAGTGCCCAGCTTATCAAAAGAAGAAGGAGAAATTCGAAAAGAAGCCCTTCAAGGATAGAAAAGGAAGAAAAGCCTACATAGCGTGGGATGAAAACAACATAGACTCAACTGACACTCAGATAGCGAAGAAGCTCACAGTGTCTAATGGCAAAAGGAGATGAAGAAGAAAGTGAAAACGAGGTAAGTTCTAATACTACTTCTTTATTACCCTCGTATGATGAGTTACAAGATGCTTTTGAAGAACTACATGTAGAATCTCTAAAACTCACAAAAATTATTTCTTCTTCTAAGAAAACAATTTCTTCTTTAGAAAATAAAATTCTTGTTTTAAATAAAGAAATAGAAGAATTAAAAATTGAAAACGAAACTTTAGGAATCATTGATGCTTGCACAAATCATTCCTCACATGCTTCTACTTCTTCATCTTGTTCTTCATGTCATATACTTGAAAAAGAAATAGAGGATTTAAAAAACACTCTTTCTAAATTCACTTTTGGAAGGGATAACCTAAATATTTTATTAGGAAGACAAAGAGTGGTTTTTCAAAAGGTCGGGATAGGTTATAACCCGAAAAATCAACAAAAACTCTATAAAAATTTCTTTGTGCATTCTAGTGTTTCAAGTAGTCCTTTTATTAAATGTTTTTATTGTGGAAGAAGAGGACATAGTGCTTCAACATGTAATGCAAGGAAAAACATAAATACTAAAGTTGGAACAAAAATGGTTTGGGTTCCCAAGGGTACCATACCCAAAACTGACACACAAGGACCCAAGAAAATTTGGGTACCAAAAGTTAAAACCTAAACTTGTGTTGTAGGTGTGCTTGAAAGCCAGGAGTTCAAATTGGTATCTCGACAGCGGCTGCTCCAAGCACATGATTGGGGACGACTCAAAGTTCACAATGCTTATTCCCAAGAATCATGGACATGTCACTTATGGCGATAACAACAAGGGTAAAATTCTTGGAATCGGCAAAGTCGGTAAGAACCCTAACTCCTCTATTGAAAATGTGCTACTTGTTGAAGGTTTGAAACATAACTTGCTTAGTATCACCAATTATGTGATAAAGGAAATAGGGTAATATTTGATTCAAATCATTGCATAATTGAAGATAAAAATGATAAGCATGTTAAATTCATTGGTCGAGAGAGTTAATAACATCTATATGATTAGCCTGGATGATATATCTTCAAATGATGCTAAATGCCTTTTAAGCAAAAATGATGATTCATGGTTATGGCACAGGAGAATTGCACACATTCACATGGATCACTTAAAAAATTTGGTCTCTAAAGAGCTAGTAATTGGACTACCCAAGCTTAATTTTATAAAAGATAAATTATGTGATGCATGTCAAAAGGGTAAACAAATAAAGGTCTCTTTTAAAGCGAAAAATATAGTTTCTACCACTAGACCTTTACAACTTTTGCACATGGATCTGTTTGGACCTTCTAGAACTATGAGCTTTGGTGGGAATTACTATGCTTTAGTGATTGTGGATGATTTTTCTAGGTTTACATGGACTTTATTTCTTGCAAATAAAAATGATGCATTTCTAGCTTTTAAAAGACTTGCCAAAATTATTCAAAATGAAAAAGGTTTTCAAATTTCTTCTATAAGAAGCGATCATGGTGGCGAATTTGAAAACAATGTTTTTGAAAATTACTGTGATGAACATGGCATTAATCATAATTTCTCTGCCCCTAGAACTCCGCAACAAAACGGAGTTGTAGAAAGGAAAACCGTTCTTTAGAAGAAATGGCGAGAACTATGCTTAATGAGGCTGCTCTTCCTAAACACTTTTGGGCGGATCTTTGTAAATACAACTTGTTATGTAATGAACCGGGCCCTTATAAGGCCTATTTTAAAGAAAACCCCATATGAATTGTATAAGGGAAGAAAGCCTAATGTCTCACACTTTCATGTTTTTGGTTGCAAATGTTTTGTTTTAAACAATGGAAAATATAATTTAGGCAAGTTTGATGCTAAGTCTGATGAAGGTATTTTTCTTAGCTATTCAAATCATAGTAAAGCTTTTCGTATATATAATAAAAGAACTATGACCATTGAAGAATCTATTCATGTTGCTTTTGATGAAACTCGACCCAAGTGGATCGAGAAAGGATCTTGCTATTGATGATGTTGCGAAGTCTTAGCGGAAACTCACTTGGATAGCAAAGAAAAAGAAATCAAGGAGCAAGAGGATAAACAAAGACACGAAGATTCGCAAGCTTTGGAACTTCCCAAAGAATGGCGGACTTCAAAATATCACTCTCTTGATCGATCATCGGTGATGTATCTAAAGGTGTTAGTACTCGTAACTCCCTTAGAAATACTTGTAATCACTTAGCTTTTGTCTCTCAAACCGAACCTAAGGATTTAAATGAAGCTTTTGATGATGAACATTGGATCTTGGCTATGCATAGGAATTAAATCAGTTTGAAAGAAATCAAGTTTGGGAATTAGTTGCTAGACCTAATAATCACCCCCATAATTGGAACTAAATGGGTTTTTAGAAACAAACTTGATGAAAATGGGTTAATAACTAGGAACAAAGCTAGATTGGTTGCTAAAGGATATAATCAAGCGAAGGGATAGATTATGAAGAAACCTATGCACCCGTAGCTAGATTAGAAGCTATTAGGATGTTACTTGCTTATGCTTGCATCATGGATTTCAAATTATATCAAATGGATGTCAAGAGTGCTTTTTTAAATGGTTTTATTCAAGAGGAGGTATACGTTGAACAACCTCCAGGTTTTGAAAATCATAAACTGCCTAACCATGTTTTCAAACTTAAAAAGGCTTTATATGGTTTAAAGCAAGCTCCTAGAGCTTGGTATGAAAGGTTAAGTAAGTTTCTTTTGGAAAATGGTTTTTAAGAGGAAAAGTCGATACTACCCTTTTTATTAAAAATAAAAAGCATGACATTCTTCTTGTGCAAGTTTATGTGGATGATATTATATTTGGTGCTACTAATGAATCCCTTTGCAAGGATTTTGCTAAGTCAATGCATAATGAATTTGAAATGTCAATGATGGGAGAATTGAACTTCTTCCTGGACTTCAAATCAAACAAACGGACGAAGGGACTTTCATAAGTCAAGCCAAATACTGCAAGGAGTTGATCAAAAGATTCGATATGGAAAACGCTAAACACATGGCTACTCCGATAGGCACGTCTTGCTACTTGGATAAAGATGAAGGAGGTAAATCAGTAGAAATAACGAAATATAGAGGTATGATTGGATCTCTCCTTTATCTTACTGCTAGTAGGCCCGATATTATGTTAAGTGTATGCATGTGTGCGAGATATCATGCAAACCCTAAGGAATCTCACTTAAGTCTTCATTAAGCGTATAATGAAATACCTAGTAGGCACTTCACAAATGGGCTTGTGGTACCCTAAGGGTGCCTCTTGTAGCCTAATAGGTTATTCTCGACTCGATTTTGCTTTGGGTGCAAATTGGACGAAAAAAGTACTAGTGGGACATGCCACTTGCTTGGTAACTCTTTAGTTTCTTGGCATAGTAAGAAACAAAATAGTGTGGCTTTGTCTCATCAGAGGTCAATATGTTGCAAATGGAGTTGTTGTGCTCAAATCCTATGGATGAAGCAACAACTTTTAGACTACTTCGATCTTTCACTTGATCGCATCCCAATAAAATGTGATAACACTAGTGCAATAAATATCTCTAAGAATCCCATACCGCATTCAAGAACAAAGCATATAGAGATAAGACATCACTTTATCGAGATCACGTACAAAAAGGGGATTGCATTCTTGAGTTTGTTGAAACATCTAAGCAACTTGCGAGATATCTTCACTAAACCCTTAGCAAAAGAAGCATTCTTTTATATTCGAGGAGAATTGGGCATAATTGATCAATCTAATGTTTAAATTGTATGATTGATTGCTGATTGTTTTCACATGATTATATGCTTTAAATGTTATAAACGTATGCATCTGTGTTAGTTTTATTCGAATAAGCATGCCTTCACTCGATTAAAATTCTTTGCTGCTCGTTATTATATGTGTTTAACATCACTTTATTCGAATAAAACTTAGTTTATTCGAATAAACCGACTTTTGCTTTACACTGTGCTTCGTCTCTCGTTTATTCGAATAGCTCTTCTCTTTATTCGAATAACCAGAACTTGTGTTTACCAAGGTCCTCCTTCGCCCTCGCTTATTCGAATAAGCCCTTCTTATTCGAATAACCATCCCCTCTTTATCGCTCTCGTCTTGATCTCTCGCTTATTCGAATAGACCCCGGGTTATTCGAATAACTCAACCTCATTTTATCGATTTTGGTGATGAATGTCTCTGCCATTCGAATAACTCCATAGTTATTCGAATAAAACCTTTCCACCACCAACACGTTTGGCTTTCTAAGTTATTTTATTCGAATGGATCCTCTTCTTCTTCGAATAAACCTTAGTCAAGCTTTTTCAACCCTCCGCCATGCGCGCACATCTGTTGAAATGTCAAATAAGGTTTATTCGAATAAACCTCGCTTTATTCGAATAAACACGGGGTTCTTTAAATAACCCCCTACGCGCCCAAGTCTTTCACCCTCCATCTTCTCTATTCTTTTCTCGACTTCTCACTTCTTCCTCTCAAACCGTCTCACCATCTCAAGCGTCTTTTCACCTCTTCTCCACCTTCCTCCATGGCTTCATCCTCCAAAGAAACGTCCTCGCACGAAAAATGCTCCAGTGCACCAACCCGCTTGATCTTCGAAGGCTCTCCTCAAATGATGAGTACCGTGCACGCTTCATCTCTCATTTCTCAGAACGCAACTTGGTTCAACCCAAGTATCCGGATCTTTCCTTCTTCCAAAGAAGACCGCGGCCGACTTCCCGACTCTACCGCAAAACCAAGGAGTTCTTCACTTTGCTCTCACCGGCCAACATCTATCCAGGCTCGGTGAAGATGTTCTTCCCGCAATCCGGCGTTTGACGGCCGAATCTTCTTTCGAGGTCCGTGATCGCAGGTTGTGATCACACCGCAGGACTGGCTGACGCTTTCGGGCTGCAGTTCTCCTGCCCTTGTTGAACATGATGACACGCCTTTCCTTGAAGACTTCAACAAACTTCAAGCAGTTGAAGACCTGCTGAAGCCTGGCCTGGCCCTTCCTGATAAAGGTCTCAAGGGTGGAATGCTGAAAAGCCAAGATAGGCTTCTGTATTACGCCTATGCTCACATTCTGGCCCCTCGCGGTGGAAACTACGCCTATCTCAGCGAGGAAGACGTCTTTATGCTGTGGTTTCTGAAGAATGGCCATCAGGTCAACTGGCCTGTGTTCATCATGAGGCACATGATGAGGGCCAAGGGCAAGGACAAATCAGACCTACCTTACGGCTTCCTCGTCACTACCCTCGGGTAAGTACCCTCAGGTCCTAGAGACCGAGCGAGCTATCGCCCGACGCACCACAACGTGTTTGGAGCTCACACCTTAAGAAAGATGAAGATGATCCAAACCGATGAAGGCCGGGTGTACCCGAAGAGGTTGCGAGGACGAGCTTGACCCCGCCGCTTGCCCCCGCTTGCTCCCGCCGATGTACCTACTGCCGCTCCAGCTCCGGTCACTCTAGAACGTATCATGGCCACCTTACAGATATACCGAGCTTACATGGAACATACCTTCTCTATTCATTTTTGATAGAATAGAAGGTGTTGAACGTGAGGTTGCTTTGCCCTCTCCGATCCGCTTCACCGCCTCGCACCAGCCGTCTTCACCACCACCTCTGGATGCTTACTTTTAGGAACTATAATTCTTAGGCTTTTTATGTTTTTGACTTTGTGTAATTTGTTTTCGGCTTGTAACTGTCTCTCCGTTATTAATGCATAAATAAAGTTTCCTTGTTCTAAATGACATGAGTATGTTTATGAGACTTATTATGTTTTTACCCTCCTTTTTGCTGCTCATGACAAAAGGGGAGAAATATTTATTTGATCATTTGACTTTAATTGAGAAAAGACAGTAAAATTGAAATAAGATTGGATTCAAATTGAAAGGGGAGTCAAGCACATATCCGATATACATTACCTCTTATAATTAAAGAGGGGAGTAAGCTTTTATACCTTTTGTGAATTTCAATTATATGCACTAACGCTTTTCTCTTTGATAGTCTCTTTAATAGTTTGTCATCATCAAAAAGGGGAGAATGTGTTTGGATGCTTACCATTGAAGACTTGTTTTGATGATAACAAACGAGAAGATTAAATGAAGATGAGTAATAGACCAAGTCCAAGTTTATGTTTGATTAGTTTTAGGACTTAGGATCTATTGTACGAGCTCACATTTAATATCTCTTTGTCTTTTGAAAGAAAAGTTAAAACTTGTTTTTGAACTCAAGATCTTTGAAAATCCATTTCAAAACAGTTTTTAACTTGAATTATTCGAATAAAACATTGCCTATTCGAATAAATGTCTTCATGAGAAACTGTTTTCAAAGTGGCTATTCGAATAAACATTCATTTATTCGAATAACTAAGCTTTTCAGAAACTTCGTTTTAAATGAATTATTCGGATAACTCATCTGTCATTCGAATAAAAGTTTCTATCTGAACTTCGTTTTAAATACGTTATTCGAATAACCAAGTTGCTATTCGAATAACCCTTTCAAATGAGCTTTTTCACGTTGAGCTTTATTCGAATAAGTCATTGCCTATTCGAATAAACACGAACCTTCGCCACGAAAATGGAAACAGATTGAATTTAAATTTGTTTTCAATCAGCGTTTAATGTCTTTTATTACACCCAACGGCTGCTTAACCTAATTCTCTTTATAAATAGCAAGCCTGGGTCACGTTTTCCATTACCCATTATTCTGAATGTTTTTCTGATTACTCTGTCTTTGTGAAAACTTTTCCCTACGCTCTTCTTGCTTAAAAACTTTGAGATATTACTGTGAGAGCTCCATTAGCACTTCAACTTGTATTATACACTCTGTTTGAGAGTTTCTTTTCATCTCTATTTTCTGATTATTTGTATCGAGGGTGAGGTATCCCTCAAAGGTTTGTATAAGGGTGAGGTATCCTGCAGTGAGACTTTAGCACAAGGGTATAGTGTCCTCGTGTGTGAAAAGTGCTCTATTTTGTAACGGTAGCAAGCACCTATTGAAGCTTGTATACTTAGTGAAAAATCTCGACTTTCGAGGACTCGGACGTAGACCACAAGTGGGTTAGTGGTCGAACCAGGGATAAATATCGTGCTCGCTTCTCTTTTCCTTAATCTCTTTAATTTAAGCAATTTAATTTACCGCACATTTATTTTACGCTGCTCTTTACTGTTTATTCTCTTTTTCTTATTCCTTCTGTGCTTTTATTTATCAAGTTTATATTTGTATTTTATTTTAAAAAGAGTTTTACGAAAAAGTTTTTATACTCAATTCACCCCCCTCTTGAGTACTGGAAGCCACTTGGTAACAGTTTCAAGCAATGTGATTGCTTGAAATTAAACAAGCATGGAAGGTGAAGGAAAGGGGTGTGGCCGTGAGGTTGGAGAGGAGAGGAAGAAGAGAAAATGTGATAGAAAAGTGAGAGAAAAGGAGAAGTTGAGAGAGAAAGGAAAAGTAGAAAGGGAAAGTGATAGAAAGTTTTGAAAATAGAAAAAGTGAAAAAATGACAATTTGTATCATCTTTCCCCCCTCATTGCTGTGGAGTCTCCAAGGGAGGAGGGAGAAAAGTTGGCTTCCTTGAGAAGCTTAATACAAAGCTTCCTTGAGAAGCTTTGTCCACTTTTTGGAAAAAGTTAAGGATGATGCCACTTTGATGATGTCATCTTGGTGATATCATTAAAGTGCTCTCTAAAAAAGATGACTAACACTCTACTGAAGCTATTACTCAATGGACAAAAGTTACAGTTAACAAAACCAGTATTTTATTGTCCAACGAATAATAAAACGTATCGCGATTTTATTTATTAGATCAAATCTCAAAAAATGAAAACTTCGTAAACTGTGTCCGGTCTCGGGTTTAGTAAGATCCCCCGTCACCGTTTCCACAGTCCAAAGTTTTTCGGCCTCGAAAAAAATATTTCATTTTTCAAATTTCACTCAATGTGCACGTATATTAAGAAATATATTAAAATAATCAAATAATTCAAATAATTCAAATAATTTCAAAAAAATTCATAAAAATAAAAAAATATTATAAAATAAATATATATTATGAAACAAGCAATTTTCAAAGTATTACAGAGAAGGTAAATGAATTTGTTCTTTCATTGATCCCTAGGCAGGATAGAGAATATTTTAGCTCTAATTCTATTTGCAAAAGTGATGAAGAAATAGGTATTGACGTTGAATGGTTGACAACTGAGTTCTTCAATGAAATAAAGTGTTCAAGTCTTCTTAATCACAAGTTGATTTTGAAAAAAAGTGTGCGTGCAATGTTGTTAAGGAACATTGACTAATCTGTAGGTCTTTGTAATGGAATTAGACTTATTGTTGATGAGTTAGGTTCAAATGTTATACGTGCAAGGATTGTGACAGGTAATCATGTTGGAGATAGTGTTTACATTCTTTAAATGAATTTAATACCTCTGATCCTATATTACCTTTGAAATTTTAACAAAGACAATTTTCTCTATCTCTTTGTTTTGCTATGACAATCAACAATTGTCAAGGACAAACCTTATCTCATGTGAGTTTGCATTTGCCTCAATCAATTTTTTCGCATGACTAATTATATGTTATTATATCTCAGGTTAAATATATAAGCGGATTGAAAATATTAATTTGCGATGATATTGGGGAGTTTTGTTCAAGCACCACGAAAGTAGTATTTAAAAAAAAATCATAAAATTTAAGTTCTGTGCTTGCAATGTTTTTTTGCTATTTTTCAATATGTATATTATTTGACTAATTATTCAGCAATATATGGTATGGTTCACCTATTAGTCAGTGCCCTTTTTTTTTTGTTAAAATAATTCTCTACTGTGTTAGCCGAATCTTGGATGACCATTGTGAACACCCAATTTTGACCGGGCTAAAAAAAAATAAACAATAATTAAAACAAAAAAAACCACATTTATTTTTTATTTTCTAACCACTCCATTCACATTCACATTCTCACACCCCACTTCACGTAGCACTAACACAACACTCTTTTCTTCTCATTTTTTTTATTTTATTCCAACCACCCTCACTTGCCATGCAAAGACCACACTCATGTTCCCACTAACACACACTCACTCCATTTTTTTTCTTTTCTTTTTCTACTTTGCTCTCAACTCACTCACGTAACACACACCCGCTCCTCACTAATTGCACCTACTCCCTCACTAATTCACCCACTCCATTATACAGACACACTCATTCCATTATCACGCTCCCATGTTGTCCATACCATAAAAGGGATAGCAGATGATAGCTTGAGGAGAGGACTCATTTATCTGGGGAAAGAGCCAACCTGAGGATTTGGATTCACGTCTGCAGACACTCATCCTCACTATCAAAAACCACCTCTTCATCCTTAAACAAAAAGGACCATCTTCATCTCCATCAACATCCAAACAACCCTCCAAAACTCGTGGACTGCCTTTGTTCACCACCATAACCAAAACCTTTGCACCCACCATCTACCATCTTGATCATCCTCTAACCATCCCTCACTCCATTTCAACCAAAACACCACCATAACCGTAACTCGACCGTCGAACCATACCATTGTGACCTCCATAGCCACACGTCCACCTCCACCATACAACACCCATCATCACCCCGCTTCCCAAACTCCCTCCCGTAACCATCCAAACCAGGACCACCTACCTCTCAAATCTCCAAACCACATTTCAAACACCATCACATACATCAACCGTCGAAATCCAAAGAGCCACATCCTTCCCCTTTCCGACCGTCGAACTCAAGCACAAACTCCATCACATCCGACCGTCGGACCCCAAAAGCAAGACCACTTACATTCTCCATTCGACCGTCGAATCGTGAGTTCCACTCCTCTCACCGACGAGCCATCCAAACCTCCATCACCATCAACCAAACTCCATCCCCTCACTCGACCATCGAATCCATCCCTTCACTCGACCGTCGAACCACACCCGCCTACTACCCCTCACCGACAACCCATCCAAACTCCATCACCATCCACCAACCTCCAACTCGATCGTCGAACCCTAAATCTTTCCCCTCACTGACCGACCCAAGATCCTTTCCAACCGACCGTCGAACTCCAAATCCTTCCCAACCGACCGTCGGATCAGATACCAAATCCTTCAACCAACCGACTGTCGGATCAGATACCAAATTCTTCAACCAACCGACTGTCGGGCTGCCAATACCAAATCCCTCTCCTACGAGTCACCTCTTGCATTACCAGAGTGTTTATTGAGCAGCCTTGTGCTCGACCGTTGGATATCAGAAAGTAGCTCCCGACCGTCGGACTTCAAAAAGCAATTCTACTGTCGAACCGAAGAAGCCAGCCACCCTCCCTTGCTAATTTGATCGTAAACGAGGTCCTTATTATCTCCCGCTAATTATCTATTTCTTGGTTTTCTTTTTACGTTTCCTTGTTCTTTTTTTTTATTTCATTTATTATCAGTTTGTTGGGCTAGATTTTGGGAGTTAAAAATGATAAATAAAGAAATAATTAAAAGTTTTTAAAAAGGAATAAAAATGGGTTACTTCTGAATGACACAATATTAATAACTCTTATATTTTGTAAATATCCGAGTTAATGACAAATATGATTTACATTATTATTATTATTATTATTATTATTATTATTATTATTATTATTATTATTATTATTATTATTATTATTATTATTATTATTATTATTATTATTATTATCATGTTTTTTTTTTTTAAGTTAAATCGCTAATCGATAATCTTAAATAAAAATTTCAGTAACAAACTTAATGAATAATGGGTGACGTCTCTAGCGTGTACGACGCTTAACTTCACCTATTCAATCCTTAATTTGATTAATCGAGTCGCGACGACTTGTTAAATCAATTTTTTTAAATAATTAAAAATAAAATCAATCATTAATTGATAATTTTAACTTGATAATCAATGGGTGACGTCTCTAGCGTGACGCGAGCTTCACCTATTTAATCCTTAATTTGATAACCGAGTCGCGACGGCTTGTTAATTCAAATTTTTGAAATTATTTTAATTAAAATCAACCAACCCACAAATATTTTTCAGAGAACTACGTAACTTTGAGTTCCCCATTGCACCAGGGGATACGTAGGAGCGAATTTCATTTCTGTCAAGCCAAAATTAAATTTTCATAATTTTGTGGTTTCGCTTTGTAAATAGTTACAATATTTTTGTAAAAAGGGGTAAAATAAATATTCCAAGGATTGTTAATGATTTGCACAATTAACTCAAGGTCTTGTCTTGGACGCATAGATGCGTTAAGTGCATGGGATTAAGTTTCCACCCTTCCCAAGCATAACCGACTTCGAATCCAATCTGGTTCCAAAGACCATTTCCAAATAAGAGGTTTTTCCAATTTTTCCTAAGTTAAAAATAAAATTGGTGGCGACTCCATTTTCTCAATTTCATATTCTAAAATCCTATCGAGTTGCTATTTTTCGCCGCGGTCACCGGTCGCGACAACCATATGCAATTTTTCCCACTTAACATTTTATGAATATTTATTATACATTTAAATCGTAATTCTAAACTTCCTCTCACGTAAAAAAATATATAAATAAGTGATTTGTTTTAATTGATCCGTTAGCATAGAAACTAAGCAAAAAAGCTGTATCATTTTGAAACATGATCTTATTTGTATAACAATACAACTTTATCATTAGAAAATACGATTTTGTTTTTGGAGTATTTCTTCACTCGATAAATGAAAAATTAATTTCACGAGATACGGTCAAATACTTAAACAAAAATTCTGTCAACAGTATTATTTTTATATATATGCATTTAAGAATTAAATTCAAAATCATATATGTAAAGAACCTGAGTCTTTTTCACTTACACTAATACACGTTAATAGACAATAAGATTTTCTACCCGTGCAACCTAATAACATTGTAACTGTACATTTCATTGCTTTAATTTTACGTTTTGAGTTTCAAAACACTCGAGTTTTACAACACCTTTCTCAATCCTTTGCAATATGCCAAAGCCTTTACAGTTTAACTAATTGAATCAATTAAACTTTGACCTTGAGTTCTTGCCAATTTGATCTTTTATTCCATTTTTAAACTTGGTTTGGATGCTTGAAGGGAAAGGTTCAATCCCTCCCATATTTCCTTCCCCATTTCCCTCTTCCCTCTCCCTTCTTCCCTCTCTCTTGCAGCACTCCCGGGCCTCGGTGCCTTAGAGGTAGGGCCTATCTCTAGGCATAATGGGTAGGGGCATTCAAGCTTCGTGTTTAACATGATTCGATTTTGAATATATATTTTGATTGGATTAATTTTGTTTAAACTTAGTCTCGACTTGTTTATGACTTATTAATGACTAGATTAGCCGATTAAAGTTGAGTTAACTTGAAAATTAAATAAAATGTATAAAATTAGATATTATGTATAATTAAATTATAAAATTTAAAAAATAAGAAACTCAAAATAAAGGTTGTTTGACAATATATATTTACAAATAAATTATATTAATATAAAAAAATTATGTCATACATAAGATATTAATTTTAGTCAAAAAAATTTATAATTTATCATTAATATTATCAAATAAGTTTAATTTTGATGTACTCTTAATATAATTGTTTTCACTATTATTTAATTTTGTTTTGATATCTCATTTAATAAGTTCGAATATATTAACAATTATAGAAGATATCAAACTTATTACATGATATAAAAATATATCATTAAATGTAAATATAAAACATTTTACATTTATAATATATCAAAACTAAATTTAAAAAAAATTATCTTAAAATATTATATAAGATCTAGACAAGTTAAATCAACTTAAAGTGTAACTTAAACTAGACCAAATAATACATCATGCCAAATTTTTAGATCTTAACCCGCTCAATTAGCTTTAGGTCATACCATATTATAGTAAGATTCTTCTACATTTTTTAAGTATTACTCTGATATAATAAAATAGTAATAAATGACCATTTATAACCATATAGACAATTATAAATAAATATGTCTAGTGTAATATTCTAAGAATATTTTAGATTTTTTCCAGGTTGTGGGTTAGGGTAGGTTTAGTTTTTTTTTTTTTTTTGGTAGTAAAGGAAGCTTCGAGAAAGTAGCATGAGGGAGGCTCAAATGGACATTAGAAAATAGAGACAGACAAACAGTAGAAGAAGTCAAACCAGTGGGCGCTTTGTTGAATTGTCTGAAACGACAAAACTAAGGAAAACAGAATACACACAAATCACATTCGATTAAACCCTTTTTCTCTGTTACCACTCTTCTCTTGTTGTGATTCAATCTCTTCATCATGGATTCTCGCCATTTTCTTCTATTTTCCCTCTGTTTCCTCTGTTTTCTCGCTGATCTCTCTGTTTCTTCAATTCGATTGCCAGAAGATAAGACCACGTAATACCACACACCCTTTTCTCTGTTTCTCTGTGAGTATTTGTAAATGCCTAAAAAAACTCCTTTTTTATTTTTTTGGAATTTTGTTGGATAATTTTTTCAGGCATGGATCGGTGCTTAGATTAAACAGAGTTGGCTCTTCAGTGAAGTTTGATCCCACACGGGTCACTCAACTCTCGTGGCATCCCAGGTACAACCCTTTTCCTGGTTCTTTTCCTGTGTTAGATAAATGAGCTGCTTTAATTTTTTTTTTTAATTCAAGAATTATTTTGAATTATGGTATGCAGGGCTTTTCTATACAAGGGATTTTTATCTGAGAAAGAATGTGATCATCTGATGAATCTGGTTAGTTTTTTTTTTTTAATTTTAAATTAGCTTTGGGTTTGGTTTTTCTTCCATATATAGAAAACTTTAGGAGTTTTTATTTTTGGCCGGGGGGAGGGGGTGCTAAATAATAGTATATATTATGTTCCATGCCTGAATTTTTGTGGTATTAGGCCAAGGATAAGCTGGAGAAGTCAATGGTGGCAGATAATGAATCCGGTAAAAGTATAATGAGTGAAGTCAGAACGAGCTCTGGAATGTTTCTTAACAAGGCACAGGTATAATCAATTGTAATGCTTGTCTTTATAATGCTGAACCTTATTTGTTTCTCTTGTGGTTATGTTGTGGTACTAGCAAGATACTTTATCTTTTGTCTGTGTCAAAACACTCAGGTTCTTCATGTGATT
Organism: Ormosia semicastrata; assembly: GCA_029884595.1. Classification (NCBI taxonomy): domain Eukaryota; kingdom Viridiplantae; phylum Streptophyta; class Magnoliopsida; order Fabales; family Fabaceae; genus Ormosia; species Ormosia semicastrata. Next base: position 5,383,080 of record JAQQTO010000021.1, on the reverse strand, counting down.
ATAATAATACGGTTGACAATTTTTTATTTTATTTATTTTATTTTTCTACTTTGCTTTTGCTTTATTGGAACACATGATTCTTGTTATCTTCCGAGGTAGGCATGTTTACCAACGGTGCTTAATGACGAGAAACGTACTAGAAATTAGTTTGGTGTCTCAATCATTTTGTGAGTTTGATCCAGGGAGAAAAAGTAAAGATAGATGAATGATGTGTCTAAGATGAAGGAAAGTATATGCAAAATGTGGATTGAATAATAATTATCAATGAAATGAAGACGTCCCAAATCAAAGTTATAGTTAAAAAGGGGATGTTTATATAATTTTCATCAAATACATTCTGAAGCTAGCAAAGAATTCTTGAGTTCAGGATAGTTCTTTCCTTTTTACTTTTAGAGGGGAAGAAGGTTGACTGGGAGAGAAGAGACCTACTTCAGGATATTACCAGTTTGATGTTCGTAATATGCCTGGAACCAGGGGATGACTGGATGAGATATTACTGTCAAGGTTGGGAAGGGTGTATAGGATTGAGAGACCATGTAGTTTAATTTTCTTTGCAGAAACTTTTAAAATCCAGGAATGTTCTACATTAGTCTCAAGGGCCTTCCTTCAGCCAATTGAAGCTGAAGCAGCACATCATTGGATACAAGGCCTGCTTCATTCTCTCTCTCTCTCTCTCTCTCTCTCTCTCTCTCTCTCTTTATATATATATATATATATATATATAAAGAATGATGAGTAAATTCCATTTCGACGCTAGAATTTGAATAGACCACTTCTATGAATAATTTATCCAATACTGTTTGCTGTGAGGTGTTTATTGCCTTTAATGGTCCTTCTTTTAGGTCATGACTCTTTGAATAATCAATCTCAGATAAAAGTATTGGACCCAAGGGCATAAGTATAACATCACCTCTTGCTATTGAGTTGTCAATCTTAAGGGAGGGGGGAAAAAACTGAAAAGCACTTGCAAAGTTAACCATGTGTGTCATAATCTATTGCATGCACTTCCACATACATCTGACTTCTGTAAAGTTTCTTCTTTATGGAAACGAGGTGGTGAATGTTCTCCTTGTCTGTTTGGCTTGTTGCAGATGATTTTAATTCATTTCATAGTTATTGTTTCAATCAGTCAACAATACACTATTCTTTACTTTCATCTGTAGCACAATCTGTGCTTTTTGGTGACAAATTCAACAATACACCATTGGTCCTTGAAATCTCTTACCTGTAAGCTTATCTCATCACCCGTTTCCTAGACAAAGACTTACTTTTCTGGATGAACAAAATGTTGACAAGATATTGTTTAATGATGTCAAGGGTAGTCTACTGCCATTCTACCCTACCTTCACTATCCAAAATTTAATTATAAATAAATTTATGAGGGTGTCATTAAGCAATGAAAACCTGGTTATATCTGCTTAATAGTCAATGAGAACCATTGCTGCTGTGTGGCAAGAAGTGAACCTTGTGTGCAAATGTGCATGTGTATGTATAGCAGACATATATGGTGTGGGAGGAGTTGAAGCCAGACACTATCATTGCTTCCAACTACAGTGCGCAGCTATCAGAAGGTGAATGGTTTACTTAGTAAGGGCACAAGATAGAAGAGAATAAATTATTCTTTCTCATGTCTAAATAATTTCTTTGAAGTTATTGAGTACCAAGCATGGGTATGCCATTTTGGCAAGCGTACACATACCTAGTACGTATCGGGTACGGGGTACGACTTGGGTACGTCGATACGTACCAATTTTTTTTTTAAATTTTTATAAACGGGTACAATTTAGGTATGGCTTGGGTACGACTGGTTGAGTTTTGCTCACAAAACACTGCCGTTTTACATGCCTTAACCTATTTTTCCCTTCCCTCTTTCACTTTTTGTGTTTCTACTGGAGTAAGCCCTCATGATACACAATAAAATCATCTTCCCCATTCCTCCCTTGACGGTTTCTTGCAGTGGTGGCTCATGGTTGTAGTGCGAGGTGGTGATGCGCATTGGTGGGGCGGTGTAGTGGTGACGAACAGCCCCAAATCCGCATCTTCCTCCTTTGATAGCCCCAATATATGATTTTGTTTTCTTCCTAAATCGATAATTCCTCCTCAAGTTTATGTTCTTACACTCACACACAGCAATGTTTAAAAAATATATTATATTTTAGGTTAAGTGTTGCTTGTTTCTTCTCTTTCTTTGACTGCAAGTTTGCAAAATTTGTTTTTTTAATATTTTTTGGGCGCCTTTGCTTGGTTTGCAGTTGCACAGCAACAATCTTTTTTAATATCTTAGGTGATTTATATTGGAATTTTGGAATTTTGGATGATTTATTTTGGTTCGGATGTTTTATGAAATTTCAGTTTCTTATATATATATATATAATATTTTTCTAATAATTTATATTGACGTACCATATCCGGTACTAGTACCGGACCTGTATCCATGCAACGTAGGAGAGAACAAACACTGAGATTTTTTTTCTTAAAAAAAAAAGAGACTGCCAAGACAAGAGTGTAGGGTGCCAATTTTGCTGAGAGAGTAAGAGTAGCCAGTGAATTATGTTGAGATGGCTCACATTTTTAATTTAGTTTTTATATCGAGAGTGTCTATTTGATCCAATGGCCGTTAATAACTACTCTTTCCTCTCACAATAATCCACTTCTCTAACTAGATTGGGAAAAATTAGGCAAAATTTCTCTACAAGATTCTTGTGACAAAGTGACTGCTTTCATGAGCTGAAGTTTTGCTCTATAAAAGCTGTTTGACATTTGCGCTTCTAATTATTGAATTTGAATGTTTAGTTCATTTTTCATTCTGTTTAATCTTTAAGGATGAAATAGTTGCTGATATTGAAGCCAGAATTGCCACATGGACATTCCTCCCCATAGGTAAGTAGACCATATAACTATTTGATCCATTTCAGTTTTTGGTTTTTGTTCTCTTTAATTTAAATATTTGTCTCTAATGTCATCAGAGAATGGTGAGTCTATCCAAATATTGCACTACAAGCATGGTGAGAAGTACGAACCACATTTTGATTACTTCCATGACAAGGCTAATCAAATTATGGGTGGCCATAGGATTGCCACCGTATTGATGTATTTGTCTAATGTTGAGAAGGGTGGGGAAACAATTTTTCCCAATTCTGAGGTAAAGAGTTTCTCATGTATTTGATTCTCTGATGTTTCCTTCTGATGAACACTCCCCCTCGCCTGCGCCGCCCCCCCCCCCATCCCCCATCCCCCACCCCCAAAAATAAAGAAATCATGATTAATTTGTTTGCTTCTTCAGTCAAAGTTGTCCCAGCCTAAAGATGAGAACTGGTCTGACTGTGCTCACAAAGGATATGCAGGTATAAATTTCAGGGTGGTTTTACAAACTACTAACATAGTTTTTGAGGTGGTGACTTTAGATTATGCTTTATTTGAACTATTTCATAGAGACATACCTTCAAGCTTGTTGTGCTTAATATTGTGGTGTGAATTTGTAATTAGACTACTTTTACTACTCAATTTTCTTTTGGGTCATTGATTTTGTTGGCATAATGTGTCTAATACTTGCTGGTACCCTTTCTTTCCTCGTGCTGGAGATGCCAGATTCACTACATTCTCTTTTACTCACTTTTGAATAGTTCTAGACTATATATGTTAAAGCTCATTTGGGTCCTTTCTTGGCCAGAATTGAAATGGGACTATGGGAGGGGACAATGATTATTTTACCATTTATTGCAAATTGGTTTGGTTCTTAGCTGCTTCATTGGGTATCACAAAGTTGGTTAAAATCATCTTGGTTATATGTGTTGCTTTGTTGAACACCTTTCTTTTGTCAAAAGGATTTTACAATGGGATTGTTAATATTGATCTTATGACGCACCAAGCATTCAATGGTTTGTCGTGTACCAGATGAATCAAACAGATCTTGTCCTTGATGTTTTGCTGTTACAATTATTTTAATCTTTTGGCTATTTTGGCTTGCCTGCTTATGTAATCTAACCACCAACTTTCCCATCTTATTTTTTGGCATAGGATCTAAATTCTAATGCTTTCAGTTTCTATCATTTCAGTAAAACCTGATAAGGGTGACGCCTTGCTGTTCTTCAGTCTTCATCTGGATGCAACGACAGATCCTAACAGCTTGCATGGAAGCTGCCCAGTCATTGAGGGTGAGAAGTGGTCTGCAACTAAGTGGATTCACGTGAGTGACTTTGACAAACCAGTCAAGCGAGTAGATAGTGGGGACTGCGTTGATGAGAATGAGAATTGCTCTAGGTGGGCTAAAATAGGTGAATGTGAGAAGAACCGACTTTATATGGTTGGTAATGAAGAAGTCAAAGGATACTGTATGAAGAGTTGCAATGTCTGCTCATCTTAGGGAGGCTATTATTATTTCATGTAGAGTCATAATACATTGTCAAATATCTTGTATATAACATTCATTTCTGCTGAACTGCAACATCGAACTCCGGCAGTAACTTATATAGCAGTTTCTTATCCCCCTTTATTGGTCTAGTTAGCCGTGAAGGGTAAATAAAAAAACAAAAGAATTTTAGCCTTTACCTCCTTACTCATCCAGATAAGGGGAGGAAGGCCTGCTTTTTCAAGAGGGTTTTTGGATTGCTTGCCATCTTTTCTCATACATTATGGATATAGTCTCTGATTCTTTCCTTTGTTTCCATCACTTTCTCTTTATTTCTTTGTTCCTGTATTGGCCGAAGACAAGAGTAATGGATTCTTGACTACCTTCTCTCTTCCGATTCTTGGAGTGTCTCTGTAATTGGTATTGAAAAGAATATTTCAATTTGCTGTTTCTTTTCAGGTATGAATCACTAAAGCTGGGACAAATTAACCTAAAATGAAAAAACCAACAAGGATTGAATATAGTGGTAAGTGAGTTCCATTATCATGGAGAGGATCAATTTTCACATTCTGGAGAAGATAAATGTTGGTAGGGTTTTTTAGTTGTAATAATGTTTTAAGGGTTAGTCTTGTAACAATGCTTAAGGAATACTTAGTCAAAGATAAATAAAAAAAAATAACTTAAAAAAATTATACTCATTATTTAAATGAAGTTAAAGTTGTATCATTTTATTTTAAAATATTAAACGAAAGCAAATGACGTGGTAGAGTATATTAATTATTTAGTTGTCTATTTGAATTTTTGTACTATTCAATTCTTGTTTTTTTCATTGGTCCAAATCATTCTTACGTCACTTAGTAAAAATATATTTTAACTTTTATTTTTAATTATTTAATTCCTATACATGATACTCCTTTTCATTGCATTATAACTTCAATAAATGGTATTATATAAGCAAAAGACATCATGAACAATTATGAAAATGATTATATGCATAGAGATTAAATTAAAACCATTTTTTTATAGAAATCAAATTAAAAATAAATATCATATATAAGTACTAAAAATATATTTTAACCTATAATATATAACATATTAGTCATGTGACGGACCTTAATATTTCCACACTATTATTGTGTTGTAAAACTAACATCGTTTAAAATTTTAAATTCCTTTAAAGGGATTGGGGTAAGTTTTAGACATGTTGCCCCCCATATGCATTGGTCTTGTACGGGGATCAATCTCTTATACAAGAAAGTGAGAAGGTTTAAGATACTAAGATTCATTTTTCATAAATTATTGACAAAATGCTTACACAGGCTCTATCAGCAAGAATCTAACTTGTGACGAGGGTCTATATATATGGACGTTTTAATAATTATTTTGTTCTATGCAAGGGCATATGTTCAGTTGGGAGTTAACAATGTACTACTAAAGAGAAGACTGCGAGCCAAGTAACATAAAATGAAAGAATCAGTTGCATGTCATTCGACGGTATTAGAATCAGTTTTAACCAAGTAGGTCATTCGAATTGTACCTGAAATAAAAATTGCTTTTGGGAGCCAAGCATATGAGAGAGAGAGAGAGTAGGAAAATAAGGCACTTGCATTATGTTTCTGATGTCATACAAATGGTTTTGGTTTTTTATTTTGTTTACATAAAAGATGAATATAATCATGCAATTGTTGTTATTAGGAGCCAAAAATTGCATGCTTTTCTTGCCTCTTCATATCTTAAACATTAGCCCCTTTCACCACTTTAAAGTTACCCTTCAATGCATATTGCATCACCATTACATAATTCACTCAGTTCTTCCCATTCATCTCTCTCTCTCTTTCAAAAATGGGAAGGCCTCCTTGCTGTGACAAATCCAATGTGAAAAGGGGGCTTTGGACTGCTGAGGAAGATGCTAAAATACTTGCATATGTGTCCAATCATGGAATTGGAAATTGGACATTGGTTCCAAAGAAAGCAGGTTTCCTCAATCCTTCCCTTCTGAAATAGTGAAATGGGAATTAAGACACATAATGTTATACGGTGCTATAGTTTACATTTTTTCTTGAATTTGTTTGCAGGGCTAAACAGGTGCGGTAAGAGCTGCAGGCTAAGATGGACCAACTACCTAAGACCTGACCTCAAGCATGACAGTTTCACTCCCCAAGAAGAAGAGCTCATTATTAACCTTCATGCAGCTATAGGAAGCAGGTGTGTTTTACTTTGCTATATTTGGAGAAATTCTTGCATAACCTCAGTGTAATGCATTAAGCCAATATGAAATGTGACACAAATTAAATCTACATAATTAGAATGGCTTGAAAGTAAAATCTTAATCATTCAGCATAATAAACCTGTTGTATACGAATCTAATCTTTCATTGTATTTGTATCTTTTTTCACTATATTATGTTCCATTCACCTATTTGCTTCATTTTGGAAAGGGATTTAATTTCTTAAATCTTAAGTGCTTATAATTCCAAGCCATCTGGTGACAATATAGGGGTACAACTTACTAAATTCAGTTTTCTGATATGGCTATTAGTCTCGTAAAAGTAAAGCAAAATTAGCATGACAAAACGTTATGCAGTTTTTGGTTTATGACATATGAGTAAAATATAAACTGTATTGCCTTGGTTTATTGAGCGAATCAACTAACCATAAACTTTGGCCATGCATCACAAATGTGCCAACTATAAACCATTTTTCTTTGCTCTCCTTTTATCCTTTTTTTCAAAGATAAAAATCATGTCACCTTATTTGTAACATCTCATTACAAACATCTCTTTTTATGCAGATGGTCTTTAATTGCACAGCGACTACCTGGGAGAACAGACAACGATGTCAAAAACTACTGGAACACAAAGCTGAGGAAGAAGCTTATGAAGATAGGAATTGATCCAGTAACCCATAAGTCAGTTTCACAGGTTCTCTCTGACTTGGGAAGCATTAATGGCCTCCCAAGCACCGGCAACCAAATGAATTTTGTCAACAAGGACTTGATGAGCAACATGCTACCAACCAGAACTGAACCATCTGCAGCCCAGTACTCATCAGGAGCAGCCAATGCAGGTGCCAAGAAGTCAATGGTGGAGCACACACAAGAAGATCAAGTTCACTCATGGGAACATCAGGTGCACTACCAAGTCCTAAACCCAGAGAATGTCCAACCACAAATCTTTTGTGAAGCTGCATCCTCAAGTTCATCGTCGTCTTCCTCTAATCTCACACGCTTAAGCTCACCACAGTCCTATTCTTGCCAAACTTCCCAGGCACAAATTACTCCTCCTTGTTCTTCCTTTGATTGGAGTGAGTTTCTTCACAGTGACCCATTTATATGGCCAGAGTTTCAACAGCTGCAACAGTGTGACCTGCAAAGGGTTATGTCATCATTGAAACCCTCAAGTCTAATGCAAAGTGAAGTTGAACTTTCCAATAATACCAACAGCTATGGCCATGACAAACAAGGAGCTGCAAATGAGGGTTCTGGGGCTGTAGGTTGTGATGCAAGCATGGCATATCAAATTAACAAGCAATATGAAGGTCATTCATCTTCAGGGAATTCATTCGTGGATGGTATTTTGGACAGGGATAGTGAGATAAGGGCAGCATTCCCTGAACTTTTGGATGCTTCTTTTGATTACTAAGTGCTTTTATCACATTATCTGCTGTTTATTGATGATTAGTAGGATAATTAAATGCAAGACTTTCACATTAGACTCCGTTATTAGGACATGAGATAGAAAGTTAGACTATCCGCTGTGTTTGTTTAGTTGCGATTTTTATTATGATTTATCCTCTTTACAAGGATGCCTTTGGATAGTGGGATAATTATTTGCAGTAGATTTTTATTATGATAGGTAGATTGGTCATAGTTCAATCTCTAAGTCTAACGATTTTTCTTTTTTAAATACCTCTAATGAGTCTCGATACTTACACCTCTGCCTTCCTTACTATTCTGTTAGAAATATAATAAAGTCAGTCACGTGTTTTCACCAAACAACTTAAGTTTTTGGTTAAAGGCATATGACTGGTTTTATTATATCTAACAAGTCTTAGCACCTCCATTACAACAAAAGGTCCTTAAATATTTGTATGAAATATTTTGGATTACGGATAATTAAAAAATTCAGTTTCCTATAAGAAGTATTATAAACGCATGCTAAAGTTTTCGTTTATTTATAATAAATTGTTAAAATATATTTAGTTAAATTAAAAAAAAAAACGAAACAAAAATCATGAAAAACGAGACCTGAAGATAATTGAGCAACAGACTAACTGTCGTTCTTTTATTATATCACTGAAATATAGCATCACCATAAGTGTAGATAACAACACTTGTTACATTCCAACTATAGCAACTAACCAGAATGAATCAGTCAAAATTGTATGGATAAGACATAAATATAGAAGGCTATTTACTATATTTGCATTTACAAGCTAAATGAATCAGAACCATATCCTTATAACCAAACAATAATGCTTTATCCACAACTTATGTGATCTTCTCTCTCTATATCAAAAACAGTTATGTGATCAGTTAAGAGAAAAAAGACATTGAAAAAAAAGGTGTTTCAGAAACAGATCAAAAGAAACAAAAAGAGACAAAGGAAGGAAGAAACAAAGAAAAGCACAAAACAGAGGAAATTCTAATTCATCATGAATTCATTGCAGAGATCATCATGTTCATTTCGAAGACAAGGATCTTCAGGTCGGATATGGACAGATCACATGCAATTCATGGACCCAAAAGCCAATGGCACTGCTTCATCATCTACTAGGAAGAACATAAACAATGAAGAAAATGTGTCACAAATGAAAAGAAACAAACCGGGAAGGTTGCATGATGATGAAGTTGCCCCCCATTCACATCCTCTCAGGTCAACTTCTTCATCTAAAACTGAAAATAAGGTACATAGAAGTTTTTTCTCTTCCATCTTTGCTCGATGTATGAGTTCTCCAACAACTAATGATTGATCAGAGTTATTTCCTACAACTGCTTAGGATCATTTGTCATTTATTAGTTTCTCAAGTTTTGCAAATATATCAGCCATTTTCTTCTTCCTTTTCTCAATGAACTTTTCTTTTGGTTATTTTGAAGACAACCAAGGTTCTTCAATGATCTTAATATTATTATTATTATTATTATTATTCTACATATGTTTTTAGCTAGATTCATCATAACCGAATGTTCAAGAATAACAAAGAAAATAAACAAAAATGTGAAAACTGCAGATATTAAACCCGTTCAAAAAATTCAAGCATCAGTGCACAAAAAAAAAATAAATAAATAAAGGAGAAGTTGCAGTGCATGTGGGGAAAAAATAGCGATAATACCAAAGTAAAAGGAAAATCGATCGTGAGCGGCAAAGAAAAAAGATAAATAAATAAATGCAAAAGAATGAATAAAGTCTAAAAATTGTTCATGGCTTGTTTTCTAAATATTGTAGAAATTACTTATCGCTAGATTTAAACTTCTAAATTGTTAGGTGTGCTTTCCACGTCCCTTAAAATTATTCAATGATTGAGATTATTATACATTTTAAAATATATTTTTTATGCAATTACATAATTTTGAGTTATACTTAGAAGGAAATTCATTTCAAAAATTGATAATTCATTTTATCTTCATTTTTTTTTCAAATTAATTAAACCATTCTTGTAATGGTCCCTTTGTATTGTTGAAATCATATATTGATCTTCGGCAACTTGTGTTCGATTAGAAGAAAGATTTCAAATGCTACATTTCACTCACATAATTTTCACACGTTTATAAATCGACATGCAGATATTAGTTTGGTTTTTAAATCTACTTCCTTGACAAACTGTTCGATCCTAAAATTGAGTGCATCATTTAATCTTTCATGATAAATATTACCTCATAGTTAAATACGTAATGCTGCATATACATCAGTTTTTTGTAATATTATTCATATATGCAATAGATGCTATTGCTTCATAGTCATAGCATCGTTGGACCTGAATTCACAATATGACAAGTGATAACTATGTTTTGGAGACTGCCTGTATCTTTGGAAAAGACAAATTACTCATTGATTATTTCCAATTTATTAATTCTCATCGCTGTACATTCTACAACTTTTATATCAATGAATCAAGAAATTCAAAGATACATCGCTGCTAGCTAAAGTTCTTTTCGAAACACCCTATGAGTAACAGACTTGTAATTATTATGAAATATCTTAAGGTTAAAACTTTTTGTGCTGAAGCTTTGACTTAAAAGCCAATCTGATTGAAATTGCTGTAGTCAATTTTATTCAGCCGTATTGCACATAATATATGCTCTGGCAAGTCTTCTGCCTTGTTTCCCTGTATCAAGAAGGCAATATAAAGTATATCATATACCAGGACTTGAATCTCATATAGAATAAACTATATGGTAAGAGAGCAATAGAGAATATATATGGAGTAATTCAAACACTTCGTTATTATAAAAGAAAGTTTATGTTGCCAATAAAATGATATGAAAATTACCTGAATCGTCAGACCAAAATCCAGGTTACATAGCTTCAGTCTTTCGATGAAGCCTTCAAATCCTTTTCTAGCAATGTAGCTAAATCTGTGTACATCCAAATCTATCTCAAGATAGTTTTCTCCCTGTGAAAGAAATAGCATCAGAATGTTAAATATGAAACCATTCATGAGTCTTCATCTAACAGCTTATGCTTTAGGGAAAGGTTGGTCATTGACATAATATCAAAGCTAACACAAAATAGGAATCTTTTGACAGCTTAAAAAGTTTCAAGGTAACTCAAGCACCCTTGAGATGGAGAAACACATGTTCATTAATATGATAATAAATTTGCATGTGGAAATGAGGCCGAATGGTGAGAGAGAGATCATGATAATGAAAATAAAATCAATAATTCTAAATCCTCCTACATAATTCTCCTACTAATCATCCTAATTATTAAATAAAGAAAGTATTGAATACTTTTTATGTTTCTAAAACATTAAATGTATTTACTTTTTCATTAAATATTTTCTTTATTTAGCATTAAGAGGATTATTAGGAAAAACTTTTAAGAAGATCTAGCAAAACTCAAATAAAACCAATGACTAAATGAGCTTCTAAAAATGCTACAGCAGCATTAATAAACAAAAGGTGATATAAATAAATTTATTGATACAATTCTCAATAATAATTTACTGAAACAGAAACTTTAGCAATGGTTGCTTCAATGCAAGATATTGCCCATGAAGAATTTATTGAAGCATTAAATCTGCAACTAGAATGTTTAAATATATTTACCAAGTAAAATTCGTGTTGAGGACGTGAGAGAACAGGTTTTTCATTGTAAGCATTCATAAGCTTCTTTTCAGTTGCGCTTAAAGAAAGATTCTCCACATTTGCCACTCTACCTAAAATTTTTAATCTCTCCCTAAATGGTGCAATTGTATCAAGAGGGAAGCCTTTAACTCTCTCCACTTCGTCGTTGATTAATTTCTGTCAAGGAACCAAAGAACAGGCACACAACTTGTTAATGAAGTGTCTAAAGACTATAAACATACTATGTTATAGAGGCAACATCTTCTGTAAGAGTAAGAGTAAAAAAAGGAAAAAGAGCATATCCCCCTTACACTGATATTTTCTCGGAATTGGTCTGGAAGGTCTTTAGAATATCTTTCAGATAATTTAAAGTACAAAACCACATTTATTCCCTCACCATCATTTTCACTTTGGAAGATAGTGGCAGGATATAATGGTATCTGCATTTCAAACAGCATAAGAATGTCACAATCTTCATGCAAAAAGTCCACATTATGATGGACTTTTATTCCATTTTGACTTTTTTCAGTGCATATGATATGTGATTATCAATAAAATTGCCACCCATATACAGAATGTGAAGAAACTCTGTACTTTGGGTGTCCAACATAAATTTTGCACCTCAGTAATAAGGACGAGAAATTCTCAGTTCAAATTCAATCTAAAAAGGAAATATGCAGCCACCTGAATATTTACAATAAGAATAGAAGGGAAGTCTCCAGGTATGTTTATTGCAGGAATTTGTACAAAGCGAGCAATATGATCAATTTTTCGCGAAGACAAAAAGAGGTCAGCACCAAGAGGAGAGAAAGCAGCACTGCTAGGAGCAAAATCTTTCTTCTTATCCCTGCCAGCCATGCATCAAAGAATTATAGAAATATCAAGAATGGAACAATGCTTGATAGTTCAATGATAATGTCCTCTACATGAGGGTCATTCTAACAAGGTTCAATCACAGATAGAAAGTCTAGTCCAAAATAAGTATTTGGTGCCTACCTAAAGTAGTTTTTTCCTCTGACTCTGAAGGAACTTGGCTCAATTTGTGACCACGAACCAGGGGTTTGCTTCTCTATTGAACAAAATGGAATCAAAGAACCTGCTAACGGTTTTTGTTTAAGTGCCTTAGGTGAAACTGAAACAAAAGAGAAGCCATTAATGAGTAAAAAGAAAAACTACAAAAAGAACTAGCAGCAAAAATCTACAAACTGGAAAATGCATGATGATTGATACAGCAAGCTCAACAGGAAGAGCTAATAAAAGAAAACTAAATGTCTTTCATTTCTTCCTTCATTTCACTTTGTTTTCAGCACAGCCAGAGAAATAAAAGAAGCTCAATCATAAGTGAACATGGTATTATTACTTTCACAGTCATTCTAATTCTTCCACTCACATAAAACCAGAAAATACAAAAGAAAAGAAACATAAAGCAACTCAAGCAGGCAAAATATATTGAGAACACTCACGTAATGTCATATCAGAAGCCCCTTCCCTCCATTTGAAGGAGAGTTTAGAAAGCGACTTCCTCCGTGAACTCGGTGTCTCTGGACTCAACGGCCTTCTCCTCTCAACAGAGAGGGCACTAGAAGAAATACAAGGCAAGCAGGCATTTGGCAGAATCCCACAATGATCTGGGGTTAGTTTTTTGTCCTCTCCAACTTCATCAGCATGACTTGCAGACACTTCTCCTGTCGAAACAGAGTTTAACTCAGCACGAGGGCCATTGGATTTCAATGTAGAATCTTTTGGTTTGGCTTGATTCTTAGCATTAGCAATCTTCAAAGAAGAATTGCTACGACAATAATTATTAGGATGCACTCTTAGTTTCTGTTGTTGGTGATCAACAAACACAGAATCATGCCTGATATCACCAGAATCAACTCCTTTAGGAGATGAATCGCTTGGTCTTGACCCGATTTCACACCCATTCAAAGACACCCCATCTATCAAACATTAACGTAAAAAAAATATATAACCCAAGCTGGTAACAAAAAAATTAAAAATAAAATAATAAAATTGATACTAAAAAACATAAAAAACGAAGGAATATATTACAAAAAAAAAAAAACCAAAAATTAAAAAAAAAAAAAAGAAGGCACATACCATTACCATCGTAGACACTATAAAATTCGTCATCACATTCAGAATCCAAGGCTGAAATAGAATCAAACCAAGCAACATCTACAAACAGAAAAAATAAATAAATAAATAAGGAGCTTCACTTCAATGTCAATCAAATGGGAATTAAATTCAAAAAAAAAAATTCGAGATTTTTAATCAGAAATAGTACATGGCCATAAAAGTAACAGCATTGATTAAACTGGGGTATTGTGAATTTGTAATAAAAGTGCAATTAAACAGAGAAAACAAAGCAAAAACTGAAAAAAAAGAAAAAACAAAAAGGTTATATAACAAAATATATCTATATATATACATACCTGAAGCGCGATTAGAAGCTTGAAGAGCAGAATTAGAGTGAGTGATGTTGGCTTCGATGTTGCGAGAAGAAACACGTCTTCGGAGGATTCTTCTTCTTCGCCTGCGATGATGATGATTATTGTTCTTCTTGATTGTGAGGTCTTCAGAGACTTTGGGTCTGGAACCGCAAGCTCCCATTTTTTGGGTTTTTCTCTTTGAGACCCTCTTCGTGATTCTTCTTGCTCTTCGCAAAAATCGTTGCTTTTTGCGAAGTGGGTGTTGTTAGGAAGAAGAATCAATGGAGGTAGCTTAAGATCACCAGCATCGTTGTTGAGTTGAGCTGGTGAAGGGTCACTTCATTTATGAATCATTTGGATCCAACGGTGTGAGAAGGGACACGTGGAGGCGCGTGGGTGGGGCCCAATATGAAAAGGGAAAGCCAAACCGTGTGCAAATCGGAAAGGAAAGGGGTGCGTGGGTTCTGGGTCCCCAATATACTCCTTTGATTTGGGAATTTTTATCGTACCATATTAGTTTGATATTCAAAAAAGTTATGAATTTTTATCGTACCATATAATTTTTTTTGAAAAAAAATGGATATTATAAAAAAATTATTTGATAAGGTTATTTTAAAATAAAAAAAGAATAGTATATTTATTCTTAATTTAATAAAATATTTAAAGATATCAATTTATTAAATGACTTACTAATAATTCATCTTTACTTATATACTTTATGAAAAAATTTACTTTAAATGATTGTTTTCTTATTTTATTTTTATGAATTAAAGTTTAAAAATAAAGAAAGTGCTCTCTCTATTTTAAAATCAGGATAACAATAAATAGTTTAAGGTGATGAATTATAGTATATTTATTCTTAAAATAGAAATAAATGCATAAATCAATATTTAAAATTTATGTAAATGCAATTAAAATGAATGCTTTGCTAATGGAACTTTTAAGAAATTAATAGTGATAAGTTTTAAATAAACAATAGAATATTTAATACATTCATGATTTTAAAAATTGCTTTTTATTTAAAATTTATTATTTTTATTCTTTAATAAGTGATCTTAGGATGCTAATTAAACAAATTTAAAAATTAATAACTTTTTGAGTATATAAAATTTTAAAATGAAAAAAAATTATTCACATCCCAAAAACAAAACAAATCACTAATGTAAATAAAAAATTATAATAGAATTACGAATCCGAACCAACATAAGATCCCAAATTTCAGACACGCAACTGTGAAAATTTTTGGAAACATGTAATTATTAATGATGTAAAAACATGCAATAATTTCTCATGTGTTTACTGTGTAGTGTCGCGCAGACCAGATAGTTATGTCTGTATTTTCGAACATGGACCACTGTGGGAGCACGTGCTTTGGCAAACGATGCACTCACTTCGAGGTCACCATCTGATTTTACGTAACTCATTAAATTAAAGAATAATTATAAATTCTTTTACAAAATCTTTCTCCTGATTTTCATAATTATTAAATAAAAAAATATTAAATATTTTTTATATTTTCAAAATATTAAATATATTTATTTTTTATTAAATATTTTTTTATTTACTATTAAGAAGATTATTAATAGAAACTTTTAAATAAAACTCTAAATTAAACTAATTCGTGAGTATTAATTGTTATATTTTTATATTTATATTTATATTTATATTTATATTTTTCAATAATTTTAATTATTCATAAAAATTAAATTAACAAGATAAAATAAAATAATTAATTAAAATAAACAAGTATAATTTAGTAAAAAAATTATAATTAAAGCTTAATTTAATATTTCTTAATTTTTATGTCTTATATTAAAGTGACATTTAAAATGAATTAAAGAGTGTACTTGTTTAGAAATTTAAAATAAAAGATTTTTACATAAAAAGTAGAGTTCTTTTAATTTCTAATATATTAAAGATAATTTTTATGATATTTATCTTCTTTTAAGAGTTTGATATTAAAGATGAAATGTCAAGCATTTAATTTATAATAAATATTTAAAAATAATTAGTAGCTAATGAAATATTTAAAAACTCACCTTGGGTGCCAAATTCTTAAAACAAAAAGATGAATATCATAAAAATCATTATATTAAATACTCTATTTTTCATAATAAAAAAACTTCTTATTTTGAATCATTAACAATTGTCCTAATATCACTTGTTAATAAAACTCTTTATTTTATTAAACCATTATTAATTTTAGTAATTATTAATTAATATTTATCTATGTATGTTAGTACTTACTTAAAATATAATAAGTCATTTGTATTTATATTTTAATTTTGATTGATTAAAAGAAAATTTAAAGATAAGAAAAATATTAGTTACATTTCATATAAACTGTTATAAATAAGATTTAGAGGAATACCTGAATAGATGGATGAAAGTGGAATTCTCTGTGGTACGGTGGCAGCAACAATGGTGCTAGGGGTGGGTACTTATAAAAGACACTCTAACGCTTAAGTTAGATCATGCACAAGGTTGGTAGTGTTTAGAATTAGATGTATACTTTTGAAACCTTGCAAAGTATTTATAAAAGTATTTTAGGTGAAAAGAATCGTAATTCAATTTGAATTAAATGTTATTATTCGGATTAGAATTTATGATATTGTTATGTCTTATAACTAATTTCTCTATTATATGGGATATAATTAGTGTATAAATTTATAAGAGATTTTATAAGAAATTTACTCATCATAAATAGGTAGATATATTTATCTAATAACACACATAAATATCTTAATCATATTCTGATAGACCATATTACTTCTAAATTATTAACTCATAACCTGATTCACAACATAAACTTTTCACATAATCTCATGTAAGAAGTGATAAACTTTTGATTTTGATTAAACAAAAAAAAAGAAAAAAAAAGATGAAGGACAGGAATTAGAGCTGGCAAAACAGGTTCAACCCATTGGGTTAGTCCATCAACCCGCTATTTTTAAGTGGGTTGGGTTCAAATATTGAACCCGTTTTTAGTTTCTAACCTGCATAACCCACGGGTTGAGCGGGTGCGGGTGCAGGTCAACCCGTCAGGTTACATACTTTTCACTTCAATTCATTTTTCCATTTTCCCAAATCTTTTTGTGTACTTTTCACTTCACTTTTTCAAAAACTTTTCGTCTTTGTGTTGGAAGCTCACTGACTTCACTTTAGTAACAGTAAGTTGAGTTCACTTTTCTAAAGCTTTTCCTTCACGTCACTTCATTTCAGAGCAGAGCTTCACTTTGTTTCCAGTTCCACTTTTAGTTTCCATTCCACATTTCACTTCAGAGCTTCACCCACAATCTCTCTCCGTCCCGCTTTTGCTCTCCGACCGTTGTCTGTCTGTCCTGCTCTCTCCGTTCGCTGGCCGTCCGTCCTGCTGTCCCTCTTCGGCCGCTATCCCGCTCTTGCTCTTACTCTCATTTTGTCTTCCTTAAAATTGCTCTCGCTCTCCAGTCATCCTTCCCACTCTCTCCATCTGCTGGCCGTCCGTTCTGCTCTCTCTCTCCGTCGTTGTTCTGTTCGGCTCTCTCCATCGCACTCCCTCTCCGTCGCACTCTCTCTCCGTCGCTCTCTCTCTCTGTCGCTCTGTTCCATTACTAGTAGGTAAGTTTGTTCTCATATACATAGGAGAGAGATCCTAGTTACTAGATGTCTGCATTCCAGGATATTCAAAGTGAAATACTGATAACTCCATAAAATGTAGTTATTTGTACCCTATCTCTGTGTTAGAATGAATGCTTAGTCCTTGTTTATAATGCATATTTGGAGATTTTGTGCTTATATTTGTCATATTCTGATTCTGATGCCTTCTTGTATGTTTTATAGCAAATTGTGCTTAAATGATTATTGATTAAGTAGATTTGTATATGTTACTGATTTGGTGTATTCTCTATATTAGGAAGGACTCCAAAAAAGATCAAATATGGAGCACTTGAACTAAAAAGCTAAGAGGAAGCCAAATCTGCATTTCAGTAGTCACCGCCGCGGCGCGCACTATCTTGCGCCGCGGCGTAGAGAGGCATTTCAGTCATGCCATACTTCAACCCGAGATGAGAGGGCCGCGACCCAAAAGAAGTGGGCGCCGCGGAGTATGTAACCGACCCTATGGGCGTCGCGACGCGCGTATGTGGGGGCCGCGGTGCAAAGGCGGTAAGCTGAGCCTATAAATAGGATTTTTCACGTTTTTCTCTGTGTTCTGGCCGTTTGGGCCATTTCCATTTTCTGTCTTGGCCATTTTTAGCCATTTCCATTTTGTGTTTTAGCTATTTCCATTTTAGGTTTTCTTAGTTTTAGTTAGTTTTAGGTTAGAAAGCTTTGACTAGATCTCCATTGATGGTGGATTAGAAGCTAGGAATAAGGATGAAGGGGGATTCAAGCTTCAGAGACAAATCAATGAGCTTTTTTTTTTTCTTTTTCCCTTTCTCTCTTCTATTCCTTGTTGATACCCAATTTTGTCCATAAAGTTTTATTTTTGTTGCTCAATCAGGAACTATTTTTTGTGTTAATTGATGCCTAATTGCAATGTTTCTTTTCTTTTTCTTAATTTAATTTAATACAAAAGGAAAACAAAAAAAAGAAAAGAGAAAAGAAAATAAATAAAAAAAGAAAGAAATTTTGCATCAGATAGCTACAGTAGTAGCTGTCATCCCCTCTACGCCCCAGCAGTGTAGCAGGAGCCTCAGCAGCGCAGTAACAGAGCAATGGACTGCTTGACATGAAAGAGGAAAGCATCGGGGATGGGGAAGAATGAGGATGGTGAGACAGGGAAGTAAAGCACAAAAATGGAAATTGAGGGAGACAACATAGTTCTCACGGGCAGATATCAAAAACGCCTAAAAGGGCCCTCCTTAATAGAACGATTGGTTTTTTTTATCTGGATTCACTTTCTGAAGAACCAAAAATCACCACCTTCTCATTTTTTTCCTGGACCCATTTCAACCACCCTTCAACAATCCCTACCATCTCCTCCCAACCATCAGTACCCCCCCTTCCAACTTGCTTCATCCTTTTTTTTCCTTCCACACGCCCAACCAAGCTCCACCAACTACAACCACCCAAACACCTTGCGCCTCACCCACCACCGTGACCCAACCTCAAATAACCAACAACCACCATCACCACCATTCCTCACCCACCACCGTGACCCAACCTCAAACAACCAACAACCACCATCTCCACCATCCTCAACCACCACCGTAAAAAACCTCAAAATCGTGGCCATCTATTTCTTCTCAGGGCTCCAACCTTCAACTTTCATAACCAAAACCTCATCGCCACCTTCTCCACCAACACACCACTTGATCTCCATAACCGAACCCACCAAAACTCTCCACCTCTCCTCTGCTTTGTCCAAACCCATAACCCACTTCAAACATTACACCCACACCCACCTTCATTAATTAACTCATCACCTTTAACTAATCAACCACGCCAAGAATCAAAGGCCGGAACTGTGACCCCGTCGACCGGCATCAGGCACCGTCGCTCACTTCCCTCAACTTGCCGCCGTCAGCTCCGTCGCTCCTCTCCATTGCAGATCTGCGCGAACCGCGCGCGCCACCCACTCAGACCGTGCAGCCGTCGCGAACAGCCACAAGCCCAGTCGCGCCCTCCACCCTTCACGTCACCGATCTGCTGGTGGTTCTTTTTTCTTTCCCCCCCCCCTCCGTTTCGTTCCTCTTGTTTTCTGCATCCAGATTCATCTTTTATTTTTATTTTTTATTATTTTTTTTCTCTTCTTCTTATGCTTATTTGATTGCTTTTGTTTTGTGTTCATGGGCCAGCAGCCCACTTTTGACTCAGTTAACATACAAAAAATGTCAAAAAAATGAATTTAAAAAAGAGGGTAAAAATATATTGTGTGTTTATTTGTTTTTGTTAGTTTTAGGATTAATCCTTATTTGATAGTGTTTACTTAGTTTAATGACATAAAAAATAAATAAAAAATAAAATAAAAGAATAAATAAAAAATAGAAAAAAAAATCTAAAAATAAAATAAATTTTATTTAAAGTTGTTTGATGTTTATATTTAGTCTTATTTTTATTATTATTTATTTAGATCATAAAAAATTATGTTTGCTTATTTGTTTTTGTGCATTTCTTAAAAATAAAAGATAAAATAAAAAAATAAAAAAAATCTTTTTATCCATGCAATGACCAATGATGATGATTGAATAGCGGATGTTATCTTCAATGTCGTTTGAATCATAAGAGTTTATTGAGTAGTCTAGTGCTAACTTGAACCTCGTGCAAGAATGGATTTGTTGTTCAAACAAAATCTCTTTTCAAAAATCTCTTTCTTAATTAAAGTCAACCAACTCGCAATCATTTTTAAAGAACTACGTGACTTTGAGTTCTCCATTGCACCGGGAGATACGTAGGAGCAGAAATCAATTTCTGTCAAGCCAAAAAAATAAATTTTCATAATTTGGTTGTTTCTTTTATTTCTTTTTCAAAAAATAAAAAATGAAAAAATAGTAAATAATTACAAAATCTTTTGTTTAGAGGGGTTAAAATGAATATATTTGAGATTATTAAAACTTGCACAACTAACTTAAGGTACCGTTCATAGAACGGCCAGTGTAGGGTGCTAATACCTTCCCTACACATGTAATCGACTCCTGAATCCAAACTCATTTTCAAAAGACCAGTTTGCCTAATTTAAAGGTTTTTCTAATGTTTTCCTAATTTAAATAAACATTGGTGGCGACTCCATTGATTTTATCTTTTTCAGTCGTCCCGTCGCGATCCCGGTTGCGACAGCTGGCGACTCCACTGGGGACTTTCTGAGAGTCAGGCCTATTGTTGTTAGTTGTGCAAATTTTTAATAATCTTTTATTTATTTATTTTACCCTCTTTGTCTTTGTTCTTGTTTTCTTATTTGTTTGTAAATGTACTTTATTTAGTACTTTTATGTAAATATCTGATAGGATTATTTCATGTATATTGTGGCTTGTATATATATTTTGTACTTAATTGTTAAAACCCTAGGGTAGATGATTCTTTGGTCAGGTCATTGTTGTATATATGTTTTGTTGGTTAGGGGTATTTTTATCTTTTAAGTTTTTGTACAGGTTTTTATGCTCATTCACACACGTCACTAATCACTTACCTCACACACTTTTTGGGCTCTATACCCGAGTCTGTGCGAACCCGAGGAGTAGGAGGGGTCTCGACTTTTGTTATTGAGGAGCCTTGTGCTCACTTGACATTTGTTGAGACACCACTCAGATTGTTACCAGTATCATGGACTAGTCATATTGAGAGGGTTCATCCCTACTTGTGATTAATTAATGAATTGGATCCTTATCTTTCGAGATGGGGGCAATCTGGGGACCATGACTTTTTAGAAGATAGATCTGTCCTGAAAAGCCTTGCATTAGCAGTTTGAACATAATGACATAAAATTAGAGTCATCCATCTCCTTAGGTTACACCTGATTAGGACACAAATGGAGCATACTTTTCTTTTTATCTGTCTTTTCCCCATGTCATTCATCTTCGCATTCTTTTTGGCAAAAAAAAAAAAATTTTCAACAAAAAAAATGATACATCATATAGCATTTTCATTTTTCATCTATCTCTCATGTCATTCATTCTTACTTAAAAAAAAGATATATCATTTTACATTTTCATTACATTCTTAGCATTCATAAAAAAGAAAAAAAAACGTCATTTTATATTTTCATGACAATCCTAGCATCAAAAAAGCGAAAAAAAAACATCATCTTGCATTCTCATAACATTCCTAACAAAAAATATCATCCTGTATTTTTATAGCATTCTTAGCATTCAAAAACAAAAGAAAAATATACATTATCTTGCATTTTCATAGCATTTCTAGCATAAAAAAGGAGAGATACATTATCTTGCATTTGCATGACATCCCCATAAAAAATATCATCTTACATTTTCATCGCATTCCTGACTCTAAAAAAGGGAAAAGAAAGAAAAAGATACATAATTTTGCATTACCATGACATTCATAGCATTCTTTTTAAAAATAAAAAAAATAAAAAATTTCATTTGCATAATACTTTACATGCATGCATGTTACCAATTTTGTTCAGTCAATGTTGATAATTTCATATTCACATAATGTTTCACTAAGAGAAAAAATGGGCACTATAACGAAAAATTGCTTCCGCGACACCCTTACAGGATCATTCCCAGGCTAGGATCATGGATGAAAAAGATCAAATTCAAGAGTTGAAGGATGAGGTGAATCAGTTCAAAGAGCAAGTGTCCAAGATGATGGAGATGCTTCAGTCTATGGAAAATAGAAGGAGCACAAATGGGAATCCCTTAGTGGCAAACAAAGGGCATCCGACCACACCTCCTCACCTGTCTGGTTTCTCTCCAACCCCTCTGCAATACCAAGGCTTCAATCCTCAAGGAGTTGTGATGCCAATCACTACTCAACCCTCAGTCACCAGTTCTCAAGAAATCCAAGTGCCACTATTCCCTCCTTATGGCTTCCATCCCAGCTATGTACCATTATTAACCACCAATCCCCCTGGTAATAGCATGCCAACAGTGACACCGAATTCAAACCTGTTGAACTTTACCCAAACTCAAGTCACTCGGCTGAATGCTAATGGAACCCCGCCAATACAGCACTCATTCCCTTTCTTCATCCCACCATATGGCTTCCATCCCAGCTATGTACCATCATTAACCACCAATCCCCCTGGTAATAGCATGCCAACAGTGACACCGAATTCAAACCTGTTGAACTTTACCCAAACTCAAGTCACTCGGCTGAATGCTAATGGAACCCCGCCAATACATCACTCATTCCCTTTCTTCATCCCACCATATGGCTTCCCTTCCAGCTTTGTACCACCATGGGTTGCAAATTCCCCTGACAGTGGCATGCCTGCTTCAAACTCATTGAGTACAACCAAACCATATGCCCATTACCCAGGTACCAGTGGAACCCCAGTAGTGCAACATTTTGTCCCCACTTTCATGCCTCAATACCCATTGGGTTCTTTTGTTGAAAATCCCCAGTTTAAAGAGAGATGGGAAACTTTGGAAGAGAGATTACGGGTCATTGAAAGAGCAGGTTGTTATGGCCTCAAGGATGCTACTGAGCTTTGTCTTGTCCCTGACGTTGTCATTCCTCCAAAGTTCAAGGTCCCAGATTTTGATAAATATAAGGGGATTACTTGCCCAGAGAATCACTTGACAATGTACATTCGCAAGATGGCTTCACAAGCTCACGATAACAAACTGTTAATCCATTTCTTCTAAGACAGTTTAAATGGGGTAGCTTTGAATTGGTACACACATCTTGAGCATGCCCATATAAAGAGCTTCAAGGATTTAGCTGATGCCTTTATAAAGCAGTATAAGTACAACATGGACATGGCACCAGATAGAATGCAATTATGAAGCATGTCTAAGAAAGATGTTGAGACCTTCAAGGAATATGCTCAGAGGTGGAGAGAAATAGCTGCACAAGTAGAACCCCCTTTGTCAGAGAAAGAGATGGTTGCTATGTTCACTGATACACTGTACTCGCCATTCTATGATCATATGATTAGAAGTGTGTCGTCAAATTTTTCTGATATCGTGGTAATTGGTGAAATGATTGAAAGGGAAATGAAAAAGGGAAGACTGCACCAAATGAATGACGGACAGGTGAGTATGAAAAATGTTGAACCGATTGAGGGTGGACTTCAAGTCGAATGAGTTAAATGGGGCTTCAAAAAAAAAACTCATGGATGACAATGATTACCTAAATAGTAAATCACCAAGCATTGTCAGAGGTTTCTACACATGCCTATCTGTAATAGGAACGAACCCTATAATGGTTGATCAGGGGCAACCTTAGAAAGTTTGACAAAGTGGTGATTCTTTTTTCTAACCGTTGGGAATGAACCATATCTTGGAGTCCTCCAGCACTGGAAAATTTCTAAGCGACTGGCATTCTGATTTTATTTACCAAGTTGTTACCATGAATGATGATTTAATTGTACTGACCCCATGCTTGTTCAATCATTAAAACCATTTGAGTTTTTGAACTTATGTGAACTTTCTTGAAGTATTAATGTGATGGATTTGTGTGAATCTCAGTTTACCTTGTTTTCTTTTCCTATGTTCTTGGCACTCTTGTTCTTGCCAAATCTTTCTTGTTATTATTTTCCTCTCTTTACTTGCCTTCTCTTGGTTTGGATCTCATAGAACTCTCATTCTGAGAATTTTTGTGGTCATGAGACTCGTGTGTGCAGGTGTTCTTTGCCCAAAAAATAAAAAAAAAATCAAAAAAATCAAAAAAAGAAAAAATAAAAGGAGCAAATAAATAATCATTTGGTGTGTATGGTCCTTTTGTCTCTAAATTAAAATGTTTGAAAATGAGCAATCAAGATTTGAAATGAAGATTGGCCATCTTTCTCTATCCTTCACAAGAATTCATCTTTTTATTATCCCTCGTTGTCCCATTTTGAGCTTGGGAGTTTTCTCAAATAGACCCTGGACAAGGATCACCCTTACAGTAAGGGAAAGAACAAAACAAATGTTGATTGTCATGGTGACTATTTTGAAGCATAATGAAAAAGGGAAAATGAAGAAAAGTGAAAGGTGCGGAAAGTAAAAGCAGAAAATTTGACAAAGTTCAAGTTTGAACAATGATGGAGAACAAAAAAAAGAGGGAGAGCAATAAGAGAAAAGTGTGCTTGAATGCGTAAAAGCAATTGACAAAGTTTAAGTTTGAATAAGGATCCTTGGTCCCACTTAACCTTTAAGCACTTGTTTGAGCCTTATACCCTTCTTTTCATAACCCCTAACCTTGGCCACATTACAAGCCTTAAAAAGTCCATTCTGATCGATGAAGGTTTGTTTTCATTTTCACTGACTTTGATTTTGAGACAAAATGTTCATGTCCTGCTGAATTTGCAATCCTTACTCCTTTAAAAAAACAAAAAAATAAAAAAAATAAAAAACTTTTAGGCTGAAAACCCGCAAGGGCGGTCTAAAAAAAAAAAAGATAAGAAAAAGACTTACACTGGGGCAATTTTTCTTCTTTAGCTCGACTTGGCCTCTACTGTGGCAAATCTTTTGATTCAATCTGGCTCTACATTGGGGCAAGTCTCTATCCTGTGCAATTCAACTCCAAACTGAGGCAAATCTTGGTTCAATCCAGCTCTACATTGGGGCAAGTCTCTACCCTATTCAATTCGGCTCTAAACTAGGGCAATTTACCTAGTTTTATTTGACCTTACACTGAAAAAAAAAATCTCAAGTTCCCCACTGGGATAAACTTTGTTGTCAAATGGCCTACATGGGGCATCTTTGTTCTTAAATGGCATACCTTGAGTCAGATTTTTTTTTTTGATACCTTACACAGGGGCATATTTTTGTAGATACCTGATAAAATAATGGTTATGATGTCCAGTTATCAAGTAAGGATCAATCACATCCAAACTGGGTAAAAAAAAAGTAAAAAAAACAAAAACAAAAAAATCTCTTGGCTTCTGCACTATTCCATTTCTTGTGTCTTTATCCTTTGTGAATGTCCTTTGTTTCAAAAAGTTTCTCAGTTGGTAAATCTCTTTCTTGTTGTACTTTTGAATCCATGCATATCTGGTACATGATGCTTCAGGTTGAGTGAACATGAGTACAATAGTACAATTTAACCATCTAATGGTAGCCTCTTGTTGAACAACTCAAGCTAAAGGAGCTCTAGAGTTTCAACCGATGAAGGGAATGACATCCTCAATGGCTAATTCATATTGAAGTATGTCCAGTGGAAATAGGAACCTTTGGGGGAAGAAAGTTCCAAGTTTCTACACCGGCCATATCTAATGAAGGGAAATTTGAACAAATTGACAATGATCTCCTTTGAATATAAGTTTTCCATGAAGCATTTGGTTCAAAACTTTGGCAAAAAAAAAAAAGGTTTTTCTCAAGTACATTCACTTCTTTGGCTCATGACTCATTGTGCAAATTCTTGGGCTCAAGGCCCACTGCATGAATTTTTAGGTTCAAGGCCCACTGCATAAAGTTTTCTGGCTCGAGGCCCTTTAAGTGTCGATGAGAAAAGAAAAGATGACCAGACAAATCATAAAGGTCAATCAACGAATGTTACTGTTCAATCTCGATCCTGTTGTGGGAAAAGTCCTTAAGGGTTGTGGAACTAAGAGTGACTTAATAAAAGCTCTAAAGTGTAAAAAGAAAAATAAAAAAATAAAATAAAATAAAATAAAAATTTGCTTACTCAATTTGTTCATGAAAATCCCTACAGTAGGGCATTCATTGCATCATGCATCATTTCTAGCATCACATGCACTGTCCCCAAACATCACATCCATTGCATCATTATGCATCCATTGCATTATGTATCACCTCTGGCATCACATACATTGCCCTCTGGTATCACATTCATTGTATCCATTGCATCATGCACCATCTCTGGCATCACATACATTTGCAAAATTATTGTCTTTTAATTTCTGGGTCCCCGTACCCATTGTCTTTTAATTCCCGGGTCCCCGTACCCATTATCTTTTAGTTTTCCGGGTCCCCGCACCCATTGTCTTTTAATTTCTGGGTTTTCGCACCCATTGCTTTTTAGTTTTTGGGTCCCCACACCCATTGCTTTTTAGTTTTCGGGTCCTCGTACCCATCGCTTCCAAAGCAAGTCAGGGCCTCGTGCCCATTGCCTTTTTCTTTTTGTCAAGTTTCAGCGGATACCCAACTCCGTAAGCTTTTTATCTTTGTTTGCTTTAAGTTTTCTGTCAAGTTTCAGCGGATACCCGACTCCGTAAGCTTTGTTTAATTTTCTGTCAAGCTTCAGCGGATACCCGAATCCGTAAGCTTTTTTCCTTTCTGTTAAGCTTCAGCGGATACCCGACTCCGTAAGTTTTTTATCTTTGTTTGCTTTAAGTTTTCTATCAAGCTTCAGTGGATACCCGACTCCGTAAGCTTTGTTTAATTTTCTGTCAAGCTTTAGCGGATACCCGACTCCGCAAGCTTTGTGCCTTTTCTATTTTCAAGCTTCAGCAGGATACCCGACTCCGCAAGCTTTGTGTCTTTTCTGTTTTAAGTTTTCTGTCAAGCTTCAGCGGATACCCGACTCCGTAAGCTTTGTGTCTTTTCTGTTTTCAAGCTTCAGCGGATACCCGACTCCGTAAGCTTTTTATCTTTGTTTGCTTTAAGTTTTCTGTCAAGTTTCAGCGGATACCCGACTCCGTAAGCTTTGTTCAATTTTCTGTCAAGCTTCAGCGGATACCCGACTCCGCAAGCTTTGTGCCTTTTCTGTTTTCAAGCTTCAGCAGGATACCCGACTCCGCAAGCTTTGTGTCTTTTCTGCTTTAAGTTTTCTGCCAAGCTTCAGCGGATACCTGACTTCACAAGCTTTGTGCCTTTCTTTTGTCAAGTTTCAGCGGATACCCAACTCCGCAAGCTTTTTATCTTTTATCTAGTTTCGACGGATACCCGACTCCGTAAACTTTCTACCTCGTTTAATGTCCATTGCTTTTTGCATCAATTTGCTTTCTAAAAAAGGTAAAAAAAAAAAAAAAAAAAAAAAGAAAAAAAAGAAGAAAGAAAAGAAAAGAAAAAAATAAAAAAAATTATGGACAAAATTAAATCAACTCCTTTGCTTCTCATTTATTTTAAATGCAAAGTAAAGGGGGGCAACTGTTGATATCCAATTTTGTCCATAAAGTTTTATTTTTGTTGCTCAATCAGGAACTACTTTTTGTGTTAATTGATGCCTAATTGCAATGTTTCTTTTCTTTTTCTTAATTTAATTTAATACAAAAGGAAAACAAAAAAAGAAAAGAGAAAAGAAAATAAATAAAAAAAAGAAAGAAATTTTGCATCAGATAGCTACAATAGTAGCTGTCATCCCCTCTACGCCCCAATAGTGCAGCAGGAGCCTCAGCAGCGCAGTAACAGAGCAATGGACTGCTTAACATGAAAGAGGAAAGCATCGGGGATGGGGAAGAGTGAGGATGGTGAGACAGGGAAGCAAAGCACAAAAATGGAAATTGAGGGAGACAACACAGTTCTCACGGGCAGATATCAAAAACGCCTAAAAGGGCCTTCCTTAATAGAACGATTGGTTTTTTTTATCTGGATTCACTTTCTGAAGAACCAAAAATCACCACCTTCTCATTTTTTCCTGGACCCATTTCAACCACCCTTCAACAATCCCTACCATCTCCTCCCAACCATCAGTACCCCCCTTCCAACTTGCTTCATCTTTTTTTCCTTCCACACACCCAACCAAGCTCCACCAACTACAACCACCCAAACACCTTGCGCCTCACCCACCATCGTGACCCAACCTCAAATAACCAACAACCACCATCACCACCATTCCTCACCCACCACCGTGACCCAACCTCAAACAACCAACAACCACCATCACCACCATTCCTTAACCACCACCGTAAAAACCTCAAAACCGTGGCCATCTATTTCTTCTCGTGGCTCCAACCTTCAACTTTCATAACCAAAACCTCATCGCCACCTTCTCCACCAACACAGCCACTTGATCTCCATAACCGAACCCACCAAAACTCTCCACCTCTCCTCTCCTGCTTCGTCTAAACCCATAACCCACTTCAAACATTACACCCACACCCACCTTCATCAATTAACTCATCACCTTTAACTAATCAACCACGCCAAGAATCAAAGGCCGAAGCGTGACCCCGTCGACCGACATCGTGCACCGTCGCTCCCTTCCTCAACTTGCCGCCATCGCCCGTCGCTCCTCTCCATTGCGGATCTGCGCGCGAACCGCGCGCCCACCCACTCGGGCATCGTGCGGCCATCGCGAATGACCCACAAGCCCGGTCCGCGCCTCCACCCTTTCACGTCACCGATCTGGCCGTGGTTTTTTTTCTTTCCCCCCGCTCCGTTTCGTTCCTCTTGTTTTCGCATCCAGATTCATCTTTTATTTTTATTTTTTATTATTTTTTTCTTCTTCTTCTTATGTTTATTTAATTGCTTTTGTTTTGTGTTCATGGGCCAAGAAATTTCCCACTTTTGACTCGCTTAACATACAAAAAATGTCAAAAAAATGAATTTAAAAAAGAGGGTAAAAATATATTGTGTGTTTATTTGTTTTTGTTAGTTTTAGGATTAATCCTTATTTGATAGTGTTTACTTAGTTTAATGACATAAAAAATAAATAAAAAATAAAATAAAAGAATAAATAAAAAATAGAAAAAAAAATCTAAAAATAAAATAAATTTTATTTAAAGTTGTTTGATGTTTATATTTAGTCTTATTTTTATTATTATTTATTTAGATCATAAAAAATTATGTTTGCTTATTTGTTTTTGTGCATTTCTTAAAAATAAAAGATAAAATAAAAAATAAAAAAATCTTTTTATCCATGCAATGACCAATGATGATGATTGAATAGCGGATGCTATCTTCAATGTCGTTTGAATCATAAGGGTTTATTGAGTAGCCTAGTGCTAACTTGAACCTCGTGCAAGAATGGATTTGTTGTTCAAACAAAATCTCTTTTCAAAAATCTCTTTCTTAATTAAAGTCAACCAACTCGCAATCATTTTTAAAGAACTACGTGACTTTGAGTTCTCCATTGCACCGGGAGATACGTAGGAGCAGAAATCAATTTCTGTCAAGCCAAAAAAATAAATTTTCATAATTTGGTTGTTTCTTTTATTTCTTTTTCAAAAGATAAAAAATGAAAAAATAGTAAATAATTACAAAATCTTTTGTTTAGAGGGGTTAAAATGAATATATTTGAGATTATTAAAACTTGCACAACTAACTTAAGGTACCGTTCATAGAACGGACAGTGTAGGGTGCTAATACCTTTCCTACCTGTAATCGACTCCCGAATCCAAACTCATTTTCAAAAGACCAGTTTGCCTAATTTAAAGGTTTTTCTAATGTTTTCCTAATTTAAATAAACATTGGTGGCGACTCCATTGATTTTATCTTTTTTGGTCGTCCCGTCGCGATCCCGGTTGCGACATTCCTTATCTTCCTTGGATATGAGTTTCCTTATATTATCATGTTCATTATATAGCTGAGTTGCATTTAGGGATATTTTGGATCATTTTCTATATATATTAATGATGTGTTCTTCTCTGAGTTTGTATGGATGTTTGGTTTTGTTCAATCATAATCTATGCTTAATGGTTGCTGTTGGTTGGCCATCAATTGCATGATCCTAATATTGCAAATGAACTAGACTCAGTGCTTTCATGTCAATATGGATATGGTATGGTTGATGCATATTCGACGAGTTTAATTGACTTGGATGATTTAATTCGTTAATGAGATAGAAGTATACCTATTAGTTATGTATAGTGTGTGATTGAGAATAGATCGTTCATGAGTGGATGTTGCGCTAGCTTTCAAGAAAACTTAGTGAGTTGGGCAATTGAAACCAGGGTTGATTGACCTAGACATAGGCTTTTGACTAAATCAGATTCTCAAGCTAACTTAATTAGTGCATTCATGTTAATGAGGAGAATTGCATGTTGTTGGTAGATGTAGGGGGTGAATAAGGATTTCCTGAAACCTAACCATTTATCTTTATTGCTTTTGTAGATTAGATTTAGTTTAGTTTATTGATTTCTTATTTTTATGTCCTTGAATAGAATTGATTAAGCTATTGGTTGGTACTTAGTTTTATAACAATTATCTTTGTGGGAATGAACTTTTACTCTGTATCTGTATTACTTGAGCGATCCGTGCACTTGCGGTAAGTAATCAAGTTTTTGGCGCCGTTGCCGAGGATAATGTTTCTATATTGCTAATATTGATAATGAGTTTGATTAGTTCTAATTTAAGTTGTATATAATCTATGTTTCTTTTATGTCTTGTTTTAGTTTCAATAAAGAGCCAGATGATTTCAATCATACAAGGCCCTTTGAGGGAATTTGCGACTCCTGAAAGGATAATCCTTGGATCAAGTTCTTGAGGACTACTCATCCGTAGCAATTCAATTTTGGTGACAAAGTCCTGCTGGGACTATAACTCAGGCCCTTCGTGGGAGGGAACCCCATGTTTATGTTCATTTATTATCTTTTCTTTGTGCATAAATAGATAATATATTATGTTTTGTATGTTTGTATATATATTTTCATGTTAATATGTTGGTATATATATATGTTAATTATGTTAGTTTAATGTTTTTGTTTGTTTTTAAGTTTTAGGTTTGTTTTAGGTATTAAATAGGTTAATATGTTGTTTTCGTGTTTTATTATATTTGTGTTGTACATTTTATAATTTAACTTTTTGAATAAGTTTTGCTGCAGCTAGATACCCATATGAGCCAATTCCAGTAGCAAAACTGTGTTTGCTACTAAATTTAGCAGTTTAGGTTGTCACGCCGCAGCGCAAGGTAGTGCGCCCCGCAGAGCATGTGCTCATTTTCTGCAGAATTCTGCAGCTTTTTGTGAGCGTCGTGGCCCAGGCATGGGGGCACCGCGACGCAGCACTCCTATTTTTGTTTTTTCTGTTATTTTCTCTACTTTTGTGTATTTAGTAATGCTTAGTAGTAGTTAGGCTGCTATTTTAAGAATCTCAGGTTCCCTATAGACCATGTTCTTTAAGGAATGCATTTCATTTTGGTTTAAGGGAGTATCTTTACATGTTTTATTACCTTTATACTTAATGTTAACATGTATTGGTATTTTGAGTATGCAGTGGTGTTAGTCATTATATTTTCATGATTATATTTTGTTTTGACTATCACTGATGTGTTGTTGATAAGATTTTTAATTTTCACTGTTTGCAAATTATGTTATGCATGCTTGAAGTAAGAAAGTTAAATCTATTTGAATGCATGACATGTTGCAAGAATGCTGGTGTTGTTTATGGTTGTCCATGATGTGAAAGGTTGCTATTTGCTCCCTTTTTTGTGAAACCTTATGTGATCTTGAAGCATGTGAAACAATTTAGTTACTTTTGATGCATGATTTACATCTCACTTAGATGCAAGTGTAACTTTGAAAATGATAAGAGTGCATGTCTTGATAATGTTTATGGATGTACATGTAGAGTTTTGATTATCCTAGAAATTATTTTTGAACTCTCTTGAGGTGAAATCCTAGGTTGTGCATGATTGAGGAAATGATTAGGGCATTGTTTGGACCGATTGAGCCTTAAAAAGCTTACCCTGATATGATGATATCCCTAGGTCCCATTTTGAAGCCTTATACTATTTGGCCTTATTTGTTTTTCATAATCATTGTGTTCATTCACCTGTTAACCATTCTAATGCATGTGAAAACATTACATTTTCTTCCTACCTTCATTGTTGTTGAGTACATGGTATGCTATTTCTTGAGATGAGTCTGATGATTAGGGGTGTTAATGATTATTCAATTCAAAATGAGCCTGAATGAACCAGATGCAAAGAAAAGAAAAAGTAATGCTTTGTAAAATAAAGAAAATAGAAAAGAAAGAGAAGAGAAAAGAAAAAGCAAAGCAAAAGAAAAGTAAAGTTTGAAAAGCATTGAAAATGGTTCTGGTAAGTTTTCTGATCTCACTATTAGATACCCTGCTAATATCAGTTAATGACTCAAGTCTTGGAATAATATGTTGTGTTTCTCAATGTTTGTATTGTATCCTTTCCTGTTCATTTCTTTTGTCAGTACCATTGGCCTAACATTATAAGCTGATAAAGTCCATTTTGATCCTTAATCTTGTGTGATTTACATTAGTGGAGAGAGAGTTGATTTACAATATTGTGGATTTTATGAATCATATACATGTATGCTTATAAACTTATCTGGATATGTATGACGTGATTAGGAGAAATTTATCTTGTATGTTTGTGAAAAATGTGAATTGCATGAAGAGTAGATTGGATTGATAGCATGTTAAGGATTGTATATGTGTGGAACTGTTTATGGGCATTTGCACTTTTTGAGGATTGATGCAGTCATTACACACTAGTTTTGGTTTAATTGAAAGAAAAAAAAATTGAAAAATGATATTTGCTGAATGAAAGTTGGTTTGAATGTTTAAGTGATTTACTTAGTTCTATTTTATTTTGCTCGAGGACTAGCAAAATGTAGGTTTGGGAGTGTGATAATTCCATAAAATATAGTTATTTGTGTCCTATCTCTGTGCTAGAATGAATGCTTAGTCCTTGTTTATAATGCATATTTGGAGGTTTTGTGCTTATATTTGTCATATTCTGATTCTGATGCCTTCTTGTATGTTTTATAGCAAATTGTGCTTAAATGATTATTGATTAAGTAGATTTGTATATGTTACTGATTTGGTATATTCTCTATGTTAGGAAGGGCTCCAAACAAGGTCAAATATGGAGCATTTGAGCTAAAAAGCCAAGAGGAATCCAAATCTGCATTTCAGTAGTCACCGCCGTGACACAAGATATTGCGCGCCGCAGCGCAGAGAGGCATTTCAGCCATGTCATACTTCAACCCGAGGCGAGAGGGCCGCGGCCCAAAAGAAGTGGGCGTCGTAGCATATGTAACCGACCCTATGGGGGCCACGGCGCGCGTATGTGGGGGTCGCGGCGCAAAGGCGGCAAGCTGAGCCTATAAATAGATTTTTCACATTTTTCTCTGTGTTCTGACCGTTTGGGCTATTTCCATTTTCTATCTTGGCTATTTTTAGCCATTTCCATTTTGTGTTTTAGCTATTTCCATTTTAAGTTTTTTAGTTTTAGTTAGTTTTAGGTTAGAAAGTTTTGGCTAGATCTCCATTGATGGTGGATGGGAGGCTAGGAACAAGGATGAAAGGGGATTCAAGCTTCAGAGATAAATTAATGAGCTTTTTTTTCTCTTTTTTCCTTTCTCTCTTCTCTTCCTTATCTTCCTTGGATATGAGTTTCCTTGTATTATCATGTTCATTGTATAGCTGAGCTGTATTTAGGGATATTTTGGATCCTTTTCTATATATATTAATGATGTATTCTTCTCTGAGTTTGTGTAGATGTTTGGTTTTATTCAATCATAATCTATGCTTAATGCTTG
This sequence comes from Ormosia semicastrata, assembly GCA_029884595.1. Lineage (NCBI taxonomy): Eukaryota > Viridiplantae > Streptophyta > Magnoliopsida > Fabales > Fabaceae > Ormosia > Ormosia semicastrata. Next base: position 5,349,068 of record JAQQTO010000021.1, on the reverse strand, counting down.
CTGTTGGTTGGCCATCAATTGCATGATCCTAATATTGTAAATGAACTAGACTCAGTGCTTTCATGTCAATATGGATATGGTATGGTTGATGCATGTTCGACGAGTTCAATTGGCTTGGATGAGTTGATTCGTTAATGTGATAGAAATATACCTATTAGTCATGTATAATGTGTGATTAAGAATAGATCATTCATGAGTGGATGTTGTGCTAGCTTTCAAGGAAACTTAGTGAGTTGGGCAATTGAAACCAGGGTTGATTGACCTAGACATAGGTTTTTGACTAAATCAAATTCTCAAGCTAACTTAATCAGTGCGTTCATGTTAATGAGGAGGATTGCATGTTGTTGGTAGATGTATGGAGTGAAGAAGGATTTCCTGAAACCTAACCGTTTATCTTTATTGCTTTTGTAGGTTAGATTTAGTTTAATTTATTGATTTCTTATTTTTATGTCCTTGAATAGAATTGATTAAGTTATTGGTTGGTACTTAGTTTTATAACAATTATCTTCGTGGGTGGGAACAAACTTTTACTCTGTATCTGTGTTACTTGAGCGATCCGTGCACTTGCGGTAAGCAATCAAATACTATTTCATAAATACATGCCACTACAGCAACTATAACAATTCCTTTTACTAGTTTTCTTCCATACGACAGTTTCATCTTGCTATGACAGCATTTCCCAACAAAGATTTTTAGTATACTCATGTACAAGCTTCCACCTTTTCTGATTGTATTTGTTACGAGCATTTCAGTATACACTATATTCCATATGTATGTGCTGGATTGTGTGCTGATTTCTGCATGTGTGTGATGGATTGTGTGATGAGATTTTTGAATGTGTGTGCCGGATTATGCTGGTACATAGTGCTCAGCTTGTATTCTTAATTGATTGTTATTACTTATGGTTATGGATGAATTGATAATCATTGTGTGCATTTTTTTTGTTACAAATTTTGCAGTGGTTTTATTTGAATGTTTGTCTGAAATTGAAAACATAAAATGGACTCCATCAATAACAACTGTCTCGATCTTGAAAGTGTGGATCTTACTATTGATGAGTCCTATTTCGAACCTCCAAAGTGAAAGGCTAAAGCATCGACGTCTGATTGTTAGAAGTTTTTCACAAAGATAGGAGTGAGTGACGATGGAGTAGAAATGGCAAAATGTAATGCTTGTAAAAAGAAGTAAAAGGTTGGGGGTAGATTATATGGAATGTCATCTTTAAATCATCATATCTCAAATTGTAAAGAAGTTAAATTTGACGATGTTGGTCAAATGATGATAGACATGCAAGGAAAATTAAAGTCTCAAAAGATAGATCAAATGGTATTCACGTGAGATGTGTGCCGCTGCAATCATTGAGCATGATTTGCCATTCAACTTTGTTGAGTATAAGAAGATTAGGAGTTGAATAAAATACTTGAATCCTGATGCAAATCTTATTTCAAGGAATACAGCAAAAGCTAATGTCTTGAATATTCATAACAGAGAGAAAGAGAGGCTTAAACAAACAATAACTAGCATTTCTAATAGGATATGTCTAACTTCTGATTTATGGACAACTTGTACGACAGATGGTATATATGTTTAACTGCCCATTTTGTTGATACAAATTGGAAGTTAAATAACAAGATTCTCAATTTTTGTCACATGCCTCCTCCTCACATCGGATTTGAATTGGTTTCAAAGATTTTTGATTTTTTGAAGGAATGGGAAATAGAGAAAAAGATTTTTTTCTCTTACTTTAGATAATTCATCCGCTAATGACAACATGCAAGACATTTTGAAAAATAACTTTGCTACGAGTGATTGGTTGTTATGTGATGGGGAATTTTTTTATGTTTGTGTTATGAAATATTAGATTTGAGTATTTGTGTTATGAAATATGGTTTACTATTTTTGTGTCTTCTTTTATAATATTTTTTATTTTTTAGGTGTATAACCTGCCAACCCGCCCATTTATTCTCATTTTATTTTTTATACGAGTCAACCCATCAACCCACCTTAAAACTGGGTGGGTTGACTCTTCCAACCTATTTCTCAAAATGAGCTAACCCACCCCGCCTTGCATTTTATCGGGTTGAGGCGATGCGAGACGGGTTGGGGCGGGTTAGTCCATTTTGCCAGCTTTAACAGGAATGATAATGGTTATTATGTGAAACTGTTTATAGAAAAAAATTTGTTACGCAAGATAAAATTACGTGAAACTAACATTTTTAAAAAATATTATTCCTTTCAATTCATTTTAAATGTCATTTTGGTGGAAAAAAAATTTAGTCTATTATAAGTGACATTTTCGCATTCTAATGAAACATTAGTTGTTGTATTTCCATCTCTTTTCTTATATTTTTAAAGTCTCAATTATTCATGAAAATTAAATGAATATGATAAAATAGAGTAATTAATTGAAATGAATAAGGGTAGTTTAGTAAAAAAAATTACAATTAAGGCTTAATTTAATATTTCTTAAATCTTGTGCATTACATCAAAATGACACTTAAAATTGATCCAAATAGAGTAGTTACTATGGGTTCCTCAGTGTAGAATATAAGATTTAGATACAAATGTATTTATTAGTAGGATTCAGTCATGAGTTGTGAATTTTTCTTTATAACTTTTATGTTTATTTCTCTCATCTACTTGATCACATGAGAGAAAAATGACACGAGAGGATTTAAATCCTAGAATATATAAACTAAATTATCAAATTGAATCAGCCACTTGTTTGTACATAGTAAATCATAAATTCATTAATTATTTATTTGATTTACTTTTTATAAAAATTATATAATTAATTTTATTACTTACAAAAAATATAATTATTTATTTAATTAATTAAATTAACCAAATTTTATGTCACATAAAAGTAGTGTTGAGAAAATAGGATCAGACTAGCTAGTTCAAATGTAAAACTAGTGAACGAGTCATAAGTTCAGTCTGTTTTACCAGCAAAACAAGCATGTAAGAGAATTGGTCAAAATCAATCAAAAATTGGTAAATCCAGTAATAAATTAGTTTGAATTGATTTCATTAAAAAAATTAAACTCATTTTTTAAATAAATTTTTAATTAATTTAAAAATACTTTTTAAGCCAATTTGAGGCTTAATGGCAAGTTATAAAAGGTTCACATCTAAGGCCTAAGAAAGACCTAAAAAAATGTTTCTCCCTTTTAACTTTTTATATAAGTTGTATGTTTAGATATTTTATTTATTACTTTATGTGAGACTTATAATTATAAACTTCTCTTAACTTTTATATATGTTTAATGTTTAGATATTTTACTTATTATACTTAAACTTTAAAATACTAAATAATATAATATAAGATATTAATATATTAATTATATTATTTAATATATTATATTATATTTAAATATATATATATATATATTTAATTATCTCTAATTTATCTATAATTTAATCATAATTAAATTAATAAATAATAAATTAATATATTTACCTATTCAATTATCAATCCAATTTTTATAAACATTGCATAAAAGTAAGAGATACACTTTTTGAGAAAAAGAAAAGGAAAACAACAGTAAGTGATACTCGCTTTAAAACAAACAGTACAAAGCAAATTATGCAATATCCCTGTTCGTGAATGCGGACAAACGAGGTTGCCGTACTGTTTCTTAACCGCGTCGTTTTAGATTAAAAAAAAAATCCATGCCAATAAAAATAAGATAGGAAAAAAAAAATTAAAAGATCTTCTTTTTGGTATTTAGTATTTACCACCCCAAAGGAAAATGTGTATTGGGTAAAGAAAAAGGATACGGAGGGAGAAACAATAATAGGACGAAAATATTTCTGCGCTAATTTATAATTTATTTAGATTCTATTTTATAAGTTTTTATTATTTTCACAATATAAAAGTGAGAAAATTTTAATTTGTTTATCTTTTGCTAAATAATAGTATTTTTATAAAAATAAATGTTTAAAAATAAAAAAATCTAATTTTAAAATTAAATATTAATTCATTCAAAGCACAAATTTATATCCACCTCTATATAAATAAATTTGAATACTCTCTCTTAAGGATGTGAAATTTTGTAAACATATTTTCCTTATAAAGTATACACATGTATCTCATCTCACATGTCCTTCTCTCCCTACGACCCACTCCTTACTTATCTCACTTTCTTCTCTTAATATTCTTAATATTCTTAATTATCTCCTAAATGTCTCCTTGATTAAGAAAGATTTCAATCTCCTTAATTTTCTTCTAAATTAAATCTAAAAATTCTTGAAAAGATATTTAGCAAATAATTACTATTTTTTTAGTACTTTAAAATAAATTATTAACAAATTAAATAATTTAAACTCATAATATGTTACATATATAGTATAAAGTTTCTAAAATATATTTTATACACATACTAAAACTTTAAAAAAATTCCCTTACACGGTCAACTAACTAGTTTTGTAATACATCTAGGTTCATAGCCAACAATACATAAGGATTGAATCTAACACTTCAAATAAATTTTGAAATTCTATTATCATAAGCTTATTAATTGAACCAGTGCTAATAGGCCATGTTCCATGATAATAATTAATTAATTATGTGTAATGAATTCATCTGCCATCACAAAATCATGTGCACCTTATTCATAATGTATGCTACTCTAGAGTTTTTCTGCAGTTTCAAAGAGCATTAAAATTAAATAAAGTATTAAAGTTTGAACTCTTTGTCACTTAAACAATAATTATACCTGTCTTATCTGGTTTGTCTAACTAAAATAAAGGAGGATATTTTTCTTACTCCATGCCTTCTAGCAACTCCCCCAGGTGCATTGGTTCCTTAATATTGCCTTGCTTCGGATACGGCTGCTACCACTTTTCATGGTTTATGTTTGTAGTTAATTTTGTTTTTATTCCTTTTTGGGTCGCTTGTCCCATTTCACCAAAAAATTGCAACTCTCCCCTTATTCATTCACCAAGGCAACACAAGGACTTTTGATTTTTTTTTTCTCATGATATTTCTTTGAAGATGTTATTTTTTCTTTAGTATAAAATAATTTTATATCTTAAATTCTAATTATTACTTATTTATATACATATTATAGATTGAGGTTAAAGATAGATCTATTAATTTTATTCATATGAATATAAAATTTTTAACAATTAATATCAGAAACACTATAATCTTAACTATGGTTTTGTATAAATTTGGTCATACCTGTCGTAATATTGAAATTAAGAATTTTGAATGGATTTCGGGACCAATTTTATTTCATGCAATGGATTTGTCGTAATTCTATACCCGACTTTTCTTGTTCTCTTTATAACTTAAGTACCGATTTGTGAAATTATCTTCTTCATTGATCAATTTCGTTGTTTTGTACTTTGATAGAACTGTCAGTTTATGCACGAATGGGCTCAGTGACTCAAGAACCTAAGATGTGTAAATGGCTTTCTTTTAATATTTCAAGTGCCATTTGCTTATATATATATATATATATTTCTATTGGTGGTTATGAACTTGAGATAGGTTTCATTTGGAATTATTGATACCCATGTGTTAAATTCATGAAACTGTTAAGGGCTCTTGTAGTTAAATCAATCAAAATAGAATCATATGTTATGAAGTTGCGGACGATATTTTCATGATATTCGAAACTATTGATCTAAAGCTATTATATAAGATAAAAGGCTAAATTGCTTTTCTGGCAACTACATATGTATCACTTTCACAAGTTGCTATGTGCACCTCACACGTCCTTTTATTTCTATTACAATACTTATATTCTTATATCAAATAATATATATATATATTTTTTTATACTCTATTTAATATTATTTATTATATATATATTTTTTATCATTTTCTCTTACTCAATCACATATCTTAAAAATAATATAAATAATACTTATACTCTTTTTAAAAGGTATAAAATGATTATTTTCCTTCCTATTATTTGGGGTAATTGTGCATCACTTGTAATTACTCGACCCTACTTGGTCAGTTGTTTCTTTCACATACGCTGTACATTATTTCTATTATTTATTGTATTTACAATTGTTTTTGGTATTTTTTTTATATATTTGTGAACTCGTTTTCATAAGATTAATTATAATAAAATGTTATATTGATATAATAATGTTATTGTGTTAATAGTGAGAATTATATTAATAATACACTTATCATATTAATTTATTTTTATTAATATAATTTTTGATATTTTGTTCAGGGCATTAGATGTTGTGTCATTGAAGTTTTCAATATCTTTTCGATACTAATTTTAAGAACATAATGTTTAATGTTTTATAGGAGTCTACTTGTTCATTGTAGTCTAGACCCTTAGACGAGATTACAATGGTGTAGTGACTCAATTGTTGCAATATATATAATATTGCTTATTATCAAGTATTTTGCCAAATTAATTTAAGCAACCCTAAATGTATATATTATTTTATGAAACTTGACTAATGAGATAATTGGGCATTATGTAACAATTCAATATTGTGCTTTGGACTTGTGATTCTGTCAACACTTTTTTTATATTTAAAGATTTATTGAATAGATTACAATTGTTGTTGGGTTATGTAAGTAATAAACACACATTTCAATATGATATTATTTGACATAATCATTTGTGTAAGATAGATAAAATTGTTTAAAATACTTATTTTGAATTTTTTTAAATAATACATGTGTGTAATTGTGGTAATTTTAGTTTAATTATTTTACTCTATCAAGTGAGATAGACTTGTATACGATTCAGGACCTTTAGGTTAGATCACAATGATACAATGATTATAGTTCAATTAATTACCCAATGAATTGGACGTGAGAAAACCAATATAATTATGTCTACTTATGTGTGTTTTTTTGGTATGCTTTTTTCTTCCCTTTGTGTCTATCATCACTTTATTGTTAAGACTTATTGAGGACATTATAAGTCTCTTAGAATATATTGTAATATAGTAAATTCCCTATAATTGTCTTATATTATTGATAAACTTTAGTCTTTGGTAAGACAATGTATTACGAGTTTAATTAGTTTGTAAAGGTTTGAAAAGAGCAATTTCTTTTTTTTTTTGGGCCATCATTAGTGATGAGTTAAACTATTAGCTTGTTGAAACTATTTTATAATAGATATTGGCTAACAATTTATATATATTGTTATGTCGATAACCAATGATTGTGATAATTAATTTGGGATAAAAAAGTTGACTAAAATTTTCTTACTTTGTTTAGTGTTTTAAAATAATGAACATGGGATATTTCTTTTTATACTTTTCAAATGTCAAAATCTTTAAAAAAAATTGGTTTTGCTATATTTTGAAGAAAGATCTAGGAATTAAAGTCATTCAAGTAGTATTGTTGTGAAGGAAGTATTCTTCCAATTGTGATTTAATTAATTTGTGAGGATTTATTGTATTTTAAATCCAAATTGTTGTTTTAATTACCTTCACTTCATCAAGATTCTTTTGTTGATGGTACATGTATCTATGATAAATATCTGTTAAGTTAAAACTTTTGTACCTATGGCTCTTAACTTCGGCAACTTCGTTTCTGAATAAAGTAAATGTATATATACTTAAATCCAATATATTTATATGTTGATTTTATGAAATTCCCAACAATTAACAAGAACCGAGAGTTCTTTACCTTTCAAAGCAAAGTAAGTTTTGTAATTATTGTTCTCTTGAAGTATTTGTTGTGACATGTGAAGCCCGTCATATATATAACCTAATAATTGAGGCAAAAAAATTATTAGGTATAAGTTAAGTTATTTTGTATGGCTTGTAATGGCCTATTAGGCATTGTTGTTTTAAATTTATTTTGGTGTTTGTATTATTAGTATCAATGCATGTCTCCACAGATAACTGAGAGCGAGTTTGTTGTTAATGTGCTTTGTTTTGTATTGATGGATATTATTAATATTTTGAAATATAGTTGTAATCTTGTTGCCCATTAATGTTGTGACTTTGTTATATTGAGAGTTAGAGACTTTGTTTGTATTATGTCGTCAGCACTGGTTAAATATAGGTCTTATGCGCTTCCACTGTCGATAAATAAAGTGATCATTATGGCTTTGTAAAATGTAAATTACTTTATTTGTGAAAATTATTTTGTGATTTTGTGTTTATGATGACAAAGAGGAGTTGACCTGTTGTAAAGTATCATATAGACACTTGTGATCTCCTCAATTGTGAAAGCAGAGTATGTAATTAATAATAAAGTAATTTTGTGATATTCTGTAGTTGAAAAATTTTGTATACATTTGACTTAATATTTTTTCTGTTGTTATTACCATGATTTTGGGTATTCTACAATATTGTGTTTCTCTCTATTTTAGTACTTGTGTTGTTGAAGAGAGATAATGAGTTTTGGACTCACATTGAGTACTCTACTAAAGAGATGATAGTCCCACTATTGATATTTGTGTTGTTTTGTTTTGGTATGTTGGATTAGTAGGAGAGTGTACACTACAACTAAAATTATTTTGTCTCGAGGCTTATTGAAACTGTTGTTGTCATATGTTGTTAATTATTGTGTGCACTTAATATGGCATGTTATTGGAGACTTTAGTATTAGGTTTCATTTTGTTATACTGAGATATTTTTTGTTGAATCTCAGTAAGCTTCTTGGGCTAATGCTAAGGTCATTTTGTAGAGAATTGCACATTGATCACATTTTTGGCATGCAATTTTGTTGTACTTTCCTTTTGGCTCACATTTCATATTTTGTTAGCTCTTTGAGTTATAAGTATCTTACATATAAGATATCAGTATTCCTATCGAGTATGATTTTTTACATTGTTGAGGCACTTGTAAATGCATTTTGGGTCAATGGTTGGAAGTATTTGCCTATAGTGGACATTCTTATAGCCACATTAATCTGGATAGTTGTTTTGTTTAGAATAAATGTCTATGCTATCTAATTAGGAGATTGTTAGATTTTTATTATGTGTGGATTAGCTTAGTCACTAATTTTTTAAAATTCAGATTAATTAAATGTTAAATATTGTAAAGCTTCTATTGTTCTAGCCCAAATAGTGATCAATCTTGTTATTAGGCTCATATAATCACTTAAACTCATATGGATAATATTGTTTTGAGTTTGTGGACCTTATGTATGAGTTTTCTATGATGGATTGTTAACTCATATTATAAACATAAGGAGAGATCCATATTCACTTCATATATGTACTGTAATTGCCTCATTGAGACCACAAGAGTTTTAGCATATAGAGAATGATAATAATTTTTCTCCTCCATGACAATACAATGATTCTTAACTATCTTTTTGTTATGATGCTTCCTTGAAGATGTGATTTTCTTTTAGTGTAAGGTAATTTTATACCTTAAATCATAATTATTGTTTGTTTATATACATGTTATGGATTGAGGTCAAAGGTAGATCCATTAATGTTATTCATGTGGGTATAAATTTTTTAACAAAAGTTGCCTCATATGGAATAGGTATTTCGATCACTCCTTTTTATTATAATTTCTTAAAGTGATATATTTTTTAGTAAATATACACTTTAATCCTTGAATATTTCATGGTATAACACTTTAGTCCCTAAAAAAAATTGACAAACATGTTAGTCCTTTAAAGTTTCCAAATCCTATCACATTAATCCTTTTCAGGGACTAAAATGTTATATCACTTTAAACTGTAAAGGAATAACGTGCTCGTCAAATTTTTTTTAAGGACTAAAGTGTATATTTACTCTATATTTTTCATATATGAATATCATCACATAAAATTGTATAAATTTTTTTATACGAACTTATATATATTTTTGGCAGATGAAAGTTTAGGGTGAGCCAACCTCACATAGTGGAAAAAGACTTGATTGTTGTTGTTGTTGTAAAAGTTTGGGGTGAGGGGAGGCTCTCCCCATTTTAAAAATAAGACAAATTACCAACCTCAGTAATGATTACAATGGATTACTTACATGTCACCAAACTTATATATGATCAATTGATTTTTTTTTCAATTTTTGCCTATTAATAAATATAATTAATTACACAAGTTTTCATTTTAACTTAGATATAGTCCTTTATTATTATTATTATTATTATTATTATTATTACTAGAAAACTACCAACAAAATATTCTTAGGAAGGACTAAGAATGTCCTTAGAGACCAAAACATAGTTGTACGACCTAACGGTTGACAGGAAAATCCATGACCCAATCTTTGGCCAGTTCGATTAGAGTCTAGATCATTTTTTTGCATTGACCTAATCAAATTTGGATAACTTGCTCAACCTAATTTTTTATTTTAAAAAAATAATACTTTCCAAAACTATGTTGCATCGTCTCTTTGGATAAATTTACCTTACCGTAGATGGTTTCTTCTCACTTTGTGTGATAGACTCCCTTCCAAGCTTATAGTGATTTTATCTCGTTCCTATAATCATTTAATTGCCTGAGTAATTGTTGCTCAGCCATGTATATTTATATTACTTGAAAAGGAACTCCCTTTTGCATCTCTACTATTCTATTGTATTGGGTTGTAATGTTAAATTTTGTACCCTTTAAATATTACAAGTTATGTTTTATTAACAATATAAAGTACTTCCTTACCAAAAAAATTATAAAGTATTTTTCATATAGTATGCATTTTTTTTTAAACTTTTTCTTCTATATCCAAGTTGAAACAGCATAACTACGAGATCCGTAGTCTAGTTGCCGACCTGGTGATCTAGCCACTCTAACCGCTAACCTGACAACCCAACCCTCTAACTAGGTCAGCTTTTGGTATGAGCTATACAACTATGGGTCAAAATACAATTGGTTTCAGGGACTTCTACACGCCATACATAGTTTGGGTCAAAGAATGAATTTTGTGCAAGCCCATGTAGACTACCTTAGACCCAATTACATGACCTGAAATGAGAGAAAATGGATAAGCACTCCTCCATCACAAGACCAAAGCACCGATTTCTCTAGTGGTTTTTTGAGAGAGCATTAATAACCTCGAGAGAATGACCTTTTAATATCAAGTCTACAACCTAAGGCAAGAATGATGGCCAAGCAGGTTACATAGGCCACTACCAAGCTCGGGTCTTGACCATTGGGAAGACTTTATGTAGTTGTTGCCATGATGATGTTAGGGATAAATAGGTATGCCTAAGATCCAATCTCTTATGTAATGTCTCAAATTCATTATTTTATTATCATATTCATTATTTGATTATTGAATTAATATGATAAGGTCCTTGATTAAATTTAGAGACTCGTCATCATGATGGAGATCATGATAATGAAAGACAAGTTTTTCATAATTTAATCTAAATTATTCTTGATATTAGGATCACTGAAAATAGGACATTAGTGATTTAGATATATCAATATATATGTGATGATCTCTATTAGATGGAGAATAATAAATCTCATTTATTAAGTTACATATATAAATGATACATATGTAGATATGATCATTGAACTAACTCAATTGAGAATTACTAATAGTTAATATTACCATTAAACTGTCAATAGGATATTCTCATGAAGATCATGGCGTAAAAGTTTCCTTTAACATGAGATTATCATAATAATTAATAAGTTATTTATTATACTTTGATTCTGAACACCTAATGCCTTAAGGTACCAGTTGAATGGATATTGAGTATGACTAAATACTTGTGTAATTAATGAATTTGAGCTCTATGATTGTAACAACTAATTTAAGACCTTGGCCAAGACAATTAAATGAATAAAGAAATGAGTTTCTTAAGTCATTCATTGGTTAATTATAATTAACATAGATGTAACCAATTAGAGTTTGACAATTATATCATACTCTAAGGTTAATCTAGAGCTAGAATGATGGAAGGAAAAATTACATTATTCTTTTAAAGGTTTCTGGCAGTAAAAAATATTACTTCATACTACCTAGATGCTGAAGAGTATTGCTAGACACTAACCTTAATTAGTAAATTAGTTTGACTAATTACTACCAACTTAGTATTGAACTTATGAGGTCACACACTAGTGTTCTAACCTTTGTTAGAGGATTATTTAATTTATTATTTGATAATTAAATTAGAGAATTTAATTTAATCAAATAAATAATTTTTTAAACTAAATAAAATATGATTATATTCTTTGCTAACACTAAGAATATAAATAATATATGAGACAATGGAAGAAATCCTACTTAGAATAGGAAACAAAGGAAAAATTTTCTCAAGTTGAATTTTGCAAGACGTTGTCTGACTTGTTTCGGTTTGAAACCATGTCCTATAATATTGGGTTGTTGTGCATTATCTCAAAAAGGATGTACATCATGATTGTTTCCTAACTTTGTAGGACATGATGTGTGCTTAATGAAAATAATTTAAATAAAATAATATTTTGTTTATGCATATATAATCATTGCATCAAGAAAAGAGAAAAATACAACGTATGAGAAAAAAATTGTTCCAATGCTAAAATTCTTCTGAAAAATTTTGGCTCAAGGTTTCTTCAGTTCTATGCAAGTTCTATTATTCAAGAGTTGATAGCAAAGCATAAGCTTAATATGGATGCGCATATAGTCTTCTTGAAATCAAAGAATTTTTTTGAGTAACAAGAGCACTTTACCAAGTATTTAGATATGATCTTTGCTGCTTAAATAAATTTTAAACAGAAAATATATTATCTTGGATTACTTTCAATTATTCTATTGTGCATTTTGAACACTAAGTAATCCTACAAATGATCCCCTTATAATCTCATATTACTGCTCTAACTCCTCTTTGATCATCCTCTTTAGTAGTTGCCGCATCAAAGTTTAGCTTGTAGTAGCCTTGGGAAGGAGATAGCCAGTTGATATCTTCAATGTTATTTTTGTGCTTGGTATCAGTAGAGGCCTTAGATGGATTATGTGCTTTCTTAAATTTGAAAAGAATGTCCATTGACTAACCAATGAGCCAATGTTCCATTTGAGTTTTATTTTGGAAATAAAACTTGTTGTGATCAAGCCAAACCCCATAGAGCAGCATATAGAAAATCTCCATGAATTTGCTACTTAATCATTTCCAAATCTATTTAAAGTTTTGAACCAATCTACAAAAGGAATAGGCCTAGCCTCTTCATTTCTTAAACCAAGAAGGGATAGGTACCACAGTTGATCCACCTATACATAGAATCATAGGACATGCTTAATTGATTCTTCATGTTGAATGCATCTAGGGCATATAATCAAGTATTGTACTCCTTAATCTGACAATCACTTGCGTGTAGGAATGACATTATTAAGGGCTCAACGCACAAAGTTTAGAGTCTTGAGTAGGGTGTGAATTTCCAAAAATTTATTCCATGATGTATATATCTTTGATAGAATTACTCTAACCAACTTTTCTTCCTGGGGCATATCTAATTAGGTGATAAATAAATTTCACACAACAGTTACCATTCTTTTGTTTCTTTCTAGAAAAATTAGTTAGGTCTATGAGAATTTTCTAGGAGAATAACTTATATTCGATCCACCTCAAAGGGGAAAAAATATTGCACATATTGTTGGTTCCAGTGACCCCCTTCATGGTTTATGAGCTTCAAAACAATTGCCTTTAGATTTAAAACTGAGCTTGGGCTGTAGACTTTATAACCTAGTTGTAGAGGAAGCCATCCACCCTCCCAAATGTGAATCAAGTCACCACTACCAATTCTCCATAGACCCAGGGGCAAAACTTCTCAAGGGTTAAAAGGTAGCTCCCCCCCTTCCCCAAACTTTTTCCTTATATATATATATACACATGTGGAGCCATTTTCAATGCTCCTAAATACTTTTGAGCATGAATGCTCCACGAAAGTTACTTATTATTATAGGTAAAGTTGTGTTTACTTTAAATTTTAATAATTTTTAAGTTAAAAATGGTTTATTTATTTTTAAAAGCTTCAATTTTAGTTTTTTGTTGATTAGACCATCAATTCTATTTCTTTTCTCCCCCAACATTATAGCAGCATCATCTTTCAATGTTCAGATTGAAACTAGGTAGCATCAATACTCAGTAATTCTTAGCCACTTCAGTAGTTAGAAATATATGAATCGTATAGTCCTAGTTGAAAAGTTTGAAGTCAGCCACATTGTTTTAAGTAGCCAATGTCCTTGGTTCTAAACTTGTAAATTGCAATAACATATCGTCTTGTAAGAACAAGAGTGGAGGGTGAGATAATGGTTTCAAAACCCAACAACAACTTGCATTATTTGGTTTAGGGCAATGGTTGACTAATGGTTTCAAATCCTCATTAATCAAAACTTAAGTAGCATCCCGCTCTTAAACTTTAATTTAGTTTAGTCCAATGGTTGAATATGTGGCAGAAGTGAACAATGGTAAAGCTTTTATAAATGAGGATGTAGTATTTTGTCCAAGTTCATGTCTGACAATCAAGTTCAATCAATGAAAACTTGAATTTGGGCAGAAGAAATACAAAATCTCAAAATGCTTTTCCTAAGTGTTTAAAATGCAAAAGGAATTATAAATAAAATTAACAAATTCTTCTCATTCAAAATGTAACTTTTCTTAAAGGACTAAATTTAATGGATTAAGTTTTCTTCTTATCGGAAACCACAAAAAAAGAGTTTATCATCTTATCAATAACGATATCTCTTTCCTCCAAAAACAAATGCACCATTTCCAATTTCTCCTGATTCTGAACCAGTAAAGGGTGGAACCAAAACATCATGGAAAAGATTTAAACCAGGAGCATCGTTCTGCTTTTGAACCTTCATGCCACATGAGACTACGATAACTCCACCATCATCCTTACACTGCCACTGCACAAGATCTGGCGCTGCTTGATGGCTCAACCTCTAGCCCTCTAGTTCATCTTCCTAATCTTCCTCATCTCTCAAGGGACTTGGTCTAGTTGCTAGGAGACTCGATCTTAGGGGTCTGGGTCTGGTTGGCCAGATGCATTGGGTAGCAGCTTGTGATTTGATGATAGCAGCTTGTTCTTCACCGTTCATCGAAGCTGAAGCTTGAGTGTGAGAATGGGAGAGAATGAGAATAAAGGAGTTTTCTGCAAAACTCACACAATTTCTTTAATTTAGAATAACCAACCATGTAAATAATAAAGTTGCCTATTATTCAAGTTACATGAAATAAATACTAAACATTTATTTTGTTTTTCACAAAATCAACGACCTTGAGGCCATTGAGCATCCATGCTCCTTATGTTTTTAGGAGCATTTTAAACGTCGCCTATACATATGCCTTTTCTTATAATTTTTTTTTAGAAGTGGAATTATAAGAGAAAAACTTTTGCCCTTATTGCTTATAAGTATTGAAAAAGATCATAAACATGAATAAAACATTTATTTCAACTTGTATGTATGATATGGGGTTAGCTTTTGTATAGTTATCATCTTTTGTTTTTTCCCCCTTTATTAACCTTGTATAAAAATAATTTTGATATTTCATTGGTTTTCAAAAAAGAAGGGATGGATTTTTATACATAATATTAATCCAAGTTATAATCTTCTAAACTTCTAACTCATGTTCTAAAATTTCGCCCCCCAAAGGTTCATGTCAAGTTTTGCTATAGCATAAACCTCTTTTTTTAAGCACCCATCCTGTAGCAGTCCATATGCTTCTCCAAGTATAGCTCAATATATGATCAGTTTTGCCTTAGCAAAATATGTACTTGGCATCATCACCCTAGTCATTTGAGCTTTAGGATTCCTCATCAATCCTCTATCTTTACTTAGCTAAAAGTGTTGAATTGAAAGCTCCCAAACTCTGAATTCAGATATAATCATTCAAATTACACACTGATAATAATAATAAAAAATACATTTGTCTCGCTTACTTTTTTATTACACTGTCCTCTCTTGAGGCCTGTCCTTGTTATACCAATATCATTCTTATTTGAAAAATTACAACCATCTCGCTTACTTTGTTATTTACAAGGAGAAATAATGTAGGGTCTGTACATTAAGTAAGAGAATTAGGTATAATATTTTAAACAAAGAAGGGTGTTGCAAGTATAAGAACAATGCATAAAGTAAGAGATATGAGTGTAATTTCTCAAAGAAGAGGGGTGTCAGATTTAATTAATGTTAACATAAGGAGAGATTTATGTAATTATCCCCAGGAAAAATTATGCTTTTTCTTTTTATTTTTAAATCTTATGGGGCTTTTCAATAATTTTGAGTATGAGATTAATTCTTGCTCATAATATTTAGACTGTTCTTTAATTTAAACTGCACCATCATAGGTAATAGATTATTTTATCTGAGTTTTTTATGTGACTCTAAATTTGTGGTGCCCACTAACCCTAAAGAGGGCTCACTTCCCAAAGAGGGCTCACTGATGGAAGAAATGATATTGCATATTCAGCATAATAAATGCATGTTCTAAAAATAATTTGTACTATTGATATCCTTTTAGGAGCATATACTTATTGTGCTCTAGGAATATGTAATAATTTCTCAATTAATTATGCCTTGACAAAATTTTTGGGCCCTTATTTATGGTTATTATATGTATCTATATCTTGGTCATATGAAAAAGGAAAAAATTAATGATAAGGACTACTAGTAAGTAATATTTAATTTAAAGAAAAAATTTAAAAACATTAGAATGACCACTCAAAGATTATTTAGAGAAAAAAATTTATTTTACTAAAGAGACAATAATACCCTTAATGATATTTTCTATTTTCTATTTTCTTCTAATCATTTTATCTATGTAGTTTCATTGTCTTGAAAAGTTAGGGCATTGACATTGCCTAAACATAATTGTATAGACCGAACTGGCCCTACTGATTGACCCAGAAAACCTGCAACCCGAGCTTAAGGTTGATTGAGTCAACACATTGGATCATTTTTCTAATCGACCCGGTCAAACCTGGATCGACCTGGGTGACTCAGTGGTCAACTCGATCGGGTTGACCATTTTTTTTATAGAAACTAAACCAAAAATGTAATTTTTAAGATTTGAATATTATACTTGAAAGTCTTTGTCATAAAGTATATTCTACCACTAGACCATATATGTTTTTGTTAAATATTATTCTCAATTTCTTAATTTATTATGAAATTAATAGATTATTATCACTGTTTATTTGGAAGTATTTTTTTATATAGTATTTTTTGTTTAATATTTTTTAATATAATATATTTTATATCAAATAATTTTTCATACAATATTTTTTTAGAAATATTTACTTTTTTGTTTGAATTTTTTTATTCAACATATTGACTTGGTAACCCAATCTTCTAACCAAATCGACCTATGGTCCAAGTTATACAATTATGTGACTAAAAGGCTCACACCAGCAAGTTTAACCCATTTGTTGATCATGTATGGCCAATTGATTCAAACTCACATACGTGAATTCTGTCAAAAACAATCAACCTATATGTTAATATTTAATTCATATTAAATATGAATGACCAAATCCTAATTATTCAGTGATTGTTAGTTTGAGAAAGTTCGCGAAAATTTCTTAACTGTAGAATTGTAATTCACTGGTTATGAGTTTAGAATATAAATCAATTGGTAAGATTTTGGCATCCATATTTTAGTGGAACAAGTGTGTTCTGGACCGTTGTCCGGGGTCCTGTAAGGTAGGACCAACCCAACACGTGTACCACAGGACTCTGCCATGATCATCCCGGTTAAGCCATCCAACCTCAAGATCCAGTCGTACACCATGATCGCATTCCTCTGCGCAAGTCCTGACACCTGCCACTCATGACCCCTAGGGTGTGGGGATCATAACTGTCTGCTACAGCAGGTGGTCACTAATGCGACATCCCTAAACTTTAGGAATCTGTCTAGACGATCGTAAGAGGGAGGCACCCACCATCAGGGCTCAGCCTGAACGATCGTGGAGCAAAGACACCTCCCCATCAGGCCACGATTTCAACATACCTGTACCTCTCTCAAGTCACAGAGGGACCCTGCGCATGCTCTATAAATATCAGGTTAAGTCATTCTAACAAAGGTTCTGAACATCTTGAATCTTATGTTGTAGACCCTACTGGAATACTGCCTAACTTGAAGGTTAGAGTCCTTTTGCAGGTACCCAACCCCCCTTGGATCGCTGGGCAACCGTTGAAGGAGAAAGAAACCACCACACACGTGTCTTCTCAGGCATCATCTGGTTCTACATCAGAACATTGACGCTATCTATGGGAATCCATAAACTTCTAACCCCACTCCATTATGGTAAACATGAGACAGAACTCAAAGAGAGACATTTCACAAACCTCCGCCAGCCAACGGCAGTTTCTGGCAACACAATGCTCCTTTCGCCCTGTCCCACTGCCTTACATAGAAGCCTCTGCCATAAGGAACCAGGCGCTTGATGCAGAGCACCAGCGCGATGGACATTCTACTTCTGTCTCCGATGAGAGTCTCGCCCCATCACATAGGCTCTTTGTAAGAGATAGACTGGGAATCCCAAGCCAAGAAGGCAATCGAAGTATCCAACAACGCAAAATCCCAGTAACTCAGCGCTTGGGAATGCCGCACGGTGAAGTTGGTGACCGTGCAGCTCGTTCCGAGTGGGAGAATCAATCTCACATGTCCCAACGACAGTTCTAAGACATGCTCCAGCAACACATGGCCATGCTGAATGAGTAATATCGAAGGTTGGAAGACATGTAATAGGCTATACACGAAAACCAGCCTAAGCCAAACCATCACGACGAAGGACGCAACATGAATGATAATCAAAGGAGGGCTCATGTTGATGCCACAATGTCCAACGTCGGAAACAACAACCTGAACCGCGACATCCAAGAACACCCTTTCTCTGACTAGCTCATGGAGTACCGCGTGCCCAGAAACTTTAAGTTCCCGATGAACTTAGAGATCTATGACGAAACCATGGATCCTTAGGAACACGTGAATGCATTTGAGTAATTCATATGCTTTCATGGAGGATCCATGGAGTTACTATGCCATGCCTTTCGCCTATCTCTCAAAAAGGAGCCCTTAAGTGGTTTTCCTGCCTACTGCGGAGGTCCGTGGTAGATTGGACAGATCTGAAGCAACGATTCCTGCTCTAGTACACCACCGACAAGGAGCAACCCAAGTCCATCGAGTCCCTTGCCAAGGTCCGGCAGGGACGGGATGACCCCCTCCGCGATTACGTAAGATGGTTCATGGCGCCATGTACCAACGTGGAAAACTTTGATGACAGAATATCCCTTCATTACGCTAGAAGTGGCCTCCGCATAGGTTCTGAGTTTTTTGCCTCCCTGGTAAAGAAGAAGCTAGAGAACCTAGGGAAGTTTCGAGGACGATCCCAAAAGTATGTTAACCTTGAGGAGGCGACAGAGGACCAGAGGAGATAGGATAAAGACGAGCCCTCTCGTCAGAAACCCAACTAAGATTCCTCACGGTCCTGATGTCCCAAAGGTAGCCCACCCCGGAGGAAATACTCTGATTACACTCCCCTAAACACCCTTCGAGAAATGATCCTGAGGGAGATAATGCAGACCGAGTTTCAGAATATCCAGAGGTTGCCCCCATCAAGAAAAATAAACAGAAGGACCACTCCAAACACTGCGCATGACACAAAGGTTACAGCCATGACACTGAAGACTGCTATCAACTGCGCGACGCCATCGAATTCCTGATCAAGGCCGGACGGTTACAATAATACATCATCTGTGCCCGAGGCGATGAGCACCATGGAAAGCGTAGATATAATAAGTGGCGGAGCTCATCTCCTCGTCATAGAAAGAGGTCCCGAAGCCCCAGGAGAAGATCCCGGACCTTACCCCGTCAGAACAGTAATGGTAGAGGAAATAGAAATAGAGACACTCCACCCGACGGTGAGGATAACCGACGTCTTGAGCCAAACAAGACGATCCACACCATAGCGGGGGGTTTCGCTGGAGGAAGACCATCAAATGGAGTGCGGAAAAAAGCCCTAAGGTTAGTGTTCTTCAGCATTTCCCACTCCAAATAAAAATCACGGACGGAGGAAGGAAAAACCCCACCCATCACATTTTCAGACAAAGACTATGGTGAAATAATTTTGGACCACGACGACCCCCTCGTCATCTCCGGGATAATTTCTAATGCTGAGGTACGCCAAATTTTCGTAGATCAAGAAAGCTCGGCAGATATCATGTTCTTAGATCTCTACCGAAAATTGGAGCTGCCGCTTTCAAACCTGACCCCATATGATGGGGAGCTAACGGGTTTCACGGGCGAGAAGATCACCCCGGTAGGATACTACGAGACTCATCTAACCTTGTGGTCTACGAATCTTTTCAAGGTGGTCAAAGTGAGATTTTTGGTTGTGGACTGCCCTTCGGCCTACAACATCATCTTGGGCCGCCCCTCCTTAAACGCTCTCGGAGCCGTCGTGTCCACCACCCACCTCATAATGAAATTTTCAAACAAGCACAGCGAGATCGTCACTGTTAAAGGCGACCAAGTTACCGCCAAGAAATGTTACAATAAGAGTCCAAGGATCTGCAGAGCGCCCAGAAGAGAAATTTCCACCCCTCCCAGCCAAGTCCTGGATCAGGTCAACATATTGATGATCGAGCTAGATGTTGGAGAAGAACTCCGCGGCACCAGACCTCAGCCAGAAGGCGAGTTGTAGCCTTTCCAACTTGGAACCAAGCCGAATCAGGTCACCAAGATCGGAGCGCATCTACAAGGAAGCGAAAAACAACAGCTGATAGAAGTCCTGCTGAAAAATAAAGATCTTTTCGCCTGGACATCTTTTGACATGCCAGGGCTTGACCAAAGTTTTATCTGTCACCACCTTTCAGTCCGCAAAGGCGTGAAGTCGGCCGCTCAGAAGAAGAGAAAGCTTGGCCCATAGAGGCAACAGGTCGTTGAGGAACAGGCTAAGGAGTTGTTAAGTGGCAACTTCATAAGGGAAATCTCTTATACCACATTACTGTCCAACGTCGTCTTGGTTAAGAAATCTAATGGGAAGTGGAGGACGTGCATAGATTATACCAACCTCAATAAGGCCTATCCCAAGGATCCTTACCCGCTTCCCAACGTGGATAAGCTGGTAGACAGCTCCTCAGGTTTTCAGTGGTTGTCCTTCATGGACGCGTATTTAGGGTACAATCAGATTCTCATGTACCCCGGAGATGAAGATAAAACTGCCTTCATCACTAACAGGACAAGCTACTGCTATGAGTTCATGCCCTTCGGTTTGAAAAACGCAAGAGCCACCTACTAAATGATGATAAATAAAGTCTTTGAAGACCAAGTGAGGAAAATGCTAGAAGTGTACATAGATGACATGATAGTAAAAACCCCACAAGACGGATCGCACGTAACAGATCTTGAGGAAGTATTTGCCCAAGTCATAAAGTACATCATGAGGCTAAACCTCGAGAAATGTGCCTTAGGGGTTCAGGCTGGGAAATTCCTGGGTTTTATGTTAACCCATCGCGGGATTGAAGCCAATTCCGATAAGTGCCAGGCAGTTCTAGATATGCGTAGTCCCCAAAGCGTTAAGGAGGTCTAACAGCTTACAGGCCGCATTGCAGCTCTCACAAGATTCCTCGCCGAAGCAGCTTACAAGTCTCTTCCCCTTTTTAAGCTTCTAAAGAAGGGAAGAAGTTTTGAATGGATCCAATACTGTGAAGACGCCTTCCTATCTTTAAAGATGTTGCTTTCCTCCCCTCCTATCTTGACAAGACTGGACTCCGATAAAACGCTTTACTTATACCTCTCAATCCATGAGGAAGCAATAAGCTCTGTGCAAATCCGAGAAACAAATAAGGGACAGAGTCCGGTTTACTTTGTGAGTAAGGTCCTGTAAGGACCTGAACTCCGTTACCAGAATGTTGAAAAGCTCGCCTTCGCCTTGACCACCACGGCGAGGAGACTGCGGTAGTATTTTCAATGCCACCCCATGGTAGTGAGAACAGACCAGCCCATCTGCCAGGTACTGCATAAGCCGGACCTGACCGGAAGGATGATAGCCTAGTCAGTCGAACTCTCAGAGTTTAGGATAGTATACGAATCATGACTTGCCATCAAGGCCTAGAATTTGTCCGACTTTATAGCAGAACTCATGACGTACCCTGGTGAAACACAGCGAACCTCTTGGACCATCTTTGTCAACAGATCCTCAAATCCCAAGGGGAGTGGAACCGGTGCGATTTTGGAAAACCCAGAAGGAGTGACCCTGGAGCATTCTTTAAAGTTCGAGTTTCCAACCTCAAACAACCAAGCTGAATACGAGGCGTGCATTGCCGGCCTAGTAATGACAAAGGATATGGGGGCAACCAGAATCACGCTCTGTAGCGATTCTCAGCTCGCCACCTCCCAAATCCGAGGTGAGTATCAAGCTAAGGAGCCTCTCTTGCAAAAGTACTTAGCCAAAGTACAGGAGCTCTTAAAAGGCTTTGAGAAGACCGAGATCATGCATATCCCAATGGAGCAGAACTCTAGGGTGGATTTCTTATCTAAACTTTCCAGCTCCAAAAGCCCCCGCAATAACAGGTCAGTAATCTAAGAAACCCTCTCTCAACCTTCCATTACAGAACACGCCATCTTCTAAGTGGAAGAAAGAGAGGAATCCTGGATCACCCCCATCATGAGGTACCTGCAGACTGGAGCTATACCCCTAGACCCCAAAGAAGCATCCAAACTGGTTAGGACAGCGGTGAGGTACACCATCTACGACGATCACCTATACTGGTGTGGCTTATCCTCCCCTTTTCTTAAATGCCTCACCCCGAAAGAAGCATAACACGTTTTGTCCGAGGCCCACGAGGGGAGCTGTGGACATCACCTGGGAGGCAATGCCTTAACCCTGAAAGCATTAAGGACAAGATACTACTAGCCAACAATGGAGGCAGACGCTCATGCATATGTCCGGATTTGTGACAAGAGCCTGTGTTACTCTGATCGCTATCAAGCCCCCTCAGAAGAGCTATCCATGATATCAATCCCCTGGATGTTCTACAGGTGGGGCATGGATATCCTATGCCCTTTCCCCCAAGCCCCTGGTCAGTTGAAATACTTGGTGGTAGCAGTGGATTATTTCACAAAGTGGATTAAGGCAAAACCCCTAGCCACAATCACTGCGGCGCGGATTCAGAAGTTCACTTGACGTCGTATTATCACCAAGTTTGGGATTCCAGAGTCTATAATAATGGACAACAGAACCCTAGGACAAATGGACAAGCCGAGGCCGCTAACCGGGTTATCGTCCGAGGAATCAAAAGAAGGCTAGATGAAGCTAAGGGAAATTGGGCTGAACAGCTGGATCACGCCCTTTGGGCATACCAGACCACCCCTCATTCCTCCACTAGAGAGACTCATTTCAAACTCACCTATGAATGGGAAGCCATGATCCTGGTGGAAATAGAGGAACCAAGTTGGAGTCATCAGCATTTTTTCCTGGACAGCAACCCCAGCCTTATCCGTGAAGACCTAAACCTGATAGAAGAAAGAAGGTGTGTGGCTCATATACGCGACACCGCCCTTAAACAAAGGACAACGACTAGAATACAACCGAAAGGTGATCTCGAGGAAGTTCAAACCAGGAGATCTAGTACGCAGGAGAGCGGATATCTGAGGGAAAAATGCCTCTCAGGGGAAGCGAGCCCCCAATTGGGAAGGCCTCTATCGTATTGTTGTCAGCACTAGCAAGAGAGCTTATACGTTGAAAACGCTAACAGGTAACCCAATTAAGAACTACTGAAATGCAGATAAACTTAGAAAATACTATAGTTAGATGCCCTTAACGGCCTAGTCTCTTAATAAACTAATGTTCAATCTGTCCCAGTAGAAATAGAATGCCCTGTACGGACTCTAGTCCTCCCAAAATTGATCAATGAAAAAGTCATTCAAAAATCTTTATCTATAAGGAACATATGAAGAAGTCCGGGTCAAGAGGTATAACACACCAAAACTTTGGTAGTAAGTTATAGGGTCAATACCCAACCTCAATACCTGGCACTAACTAGATAATAAGTGGCAATATGGGTCGACTGACCCATGACCCATCCTTATACCTAAGCCAAAAGTGATGATAAACACCCCGGCCAAGGTTTTATGTCTCCTAAATCCTAACATGCCAAAGGTTCTTTATTATGAACTCTGGTTTACGGATTAAGGTGTCAATTTTGCCTAAGTCTGGAATATCATTAGTTCGATAAGATGAACATAGGACCCCAGACCATGGTTGTAAATTGTGCCTAAGTCTGGAATGTCACGTGTTCGATAAGATGAACATAGGACCCCGGACCATGGTTTTAAATCATACCTAAGCCAAAAGGGATTCTAATTACCCCAGGTAAGGTGTTATTTTTGCCTAAATATGAGATTTCAAATGCTCGATATTATGAGCTTTAGATTATGAATTAAGGTATTATATTTGCCCAAATCTAAAGATTTTGAATGCTCGATATTATGAGCCATGGATTATGGATTAGGGTGTTATTTATGCCTAAGTCTTAAATTCCAAAAAGCTCAATTATGATAGGCATTGGACCATAGACTAAAGCGTTATTTGTACCTAAGTCAAGTGGGATGCCATGCACTAGATATTATGAGTGTGGGATCCCGGACCATGATTTTTCCACAAGGAAACAATTTCCTAAGTCCGTAAAATGGTTGTGAAAAGTAACACAATGGGCGTTAGACCTAGTACGAACCATGAAAAAAGAAGTAAACATGGCAACAATTGTGGATCATGCTACGGACTCTGGCTACACCCCGGAATGTCCACTTATGACCAATTAACACATGGACCATGTCTGGACTATGATGCTTCCACAAATGTCATGACTAAACGCCTCCAGATTGGAACTCATAACCCTATGGAGAAGCACGGACCATGACTTCAAGTAAAGAACAGATTCTGTCATCTGGGGGCATTGAGACTTGCTACTTCACTATACTGGCCAAGCGCCAAGCTGTGGGCAACAATTTTGAACTGCAATATGAAATCCTGTCACCTTGGTTAACTTGGCACGCATCCGACTTGCATCCGTCGTTGATACACCGGCACATGACAACCAGGATCCCTCGAACTACACATGGGGGCAACGTATGACTTACCTCAGAAGGCAGAATGACAACGTAAGCAGAGCGATCCGACTTGGACCCCGGTCTTACACATTAACCCTAGAGGAATACTATGACATATCACGGACCTCGACCCTTTCAAAAACAGTGTGAGATCTGATGTTGACTTTGACTTAGATTCTTTTGTTCATTGCGTGTCGTGTGCTCCTACTAAATATGGGTACCTTGACACTTAATTCTTTCACTTAAGCGCCAAGATGGGGGCAACTGTTCTGAACCGTTGTTCGGGGTCCCGTAAGGTAGGACCAACCCGGCACGTGTACCACAAGACTCTGCCATGATCATCTCGGTTAGACCATTCAACCTCAGGATCCAGTCATACACCATGATCACACTCCTTAGGTCTACGCAGGTCCTGACACCTGCCACTCATGACCCCTAGGGTGTGGGAACTATAGCTGTTTGCTACAACAGATGGCCACTAACGCGACATCCCTAAACTTTAGGGATCTGTCTAGACGATCGTAGGAGGGAAGCACCCACCATCTGGGCTCAGCCTGAACGATCGTGGAGTAGAGGCACCTCCCCACCAGGCCACGATCTCAATGTATCTGTACCTCTCTCAGGTCATAGAGGGACCCTACACATGCTCTATAAATATCAGACTAAGTTATTCTAATAAATGATCTGAACATCTTGAATCTTTTGTTGTAAACCCTACTAGAATACTGTCTAACTTGAGTGTTGGAATCCCTTTGCAAGTACTCAACCTCCCTTGGATCGCTGGGTAGCCGTTGAAGGAGAAAGAAACCACTACACACATGTCTTCTCAGGCATTATCTGGTTCTACATCAAAACAAAGTGAATTCTTCTTTTATTGAAAAAAAAAATCAAACAAAATATTGATGGGTTTGAAAAAAGAGCAAGACAAAGTGCAACAAAAAAAAAAAAAAAACATAGTGGGAATAAGAGAAAGAACATGATCTTTTTAGGAAAAAATTGAAAAATTAAAAAAAAAGTTTATTAAGAGTATTATTATTTATTAGGTGAAATTAAATGATATTTTTTAATTAAAATTTGAATAATTTTTTTAATAATTTTAACAATTTTTTATTTCTTTAAATTAAATATTATTTTTTAATAATCTTTAACATTAATTTTCCTTATAAAAGAATCAGATGAGAGAAGGATTCATTTCATTCTTCACAATCATGATATAAAAATTAATGCACAAAAACTTTTGAAAATTTATTTGTTTCGAAGTTAAAATTCTAATATATTGTGATGCCATTTATTATTATTATTATTATTATTATTATTATTATTATTATTATTATTATAAACTTAACTTACGGAAATGTTAAAAAAAAAATTCACTCCTCTTTTATATGAGATGCTTAAATTATGTTGTTTTCTCCTTCAATTTTAAAAATTATACTCTTCTCCTATGAAAGATAAAATTGTGCTATATTTTAATTCACTTTTATATTTTTAGTTAAAAATTTCACAAGTAGAAGACTCGAAGTCGCAGCAATCAATAATCGACAAAGTTGATGTTGTAGATGTTCGCACACGTGATGATATTACCAGTGAGGTCATTAAAGAGATATTTAAAAATCTTTTAAAAAATATTTTTATCAGAGTTTAGTTAACTGGACAAAACTACTTTGAGAATAACATCATGGTGCTTAATGAAAACACATGTTACTTCAAACTTACTGATTAGTGGTTATTACGATTTCGAGCCTTAAATCTTACGAAATTTTTTATGAGCTAATGTAATTTAAGCATATCTTACATTATGTTTGGATGATAGATAATGAGGGGAATAAAAAAAAATGAAAAAAATGAAAATAACTTGAGAGTTTTAAAATGCATATGAATAGAGCGACACTAATGTAAAATTTAAGCATATCTTAAACAAAGAGAATGAAACTATGTGGTCTTTTCTTTTCATTCCGTTTCATTAATAAAAAAACATCCAAACATAAGGTTAGAGAATGTGGTATAATTTACTAAAAAAAATTAATTATAAAACGCACATCGCTCTATTTTTTATTTTTATTTTTCAAAATGTTTTTCTAATTATCGTTGGTGGTCGTTTCAGCCTTTCAGGTCGTTTTATCCTAACTCAACACCGTTCTATTTGTCATAGCGATTTTGTTTACAGTTTCTCACACACCAGACCAGAGAAAAGGTTGGTATCTCGGTTCTCAGAGTGACACCATGGAAGTGGAACCTCTCAACTCACACAGCCTCTAACTCTAACAAATTCAACAATTTCAGTTTTTTTTCTTTTTTTCCAGAGTCCACCTTAGATAGCTTCCATTTGAGCTCTGGCAATGGCAGTTTCATCGCCTCCAATACTCTCACCACTCCTTCTAAACACCAACACAAATCTCGGGTCATCATCGCCTTCACCTCTTCCTCTTCTCACGTTCTTCTCCACACCCACCAAACGACCCTCGTTACTTGTCGTTTGCTCTTACAGTAGTAAGTTCATTACTGCTACTTCAAAATTTTAAATTTTAAAATCAATTTATATGTTCCTGGATGATTGGAATCTTGTGTTTGTTCAATGGTTTTGCAGAATCGGGAAATGGGTTGGCGAGTAAAGACAAAAAAATCTTACTTGAGCGCTATGGTTACGATGCTGATGCTGATGCTGATGAGTACTTTTCTCAATCATCCCCCAAGGTTCCATCTTCCTTCCTTTTTTCTATGTTTGAATTCTATGTCATATCTCAATCAAGCTTTTGAATTTCGTGTGTTTTTGTGAATTTAACTGTGTTTTCTTTTATTTATTTGTTTCTTCTAAATTCCACTGTTTAGTCCAAGAGGAGAAAGGACTCAAAGGAGCTTCCAAAGAGCGGAAGAGGGAAGCAAGTGCAAGACTCACCAGATGAGCCTAAAGCTCCACGTACTACGCATAAATTGCTTCAGGTACTCTCATTTTAGGACTTGACTCCTCTAAAGTGCAAATTGATAGTCATTGATATTTGATGAGGAAACTAAGGGAGTTTATTTTTGTATGTTCATAGATAGATTGCTGTGAGATTGCTTGTACTTTATAAAAATAATTATGAAAGTGATGCACTCCAAGTAAAGTGTATCTTGCACTTTAGAGGAACTTAATTCCCCATTTTCTTCAGTCTTTGCATTCCACGATCATTTAGGATGGTTGCATTCTACATGTATGATGAATTACTTATGGTTTTAAATTGCAGTCCGCTACCGTAATTGTGGCTGCAATATTGTGGTTTTAAAGGTCTTCACAACCGCAAGTGTGGCCGCATGTGCTGCAATTTTCCACGATTGTTCACAATTTCTGTAATCACAATGTAACCACAACCACAATTTTTATCTCTATTAAAACCATTTTACCAGCTTACCTAAAGGTTTAAGATGATAGAGATATTTGGGATTTTATCATGTGTACATTCTAGTACTCTCCCTTATATATGGGCTTCATATTTTCCTTGCCCAACAATTGGTCATTCTTGATTTTAAAAGGTTAATAATAGAGACAATGTAGTGTTTAAAGTTAAGATCTGTGACTCATTCCATCTTTAATGATTAACTCTTCTAAAATCTTAACTTGGTAATGAGTAAAGATATTTTTGCCATTGATAAAAGGAGATGAAAGTGATAACAGCGATGGAATTGAATCTGATGATGATTTTGTGGGTGCTCTTGTGGACTGATTTCTATTTCTCTTATGAACTTAGGGCTGCCTAACCTAAGAGAGCTCAACCCAAAAGACTAGTCTATCAGGTGGGAGAGCCTCTCGGCTTAAATACCACATTGAGTTTTCTTATTTACTCAATATGGAACTCATAACATTGCGACTCCCTTTAAGAGCTAACGTCCACAACAGCTTCACTCTATCAAACACTGACCCGTGGTAGCCTTTTACCCTTTGGCGGCTTCACTCATCTATCAGTATTCGGTACAACACTCTCACTACTGCACCTTAATCCAGCCTATAGCCTATAGGTAGCCCTTTCTGTAGCCCAACTCTCAGCGAGAGCGCCAATGTTAGAACCTCTCTCTTCAAGTCAGGGAGCAAGACTCCAAATTTTTAGGACTTGACTCATCTAAAGTGCTAATTGATAGTTATTGATATTTGATGAGGAAACTAAGGGAGTTTATTTTTGTAGTTCATAGATAGATTGCAGCAAGGTTGCTTGTACTTTATAGAAATAATTATGAAAGTGATGCTCCTAGTAAAGTGTATCCTACATTTTAGAGGAGCTTAATCCCCCATTTTCTGCTGTTGTTGCATTCCAATATCATTTAGGGTGCCTGCTTCCTACATGTATGATGAATTAATTACCAGCTTATGTAAAGATTTAAGATGATAGAGATATTAGGGGTTTTATCATTTGTTACATTCTAATACTCTCCCTTATGTATGGGCTTCATATTTTCCTTGCCCAACAATTGGTCATTCTTGATTTTAAAAGGTTAAGAATAGAGACAATGTAATGTTTAAAGTTAAGATCTCTGACTCATTCCATCGTTTTTAATGACTAACTCCTCTAAAATCTTAACCTGGTAATGGGTAAAGATATTTGGTCATTTATTAGGAGATGAAAGTGATGACAGTGATGGAACTGAATCCGATGATGATTTCGTGGATGCACTTGTGGACTGATTTCTATTTCTCTTATGAACTTAGGGCTGCCTAACCTAGGGCTGTTTATCTTTTTTTGTTATTAATTTTAATTTTTAAGGCTGCGACATCTGTTTTGGTTGTCAACTAGTCTTCACAGCTTGTTATCAACTTATCAAGCTTTATCGCTTGAACATTTTACTATTTTATTTTACTATGAATGTTATGCTTGAGAAGTTAATTTATATGGCAAATTAATGTCAAATAGTTAGATATTTTACTGTTGTCTTCTTTTTCTAACGTTAACGCCTTTCTTCAGTCAGTTGTGTGCGTTTTGGCACCTCTTGCCGCAAGGCATTAAAACTTTAAGGGTTGACCACCTTGACTTACTTATTTTAAATTGCATAGAAATTAGCTTTTAGAAATGATGAAAGTATCCTTTGCTTTTATTTCCAATGGCTATATAGGTTCTTGGAGGAACAGCTCGAAGAAAGAAGCTGCTCTCACCAAAGGGCATGGATGTACGCCCCATGATGGAAGTGGTGAAAGGTGCAGCCTTTGATATATTACAGGTACCAGTTGCATGCTTTATCTCCTATGTATACTTGTTTGCTTGTTAATTATTGAATATTGATACTGGTTTTCATCAAGTCTTTATGATTTCGTTGCTCTGACTTTCTTGTTTATACTTTATACTAATAATTTTTTTTCACA
The DNA here is from genome assembly GCA_029884595.1 of Ormosia semicastrata. Classification (NCBI taxonomy): domain Eukaryota; kingdom Viridiplantae; phylum Streptophyta; class Magnoliopsida; order Fabales; family Fabaceae; genus Ormosia; species Ormosia semicastrata. The sequence continues at coordinate 5,318,803 of JAQQTO010000021.1, read as the reverse complement.
ATGGCAAGGCGGCTGGTGGCTGTCCTGCATCCTTGAGACCTGGACGCTGGTTAGACTTATATAGTGGTACAGGTTCTGTTGGAATCGAAGCACTCAGCCGGGGATGTTCCGAGGTATTAATATTTTGAATGAGCAGTTTGCAATCACTCTACCTTATGGATTGTAAGTTTTGCAAAATTTGTGATCACTTGTCTGATTATCTGAGCTATCTCTTAAGTGATAGAATCAGCCTTCTATTAAGAAATGGAATTAACAGATTTTCATCAATTTCAAGGAGATGCAAAAAAGGATATTCGACAATTTTTTTTTTTTAAATTTTCCCGTGTATAGTGCATTTTTTGCCTGAAGTCTCTTGTTTCTATGGTAAAAAATAAATTTCAGGTGCATTTTGTTGAGATGGATCCTTGGGTTGTATCAGACGTTTTGTGTCCAAACTTAGAGGGGACTGGGTTCCTTGATGTTTCAGTCATACATGCTGTCCGTGTGGAAAAATTCTTTGAACGTGCAGAGCAATTTGTAGGCATGTACATCTTTTCCCTGTTAATTCCATTTTTTGCATGTCCTCATAGCATCTTAATCAACTGTGATTTGGGTTATGCAAAATTATAGGGTTACAAAATGATTTATAACTTGATCCCCCCCCCCCCCCTCAAAAAAAAGAAAACCATTTATGGCTTGAAATATGAAATATTTGGTGCAAAAGTATTGCTGGGCTGAGTAGTTACCAGAAAAACTTCTGGAAGCAGCACTTTTATTGTTTTGTATGTAGCTACTGTTAAAACTTTTATTTCAGGGAATGCAATAAATATTTCCATTGTTATCTTCTACTACAGACAATTGACAAACAGAGTATGCTAAGAAAATTAGCATGGGATTTGTCATTGATAGTTTGAAACAATCAGTTTACTAACAAGTTTTGATTCCTTATTGGAAAGTATCCTGTACCATTTCTGCTATTGTAAATTTGAAACTTTTTTCATGCAGGAAACAATGGCCCATTTGATTACATTAGTGTCACTCCTCCATATACACAAGTTGACTATAGGGTGCTGATGAGGCAAATTTCAGAATCATCCTTGGTTGGAGGAGATACTTTTATTGTATGTAGTAATGTCTTATTTTCTTATTCTTGGTCCAAATCGTCTTCTGCTTACTAAGTTTATATTGAACTGTCGTGTTCTGATCTAGGTAGTTGAGTATCCCTTAAAAACTGACATGGTGGATTCTTGCGGATGCCTTGTGAAGGTAATTCAAGTAACCAATAGTACTGTGTTTGCATAACATATGAAATATGAAAGTTAGGGATTCTTGTTGTACAAAATATACACTGAATGCCAAACTTCATTTAGCCTTAAAACCATTCATTTTTCTTGAAATTCTTTTAGCCTGATGCTGCAGGAACAACATTTATGAATTTATTATACATTAGTTGTGAATTTTAATGATATGCCCATAGTTTGAGCTGTTAAGTGATTATATGGAACTACAGATAACTGATAGACGGTTTGGAAGGACGCTCTTGGCAATTTATGGACCAACATGGGCCCAAAAGAAGAGGAGATCACAGATGCAATTAGCACAATTGCAGTAAAGGCTGATAAACTTGCTGGTGGAATGATTAATCTGTTACAGGCGTCAACAGGATTTATATTTTGGCAACTATCCCACTTCTTCAAATGCTGTTATAGCCAGTCTAATATTGGTCCCTGCAACAGGTCATGTCATGTTAGCCTTTGTTGCTGTTCATGGAAATCCACTCAATTCTCAGCAAATGGTCTTCTTACACGTCTTGTGGTGAATTATTAAAAATCCTGAATTCTTTTCTACATGTAATGTGGGATTCCCTTGAGCTGAAAATTGATTTATTAATTGTAGATTAAGGTCTCATTGCTACTTTAGCATACTTAACCTTTGCTTCTTTACATGTTTTAGAAGATTGGGCCAACTCACTACGACCGATTTCGGCAGTGATTAAGTCCAACTTATTTGACGTTCGATTAATTAACACTTAACTGGTGTTTCCTCAAGTGTTGAAATAGTTGAATGATATCACTAGTTGAATCTATCCTTTATCTCTGATAATCTATCTCAGGAGAGAAGCAGAGATTATCATGATAGCTATAGTGAATCGTGTTGAATTTGAAGGGTTTTAGGTAGGGAAGGAGGAAAAAGAGAGCGGCTAACAATGAAACACTGAATATATTATTGATATGAATGAGATGTGATATAATTTTATAATCTAGTACTCTTACTTATATTAATACTTAGGTGTACAAGTTCAAGTTTATTAACACTAAGACTAATAACTCTAATATCTTCTAACACTTAAGCTAAAGTTTATTAAGCTTTAAGCTTGTTACAATTACATCTAAACGAAAATAAATTAAAAACATAATTTGTCAAACAGTGTGATAGTGATAGGCAACTGAATCTAGGATGGAGATGGGGCTAATGCATTTGAGACAAAACTAGGGATCAATGCATATGGGACAAAGTCAAGGCTAGTGAGTCATAATCAACGTAAGTCACCATCAGAATGATCATCAATAAGAAGAGAAATTACTACTAATATGATTCATTTGTGGGAATGAAGTCACCATCGAAATGATTGTCGATGGGAAGAGAAGTCACCACTAGTATGATTCATTTGTGAGAGAGAAGTCATGATAAACACCATTATTGAAGTATATGTAGAGATAAATTTATTCTCATTCTCCCCTTAATGCTATGCTATCATTTGAAAAGAACCAACAGTAGTCAAAACCAGGTATAATTAGTACAAAGAATGTCAAACAGCCACGTGGAGGTCAGAGATGATGTACTGAGGCAAACGAACGACGGAGGAGTCTGGAAAGAGTGTAAAACAACCATGGGTCAGTGTATAATGACCAGAAACAGAAACCACATGATACCTAAATACACTGATTCAAAAGGGGGTCGCGACAAACGGTCACGAACACAAAAGGCTAGGGCAGATCCAGACAGAAGAGAGAAGAGCGACCACGGCACTGCAAACAGCTGACGGAGATGGTGGCCCACGCGCCGGCGAAAGAGCAGTGCGCGTTGCTGTGCTCAGGTATTGTTGACGGCGCGTATGAGTGCGTTGTGGGGCTGCTAGGGTCGGGCTTCTGGGGTCTGACAGAACAAGCAAAGGCGATTCCAGTGGTGGGGTTGCCGGCCGGAAAAGTCGCCAGAAAAGTTGCCGTAAAAGTATGATTGCGGCGGCAGACGACAGTGGCGGAGATGAGAGACGAGATGTCGGAAAGACGTCACAGCAAGGGAGAAATGCCAGCAAATCGGAATGAAAACACGATTGACCAGAAAAGATATAGAAAGAGAGTGTTGAAAGGAGAACTCGGCAACCAGAGACAGCGGCTAATTGGAGTTCCAAATCTTTGGGAACTCAGCAGTGAAAATAACGGGATAGGTCACGGAGGATGATACATATCTGATACCATATTGAATTTGAAGGGTTTTAGGTAAGGAATGAGGAAAAAGAGAACGGCTAACAATGAAACACTGAATATATTATTGACAGGAATGAAATGTGATATAATTTCATAACCTAATATTCCTATTTATACTAATACTTAGATGTACAAGCCTAAATTCATTAATACTAGGACTAATAACCCTAACATCTTCTAACAAATCGTGTCCAGTATATTGAAGCCATGCCAAACTTGGGAACCGAAGCACTGAAATCTACCCTCAAGGAACTCCAAATGCTAATATATTGAAGCCATGCTAAACTTGGGAACCGAAGCACTGAAAGCTACCCTCAAGGAACTCCAAATGCTAAATTATGCCTTAGTATATGCTCCTAGGGTCCAAACAAGTGTTGCATGGTAATAAATATTAATGTTGTACTCATGTTGACAGTACATTTAACCCGACATAATATGTTTGCCTTTATCACTAGGACAACATTAGTTTTTCTGTTTGTGCTTTTGTTTTTCTTTTGACAATTTCCATACACTAAATATAAGGATGAACAATTCATATTATCAGCATGCGGCTAAACACTAGACACGGATGGCCAATTGGGATGGTAATATAATATGAACACTGTGCTACTTGTAGTTGTTAAAAGTGGCTAGAATAAGAACAAAAACAGAATTGAGTTAAAATTTTTAAATTGCATATAAACTTAACATAGCATATATATCACTACGATTTCTGAGCAAACTTTTGATAAATCTTTCTATGTAAAGAAAATATGGTAATGATTAGCTAAGGTTAGCCCACCTTCCTCAATTCCAATAGCAACTTAACGCCCTAAATCCGGGAAATTAATTGTAACAGATCCGAGCCTATGTCGGGGTTGTATAGGTCGACCTTAACATAGAATTGTTCACCTGCTGAGGGTACTGCTCTTTGTATATACAAGCACAATGTTCAATGAGTAACTATCTATTATTCAAAATTTTCAACATAAATAGAATGAGACTAAGTGTGTGTTTAATTAGAATTTATAAATTTAATTTTATTCAGAAGTGAGTTTGAATAAAGTAATTTGTGTTTGGAAGCCTTTATCTGAAAAACAATTTTGTCAGAAAAATTGTCTTTTGGATAGTGTCGGTAAGAACCACACTTTTAAATGTGCAATTATCAAAAGGGTATGAGTTATCTTTTATATTAGATTGTTAATAAATTTATGAAAAAAAGATTAATTGTAAATAATTTTTTTAAAAAATCTTAAGTTTGATTGGGTACGGTAAAATAGAATCACTTGGATATAAATATCAATTAGTGTTTCTATCAACGTAAACAAACGGGTTTTCTTTCACGGCAAAAGGAAAAAAAATGTTGCTTTTACAGTTGGGAAGTTGAATAATGTTTGCTTTCAAATGTGGGCCAATTCTATCATGGGCTTCGTACACCTTACAACTCGACATGTTATAACTTATTTCTTCCTTATTTATTGATTCTTGATAAAAAAATAAAATTCTTTCGATTCTTAAAAGAAATAAATTAACATTTGAACATTTTTTTTTTATTAATCTAACTATTGAAAACTAGTTATTTTTGAGTTTTGCTCAAATTGATGTTTGCTGGTCAACGAATAATCAGAGACATTTTCAAGATAAATTTCGACTAAGTGAGTAAAAGTTGTTCAAGGTACATCGAAAGATTGAAACAACATTGTAGACAACACTTAGTAGATTTTTCAAAATAATAAAAGATATCTTCAAGACTAAGAGACATTTCGAGACAAATTCAAGATAGTTACACTTAGTTTGAAATTCAAATTCAAGTATTCAAATTTGAATTTAGAAAGTTATTAGCAGTTGAGTTTGTAATATAGAGACAAGGCAACTATTATTATCAAATCTAGGAAGTTATTTATGTCAATGACACTTATCCTAATCTTGTTAGAATGATAATTACTTCTATTGTCTATATATACCATGGGGGTGGAGGCATTTAGGTTAGTTGAAAATCACTTGCACACATCTCTCAAAACATCGTATATGTCACTTTGACACCTATGGATAAACATAGGGATTAGTCAAGTATGCCTTCCATCTTCCTTTTATTTTTATAATCTTTTCATCTCAATGCAACTTTAAAGCAATTTTTTTATATTTCTTGCAAATTCTCTTCATCTCTTGATTGCCTGATTCTTAGAATTATTTGATTTCTTTTACTTGTTTTCTTTACTTTCCTGCAAGTTTATCTTTTCTGCATCTTTATTGCTTTCAATTTACTGCTTTCTTTTAATTATTTTTCTTTACTTGTTTGTATTTAAATTGTAGTCGAATTTATTTTTGTGCAAATTTAAGTTTCTTGTCCTTTACATAGTCTTTTTTTTTTTGGTTTTCTTTACATATTTTAACTTATTTTTGATTGCTCTCTACATTATTTGCATTTACTGTTTTTAGTTTATTTGCATTCTTTTAACTTCAAGTTTTATAGTATGTTTTGATGATAGGTAATGAAGGGCAAAAGAATGAAGGAAAATGAAATAACTTCTCATGTTTGGGAGTTTTAAAATATATGGGAAGTATATGAAACACATGGTGAACCATTTTCCCTCTCTTCCCCTCAAATGCTCAACTTTTATTCTCTCCAAAATTGAGATGGAACAATTTTCATTCTATTCTCTTATTAATCTTTCAAACTAAGAGAAAAGTAACTATATTTCATTCCTTTTCTTTTCTTTCTGGTCCATCTCTACTTATTTCATTCCATTTCATTAATAAAAAAATATCTAAACACAATGTTAGTTTATTTTTTATTATTACTTTTATGATACTTTTTACACCCATAGTTTACTACATTTTCTTATTAAATTCAAGATAAATTTAAGATATTCTTTTGATTCACAAATCACCGAGTACTGAAGAGTTTTTAGAGGAAGAGATTCCCTTTGGAGAATAATAACAGGAATCGAGATTTGTTTTTTACAAATTTTACAATACTGACAAAAAAAATTATAACCATTCTTGTTTGTTTTCCTAGTCATCGGCGCGACGTGGTCGGGGAACTAATCTCATTCCGACCGGCGTCGGTGGCAACAACATCTCCTTGGCCTCCCACCAACTCAACAATGCAGAGCCACCAATGTCGTCAAAGACTACCATCAACACAGCCATGCTAACATCCTTCACCTCCCCTATCGCACTCCTCTCCTCTAATTCCATTCTCAACGAGCTTGCCTCCTCCGATTGCAAAATCAAGCTCAAAGCCATATGAGAGGTCAAGAGCCAAATCATTGCAATCGAACAAAGAATCTCTCCAATATCAAGCTTGGACCCAACATCATTGTCTAATCTACTGCCACTTGAAGGAGAATCAGAGAACGACCAGTTAAGAAAAAGGCATTGTTGACCACAAAGATTGTCGTTGAAGGAGCGAACGACACTGTATGGAAATAATAAGCATGAAGGAGGAAACATGAAGAATTTGAAGGAAGTGCCACTACTGTTGTAGATCATGAAGGATTTGAGGTAAGCATCATGCCGTTGAAGGATGAGGGAGTCGGTGGAGATCGTGAAGAATTCGAGGGAAACACTACTACTGGTGCAGAAAAACACTAAGAGGAAGAGTTGCGAGGGTGAAACATCATTGGGAATGGAGAAGAAGGTGGTGGTGGAGGACTAGCTGACGGTGAAGGAGAGGTGTGAGGCCGCTAGGCCAGGGAGACGCCATTGCCGGAGGCCAAATGGAGAACTCAATAATGTCTAAGTTCTTGAACATCGGGAGCACCAACGAAGTGGCAGAGACCCATCCCCAATCCACCTCCAATTCGCAACTGGTTAAGAAGGTTTCGAGTAATTAATTTTAGTCATTGATGTTTCTTAATTGTAAATCAATGGTTTAGATGCAAGGTGCATCATGCACCCTAACATAGTAGGGTGCTTTAAGGTGCATGATAGAATTGGCCCTCAAATTTGATTATAGTTTGGGTGTTGCGAAACATGTTGATACTATTTCAATACACATTTAAAGTGCAAACTTGATTTTGGCCTATCCAAACACCACCATTATAGGTCTTTTAAGAGAGAAATACTTATGGAGAGTTTGTTTACACAAGTTGTGTAAACTAAACTAATCAACAATTAATATTTTGTTACTTTTAATGTAAAATAATTGTATGATGAAAGTATTCATGCAATTATTCAAGTGTTGATTGATTTAATTTACACAACTGTGTAGACAAAATTTACATAAATATTTTTCCTTTCATAGAAGAATCAACTAATAAAAAACATGGGGTCACGTGTTATTTGTTGGTAATTAACAATCACTGCAACGACCACATGTTCAAGTGACAAGTGTGCCTTATTTAGGAGAAATTCTAAAATACTCCAAGATTTTGTATACTCATAAAGTACGTAAGAACCTCTCCCAATTAAGGACCCTGCACATGATCTATATGGCATATGGCATAATCCCAGTTCATCACAACTTAATATGAGTTTAAGAATTTCTATTTACAAAGCCTTTACTTTTTTCAATACTTAGTAATGTGAGACTTTTCACTTATTATTTTAGAAAATCCTCACGCTAAGCAATGACAAATTCAAACACTATGTTCAGTAGAAGCAACATCTACACAAATATACAGAAAGTTAAATATTTTAGTGTGCCATTTGTCGTCGCTAACCTTCTAGCTTTAGTGTCTTATTCTAATCAATGCAATGCTTCAAAATTTCCCCTCAAATCCAAATATCCCCAATCTCACAAGTTTTGAATCTTTGTTTAAGCTATTCCTGAAGAGTTGCACAAATATAGATGAAGAATTTTAAATCAAATTATACATTACGAAAATTAAACCAAACCATAAATAAGCACAGAGATACATTGTTTTGAAATTGGAATTGAGCGCTTCTTAAAAAGATTAGGTGCCACTAAACTATAAGATTATTGACTACTATATACTTAGTGGTTTTTTTTAAGATGCTTTGAACTTTACTTTATTGAGATGATGTTTAAATTTTTAGCAACTTGATGAACTAAGAGTTAGACAAAGATTTCCTATATATCATAATGTAATTCAAGGAAACCGGATCCAATCTTTTTAGTCATCATTCTTTTAGTATATTTAAACTTTGATAGAAATAATGAAGGGCACTTGAAATATATTTCTGCTGTTCATGTAGTTTTTTTTCCCTCACTTTTAAGTGAAATCTGTGGGGAAAATTGCATTAAATGAATCTATGCTCAAGTTTCATTTCCACAACACTTCACATAATTTGCCAAGGTTTTCATTCCTACAAAGCACAAACAGAGTATGTGAGAGTTAAGAGATATCATAGTGAGATCCCTTTTCAAGTTGCATGAAAATGCATAAACCCAGTAAAAGAGAGTTCAAGTGGACCCTTTTTTAACACCTAAAAAGAGGCTCAAATAACTAACTTTCCTGATTCATTGGCCTTTTATGTTTGTCCATGCTCTCTTCACCCTTTCTCCCAGGCCCCTCTTTCTATCTTTCTCTCTCTTCCTCCCTCACACACACCTCCCACAGAGAACAGCTTCTGGTGTCTGCCTTTAAATAGAGCCAGTCACTCGAAGCCCGCCAAGTTAGGAACCAGTTCATTATTTTGTCCTTTCCTGTTTCTCTCTCTTTTCTTTTCTCTTTGTTTCTAATATTATCCTTGTGTGATCAATGCCAAAATGTTGTTGTTGAAATATTCTCAAGCCTTTGCCTTCAGTTGCCAGCCACTGTCACTAGGTGGAAAGTCATAAGAAAAATTAAGATATGGGTGTTGGTGGTGTTAACAGTAGAAGGTTGCTACTTGTAGCTTTGGTATCTGTGGGAGTCATCTGGTTTATGTTCCTTGCAATCTCAGTGAACCGTCATCAAACCAAAAGGACAGTAGTACTAGTTCCGTTAAATGTAATCTCCAAGCATTTAAAGTTGGTTGGCATGCAGAGGCATGCCTTGCATTCACATTCTGGACTGATCTTTGTGAGCAAGAGAAGAGTACCCAATGGACCTGATCCAATTCATAACAGGTACACACATCTCTCAAATAGTTGCTGGTACTTTTGTTCATATAATCTGCATTGCTTACTACATAAAATAAGAAATGGAATTGTGGGTGATTAAGAGTTTTAGCAAAGCTGCCGGTTCATACTAGGGTAATTCATCCTGGGTTGGGGCTCAAAGTTCTTTTACTTATTTATTTCATGAACACAAGATAGAAAGGCAAATCTACTACAAGATGCCATAATTATCTGTTTCATTTTAAATTTGGTTTTGTGGCTAATGTGCTAGCAGCTTGATTTTAGTATGTTCAATAAAGGTTAAATCAAGAAAAGACAATCTTGAAATCCATTTCATTCTATTCATTAGGCCTAGGCTTGTAAAATATATTTTGAAACACTCGAGTGATAATTTTCACTCTTTATCAAAAGCTTCTTTAACTAACAATCTTTCTCTTATTTTCATGAGAAATTGAAAAAAGACATTGGGTGAAGAACTGTACCACTTTAGTTATTGGAGGGAAAAAATAATTAGGTGGTTCCTTTTCCTTTCTATGGAAAGCTTGATTAATTTATTGGAGGATCATGAACTACTTTTAGCACTATTTGAATTAAACAACCCAATTCTTGTCTCAGTTCTAAGTGGAATTTGCTACCTATTGCTGTTAGTACTCTATTTTTGAGGGCCCAGTATGATGATTACCATTATTGCAGTATACCAAACATAGCACTGCACATCTTGTCGTACCATGGAATTTCATGTCATCTCATTTCTATTCACATCGTTTAGCTCACCCCTTTCTCTCTCTCATATTCTAAATATCTTTGTGTAATATATGACTTCAGGAGAGCAGTGAAATTTAGACAGCCTCCTACGCAAGCCTGAGCATTGTGATGTCCCACAACTAGTGTGAGGAAAAATCATTGAAGAAATCCTTAATTTTTGCTTTTCTCTTGTGGAAGAATTCAGCATGTGTTCTATAATATATTGTTGTTACATAGTAGTGCGAGTGTTTGAAGGCTATAAGTGTGATCCTAATGTTATCTCTGTTTTTTCTTTTTTTTTGGAATGTACCTTTGATGGTGTTGTAAATCAAGGCCTTAGGCAATGAAGTAACCAAATTTTGGCTGCAATTTATGTCCTCAAATTCTTGAAGTAAAAAACATGTGCACTTTATGGCTGTAGGAATGCAAGAACAAGTGAAATAGTGGATGTTCTTATCATCATCCTTCTCTTATAAATTACACGTGAGAACCTTGAGAAAGACTAAACTTTTGAAGGCAACACAGTATACTATTTACTTTTCCCCCACTCAAATCTAGAGGGAGAGAGAGATTTATGGATAGGAATATACTATGGAAAAAAAACAAGACTAAAACCACACCACATTGGATTATTGGAGCGGTACGCAAGAAAAGGCCTAGTCTCCATGCATCATATAATTAGGCTTTAATTTTTTTTAGTTATCTTTGGGAATTCCTTTTATGGTGGCACCGTCTTTTAAGTGCCTTGTGTTCAACAAAGCACTTTCCTTAATCTAAAGATTACACAGTTAACAATTCCTTTTCCTTTCCATTTTGCCTTGATCACTGCGAGCAAAATAACATGGGATTTATTTAGTGTATGTGGACCTATATAGTGATGCCGCCTAGTTAAGCAGGCAAAATGGATATATAAAATTATAAGCAGAACATACTACATAACTGCTTGTCCAATTTTAGGTTTCAAATAGACACTATAAATAGCCTCAAAGGCAGGAAGGTTCCTACTTTCATATTTTTCTTGTGTCTTAATAAGCTTTTGTTAGTTAAGCCATATCTTTTGCAAATCCTAAACAAAGGATTGTATATTAATTAAGGAGAGGTTGCAAATTTAGGTACCCTTCTAAAGCCAAATCAGCAAAGAAACAATCTCTGCTTGCTGCTTTTTCTTTATCTTTGCTTTTTCTTTCTGGTCTTATTTCTATAGATTCGAGAAGGATGTGACTTGGTCCAAAGTAACTGAGATTCAAATTACGAATCTTTTTTTTTTCTCCATTGCATGGGAGACAGATTCTCACCCCTTGCAGTTTTTGTTTCTCTTTTTTGAATATATTGACAGATGCAAAACCAGATGACTCTGCTCAACTGGATCACAATTGTCCTACATGTCTTTTTTCTTTTTTTTTTGTCTCTGTGCTACATGTCTATGTTAACAATTATCAAAAGCAGGTGGATCCCTATAGAGGTCCCACATCCTGGCTTGTCTACTTACTATTTAGTGCAACTTAATAGCAGAGTGCATAGTACACTCTATATACTTTCTTAGTTTAGAATTGAAAGAGGGGGTGATGATACTATACACCCTCTTAAGGTTGGTATATGGTACATCTTTCTAAGATTGACTTCTCACTGCAAGTCATTCGATTCTTTTTTTTTTTTAAGGAAAAGGATGATTTTATATTATTTTTTGAGATGTAAGTATTGTATACACATTTTTTAAGGATGTGTGATTGAGAAAAAGAAAGTGATAAAAAAAAGTAAATATAAGAAATGGTATTAGATGAAATGTGAAAATAAGTGTATGTACTATTTGTAGTAAGAATATCAGAGTTGTTTTTTAATTTTTTTAGGTTACACTCTTTATTTTTGTTTAAGTTGCACAATTATATAAATAATACTAAGTAAAATTTATATATTTTTTAATAATATTTAAAAAAAAACCTTTATAGACTCACATGAAGAAAAGCAGTATCGTTCTTATATTTTTTATAAATAACTATGCATATTAAAATTTTATGATTTTAACGATAATATTTATATATAATAATTTTAAAAAAAAACCTTATAATTTTCTCTATGTAGTGTGGAAGGAGTTTTTTAAAAAATATATATTATTTTAACTGGTAATATTACTAAATTTTAATTGAAAAAAAAATTATCAAATTTTAATTGATAATATTTATATATAATAATATTTTTTAAAATAATTTTTTTATAAATAATTATGCATGTTAAAAAAATTATAAATTTTAACTGATAATATTTATATAATTATATAATCTTAAGAAAAAAAATAGAATAATGCAAAAAAAAAATCATCATATTATAAATTATTCATCATAATTATTGTATATTTTTTAATACAATCAATTACTATGATTACATTATGTACCATACACTTTATTAAGCAAGGTGTATATTTGATAACACCTTGAAAGAGGACCATTCATTTTTCGTTTATTTAAAGTAAATTTTCCGTACTCCTCATAATACGCAAATAAGGTTCAAAGTCATTGATTTGTCATTTTTTTCTTACTTATTTAAGTCGTCTTTCAGCCTGATAGCAATATTCCACATATGTAGCCGTCTTCCTTTACTTCTCTTAGCAACGTATATTGACTGCTTAATTTTTAATTTTTCATAGGAGAATTTTAACAGAGGAATTGCCTTCCCACACGAAGTATGCCTCTGACTCTACGCAGAATTGCAGATACATGATGGGTTACAATAAAAGAAGTTCTATTATGTGCACACCAAAAATTACACACCATTACCCATTATTATATTAGGTAGAGCACGTTTCACATGACATATAAGATTTGATAAGATAATTTTATACAATATATTATAATTTTATCAATTATTTAATGCGATCATAGTATTATATAAATTTATCCAGCATATTCTTTTTATACATTAAAATAACGTATAACTTAATTAGGTCTTAAATGTGAGATTAGGTCTGATTAAGTTTTGATGGATAAGCTCATATAAAAATATTTCTTTTATATCCCTATTACTTGAACATCAATCCTTCGTTGTCTTCTCCTTTATAACGTCACCCAATCTCGCTTCCACTGGTCGCCGTCATTCCCCACCTATCGAACTCGTCAAAACCACCACAACTAGAATTGCACAGCTCCATCCATGGTCGCGTCCCTCTACTCGTCGCACTGAACACACACCATCACAACTCGTCACTGTCTTCCTCCGCCACAGACAACTTCAATCACCCTATGAACCACCTTCTCCGCCATCAATCAAAACTAATGTTGCCTAGCCACCAAGCACTGCCTCCATGTCCTTGCTCTTGTTGAACCCATAGCACTGTCACTCCTTTTCTTAGACTTTGCGTCATCTCACACCCAGAGAAATTTGTTCTTCCCATTTTTTTTTTATTTGAGTATGTTATTATGTGTTAAGACCTAGGTTAACTTAGTTTAAGTTTATTATCAAAAAGTGAGCTTTTGTTTTAGTATGGATTAGAGATTAGAGATTATAAGCTAGTGTTTTTTTTTATTTCTCCAAAAATTAGTATAACATGATAAATTTGGATGAATATAATATATTTTTCATTAAAGGGTGTTTTTGTCAAAAGTGTTAATTTTTTTTATCATATTCAGTATTATACACTACATTAGCAAGTACATAATAATATTATTTTATACCACACAATATTTTATACAATGTCACGCTAAACATTGGATAGTTTTAAAATTTATCAAATCTTATATTATCAGGCCTAATACAATCAGATCTTATTTTATCCTACATATGAAACAGATCCTTAATAATGTGTTTAAAATTTATTAATAATGTATATCGATTGATTAATAAATTTCTTGCAAGTCATCAATTTTTTGAAAATATATTATTAATTCATTGATCCATCAATACAAGTTATTAATCAATTTTTGACACATCCTTAACAGCCATGACAATGGCATGAAATTTTTGGTGTGCAAGAAATTTTTTTTCTCAAAAGCAGGTGTTTTACTAGGGTCTATGACAAAACACTTATCTATTAGACAATTGTGTTAAATCCACAATATATGTTGTAGCTTCTATGTCCTTTTTTGCAGTAGAACATATGTGTTTTTTGCCTATGCATCCCTTCATGCTCAGGAGCATAACAAACCATTTTCCTATGAAATTTAAGTTAAACCCTTATCATAGCTTACTTTCTAACAAGAAAATGGTAGTTGTACAATCAAAACCTCTTACAATGCAAGTCATTAGATAACAACTTAGTTGCAGAAAGACTGTCGCAGTAAGACCTCCGAGTTTGTGAGAATTAAATACACGTAAGTATAAGCACTTTTTCTTTTAGGGTCGCTAATATTTCCTAAAATATTTCGATAGTGATAGTTAGACCAAGCTATTGCTCAAATTTGAGCTACATGCCTATAGCTTGATTCAGCTGATACTTTTAATCAATGTTTTAAAAATCGAATTGAATATTAAGAGCAATAAGGTTTTCAGGTCATAATTCAATTAGTTTAACGAATTAAATTTATAATTAAATTATAATTGAACCATGGTAAAACAAAAAATTGTTCAAATAAAAAACTTGACCAATTCATGATTCAACCGATTTTTATAGCAGTAGATTTTACCTTAAAAGGGCAGACAAGTCAAATTTAAAGTGGTAATGAATTTTATTTTGGCTCAAGTTGCAGGGCTTACTAGTGACTTTTTAGTGGCAAGAAGTCTTTCGGTCATAAGAGGTACTTGTAAAATAGATCAAATGATGTGCTAAACTAGAAAACCAAGACTTTTATTTTTTTATTTATTATTTCGGGTCCATAAGATTTCTTTTATTTATACAGAAAGTAAATGCTTCAACTAGATTTAGATGAATGGACCATATTGATTAAATATCTTCAGAGTACAAGTCGAGTTCCATTTTTTGTCTTAAGGACTAATATATGTGATAAGGACTCAAATGTGAAGCATACTCCAAATATCTTGGACCTCATTTGAGGTTACGTTTTCATACAACAACAGTGAAACAAATACACTTCATAAGACGCAGGAACCTAAGCTAACAGAAAGTTTATTATATCATACAAGTACAACTATACCTGATTAGTGCCACCCATGGAAATGCTCAAACCATAAACATTAGGACCATTCTGAAACAACTTCTTCTCATGCTGCCATAGTTCCTCCAGAACTACGCCGGCTCATTTTCTGGCTTACCAAAGATCAAGGGAAATTCATCATCATGTTCAGAGAAACTCTGGTCTTTGGACACACTCTTTAACGAATGATAAACCTGGTACATAGACCACCTATCCTTGGGGCGAGAAACCACACAATTCAATGCAATTTTCAGGAACTGCAGAATCTCCTCATCATGTCCACTTCCAGATATGGCTTTATCAATGCAATCCTTGATTCGACCCAAACTAGAATGCATATTTACCCAATCCACTAAGTTACCCTTAAATTCTTCCTCGCCATTGCTCACTTCAAGAGGTTTGCGCCTGGTGACCAACTCCAAAAGCAAAACCCCAAATCCATACACATCCCCTTTTAACGAAGCAACCAGGGTACTTGGATATTCTGGAGCTATATAGCCAAGTTCCCCCAAATCCCCATTCACAAAACTACCACTAGCGTCAGATGTCATTAGCCTCGCAAGTCCAAAGTCCATTAATCGCGCATCAAAATCCTCATCAACAAGAATCACATTAGAACAAATGTTTTGCTGTATAATTGGAGGATGGCATCCATGGTGCAGCCAGGCAAGACCCCTAGCTGCACCCAAGCCTATCCTGAACCTCATTGGCCAATCCAACGCACCGTTATTCTTATGCAACAACGAATACAGAGTCCCATTCGACATGTGCTTGTAAACCAGAAGCTTCTCCTCTTCCACAACACAGAACCCCAAAAGGGGCGCCAAATTTGGGTGCCTAACCTGTCCCAGCCGGTTCATCTCCATCCGAAACTGCTTCTCCCCAATCATACAGGTGTTCAGCCGCTTCACTGCAAGCGTGGAACCATCCGGAAGATCGGCCTTATAAGTAGTCCCCGTCCTTGTAGAAATAAGAACATTCTCAGCACTGAAATTATTAGTAGCAGCCATCAAGTCCCCTAACTTCACCTTCACAATGGGTTTCTGAAAAAGAGTAACTTGAACAAGCTTATGACCCCTCAACCTCACAGCCCAATCCTCATCACCCCCAACACCATACCCTCTCTTTTTACTCCCACTCAACCTCAAATGGTACCACCACCACAACCCAAAAGCCAAAAGCAAAGAAGCAGCAGCACCAAACACCCCAGCAGCAATAATAATAGCAAGGTTCTTCTTACTCAACCCACCACACTTGGATCCAAGAGGACCCCCACACAACCCATCATTCCCATCAAAATTTACCTTATCAAAACTATTTAAAAACACAGGAATAGTCCCACTAAGGTGATTATTAGCAACAGAAAACGTCTTAAGCCTACTTAAACTCCCCAATTCATAAGGAATAGGACCTGAAAGATCATTATTTGAAAGCAACAAGTCATTCAAATAAGAGCAGTTCTCAAGGGTAGGGGGAATATGCCCAGAAAGTTGATTATCTGACAAATCCAAAGACACCAAAAACGGCATCCAACTACAGATCTCAGAGGGTATCTCAGAAGTTAATGAGTTGGAACCAAGATCCAACTTTTGGATGCTCTTACCACAGTACTTGAGGGACTCTGGGATCCGACCCGAGAGCTTAAAGCCACGGAAATCCAGACCCAGGACCCGGTTCTCTCTCTGGTTCCAGCAAGTAACACCGACGAAGTCGCAGATGAAACCTACGGTTGTGTTGCCGAACCGCCAATTGTTGAGCTGATCCTGAGGGTCTTGCAGAGTGTCTTTGATGCCTTTGAGACATCTCACGTCATCTTCGCCCTGCGACGAAGCGAAGAAGACCCAGAAACCTAGCAAGGTGAAGAGAAGAACCACCAAGGTGTTGTTTTGATCCATTGAGAGGTAAAATGACTTGGGTTTTGATGATAAAGTTTCGATTTTTAAGGTGGGTTTTGGTGTTTAACAAGGTTGTGGGAATCTGAATCGACCCGTGAGAGGTTGAGATGGTGCCATTGACTTTTGTGAGGGGTAGATGGGAATAGTATGCAAAGGTAAAGTTCAGAGAAAATAAGAGAAGGTGAGTGAAAATGTATGCAATGGAATGTCAGAAGGAGAATGGTTAAATGTGGAAAAGTAGGGTTGGGAGGATTTGGTGTGTTTTATTTTTTGCCCTTTGATTTTGGTATGTATAGTGTGTTTGATTTGATTTGGTGATAGATTAATGACAACAGCTTCTTTGACTGAAGTTGTTTATTGGGTGAGAGAGTCTGACCAGGGTTCTTTTAGTTTGGTACTCAGTCCACCATGAATGCAAATTTATTTGATTAGTTGGACAATGGGCACACACCATTTTTTGCTGCTAATTTCTTATTTTATGTGTTTTTTAAAAATAATTAATAAGTCTCTCTTCCTTGGCAAATTGTCTTGTAGCCTAACGATATCTTCTCCATAACTGAATAACTTTAAATTCTTCTTATTAATTTTTTAATTATTAAAGAAATATTAAATATATTTTTAAATTATATTTCATTAACATATATTCTTAGAATATATGTTAAGGAATTAAAAAAAAACTATTTATTTCAATTTATAATAATTGTAATTTAAAGAGTACACACAGTTTAAAAAAATTATTAAATAACCTTTGATAATAGTAAAAATTAAGTTAATTTGACAAAATTATAATTTTATTAAAATTATAATATTATTTATACATTTATTCACTTCTTTAATTATATTTTTTTTCTGTTAATACTCTCTTTAAAAAAAGAAATAAATTTAAAATAAAGAAGAGAAATAAAATTTTATTAGTTGAGATATTTTAAAAAATTGAAATTAATAAATACATGTAGCTATTAGCATATTTTATTATTTAGTAAAATAAAAATGATAAATGCTATTACCCTTAACATGTGTCTTGTTAACAAAACTCTTTTTTATTTTATGTGTTTTCTTTTAAATAATAATTAAGTTGAAAATTATCCTAGTTTTTTTTTCCCCAACTAATAATAATATGGCGTGGTGCACTTTATGGCTTGATTAAATATTGAAAAATGATGTTTATATATATATATTTTTATATTTTTTTCATATACCAATTTTTATATTATTTTTGAATAATTGTAATTAAGTAAAAATAATTAATAATAATAATATGATATAATTAATGATACAAAAAATTGTGTAAAAGATAATATGAAAAAAAAAATAAAAAAATCTAAGTTGTTAAATATTATTTGGTTTGCGTCTTGTACTGTGTAAGTTGAAGATGCCATCTTTTCTGTCCACGTTGAAGATGCCATCTTTTCAGTCCACATGTAAGGATTTTAGTAATTAAATATAGGATGTAATATGTATAATATATATATATATACGACGTAATACAACTTTCCAGTTTTCTTAGTGAAAATAAAAATAAATAGAAAATTGAAATTGCTTGATACATATTTGAGTAGATAAAACCAAAATCATGAGAAATTTCTCATGTTTGGTTGAAATATTAATCGAACCCCTCCAATGTTAGATATTCAAATTCTTGAATCACCACATTAGAAAATATTTTACTTGATGACTATCTCCAACATATAAGCAATTGATAAAATACAATAACTATTAATTATGATTTGGTACATACTTATTTGCTTGTTACTTGTGAGGACTAAAAACTTACTCATGATTTGTTAAAAGAGATTTTTTTTTTTTAACCATTAAAAGTGGATCTACTTAGCTGCCGTGTGCAAAAGAAAAATTTACAATACAAAAATATACTTAAGGTTAATTGTATGACAGAAATATACATAATTTTAATGAAAATTTCACATTTTGTTTTATGTCACACTTCTTATTCTTCCTGAGAAAAATAGGGGGTAGGGGATAAAATTGGAAGTTAGTCGCAATAGAATAGGACTATCACTTCATACAAATTTTACTTATAATTACAAATCTTTCAATTTTGAAGTTATAATTTTGGAGAGAATTTTATTTAATCAACACTTCTAATCCAAAATTATGTGATCAATTGCTTGCACAATTTTAATATACCAATAATAATATAAAAAAATAGAAATTAGAAGCCCTTGATATATATTTGACTATGTTTATACTTAACAATAGAAAAGTGAATCATGAGCAAATTCACAACCTTCTAGGTGCTCGCAAGACTAGTTCAGCTATCACTTATGGTTTGACAAATATTCAATTTGCTTGTGACATGCGAAGACCTAAAAATCACTCATTAATACTTGCTTAAACGAGGAATGAAGTCCAATCAGGTACAAAATTATACGAAAAAATAACAATGTAAATTTAATTAAAAAATATTTACACATTTTTAATGAAAAATATATTTTAATTTTGATTTAAATTTAACAAAGGTTACATTTTAAATTTAATGAAAAATAATAGTTTTTGGCCCCATATGAAAGGTAGTTTCTGCCCAGCATGAAAGACTGAAAGTTAGTCCCTTTAAAGTTTTCTTCTAACGTGTAAGTTGGTGAAGCAAGAAGGTGTGGGCCTTCTTGTCATTGTTGATTGATCTTCTATTTTGTCCTGCTCATATGCAGGACACTCATTTTAGAGTCACTTAAATTTTGATTAGTTGCATGCTAAAATAAGGTAATAGCTCACTTTCAAATCTTCACTTTGATTTCGTAAGGTGATAACTCACACTTTTGAATAAATGATTCAGTTTACATGAACGATGTCTGTGCTTACCATACAGAGAAATAGCAACTCAAGAAACTATAAGCTGGAAAGTTACATGTTTATGATAATAAGAATTTAATGAATATAAATAATATACTATACCTTCAATCAATTTTGAAAAAAAAGGATAAATTACCATAAGAAATTGAGCGCAATAATAAATGAAATGTACTATTAGAAGAAGACAAATGTTCAAACTCTAAAAATATCATTTGTGAAGAGAGTCTAATTATACTTTTATGTAGAAAAAATTAGTTCATACTTAAAAGATGTGAAGATAAAAAAAAAAGAATAAATTAAAATTTATTCTTCTAAAATCTTCCTCAAGATTATAATTTTATAATGCTTTAGTATGTGATGCTGATAGTTTAATTGATTAAACTATAACTGGTCAATGTTCTATAACCAAAATCTAGTTTATATTTGGAAGATATATGGCCCCGTGGTTGAAGTAATTCTTAAGTAAAGAAAACATCGAAGTGGTTGTGATTTGTGGAGGATAAAATATACAAAAGGAATTATTGAGCAGTGTGTTCCAATCAAATTTGTATCCTTGCGAAACATATGGCCTACTTGACTACCATGTGGTTAGATTTTTACTCACTGATATTTTAAGGCCTTTGACAATCCTCTTTCATCAGGATCTATTGGTAAATTCTTGTCTTGTTATTATAAGACAATTTATAAGATAAGATGAAAAATATTTGGCTTTTCCTCTTTCACCTCCCCAATCCCCACAAGTTCCTATTTTTACTTTCGAACTATGGTTTGAATTCAATTTCATTGCCACTTCATGATATGAATGGCCCTCTACTCTCTAACCATTTTTGGATAACATCCCTGCTATCATCCATATGGTATTTTATTGCTTTTCTGGTCGTTGTTGAACTGTGTGAGATATTTCATATTTGTTGCTAAGTTGTCGTCAAAAACCCAAATAAAAATTAGAACGGGGGTTGAAGTGAATTTTACAGTTATGAAGTCTTCTTCTGTCATGGTGACTTTGCCTTTTACTGGCCAAAAGTTGATTTAGCCGATTAGTAGGTAGGAAGATGAAAATTACTTTAGAAAACAACTTAAGGTTGGTAAAGTCCACGGTCAAACGCAAATGAATTGGGAGAATGTGAAAGAAAGTACAGAAATTATTAAATATTTTTTAGAGTGATATATATTGGATATTACTTTCATTAATTAATTCATTAGAAGACACTAAACTTTTATTTTTTAAAAATAACTTTATTTAGTTTTTGTAATAGAATGTTGGTAATGCTAAACATGTCCTGAATGATATCGAAGTCTTTGAGTACAATAGCACGTTATGATTCCATAATAAAAAATGTAATCTAATAAAATAGTTCTTTAGGCTTACCAAAAAAATGAAATAGTTCTTCAGAATTTATTTATCATTATTATATCTTGTTATCCTTCTGTGGATAATTTTTTTTATACTTTCAGAATACTACACCTAATAGTTAAAATTTGAACTAATATAAATTTAATCTAACGATATGTATTATCATATGGTTCACGTATTATAATTTGAAAAAAGATACTTTTACACTTTAAAAAAAAATGTATTACTATTTATACTATTTTTAAGAGGTATAATTGAATGAAAATAATAATAATAAAAATATTAAATAAATAATATTAAATAATATATAAAAATAAAAATATATACTGTTTAATATAAAAATACAAAAGTTGTATAATTTTAGTAGATTAGATATATTACTCTGAAAAAATTTCTCTTTCTATCTTCTTTACTCTTGAAAGATGTTTCATTTTTTTATTATTATCTAAGTTTAATCGATGACGATGTGTGCTACGAAAACCTCACCCTTCTTTTCTCTTTATCTCTCTTTTGTTTTGAATCTTTATTTTGTGAGAGTATTTGACTGCGGAGTTGTTATCTTTTTTTTCTCTTAGTAATAGTTTTATTGTCTCTTTTTCTTTTGGTTATGTGTTTTTTTAAATAATTTATTCAAATTTGATAGATTTTGAAATTGGTTACTTAAATATACTTTTCTCAATGACATTTCTTGTGACTTTATTATTTTCATTATGCATATTTCAATTTTCAATTCTTATAGTTTTTTTATTAATCTTTTTGTGGTTGATCGTATCTAATAAATTTATAAATTAGAAAAAATTTCAGATCTATTTTAAGAAAAGTCGTAATACATTCCTTAAGTTGTAGTACTTTTTATATTAACCTTTATTATAAAAGATATTTAAACATTAATAATCTTTGAACAAAGAACAAATTTACATGTCATTAATTAGTTAAGATAATATTTTTTGTTTCTAGATTAGATGTATTTTTTTTTATTTATAAGTGTCACTGAGTTTCGATTGTAATAGTATTCTTTCTTGTAAAAAAAAACTCAATGGCTACATACAAGTTTAACCATGTATTTGATAATTGGATGAAAGCAAATTAAAGAATGAGTTTTGTTATTTAAACATTTAGAAAATGATACTTAGAAGACACATCACTCATATGTAAATACAATATATCTATTTTAACTTTGCATACATTATACAATAATATCTAATCTCATTCACATGAAAATATGGCATCTACCCAACTATTATTTCCTGAGTGTACAAATTTCTTTTTCCTTAAAGAATGGATGAAATGATTTCCACATGCCATTGTTGATGCGGTTATATTTGTTTACTCCATTATAAGTGTCAAACGAGTTACCAATTTGATCTGCACGTGGGCTAGTGTGAGTCTGTCCATAATTGTACTGGACCAAAAACACATGCTTCAGTTCAGCCCAGCTCTGTGTGGGTTGATAGCATGGATGAGCCAACCCATAGATTAGGTTATTTCTTAAAAGATTTTTAAAATGATAAAATATCATTAATTACAATAGTTTATACATGCATTAGATAAAATAAATTAAAAAAATAATTTAAAAATACATAAATTTATATTTTATTAAATATTTTGGAGCTATTCCATGTTAGCATGTAATTTTAACAAGTTAGCTCATTCATGTTGCATTTAAATGTGCCTCCTAAAAATAAATTTGGTCCAATTCACATCATATTAAATGAATGTATTATTGAGCTTCAACCCATTTTGACATTATTATCAATCAAACATGGAATCTTTCATTTAGAATCACACATCCAATATGATAAAATAAGGGGACTAAAGGAGATTGGATACAAAACTCATATTGAATCACTAAAACTTTTTTTTTTTACACTCATTTTTAACATTTCATCGATATATATATATATATATATATATATATATATATGTTTGATAAAAATTTAACACACAATTTAATGAGATATGCTATGGTGCCTATGATGCATAAGCCGTTTTTTTCAAAAAAATTAACCAATTTACATGTTTTATCGAGTTATTCAAGTTCACAGTTGATTTTTACGTCCTTATTTATATGTATTACTTAATTATTTAGGATATAAAATTTTGTACAAATATTAAATATAGTAGTACTAATAAAAAAGTGTTTACAGAATCATTTTGCAAATATGTAACTAGTATAAACTAACAAAAAAAGCTCTCTTTAATATCACTAGAGTACTTTTGTTTGTGCAAACCAAAGTCTGTAGAATAATTCGGGTTTGGAGACTTAGAAACTTTTAATTTAGTCATATTGACCAAACAAGGATAGAGAGTGCATTGAAACCTAATTTCATGTGATACATTTTATGAAGATCATTACTTTACTAAGAGATCATTTCTCGATGCTACATTAGGCATTAAGTGACGACAAGTCTTCTATAAGTTGAAGTATTTATTATGTTCTTGAGCTTGAAAGTAGGTGATAATAACCACATAAGTATTTGACGTGATCAATT
Source organism: Ormosia semicastrata (assembly GCA_029884595.1). NCBI lineage: Eukaryota > Viridiplantae > Streptophyta > Magnoliopsida > Fabales > Fabaceae > Ormosia > Ormosia semicastrata. The sequence continues at coordinate 5,294,973 of JAQQTO010000021.1, read as the reverse complement.
GATCAGAGACAAAGGGTAGTATATTAATTTTTTTAACTTTTTTTGTAAATTTAAAAGATAAACTAAAACATAGTTAACTTGACCACTCTTAAAGTTTTTTTTTAATTTTTTTTATTTTAGGGTTCCCTAAAAAAAACCTTTTTACACATTCTTGTAATCGAAACCTTGTTCATGCTCCTTTCTAAGCCTTCTTCTCCTATTGTGGTTGTTCTAATATATGCTATAGTGAGTCAATGGGCATGACTGATAAATAGAAGGACAAGGGTCATTAGGTTTCATCAGTTAGTGAATACAATGTATGTTTCCTATTAAAAGCCTCTATTTGTTTAATTGGTTTGCTGCTTGATACAATTATTTAAAAAAAAAACTCAATTTTTAAAACAAGTTTAGTAAGAAGGAGTTTATCTCAATTCAAAGACAAGACAATTAATAAAGGCTTAAAATACTATTTACATATGATTTATCAGCGCAAGACCATTAATAAAAATTGAATAAAAAAGATCTTTTTGTAAATATTACACGATATGTATATTATGTTGAGCCAATCTTGCCGTTTCTACAATGTTGTTTTTGTAGCACTTTTCTTAAATTTTGTCTAACAAAGAGAACTATTTGCTATTTACTTATTTTTCACTTCTATTATTTCATCAATTTTTTCTTTTTTTCCAAATAATTACTACCATTTCATCCAAAAACATTAACTACTTTTATTAAAAAATGTTAATGTTATTGATATTTATTTAAAATAAATTTTAACAATTAGATCATGCATATATAATTAATAATTAATATTAGAATATAAAGTTATATCAACCAATCATTAGTTAGTTTAAGTGGTTTAACATTTATTTCTCTTAAGTAAAGTTTTAAATTTAAGTTTAATGAATAAAAAAATTAATGTTAAGAGAATTTTACATTTCTCTAATTTGACTCAACTTGATTTTAAATTAATCGAGATCTAATACGATTTTTAAATATTGAGAAGTTTATAAAAAAGTTATATAATTTTTAAAAATATCTTCTAATATTAATCAAATAGTCAAAATTAACTAATATCACATTTTATAATAAGATATTGCTTTTACTTAATGTACCTTATAATTTTATATATCATTATACATTCTATGCTACGCAGGTAGTTTCAATTGATATTTGGTTAGAGGATTCTCTAAAATATATTCGCCGGTTGTTATCTAATGATTTATTGAATCTATAAAATTTGGATTTAGATTAAAATAATAATAATAATAGACGCATTATTGTAGTCAAGTTAGGCTAAAGAATTTGTCAACTTTAATGGTGCTACTTGAATATAGGATCACTACCTAGATTCTTATACACCTTAACCACTTGATTTATTAATTATATCCAATACCTAATGACTTATTATGCATGTTTTTGAATGAATTTCTTTTGTCATTGAATCAACTTCAGTTCTAATGTCAAATCTCAACCTCATATAAAAAATAAAATTTAAATAACGATAGTACACTATTCACATATTCTTATATAAATAGTCAAATAAAACCCCCTATATTTATGTGAATGATTCCAATTATGCATATATATACGTGATGTAAGCTTGTCTAATTATTTTTTCTCATAAATCTACCAAAAGCTATTTAGTATGTATTTTAATTAACTTATTTATTTTTTATTTTTTATTTTGATTATTGATATCCAAGTCAATTTATACGAACATCACTTATGCCTTAAAAAATTGAAATTAGATAAAATTCAAAGTCATAATCGTGCATTTAGTTATACATTATATATTCGTTTATCGCTAGCGTAATCTTTGGACTTGAATTAATTTATTTTAATATTCAAAATTTATAATAAGATTTTAATGAAAATGTTTTAAAAGAAATATTTTTAAAAATTAATCAAAATTCAAACATGCTCCCTCAATCTAGTAACCCTTTACCTGTATGGCTGTATCTGTAAACCATCACAATTCACAAGGGAAAGCGAGTCTAAGGTCCATTCCCGTGAGCTTTCTAATTCCATCCACAGAATTTGAATCCGCCATCTTTTTCTTTCTCATATTGGTTAAAAATTAAAATACCAAAACAAGTGTGAACCCACCTTTGCTTTATGATCACCACCACCACCTTTACCTTCCATTTCCAAATCATAACATAATCTAAGACACCCATTTTCCCTTCTTACCAAAGTCACTTCCTTTTTCAGGTATGGAACCAAACCCAATGCTGAGTTTTTATGCTTATTGCCAATATTGCATTGGTCGTTGTGTGTTTGTAACGACTTTGAGTCACGTATCTGAATGATTGGGTTATTATTTGAATTAAACTTCTTTCAAACAGAGGTCCCTACATCTCCATATTATTCAATGTTTTCTTTTTCTTCAGGCTTTGGTGGATTCTGTGAATTTACTATTATTTATTTGGCATTTGGGTCTATGAATTTCCTATTTTGTACTTTTTCTCCCCCCAGTAACTCATTTGGTATTTGGCTGTTATTGTTACCAGAGTTTGAGACCAAGATTTGGCATGTGTCTCGCGTGTGAGAGAGAGAGAGAGAGAGAGAGAGTGAGTGATTCTTACCAATTCACATTTTGACTGGTCTGGGTTGATTTTGGTTACAAAACTTTGTTTGGGCTTGCTTGATGTTCTGTATGGTGGTGGTGGAAATCCCTTTGAGTGTGTTTGGAATGTAAAATAATAAGAAATGATTTGATTTGTAAATCAAATTTAATTAAATCTTGTGTTTGGAATATTAAAAAATAGGAAATGATTTGATTTCTAAAATCGTATAGATTTCAATCCTTTTGTTTTAAAATTCCATCAAATTTTAGAATTTTAGGATTTGATTTGATTTGAAATGAATAGACTATTTTACCCTTAATAATTTTCTCTAATCACCTCTCATAAGGGTTAAAGTGTAAAATAATAAAACCAAATCAAATCAATTCTCATTTTAATGAATTCTAAACACAAAATTTGATTTCTAAATCTATTCAATTCCTATGTTTTTTTTAAAGTTCCAAACATAAAATTTGATTTCTAAATCAATTCAAATCAAATCAAATCAAATCAAATCAAATCATTTCCCATTTTAATTCATTCCAAATATAACCTTTTAGAATTTTATGTTGTTAGTTACCATTATAATAACTTAACTGGGATGTTGGTTGCGCGACTGGTGCTTGACGAAATGCTTAAATGGACTTGATTCCAAATCTGGTTGCCGGGTCCCTTCTTTCATTTTCAATAGCAGTTGGTTCACTGTATTAGTAGCTAAAAATAATGCATGATTTGTCATGCTGCTTGTTGACCTAAAGGAGTTTTGTACAGTGTTAGTATGGTAAATGAGCTTAGTGTTTGAATAATCTATGGCTCCTTTACCATATGTTATTTCTTTCATAATGCTGGCATTTGTGCTGATGCTGCAGCCCGGCCGCAGAATAGAAGGCTATTATTTAATGAATAAAATCATGATAGCTTTATGTACAAAAGGAAAATCATGGTAGCTTTCTGTTAGAAATTGTTTATTTCTTATGAATCAATATTTCTGCTATTAAAATATGTACATTATTGTCAAATAGAATTGCTTGGAATAAGGATCTAAATATAGTTGCTTTCATTTTATGTATTAATGTTAATATACTTACCCTACCAGCTTAAAATTCTTTTTTTACTTCCCTTTTAATTTTTAAGGCATTCTATCTTAGGAATTTGTTTTCTTTCCACCAATGGAAGCCAACATTGAGTTATCATGCTTGGAGTAAGAATCTTTAATAAAGTTGGTTTCATTTCATGTATTAATGTTAATATACTTGCCTACCATCTTAAAATTCTATCTTTGCCTTTTTTTTTTTCTTTAAATATTTTGAGGCTATTGTCGTAGGAATTCATTTTCTTTCAACATATGGAAGCCAATATTGATATTTCATACTTATTATTATTGCATTTGTCATTTAGTTATTGATTATGGCCATAAATGGATATAGTGTGCACATATGATATACTATTTGAGACTCAGGTTCACTTATCTGTAAGTTAGCTTGATTATGATCTGTTAAAGGCATGTGGTTAGTATGTGCTCTAAAGTTCTTTGAAGTGGAGGTTTCCACATATTTTTATTGTTGTATTTCTTCATCTGAAGTTTGTGTTCATACTTTAGTGGATGCAGAAAACTTGTAGGATTGTGATAATAAATTGTTCAAAGACAATTGGCTCAATAACATAATAGGTTGGGGAAACTTCTTGGTGCAGGAAATCTATCAGTCATAATTCCAAATGGCTTCCTCCACTCTCATCTGTGACACTCAGCCATGGAAGGAGTTGAAGGTGACAGGGACAATACTTCTTTAGATATGTATAATGGAGAAATATATTGAAGCATTCTATTAAATGCATCTCCTTTGTGCAGGCCCATGTTGACGACATAAAAAAGACTCATTTACGTGATTTATTGAGTGATGACGAGAGATCCCGGTCAATGATGGTGTATGACATTAACTTTATGAAGCTATATAATCTTATGATCTATTTTTTTTTTTTAGCAGTAAGGGCTTGTTTGGGAAAGCTGAAAATTATAGATTATACTGATGATCGATTATTGTTATAATCGATTATAATCGATTATTGTTATAATCGATTATAATCGATTCATTTTTATGTTTGGATGCATTATGAATATGATTCGTTTGGATGATATAAAAAAGAATCGTTTTTATACATGAAATTACTAAAATAGGTATAGAATGATTAAAAAATTATTTGATTGAGGGCAAAATAGTATTTACATATCAAAATGTAAGAAATAATCTTAAGCTATGAATCTTTAACTTATGATTATTAGTTAAAAAGAAGCTTTTATTTTGCATTGAATTTCTTATTTTTTAGAAAATAATCTTTTTTTTTTTTTCACAAAACAGTTTAGCAGTAACCATAAAATTAGGAGATTACCATTTTGAGGATTTGAAATTGTTTTGCGCTCAAAAAGTTGAGCCAACACCAATGCACTTGCACTGTGATGTATAACCTTCTGACTTTTGCATTCTTTGAAGTGAATTTGATGGAATTCTATTGGACTACTCAAGGCAGCAGGCCACTCTTGAAACAATGGAAAAACTCTTCAAAGTGGCAGAGGTCAGTTCACTCCTTCTAGGTATTTGGACAACTTGTTTTACCTTTTGGCACTTTGGCAGGCCCTCCTTTAAAAAAAAAGTTCATTATCAAACTCAAATGCAATCTGATTATTGAATCTCATGGTGTGATGCAGGTTGCATCTCTCAAACAAAAGATAAACCGGATGTACAGTGGGGAGCATGTAAGTGCTTATGTACTAATCCAATGAGTTCCATATATGCTCACATCAAAGTCACCTGCATTTTAAAAAAATTTCCCCATCTGAATAAAGGTCTTAAGTCTCAAATTTAGTTTTTTATAAGGGTCTGTTAAATTCCTGCCTCTAATCTGGGAAAGCTTATATCACTGCAGTGTATATGTGGTATATATTATGGATTCAATTACTGCATTTTCTGAATTATCACTTTTTTTTTATTTATAAAAATTGCTTGGACTTTCAGATAAACAGCACTGAGAATAGATCAGTGCTTCATGTAGCTCTTCGTGCTCCAAGGGATGCTGTTATACAGAGTGATGGAAACAATGTTGTTCCAGATGTTTGGAAAGTTCTGGACAAGATCCAGGAGTTCTCTGAACGGGTCCGCAGTGGATCTTGGGTAATATGCTAGGCAATTTTGTATTTTTGTTACATGGATATATATATATATATATATATATATATATATATATTTGAACATTGTTGATATTATTAATTATATTTTTGTAGGTCGGAGCTACAGGAAAAGAACTGAAGGATGTTGTTGCCATTGGTATTGGTGGCAGCTTCTTGGGTCCACTATTTGTGCACTCAGCTCTTCAAACAGGTTGCTAATGTTTTCTGGTATCTTTAGTGAAATTCATATTATTCTCTTTTCTTTTCCTTAGCACATATACATATGAACATAAGAACCATGGATGTCATCTTCAAACAAGTAGGAAGTGTTGAATATATATTTATCAAATCTTACAGATCCTGAAGCAATTGAATCTGCAAGAGGACGTCAGCTGCGCTTGTAAGTATCTAATATTGATTTGGTTTCCAGAGTCTAGTTTTTTACCATCTAAGTAAACAACTTGTAAGCGATCTAGATTTATGGATCTGTCTACGCAAGCTTTTTAGATTTCTGCCCCCCCTTTTTCTGTCTCATACTTAGTGGTGACAAGGCCAATTTAGATTTATACCAGACCTTTTATAGAAGCTTCATTTAGATGATACTCCATGGTTTATGCAATGTTGAGTATTCTTGAAAGATGGGTATACATGCTGGTGAGTATGTGTGTAATTGAGCGTAAATTGTAAACTTGGCTGTGGTATGGTTTCTGTTAGAGCCACTGCATGACCCATGTTCAAGGGATCAATGTGTCATTTGATGCCTCAGATTAGAGATGTAATATTTCTGCTACAGTCTGTGTTTGTATATCAAGGTTGTTTTACTGCAAGTATGTGATATGTGCTGTTAGAACTTAGTCTTACTAAAGCTACAAATATTAAGAAAGCTGCCATTTCATAAAATCAACCTCTTCCTGCATTTGCTTCTATGTGCAGTCTTGCGAATGTTGATCCAATTGATGTTGCTAGAAATATCACGGGACTAAATCCTGAAACAACCCTAGGTAAATATGTTTTTTGAATTTTCTTTTTTCCTTGATATTTGACTTAAGTGACTTGGGGTTCCATCTTGTGTGTCATACTGTTGGAATTCTTTTTATTTCTGTAGTTGTGGTTGTTTCAAAGACTTTTTCAACTGCTGAAACCATGTTGAATGCCAGAACACTCAGGGAATGGATTTCATCTGCTCTCGGGTAAGTGAAGTATTAAGGCTATTTCATTCAAGAATAGTAGTATAATGGTTGTTTTGGTGTTCTACTGTTTCTTTCTATTTTATGCCGAGACTCGCCCAATAGACTAAGGCTTATACCTTAAAAGACTTCTAGTATTATATACATTATGCCCCCATCCCCCTATTGGCTTCTTCAAAATATATTCATAGTTTATATAAAAGGGAAAAAAGGGAAACACAAAATGGAATTGACAGTGTTCTGAAGACTGGCTTATGATTCCCTTTTACCTTCAGGCCCTCTGCAGTTGCAAAACATATGGTGGCAGTCAGTACTAATCTCACGGTATAGCCATATATTCTTTCTCTTTTGCATTAGCTAGCTAGGCTTTGTTAAAAATTCTTTTTGTCATTTCTATGCATCTGTATATATTCATTATTTAAGGCTGAGACGATAATCATCTTTTTCTCTCATCTTTAATTTCCGATGCAGCTTGTGGAAAAGTTTGGCATTGATCCTAATAATGCTTTTGCATTTTGGGACTGGGTTGGTGGCCGATATAGTGGTAATTTTTTTTTTGTTTTTTTTTTGTTTTTAAATTTTAAATCAGAGTCATAATTTGAATTATTGAACATATTTGATTTTGACTGTTAAGTGTTATATGATATGTTGCTTACAGTTTGCAGTGCTGTTGGAGTGTTGCCTTTATCTCTACAATATGGTTTCTCAGTAATTGAGAAGTAAGTGATTTAGTATTCATATGATTCTATTGTGGGCATTTATTTTGGTGGATAATAGTCTTAGCTGTAGCTTAATTCATTCTATTTTAAGTCTAGTGTTGGCACTTATTGTCTAATGCACTCTAGTAAGCATTGCATTAGACATATTTTATTTTGCTTCACATTCATTTTTGAATTAAATTTCATTATAAAAGGAACGCAACTTCAGATCGGTGACATGATGGATGTAGAAATCGGTTCTTCTTATGACATAGGATTAGCTTGATGCATTAGAGAGAAAGTAGAGGTACAACTATTGAAAAATGGGAGAATCTCCAGGTGGTTTGGACATGTTAGAAAGACCCTAAGCTCTAGTAAAAGAGTAGATCGGTAGAGAATATCCCAATAGTTAGAAGTAGAGGAAGACATTGATTAAAAAAGATTTAGATTTGAATAACATTTCTGAAGACTTGGTTTATGATAGGACACAATGGCGTCGTTTGATCCATATAGCCGACCCCACCTAGTGAAACAAGGCTTGGTTGTTGTTGTATAAAAGGAACGCAACTTCATAGGTGACATGATGGATGTAGAAATCGGTTCTTCTTATGCATACATGCTTGATTTATAATAAAATACAACTGAATCATGTTGAAAACTCCATTTTGTAATGTTAGAATATCTAGAAAATATCTGATAATATCTTCATTGTATCTTAGAATATTTTAGAGCATCTTAGATGATCTCTTAGGAGTTGTTTCCTATTTATTATATTTCTTAATTTATTTCCTTATTTAATTATGCTTAGGACTTAGGAGTTTGATATTAGTATAAATAGGACTATTAGGTTAGTATTTTGTGTCACATCTTTCCTCCTTCCCTATCTAAACCTTACAATTTCAACATGTAGTAATAGATAGTTAGTAATTCATGTATAATGCCTCCAATGCTCCTTTTTTTTTTTATGTCATTAGCCAAAGGAATATATGGTGTTCTCTTGGGTAGTTACTTTAATTCCAAAACATTTAAGAGTCATCTTTCTATTCTCTCTTTTTTTTTTTTGGTTCTATTTGATAGACAGAGTAGCCTTTCATATGCGTATGCTTGGTTGTATGATGTTGTATTTCTTCTGTGAAGGTTTTTAAGGGGAGCTTCCAGCATTGATCAACATATGTATTCAGAACCATTTGAAAGAAATGTACCTGTAAGAGCCCCTATACTAACCTTTGTGTCCTTTGTTGTTTTCTTTGCACTTGTGGATCTCTTGCATATGTTACACCAATTTTAAGCCATTTATTTTGTTTTAATCAAGTGGCTAGATAGTAATTGTCATGAACCAACTCATCCTCATACCTAAAAGCTTAAGCTCTTAGGTCCGTCCAAGAATGGTTTTTACTGTAAGAGTAATAGTCTCATATTAGAGTCTGACATCAATTAGGAGAAAGAAATATTTACGTGAGTTCTCTCTCTTAATAATACTCTTCCTATTTTTTAACACTCTAATCTCCCATGTTCTCTTTCTCGTGATCTGCCTTATGACTACTCTCTCTCTCTCTCTCTTACTTAGTGCTTCCTCAACCTTGGTTGTTGACCAATTCTTTGCATGCAAAATGTGATTATTGGCTTTCGTGGTTTGAAAACTACTCTATCCTTTGAAGCGATAAACTGCGTCATAGATGGAGAATGAGTAATCAATAATCACAACCAATCCTTCCTTGTCTCAAGGATTATACATGTCTCTGGTATTACAAATGTTTCCTTAACAAGTGCAAGATGACATTTTCAATGACACTGTGTCAATGCTCCAGGTGCTTCTGGGACTGTTGAGTGTATGGAATGTCTCATTTCTTGGATATCCTGCTAGAGTGAGTACCTAATGTTTTCTTCTGTTGAAAAACTTTTTACGTTTCTTTATTCTTAAGCAACCATTTTCAATAACTGAAAATTCTGGTTCAATACAGGCTATCTTACCTTATTCTCAAGCCCTGGAGAAGTTTGCCCCACACATTCAACAGGTAAGTTTGTTACTGCCTTGTGATTGAAGCCTCAGGCACTTTATAATGCTAATTACCTCTGTTCTTAGAGTTTACTGTATGTTTCAAATTAGGTTAGCATGGAAAGTAATGGCAAGGGTGTTTCGATTGATGGTGTCCCTCTACCATTTGAGGCTGGTGAAATTGATTTTGGTGAACCAGGAACAAATGGGCAGCACAGTTTTTATCAACTTATACACCAGGTGATATACAGATAGAGATATTTGTGTTGTAATTAGTATTTGAATGTCAGTTTGTGCTATTTGAATGCTAATGCTTAGTTGAAATCTGATTATTATCATTGATGAGGACATAAATTCATACAGAAATTTCATGAAAGTATATTTTATCCTCCTCTTTGCTGACCTTCAAGTCAAGTGGTGGTTAGATCATTTACAACACATATGCATTAATGGTTTATCTTTCATACGTTAGTTTTCTCCTTTGAGGCCTAAACTCTAAACAACAAATTTTCCAACTGGCATATCTGTTAACTGCATTCAGAACTTTTCATTAGATTGTTAATTGTTATGATAGCTAGTCATGCTTGGATATATATCCAAACATGGGCATCCTGACATAAACCAGATAACCAAGAATTTGTTATTGGATAACATTGAAGAACTGCCTACAATTTTTTTGCCTTTGGGAGGGGGGGGGGCATCAATCATATATAGTTATCACCCCAAAAAGAGGGTTTAAGGTTAACCTTAAAGCTTATTTTCTTTCATCTGCTTCATGTACAATTAAAGGGGCTAGTTTTCTTGCAAATAATTTTTGCTCCAGAAGAGTCAATAATTCCTTACGAAAGAAAGAAAGTAGAATACCACGTAGTCTGATAACAATCATTCTGTGACATCTGCCTTCATATCTGCTCATTAATTCAATGTTGATGTTAGCTTTATGAACTTTTGTTAAATAGCACATCTATCTCCTAATTTGTAGGGACGTGTTATTCCTTGTGATTTTATTGGAGTTGTGAAAAGTCAGCAACCTGTTTACTTGAGAGGTAAAGTCCCCATTTCCATGATCAAATTTTATCATGGATGGTGGTTGGTTTGAAGTTTACGCTCTGGTTCTTTGTGTTTGAGAAATGCAATTTATAAAATTCATGTACTTTCTGTGCAGGTGAGGTGGTGAGCAACCATGATGAGCTAATGTCAAACTTTTTTGCACAACCAGATGCCCTTGCCTATGGAAAGGTACATTTATGTTCTCTCTTATCTTATTCATGTTTATAAAGTAACCAAATGGTGCCCTTGCATATGGGAAGGTATATTTGTGCTGTTTCCTTTCTTATTTATGTATATATAGTAGCCTGAGCCTGATTTCTTCTCCCTTCTCAAGATAGAAAGTAGAAAATAAAATAAAATGAATCATAGAACAGTATTAAATTCATGATTATTTTTAATAAATGACAATTAGATTAATCTGGTCTTTGCACTAATGGGAAGGAGACCCTTGATGTTAGTATCTTTATGATAGTTCTCATGTTATAGCATTCTTCTCGAAGACAGTGAGACACAGGAGTTAATAGCAGAGATCCTACGTTAACATGTTTTTGGCTGTTCTGGATTTTATTTTACTCGCATTTTTTTGACTTATTTTGAGGGATACAATCAATCATAATTTTTTTGCAGACCCCTGAACAATTGCAAAAGGAGAATGTTCCCCCACATCTTGTGCCTCACAAGGTAATTTCCCTTCTCTTTCTATGCTACCTTTTGAGTTATAGAATCAGTAATTCCCTTACTATGCATCATTTTTGCTGCAGACATTCTCAGGCAATCGGCCTTCTCTCAGCCTTCTGCTTCCATCATTGAATGCTTATAATATTGGACAGGTTTGAGGTCCATCCGCTTATTGTGATTAATAATCAGAAAGGAAATAATTGATTCCTGCTCACAGGAATTTGAATATTCCAGTATCTTCTTTCTATTTAGCATGTCCATTGTCCAACCAGAAATTAGGCCTTCTCTCACCCTCAGATATCACCTCTCTATTATACTAGGATAGAACGTACTGATGTTCCAATTAGATATGGATTTTCCATGCTTGAGCAGTTTATACAAATGGTTTTGTTTAGTGAGGTGAGGTCTTTACAAATTGAGTTCTTGGCTCTAACATCTGCTATTATCTTCTTTCCCAGTTGTTGGCAATCTATGAACACAGAATTGCTGTAGAAGGTTTCATATGGGGCGTCAATTCTTTTGACCAATGGGGAGTAGAGCTGGGGAAGGTATGTATTATTAGATAAGTGACCCTTTTCATGTTCTTACTTCTTACCATTGCTGAGAAATATGCTGCCATGATTGTCTCTTTCTGATGCGATATGCATTTGTGTGCATTTGTAATTTTGACTTTAGTTTTCTCCTTTATGTACTGATTTTCATTTTTTACGTCGTCGTTGTTGCATGATGTTAATACAGTCATTAGCCACTCAAGTGAGAAAGCAACTTCATGCATCTCGTGCAAAAGGAGAACCAGTTCAAGGCTTTAATTTCAGTACTACAACTATGTTAACAAGATATCTTCAGGTATGACAAACCCTCATTCTGTTCCAAGAAGAATTAAGAAAAAATTTATGCGTAATAAATGCACATGTTGACACTGAACCTTGGTTTCTGATTCTTTATCCAATAAATATTTATCTTTTATAGGTAGAACAAAGACAAAATTAGATGATTATCATTTTTCAAGAATCAACATGTTTATGAGGATTCTTCTTGATTGATGAGAATATTAAAACCATAAGAGAATGCTATCATGGTCTTGTTGCTTCATTTTAGAAGATTACTGAATTGACTTGTTTGTTTACATGGCAGGCAAGTGCAGATGTCCCAGCTGATCCTCCAACTCATTTACCTCGGATATAACAGCCTTTTTGCAGAAAGTTATTTTTGATATTGAAATGGATCAAAGTCATCTTACCAATCTCATAAGCTGTTATATGTACACAGCATGCTTCAAACTTTTGTGTTTGGGCAACTTTTGAATAGTTTTAGCATGTTACTGAGCATCCTTTTCTTTTATTGTGAAAAATGATGTCCTGCTGAAATTTGAAAACCGTTGTTCAATATTTTGCTGGATTTTGAAAACCATTATTTTGAAATTGTTAAATGTATTTGACGTGCGTGATGAAGATGACCCTTCATTAAATAATGTTATATCAGTAAATAATTTGTCTTCCCATTTCCATTTACAACTGTTTCCCTTATGAGTTCAAAGTATTCAAATAAGTTGTCATCAAAGGACTTTTTGTTGACAGATTGCAGCTTGTATTAAATGCACTTTTCACCTATGTTGAATCCGCCAATCAACCGGTGAGATTTTCGATTTAGGTTTAACCAGTTCAATCAACTTGTCAAATTAAATGACATCATAAGAATAATTTATATTTAATTATATGAAATATATAGAAGTATTTATTAAATATGAAAAAATATTGTGATATTTTAAAAATATATTAATGGTCGGTTGATTCAACGGAATGAATAGGTTACTTTAACTGAATTGGAATGAATTAGTCTAAACTAGTTTGACTATTAATTCGGTTATGAGATTGAATTAGGTTTTTTCTCTAGTATTCTTAAACTTGAAGGGTTATAGTACCCTTTTTTAGTTGGCCTAAGTAAATTCAAACAAGTGTCCACTTCATATCCATGTCATAAGCTACTTGAGTTAGTTTTTTGGTTTTTTTGGCTGAATAGTCTTATGAATTTCTTTTATAATATTTAAAAACATGTTAACATCCAAATAGTTTTGAAAATTTAACACCCACAAGCCCAAAAATCTTCCCACCACCATTCTCATTCTCATCACCATTTCACGTTCTATTCCCATGACCAAAGAACCTAGCAATCCTCCCATTATTGTTCTACTTCCAAACGCTTACCACACCAACATTAATTTAATGTTTTCAAATAGGAGATGACCCATTGAACGTGAAAGAGTGGTGTGCTGGTGTAGGTGACTGGAAGATGGTAGGTATCATGGTGGTGGGTTGCCGACGAGTTTGGTGGAGGTGTGGCTTGGAGGATGAGGATGACGGTGTGTGTTGTCAAAACTCGAGGCAGAGGCGAACATTGGCTCTAATTCAACGGTGACCTTGGAAGTGTCAAGTGTGGTCTAGTCTACTTCCATGGTTGTCACATAAAACTGCTGCAAAGACCTAACAGTAGAAGGAAGATGAAGAAACAAAAAATAAAAATAAAAATAAAAATAAAACTTACTTATCAAAATGCAGAACTTCATTTAACTAGTCTTTTTTTTTTTTTCTAGTGAAAAAAAACTTGCTTGTGATATAGGCTGCAAACTTGATGAATATAGACTTGCATTCATCCCACTAAAAAAATAACAAGATAATCTTATCTTTTGAAAATGAAAATGGATTTTGTCTTTAAAATAGAAGATAATCTTATTTTTTGTCAGAAGACAAAACCCATTTTCAAAAGATAAGATTATCTTGTTATTTTTTTTAGTGAGATGAATGCAAGTCCATATCCATTAAGTCTGCAACCCATATCACAAGCAAGCTTTATATATATATATATATATAGTTTGATGAAGCTATGCATTTTGATAAGTAGATTTTATTTTTATTTTTGCTTCTTCTTCTTCCTGCTAGTGTTAGGTCTTTGTAGTAGCTTTATGCGACAACCATGGAAGTAGACTAGACCACACTTGACACTTCCAAGGTCACCGTCGAATCAGAGCCAATGTTCGCCTCTGCCTCGAGTTTTGACGACGCACGCTGTCATCCTCAACCTCCAAGCCACATCACCACCAAACTCGTCAGCAACCCACCGCCATGATACCCACCACCTTCCAATCACCTACACCAGCACACCACTATTTCACGTTTAATGGGTCATCTCCTATTTGAAAATATTAAATCAATGTTGATGTAGAAAGCGTTTGGAAATATAACAATAATGGGAAGATTGCTGAGTTCTTTGGCCATGGGAATAGAACGTAAAATAGTGATGAGAATGAGAATGTGGAGGGAAGATTTTTGGGTATAAATTAAAATAAAAACTTTGTTTGGATGTTAACATATTTTTTAAAATTATAAAAGAAATCCATAGGACCATTAAGAAAAAAGAATATTAACTCAAGTAGCTTATGACATGAATATGAAGTGGCACTTGTTTGGATTTGCTTGGATCAACTAAGAAGGGTACCAAACCCTTCCAAGTTCAAGGGTACCAGAGAAATCACCATTGAATTATGACCTTTTAAGTATTTGGTTCCCAGTTAGATTGGTCGAACTGTTCAATTCAGACTGTCCAATTCAAACCATCCAATTTAGTCCAGTTTTAACAACACTTCTTTTCACCTTTAAACACTAAATATTCTCTTGGCTTAAATATGTTTTTAATCCTCTAAATATAGTGAATTTTGGTTTTGGTCCCTCTAAATTTTGGAGTAAGTGAAGTTATTCTTTGCCGTTATCTTAGCTCAGTTAAGTGCTTATATGGCAAACGATGCTCAGCCTCAGCGTTGCTATATGTCCTTCATCAATCAATCTCCTTTATCACATGAATCAATGTCATCTTATGGGACTCATTAAACAAGTCATGTGCATATCACAAGATACTTTCTTCTTCCTCCCTATCCCTTATTCTTTTTCTCCCACATTCTGTGCAAATGCATAATTCAAAACTTTCCATCTCCTCCTCATCTCCTCACCCTGATTTCTTCCTTCCCCACAATTGCTTCCTCTTCCTTGACTACTTTGTTGGCTTTTTTCGTCCCTCTTCCCTTGCATTTGCAGAGACATTTCTATGATTAGGGTTTCTTGTTCTTCAGCATCAACCTGAGGTAACCCCACCATGTCTTCGCGAAGGAGACTATGTGAATGTGGATATATAATATTGTACCTTATCTCAAATGGTGTGAAGAATCCTAGGAGAGCTTACTGGACATAACTAAACTGGAGTGTAAAAGTAAACCTTTTTTTTTGTTACTAGTAAATGTGGGTTTAAGATTTCTAACTCCCCAAAACTCTCTTGTTTCATTTTTTTGCAGAATGATGGCTCTTGTGGTTGGTTTGAATGGACTGATGAGGCAATAAACAACCAGGAACCTCTTTATGAGTGTTCCTATAATAATGAAGTCGTAGTTGAAGAGATGAGAAGAATGGTGGCTAAACTTGAGATGAAGCTTGCTAATGAGAGGACCAAAGTGACCATGTTGTTGGGGGTGGTTTTTTGTGTCATAGACTGTCACATTTTTAGTATGTTTATTTTGGGATTTGAAAGGTTGGTGTAGTATGGTATTTTTTGAATGGTTTGAATGGTTGATGTATTTGGGTTTAGGGAGAATAAAATTAGGGGCTTTTGATGTTGAAATGAGTATTATGAACAAAAAGCACTGTGCAATATGCACACATGTTACCTGCAAATATGTATTTGTTTTGGACAAAAATTGATGAAGCTAATAGAGTGAAATTGTCAACTAAATGGACTAAATTTAATCAAGTAAATAAAATAACCCTAACTAAAGTAAATGGACAGATCTAATCAATTATATAAGCTGAGATGTTCCACAACTAAATCATGAATTGATTGCATTCTCATGAAGGAGTTCATTACACTGCAATAATATTTTTAACACATAATTCAGTGCATTACATCATACCTATTGTGTTTACAAACCAAAAAAAGATCAAATGTCTTTACATGGCTGATCTACTTCATATACATCATTTTACACCCAAAAAATATACTATTTGCTGACCCTGTAATGAATATATAAAAATAAAAACAATTGAGCACTTGAAAAAAGTACAACTTGTCTTAGTAACAAAAATTGAAAGCTAAACATTTCCTATCATAACTTCTCCTTTCAGAATCAATGGTCAATATGCCCAAGGCATTCCACCATTGATCATAACTCTTTATCCCAATCTTCTTTGACCCCTAAGTCCCCATGTTCCTCCTTGAACTGTAGCTCCACTTGTCCCCCTTTCTTGTGCATTGGTTGCTGGTAAATTGGTCTACATGGTGGCTTCATTGGCAGGTGGTGAAGTAGGTTGCACAATGGACTTGGTAACATTGGTGGGACTAATGGTGTTGGTGTAGCAAATGATTTTGGAAAACTTGTACTAGAACTGATTTAGCTTAGTCTATCTATGCCTATTTCAATGTTGGTTGTAGTTGTAGCAGGTCCAACATTTTGGCTTACAACAACAACAAAACTAGTAGCATCTTGAGTTATAGTAACTTGAAGTGAAGAAACTTGTTGATCTGCAGTGCTCAGTGCACTCCCCTTTCCTCTACCCATTCCTCTATGCAAAATAGTCACAACTTGTTAGATAAGTCACTTAATTTCTAAAATTGTAAGATACTTGCATACCCTAGTTGAGCCATTTGTGTTTTCATTTGCATCATTGTGTCTAATAATAAGATTGCTACTGACAGATTATTCATTTATAGCAGATGGTGGACCCTTTTTCTCTACCCATTCTTCTCTGTAAAACAATAACAACTTATTAGACAAGTTACTTAATTTACAAGTGACTACTATATTTGCATAACATATCAAGTCCAT
Organism: Ormosia semicastrata; assembly: GCA_029884595.1. Taxonomy (NCBI): domain Eukaryota; kingdom Viridiplantae; phylum Streptophyta; class Magnoliopsida; order Fabales; family Fabaceae; genus Ormosia; species Ormosia semicastrata. The sequence goes on along the minus strand of JAQQTO010000021.1, from coordinate 5,277,792 downwards.
ATTCTTGCCCTATTATCAAATGCAAAATTTTGTTGGGCTGCATTGACTTGGGCTTAGACTGCATCAGATTGTGCAATGCCTCTATGGTTAGCTTCAGTGCTTTCCATTATCATGTACTCTTTGCAACAAACTATATAAGATGACATGTAATGCTATTATATTGTGCATTGGCTAAAAGAAATGATCAACCAAATTTCAACATTCCTTACCTTAACCTCCTCAGTTTCATCAGCTCGCTAAACCTCCAATGGCTTACGAGGGTAGCCCCTAGAGTTGAGGCCGTCCTCATGACAGTATCCACATCTATAAGTGGTATTGATCTTTCTCAACTTGGTTTGGTTTTGTTCTTCATCAGGTTCTCTCTTTTTTAACTTCTTGGGCCTACCTGACCCTCATTTATAGTTAAGTGGCAAAATGGGCTCATAATCAGTTGTGGGCCATCTATTTTGTTCAATAATTGGACTAATGACTTGCCTATAACACCTATCATATACCTGTCTCTTGTACATATGCCTCAGGGTTATCTCCCTTGTAACAGATGGCAGCTATTGCATGCCTAAATGGAATGCCCACGAACTCCCAAAAGTTACAGGAATAACTTTTGGCTTATAAGTCCAGTATGAAACTCTTAGTGAACATCATATGAGTAACCTCAAACTTTAATTCCTTTGCCCATGTTGGAAACTAATTTCCACTATGCTGCACTTCCCTGTCTAATCTCTTCCTAAGTTTAGGCATAACATCACCAGAATATTTGTTAAGTTTCTCCCTAAGTGCAGTAAACCTACCCATCAGATAAGTCCTAAATCATTCAAATATAGTTATTATAGGCTTGTCCCTAGCCATCAAAATAGAGCTATTGAATGCCTTAACTAAATTATTTATTACAACATTACACTTAGGGTAAAAACTAAATGTATGCTTACACCATGCATTTCTAGGGACTACAACCAGCCAATCATGTGCTCTGCTATTTATCTATTGTATTTGAAGCATTTTCTCTTGCCATGCTTCTAACTATGTGGCCTTGGAAGTACCTATCATCAAGTCCCTCATCAAGGTCCCTCCTCCAAACTTTTTTTTTTGAAGTTATTGTACAAGTTTCTAATACAGAACCTGTGTTTAACATCTATCAACATCTCTTCAAAGGTTGGCATCAACCTCTAAGAAGCATGACACAGTTAAAATTAGCAATACAAGATTATAAGTACACTAACATAAATAAATAAACATTACACAACAGTACCTTCTACTGGTTTGATATGAAAACCTATATGTTTGTGTTGATATATCCAATGTCCTCCAATAAGAGAGTCAGAAACCACCTCTAACTTTTTTTATTTTCACTCTCAACTACAACATATGTCAGTGGAAAGTACTGATCATTTGGGTCCCTCCCCACAGCTATCAAAAGATGTCCCCCATACTTGGTCTTCAGATGATAGCCATCAACCCCTATGACTGGCTTGCATGCAAAAATAAACCTTTTCTTGCTCCCTTTCAAGTACATATAAAAGCTACCTAACCTTGGTTGCAAGTTCCTTGCAGACCTATCTAGTGAAATCTTGCAAGTATTTCTAGAACTTGCACTTATCAATTCAGCACTATAACTTCATAATAGTTTGTATTGCTTGCTAGTATCTCCTTCAACTATCTCTTTAGCTATTTGCCTTACTCTTTGTGCCTTCCAAGTTGTGATTCCAATTACATAAGTCTCTCTAATTTCACTAATTATTTCTTTCAATGTAACCTTATTGTTATTCTTGAACTTGTCCGCCATTACCTTGACAACCCACTTGGCATTAATATTTTTATTGTCAAAAACTTTCTCATATATATACTTGCCCACCAAAATATTAATTCTAACTTTTTGACTCCTTGCCATTTTATTAGCTAACATAAAAAACCCACAGTTGCCTTTGCATACCACCCTGCATTTGACTGCATCATTCTTTTGAAACTTTACAAATCTCTCATTCAACACTGAGTGCTCTAGAATAGCTTCCTTGAACTATTCTAATAAAGTAAACTCCATGCCAAACTTGAATTTAAAATCCTTACACACATACTCCTTGTTATACTTAGAATACTTTGGTCTATTATCCAAGTCAAACCCTAAGTCCAAATCACTGTCCAACTTCTTACTAGAGTATTGATCATCTATGTCATGGATTGCATCAATTTTTTCAGGTATAAAAAAGTCTTGATCACTCCTATAAGCCTCACCCCATCATTTCCCACACCATCAGCATCATCATTTCCAAGCCCCTCAACATCATCATTTTCAACACCCTCACTTGGCCTTGCTGCCTCCCTTCCTAATCCACTGGCCTCATTTCATTTCTTTAATTTGTTTCTATCTTAGGGACATTCAAGCCTTGGATTTAGCTACTGTCTTCTTCCTAAATCTTCTACTTGGTCCAAGTTTTTTACCCCTTCCTTCCTCTACTTCAAACCCATCATCTAGTCCAAAGCCCATTTCCTCTTCACTATCATCAAAGTGTATGTTAAATACATTGTCATCTGAACTCTCATTTGCACTAGCAGCACCCTCACCCATTTTCTGCACCCTATCACCCTCACCCTTAACCTGACCTTTACTATGGCCACTATTTCCCAACATAAAACCCTCAGCTTGACCTTCACCACCCAAAACTTGGCCCTCACCCACACCCACACCTTAGTCCCTGTTTCCAAGCCCAATTCCCTCAGCTTATCCCTCACCCGTAGCATTCTCCACATTAATAAACCCTGCCTCCAACCACAATTCTTCTGTAATTATAAGCTATGACACAATGTGCTCTACATATACATCAACCTCACACTTATTTTGAATAGCATAATTATCCATCTCCAAGGCGTCCTTGTCCATCATTATCTGTCTTATCCCATCTACAAAGGTTCTACCAAGTAATTTCCATCATAATTAAGAAATATCACTATACCCTAACTCTTTAAGTAATCCAATGACCTCAAAATAGGATCATTTGTCAATATATTGGTTATGAAGAACAGTTACATCCCTCCCTTTATAACTCAATGGGGGGTCATTTACATCCCTCCCTTTATAAATCAACGGGGGTTCATTCACAAATGACCCCTATGATGAATTACTATAGTAAAGCTCATTCCTATAGGTGTAGACAGTCAAGGAAAGTAATTAAAAAATGGGAATTACATGTGCACATAATTAAGTTAAGCAATTAAACAATGTCACAAAAATGGCAAGTGTAATTAGTCATACTCGAAAAAAACAATAACTCAGAAAACCCTAAACCCTAACCTTTTAGTCTCCACGTCAATTAAATAATGTAACATGGCTTGACATCATCATTCGAGAATCCACCAACCAATCCTAACTTTTTGGTCCTCACATCAATCGAAATTTGTAAACTAAATGAATTAAAAATCGGCCCTAAACCCAATAACCCACACTCTTTGACAAGGACCACCAGTGAAGATTCGAAGACATACCTGTGGTGGACAAATGCAGACGTGCTCGATCCTCTCCCTTCATAGAAGCTCACGACCTTCCATCACGCAATTGGTTCTCGCTGAATCCTAGCTTTTGGTACAGTGCAGTCTCAATCGCAAGTGGGGAGGAGAGTAGGTCAGAGAAGGAAGGTTATTGTTTAGGGTATGAGAGTGAGAATTTTTCCTCCAAGAAATAGGTATCCTAGGTTTTTGTCTGATCCACATGGAATCCCATCCAATGGTTGAAAGAAAGCCATGTGGCAAAGGGAATTGATTGATGAAGGGCATGTGGCAATGCTCAGGTGGAGCACCGTTTGCCACATAAGCACTTAATAGAGCTGAGATAATCATAGAGACTAACTTCACTCAACCTAAAATTTAAAGGGATCAAAACTAAAATATGCTATATTTAGAGAGACTAAAAACATATTTAAGCCTATTCTCTTTCTCCCTTTCATTCAACACTTATTTCACCATCCATCCACGTACTATATTAAGAGCTCTTAGAAATCTCAACTTGTTGCTACTAATGCCTTCATGTCAGTTATGGTACCTTGATGAGTTGGTTATTGTGAATTAGCAAGAAGGGAAGAAAAGAAAAGCATGGTAGTAACTCTTTGCCTTTTTGTTGTTCATTTTCTTATCAATATCTCTGCAGTTTACTACCCAAACTAGTGGAGAGTTTTCTGTGAACTTCCAGAGTAGGAATTTTAAAATCAAATTGGCAAAATCTTGAAGAATCGAAATGATTGATAATCCAATTATGATACATTAAATGTTTTTTTTTGTAAAATTATTGAATATTTCTCAATTATGTTACGTATTTTAAATAATGTATATTTTTTTCAAAGAATAAGAAAACAAATGGTTACATATCTTGCTAAAAGAGGTTGGGGGAGGTTGGCATGTTTCCTACAATAGAAGGATTTTATCTAATTTATGCATAAATAGATGATGCTTGTTTGTTTGACCGAGCTTTCTTTAGTTCAACAGTTGTGTTGTTTATACTTTATACACTATCAGTTACATATTCATGGGATAATGGGAGTGAGAATTCAAACTTAAAACTTCACCTTATTATAAAACATTTTTAGAACCAAGTATGCTGTATTATCTCTTTAATGGTTGCACACATGACAACATTTAAGCTTAATAACTTAATTAATTAAAATTTAGACTGAACTGACATTTGAATCCGACTTTACATCAAATTGTTTTTACACACAATTATGTGCAATAATCATTGTCATTCTAAATATGGTTTGGAGGGTCCTCCATGTCTTTGAGCAAATTCCCTAGCACTTGTCCCTACACAAGGAGCCTAGCCACCGCCAAAACCATACAACAACATCATCAAGAGTGCAAGTTTCCTCCAAATTTAAAACTTGAAATTTGAAGAGAGAGAGAAAAATTAGTTCCAAAGAAAAAAAAAATGATGGAACTGAAAAGTGAAAACAACAACCACCACTTATTGCCGAGGCTAAAATAGAAAAACGGCAAGATTTCCCTCCTCTAACAAACGACGTCGTACCCCCACCGAAGGAGACACCAACAAAAATTACCAAATATAACTGATGGCAATGCTAACGACCGATGGAGACGTGGCCAAAGTTCAAAACTTCAAATGCTGAGAGGCAGGGGCAGATTCGTAAAATCACTTATCACACACACACCTTTCTTCTTCTTCTAAACTGAAACAGACACTGTTTGCAGCAAACAGCAATGGAGGGAAGAGGAGAGAGAAAAACCTCTCTCATGTCACAAACACAACCTCTCAACAACTCCCATTCCTCCATCTCCATGCCACAACACGAAGCTCAGGTTCGGTTTGGTTCTCTTCAAAGTTTCAAATTTTCTAAAAGAAAAAATAAAAACTAACCTAACTACCCTAACTACCTAACGGTGACGGAGATCGGATCGCCACCTCCGACACACACTCATACACTCAATTTCAGTTTTTCTTTATCATTTTTTTAATGCTATCTTAGTTCTGAATTTAAGCTCTTCATTCTTTTTAAAAAAAATTGTTACTTTTTTTTGAGGGTCTATATGATTGATTTTTGATAAACGTGCTTCTGTGTGTGTGGTTTTGTTGGTGTTTGTTACGCAGAAAATGGTGGATTTGAAGAAGGCTTACGCAGACGTGATTCTGAAAACGGCGAAGGAGGCTGCAACTCGGGTAATGGCGTCGGAACAGAGAGCTCTTCGGTTCGGGCACGAACTCGCTTCGACGAAAGACGAGGCCCTTCGCATGTTACTCCGCTTGAAGCAGATGATCGACGCTAAGGTTTCATTCTCATACTCAACTCATGGATATTATGGTTATTTGATGATTTTGTTTTGTTTAATGTTGATTTGTAAAATGGTATGAATTTATGATGCTGTTTGATCATTTAAATCTTTATTGGTTGGAAGTTTAAATTTTTTTTAAAACAACTAATATGATGATTGAGTAATGGTTTTCCCAATTGATATGATTCAGATTTTGATTGTTCAAGTGGAATTGCTATTGTCTGGATGAAATGAAATGTTTATCAAAAGAGTTTAAATTTGATCCACTGTCGATACAAAGTTTTTTACGAATGATATTGTGACACATCATTAAAAAAGTTAGACTTCTTAGGCAGTGGTTGTGATAGTCTCACATTTTTTAATGATTGACAATACATGATTAGATGATAATGTAAAGAAGTTTTACACTGACACTAGATCAAAATTAAATCCATATCAAAATTCTTAGCTGCATTATTCTTTTGCGTTTTCCCCTTAGGATGCTTCATTTTCTGCATTGACAGCTTGGACATGTATTATACATATGTGGTGTTATAGTTGGCTCCAACCTCTTGCACACTTGTGTTCTTCCTCTTACAGGATATTGCCTCTCACCTTATCCATTTCCCGTGCTACTGCTAGTAGGCACATAATTCACCTTTTTATTTTATTTACTTACCAAGGAATAAACTGCAAATCCAGCGAAAGCAAAGCATAGGTTGTCTTGACAGCAGTGCATTGTTATCTAGTCACCCTTTTGTTTTGGTGAGTCAATGGTGTTTCATTAGAAATAAAGACACATTTTTTGTTTTGGTGAGTCAATGGTGTTTCACTAGAAATAAAGACATTCTGGGGGGTTTCTAATACATTGACTTTAGATAAACCTAAGAAAAAGATATCGCTGAAAATAAGTATGTAGTTGATGTCTCCTTACTCCTGTAAAGGTATTGGTTCATGATCATATTGTTCTTTTTTATATGTAATATTCAACAAACCCCCTGACCCAGTGCCAAGATAAAAAAATCATGCTTGTTTATGTGGTCAGCTTGTGCTTCTTCTGTGCAAATCTTCTTCCCATACAAATATTGGCTATACTTTTCAATGCATGTGATAATGAACTGAAATTCTTCATTTCAGAAAAATAGGTTGAGCAGTGACTCCCTTGTGCATTTGCTTGCTACCAGTTTTATCCATGGCAACTTTCAGTTTTGGCCCACCAGTATTTTAAAGATTTTCCATTTCTGTTTTAGATCACCAGTAATCTGTCATTCACTTTCAATTTGGATAATAATTTGAATGAAGTTTGAGCAAACTGATAATCTAATAAACTTCAGTGGCTTTTCTCCTTTCTCCTTTTCTGTTTGAAAGTCATGAAAAGGTTTAATTCTCTGGTTGTCCAGTGAGATCAAGAATAACATATTTTCACTCATGCATACATGCTTGCACTAGGCATATGTAGATACAATCATCTATTGGCATTTCCCTGATAACTAAAATCCTAAAAGTTTAAATGATTGGAAGGGTTGGGGGATGCATTTCTCCACAATCTTGGGTAGTCAATAGAGACAATGGGTGCGTTTGGGTAAGCTTTTTAAAAAAAGTGATTATAAGATAGTATAAATAATTGATTTCTTTTAGAGATTTTTATGAAAAGTAGAAGTTGTTATACGTTTGGATACAATTATAAAAAGCACTTTTTACTTCCTCTCTCTTGTATTGCATCTCCTCATAATTGATTATTTTGAGAAGCAAATCATTCCTGCTTTTCAAAAAAAGCAGAAAATTGCTTTTTTTTAGATTATGCTTTTTTCAAAATCTTACATATTTCAGAATTGCTTATTTTAATGAAAAAAGCACTTTTCTTGGTTAAAAAAATGCACAAACAAACGCACTCAATAAATTATGTGTTATTCCCCTATCAGAATCTGTACAACAACAACAACAACAACAACAACCAAACCTTATCAAAATCTGTACTTAGAAGGAAATTGTGTTTATTGTATGGCTCAAATTGTCAGTGTTGCTGTACTTAAGGTTCTCATTAATGGAAGAGTACTTGGATATTTGTTTTGAAAAGCGACTCTAACTTGCATTTCCCACTCTGATTTGCTTTTTGGTATTTTAGAAAACACAGTACCATAAACAATTTTTTTTCCCATTTACAGACAGCTGAAGCAGAGATGGCATCATCGAACCAGGAAAATAAAATCCAAGAGCTTGAAGCACAATTGAATGAGGCTGAAGATGTTATAACAGATCTTAGGGCTGAGTTGAAACAGGTATGGCTTGAGTTAGAGAAGACAAAGAATAGCCAGGTCCAGTCTTTGGATGGACAAAATATAAAGCAAGTTGCATCTTTTGAGGAGACTGCAAAACCTGAGACTTTAGTATCCTCTCCTAATCAAGAACTTGAATGTGTAACAAACTGTGATGTGAAGAACAAATCGCTGACTGTGAATGTTTTAGATGATAAGTGCTGTAATTTAACAAAACAAACTGAGCAATTTTGCATCTCTAATTTGGAGGATTATGATGCTGATGACTCCGACTTTGGTTCCATCATCAAGAGAAGCAAGGAACCTGAACTTTGCAAAAATGGATGTACTCAGAGAATCCGTGCACTTGAAGGAAACTTGTTGGATGTAAAGCTGCTCACTCGAGATGTGCACAATCAACATTCTGGTCTAAAGAATGGGCTCATTGTCAAAGATAGTGATGGGCAAGTTGCAAAATTTAGTGCACCATCTGCCAGGACCAAGAAAATGGAAATTAAGAAGCATGTTAAGTGCCATAAGAAACCAAGACGGAAGTTTTTTTCCTATTGCAGGTCTTGCTTTCTTTCTTCTTGTAAAACACATACCAATGAGAACTGTAAATCCAACAAAGGTGCGTGCTCTCTACCTTCTATCAAGGATTGTGCCATTAGTAAATGGAAAAGAAAGAAAAGAATACATAAACATGTAAGAATGGAATATTCTGTTTTCGAGCGTTGTAAACCATCATTTGTTCTTAAGCAGTGCTCATCTGTCTGTGATAATGGAAAATGTTGTGAAGATGAATATGTTACGAAGATGAAGCCGATGCCACCTTTGCCTGATGTAGAACCTGTGCATGAGTCAACTGGTGTTACAGAAAGTGTCCAGGCAGTTAATAAATTTGAACTTGTGGAGAAGGCTATTAAGAAGGATAATGAGTTATTAAATTTAGAAGGGAGAGCTTCACAGAATTTAACAGGTCCAAGTTCTAATATGAAAGTTGAGGTTGTTGATATTCCATCTACAAATACTGCTTTGGAAGATGCAAAAGCATTTGAAGAAATTGATGGATCTGCTGGCCAAGCTGACAGTAGGCTTCTGAAGTATACCTTCCAAAGGAAGCGAAAAAAAGAATCCTTGGGAAACCCTGATGAAAAGACTGATTCTGAGAAGAGCACAACGAAGAGGAAGGTGGAGGAGAAACAAAATGGTGCATTAGAGCCCCAGAAATCTAGCATGATAGATGAATCTTCTAGAGATAGTCGGCGCCTGACTCAGGTTGCTTGTCAGGTCTGTCAAATTCTCCTATTTTCTGTTGAATGCGTATAATAACTCACCCTGATTTCATCTTGTGCATATTGAATTGTGAGCACAAGTATGGATAATTGGATATGAATCAAGTACTAATGAGTTTTTGGCTTAATCGATTCTGCTAGTTTGTTGTGGATCATGAATGCCCAGGTTTGACATAATTAGTGTACCAGAAATTTTCTAGCCTTCTTACTTGGATGAGTTTTTTTCAATTAAACATACAGCTGAATTTTGAAATGTTATCTTATAAGGTCGTGATAGAAAGTTGCCTTGCTATAGAAATATACTAATTGCTTACAATTGTTGCTTCGCTTTAGAATATCAGTATTTGAGCTCCTGTCTGAAATTATTTGTTTTCTTTATGCAGCTTATATCTTTGTCTGCAAAAAGGTTTTGATACCAATGAGGATGCTTAAGGCTTGAGGATTCAACTATAGCGGGCCTTTGAAGCAAATCACACCTTAAAGTACATCAAATACATGACATCTGGCTGCATCCAATTGCTACTGAAGCATACAGAGTCTCACTAATAATCAGTTCTTATTTCTGTTAACAGCTAGGCACTCTAGCCTTCACAATTTTTTTTGTTTTACAATTATTCCTATATTTCTATCCATAAAAGATGTCGCTGTAATTAAACCTCAATGTATGTGCTACTGTATGTCATTTCCTATGGAGAGGAATGTTACTCAGTCTGATAGGTATGCCCCGATTGTTTGGCAAAGCTTTATAGCTGATAGTTTTGCTATTAGGATCTTTGTTAATTTCTTTATTCCTAATTTCAAGTTTCTGCATCAGAAATTATAAACTTTTGTGGACAATCTGCCGTTTCCTATTTTCTTGGGATTTATTTCCAATCAGAGTTATTGCTTATTAAAGAAATAAGGGAGACTATTTCCTATTATCTCTTTTTTTTAATTTTGTGATCAATTCCTTAAATTAAGGGATTGATTGACTTCTATAATTATGGAGAATCATTAACAGATTTGTTAAGTTTTTCTATATAAAGACTTATATTCCTCTTGCAAAATATATGAAGAGAGTTGCATTCTATTTCAATATGGTATCAAATCTTGGAACGATATCCAATGCTGCAATTCTCTCAAATATAATTTTTGCACCACTCCTTTTGTTTTTCTTTTATGGCAGGAAAACCTCCTCCTCCAACGTTTCGATGGGGAATGGCCATAACCGACACTAGAGGGAATGACGGCTCGGGAACCTTGGTTCCCTTGTAGCCGACCCCAATGATGATTGTCACGGTTCATGTCCTTTACTCGGATAACTTCTCTTTCCAAATTACCTCTCACAAACTCAGCGAAAAAAATTATCTGTCATGGTCAAGGTCTATGGAGATGGTTATTCGAGGAAAAGGAAGGTATGGTTATCTTGATGGGACTGCCAAGAAACCAGAAGAATTAGACTCATTTTTTTAGACTTGGGATGCTCAGAACACCATGGTAATGGCCTAGTTGATCAATTCCATGGATGAGAAGATTGGTGAAAGTTTCATGTGCTACACAACTGCCAAGGACATGTGGGAGGTTGCCAAGAGGCAATATTCAAACCTTGAGAATTCATCTCAATTATTTGAACTACAGAATAAGGCTCGCAATTTGACTCAAGCTAAGATGGATGTTAACCTATTTCAATGCTCTTACAAATTATGGCAAGAAGTGGATCTATTTAATAAGGGTCATAAACTGTGTTCCAAGTGTATTGAGGAGCATAAAAAGATGGTGAACAAGGAAAGGATCTATGACTTCCTATCAAGTCTCAACAAGGACCTGGATGAAGTTCGTGGGCGTCTACTTGGTTCAAAGCCACTGCTAAACATGGAGGACATTTTTGTTGAAGTCTGAAGAGAAGAATCTCACAAACGGGTAATGCTGGGTACTATAAAATCCACAACTGAGAACTCTGCCTTCTCTGCCCGTGGACCTGAGATTTTTCGCGGGGAATCTCAGAGTCAAAAGAAGAATGGTAATCTTTGGTGTGATCACTGCTAGAGATCAAACCACAGCCGGGATAAGTGCTGGAAATTGCATGGTAAACTTGATAATTGGAAGGATACTTGCAATAAACGAGATTCCAGAGCCTTTCAAGTTACTATAGATATGGCCTCCGGGACAAGTGATAAAAGCTTCAACCTTTCCCTAAGCAAGGAGCAAATTGAACAGTTGTATCAGATCCTAAACACTCAATTATCCAACCAGAATCCATCTACATCTCAAGATCAGCATCCACAGCCAGCCACGAGTACCTCTCTTCTGGTCCAAAACGGTACCTTCATAACTGTTCTAAGTGGTATATCAGAAATGACTAAATCCTAGGTGATAGACTCTGGGGCTACGGATCATGTAACAGGTTATGCTAAACTGTTTTGTTCTTATAAACTTAGTCCAAGAAATTTAAAAATTAAGATTGCTGATGGTTCTCTTGCAACTGTTGCTGGAATTGGTACCATTAAGATTAGCCCTCAAATAACTATTAAAGATGCTCTTCATGTTCCAAAATTATCATGCAATCTACTATCTGTTAGCAAAATTACCAAGGATCTGAATTGTACTGCCCTGTTCTCACATTCTTCTTGCCAATTTTAAGATATGACTTCGGGCATGAGGATTGGCAGTGCTAAGGAACATAATGGTCTCTATTACTTTGAGGAAGAAATCTCCAACAATAAATAAGCTTTGACTGCTAGTTATGAATCTTTCACTTTATCTAGGGAGCATCAAATAATGTTATGACACTCTAGGTTAGGCCATCCTAATTTTCAATATCAAAAACATTTGTTCCCTTCCCTTTTTTGAAATAAAGATGTCTTTCAATGTGATGTTTGTCAAATTGCTAAACACCAAAGGTTTGTTTTCCCTTCTCAACCTTATAAATTATCCAAACCTTTTGCATTAATTCATAGTGATATATGGGGCCCTTCACAGATACCTAATGTTACTGGAAAAATGTGGTTTATCACATTCATTGATGATCACACGCGGGTTACCTGGGTATACCTCCTCAAAGATAAAAGTGAGGCTGAACAAACTTTTAAACACTTTCATTTAATGGTGAATAATCAGTACAGTACAAAAATATAAATTTTATGCACTAATAATGGGAGAGAGTACTTTACGTCTATTCTAGGGGAATATGTTTTGGAAAATAGGAATATTCACCAAAGCTCCTGTGTTGATACTTCTCAACATAATGAGGTGGCTGAAAGAAAAAACAAGTATCTCTTAGAAGTAGCTTGCTCCATTATGTTTACTAATAACGTCCCTAGTTTCTTTTGGGGGGACTCCATTCTTACAACTTGTTATCTTTTAAACCGCCTTCCTACTTGGGTTCTTAATTACAAAATTCCTTCTCAATTCTTCCTTCAATACTACCCACAAACAAGGTCTGTTAACTCTTTACCCCTCAAAGTTTTTGACTGTAAGTCTTTTGTCTATATTCATAATCATAACCATAGCAAACTTGATTCTCGTGCTATCCTTTGTATTTTCCTTGGGTAGTCAGCCACTCAAAAGGGTATCAGTGTTACTCCCCAGAAAAACGTAAATACTTTGTCACCATTGATGTCACTTTTTTTTTTTTTAAAACCTTTTTCCCCAAGAATTCCTTTTGAAGCTCCTTTTATTCCTTGGGAATTCCACACCAAGACCTATCCTCCCTCTTATAGCTGATCTACCCACTCCAGCTGAGCAAACACATACACCTACTCCTGCCATAAATGACCTTGAGTGTGCTATGAACATTGATGACTCTAGGAAAGAGGGGGATTCACAACAACAACCTGAGTTACATGTTTATTCTCGGAGAAAAGCCCCACAAAGAATAGAGAATGTTGTGGACCTACATCCTTGTCATGAATCAGAATTAGAGTTATTACCTGAGGTTAGTGATATGAAGTGGCCTATTGCTATAAGAAAAGGAGTTCGTTATTGTACTCGATCAGCATCCCATTTCTAATTGTGTTTCATATAATCATTTTTCTCCTTCTCTCTAAGCTTTTATTGCTAATCTATCAGAAGAAAAAATTCCTAGTGATATACAGGAGGCTTTGAGGATTCCAGAATGGAGAAAGGCTGTTATGGAAGAAATACAAGCTCTTGAAAAAAAACTTAAACTTGGAATCTTGTTGAGAAACCTAAAGGGAAAACTTCAGTGGGGCGCAAATGGGTATTTACGGTGAAGTATAGGTCTGATGGGACAATAAAGAAGTACAAAGCAAGATTGGTTTGCAAAGGGCTTCACCCAAACATATGGTATTGATTACAATGAGACTTTTGCTCCGGTTGCCAAGCTCAATACAGTTAGAGTTCTTCTATCACTTGTAGCAAACTTGGATTGGGACCTATAACAACTTGATGTGAAAAATGCTTTCCTTAACGGTGATTTGGACGAGGAAGTCTACATGGATCTTCCACCAGGATTTGATCAAGACATGAAGAATGGGAAAGTCTGTAGATTAAAAAAAGCTCTCTATGGTTTGAAGCAGTCCCCAAGGGCCTGGTTTGGCAGATTTACAAAGGTTGTCTTGCAACAAGGATATAAGCAAGCTCACACTGATCATACCCTCTTTTACTGTCACAACAATGGAAAGAGTACAATCCTTATCATTTATGTAGATGACATAATTTTGGCAGGAAATTATACAATAGAGATGACAAAGCTGAAAACTAGACTTGCAACTGAATTTGAGATAAAAGACCTTGGACCCCTACGGTACTTTCTTGGTATGGAGGTTTCTAGAAACAATAAAGGAATATCAGTCACTCAAAGAAAATATGTCTTGGATATGTTAAAGGAAACAGGGATGCTAAGTTGTAAACCAGTAGATACACTGATCACCTTCTAAAGGGTTGTTTTTCAGCAGAAACGAATCCAAAAGTATTGAGGGATTTACTGATACTGATTGGGCTGGTTCTATTGAAGACAGGAGGTCTACTTCCGGGTATTGCACTTTTGTATGAGGCAACCTAGTTACTTGGCGAAGCAAGAAACAAATAGTTGGGACCTGGAGCAGTGCTGAAGCTGAATTGCGAGCCATTGCTCACGGTGTTTATGAAATGTTGTGGCTGAAGTTGTTACTCGAAGAATTGGAGATGAAAACAAATCTCCCTCTAAAAATTTACTGTGATAATAAGACAACCATCAGTATTTCCCACAATCCAGTCCAACATGATCGGACAAAACATGTGGAAGTGGATAGACACTTCATCAAAGAAAAAATTGAGGATAGTATACTATGCTTAACCTATACTGGTGATCAAGTTGTAGATGTTCTAACAAAAGCCCTGGCTAGGAAAATGTTCGAAAAACAGATTGACAAGTTGAGCTTGTTCAACCTTGGAAACCCAGCTTGAGGGGGGTGTTGACAATCTGCCGTTTCCTATTTTCTTGAAATTTATTCCCAATCAGAGTTATTGCTTATTAAAGAAATAAGGGAGACTAATTTCTATTATCTCTCCCTTTTAATTCTGTGATCAATTCCTTAAATTAAGAGATTTATTAATTTCTATAATTATGGAGAATCATTAACAGATTTGTTTTTAAGTTTCTCTATATAAAAACTTGTATTCCTATTTCAAAATATATGAAGAGAGTTGCCTTCTATTTCAATAACTTCATATGAAGAAAAGGCTTATTGCTGGCAGATTGAAACTTATGCTAATTGTAATCATCTCATTTCAAGTGTACTTCTCAATAACATGGCTATACTGGTGATTGAATTTGGGAGCTGTTGAAATTTGTTAAAATTAGTAAGCTCGGTATTTTCCTCTTGGATGTTATACATGGGTATGATTGTTGATTTTGTAATCTGATAACCTTATACTATAAAGTTAAATGAAGTTAGGGACCGGTTGATAGTTTAGATCAGAGTTGTGTTCCAGAAACCTGATGGAATCAGAATATTCACTATTCCCCGCCAGTAGGTGACAGCAAAATCAAGCATTAGACTATTCCCCACAAGTAGGTGTCATATTTTATTTATTTATTTGGTTGAAATTGTTTTCTCTGTGAGGGTAGTCAGTAATTTCCAATTGAAGATGATTCACTAATTTTCTTTTTCCTTGATACCTGGTAACTAATTTTGGAGTTTAACATTTTTAAACTTTCGTTAAATTTATTTCCAATCACCTTTAACCGCATTTCCATTGAAGAGAGAATAATACAGCTGTGGGGATAAAGCTCCCAATTGTGAAGACACGTCAGTTTGCTGAGATTATTGTGAAGAAAATCTGGTAGGTTTAGTATTTTATCTTAAAATATCAAGTAAGCAATGCTATTTGATCAAGTTGTATTACACATTACTTGCCTGACTCTTTCTACAGCATACTATTGTGAAAACAGGGTGTATTAGTAGGTAATTTACAAATATTAAAAGTTATTTTTTTTATATATATAAACATCGTGGCCAAAAAGCCTAAAAGAAAACTACATGACTACATTGTGACTAAAAAAAGCATTGCTAGCATCAGCAAGTAACAAAATAAATAAAAAGGAAGGAACCACCCGGAACCTATGGACTCCCACAGGAAAAGTATGACAATGCTTTGCAAGAAGATCAGCACACCTATTGCCTCCTGCATAAGTATGTTGAAAAACGAATTGCCAATCTCACTCAAGCAGCCTCTTGATATTAAAGACCAAAACTGCACAAGGGTGCCAAGCACTCAAAGAAGAGTGAACAAGGCTCAAAGCTGTGTCGAATCTGTTTCAATGATCAGCCTAGAAACTCCCATTTCACGAGCACAAAGCAAACCATTTAGGATTCCATTCAACTCAGCCATAGTAATAGAGACCTCCCCAAGATTTGCAGCAAAGCCACGCAGGAAGGCCCCATATTCATTTCTAGCTATACCACCACAAGCAGCGTTACACCGGTTAGCAAGGAAGGAGCCATCAACGTTCCATTTTATCCATCCAGAGCATCCGGAGGTTTCCATCTAACCGAAATGGTATTAATGACAGGCACCTTAGCAAAACAAGCATCCTTTAGAGACCATAGCCATTTGGTACTCCATTGCCTAACTGCAAATCCTAGATATCCAAGATGTGGGAGCATCACAAGGGCCATTAAACATAGCTTTATTCCTTTGACGCAAAAGAAGTTACAAGCTGTAGAAAAAAGTAAAGTCCAATCTAAGTTCGATGGCCTACCAAAGTCCTCTACCAAGTTCACACTAAGCCAATCCCTCAGCTCCATATTAAAGAAAGTAGAATGAAACTGGGAGCTAACCAGACGAAACCAAGTTCTTTTAACTGCAACACAGTCCTGCAAAGCATGTAAAGTTGTTTATGGTAGAGTCTCTCATAGTGTGTCTCAATTTTTTAAATATGATTTATATATTTATTAAATTATTTCACTTTATATCAATTAATTTTAAATTAAAATCTCATATAATAAGAGTCTCCATTCTATTCTATTATGCTAAACTGCCTGTAATATCTAGACCTATGCAGAGGAGAGTATTAGAGTATAGTCTTGAACAAGGATTCACCTTGTCCCCCCAACCGCGCGAGACGAGCAAATATCATAGGCTGTCCTTATCGTGAAAGCACCGTTCCGAGTTGGGAGCCATGCAACTGAGTCAACCCGGTCGTCCAAAGAGGAGCTCCAAGGACAACTTTCCAACGTCCCAACTACCCTCATGCACAAAGTCTGTCACCTTTAGCATCCTTATCAAATTCATTAGGGTCACAGATAGCAAAATCTGAAAACCTATTTATCCCACAGGCAAAGTGATCAAACCAAAAACATTGCTAGACAACCATTATCAATCCTCCAAGCCAAATTATGATGAAACAAGTCCCATGTTGAGACCATCGCTTTCCAAGCCTGAGAAGAAATATTTCTTCTTTGATTTTGGGTATCAAACCAGACCCACGCCCATATTTTGCACGAACAACCTTGACCCAAAGGGCATCTTGGCGATGGATCAAGTCCCAGTTAAGCTTCATCATGTAAGCTTGATTCAGACTCCTTGAATGACGAAAGCCCAGGCCACCATTGATCTCTAGTTTGACATAAACCATTCCAAGTATCAAGTAAATATTTATAAGTATTTTTGCAGCCCTCCCATGCAGCAAAGGGACCGTATTACGCTTGGCTCATTTCCTGCATTCTAAAAAAATGAACATTTTTAGAAAAATAAACACAATATTTTTCATCGTTCACTTTTTGGCCAGAGCTTTTACAAAACAAATCCAGAATACCATGAATAACCTGCACATGTTCTAAGGAGGCTTTAGCAAAAAAGTTAATATCATCTAGACAATTTTGATTCTCCTCTAGACAATATTAAAAGTTATTATTGATTGGTTTTTTATTTTAATTTTCATCAGTTGTCTAAAATTATTTTATACTATCATCGAATTATTATTTAACGAAACTTAAATCCAACTTTGGGAGGAGAAAATTTTTCTAATTTTATTTAATTTATTGTTATGTGTTATTTTTAACTATATTTAATCTCATTTAATTAAGTTAATAGACACGTAATAATAGATTAAATAAAGTTGAAGAGACTTTATTATTATTTGTTACATTTTTAAAAGGAGTAGTGTTATATTCCACTATTGTTTTCTATGAATATTATCTACAAATGATTTGGAACAATAAAAATTAAGGAGAAAACATAATTTAATAGTTAGATGAAAATCATGAGTTAATAATTTAACAAAATGCTTAAAAAGAACAAATAAAGTAACATTTCATAGGTCATTTTACTAATCTTATTTTGTGAAAAAAAAAAAGCATTTCTCCTTTAAAAGATTTTAACGGGTATTGTAATGGATAAAAGTCTCCTGTTTCAACTGTTTATCTCCTTATGGTTTCGAGGGAGGAGACTAAGAGGAAGAGAATGCTTGATGAAATGAGTCAATTACAGGTTTTGTCTTGTGGTCTTTGTTTGTAATTGGTGATTTTCGTCGTGGTTGTGTTTCTCCGTTGAATCATGGAAAATTACTCCAATATTTACATTTTACTAGCACTTGGTTGAAGTGGACTTTTCATTTTTCTTAATCTTTGGGCCAGTGAAGATGAAACAAAAGACGCTTGATTAGGGATGAAAATCTCCTGTCCAAGGCTCTTGTCGCCATGCCTGTCTCGAGAATCAAATCTCGCCAAGTAAGTAAGTGTTACACGTCATTTATATCGTGTTATATTGAAACTTAAGGTAGCATTTTAAATGCTCCTAAATAATTTTGGAGTATCAATGTGCTATAATCTATCATCTTAAATTTTGTTACAAAAATATTATAAAAATGATCAACAGCTAAAATTTTAAATTGATAACCTCTATAACAGGTATTTTTTTTTTCTTCTTCAATTTTACCTCCCACCCCAGCAGTGGTTGCAATGGTGGATGGGGGTAAGTACACTGGCAAGCCATTGCACCACGCACCATCGGAGCCGTCGTCTTCAGCTTCTGCCGCCACGAACCGCCGCCATGTCTCAACCTTGAAGCACCAGACCTCTGCCATTGGACAACCACTTCTGACTCCAGGACTTCCATTGCCGCTACCTCATTGCCATCCATCAAATCTCAGCCGCGACTCGCATTCGGAATCATCAAATCTGTGGCCCTGAACGTGCACCACCGTGTGAGCAGCCGCAATTCCTCCGCGTGCTACCAGCACTGGAAGCCTCTGCCCAGCCGCCGTGACGGAAACAATACCATCGGCTAAGAGTGTGGTGGAGAAGGAAGAAAATAGTGAGAGTGAGGAGGTTGGAAAAAAAAAAAAGAGGAAGAATCAAAAGTTTTTACTTATTATAATAAGTAATTTTGCTTGAAGCTTCTATGCTCAAAACTTGAACACGAATATTATAAACGTCTCCGACACTTATTGCCATTCTTCAGGTTCTCATTTCACATAAAGATTACACAATTGTTTTCATTTTTCTCTCTCCTCGGCACACTACGGTGAGTGTGTTGTGACTGAACAAAATCCAACAAATTGCCGAGATCTTTTTATTAATTAACTATTATAATTAGCAATGTTTCAATAATTTATTAATTTAGTGTATTTAACTTGAATACACCAAATTTATCCAAGAATTGAATTTCTTTTTTTACACGTTGATTAAAGTTAAGTGCAATAATTTTTAGAAGTAAATTTGACCGTTGCTTGCAAGTTTTGTTCCTACGTCTACTTGGACTATTGTAAAAAAGTGATACATGGCCATATTATGATCCATCAATGGCACTCAAATAGCAGGAGTTCATGACATGACAGCATAAACAGCAAATGAATTTTTCTCAAGCATGCCATGTGGCCGCAGAATCCAAAGCCCACCACCAGGAGCCCATAGGCAAGGGCCCAGGTGCTAGGCAGGGTTCCTACCTGATCCTTCACATTGGAGAACTTTCTAACCGAGAAAGAATCTACTGTGTACTGTGGTTGGCCACTTTTGGCAGAACCAGCTAAAAAGGAAGAAGGATACAAGGTTTAGAGCTTATTATACCATGGTCTGACCCCCCCAAAGAAAAAAAAGGCTTGTACCATTGGACATGTGGGGACATTCTGTGATTATGTGCATATCAGGCGTGCTTTTGGTCCTTCACGTTTCAAT
Organism: Ormosia semicastrata; assembly: GCA_029884595.1. Classification (NCBI taxonomy): domain Eukaryota; kingdom Viridiplantae; phylum Streptophyta; class Magnoliopsida; order Fabales; family Fabaceae; genus Ormosia; species Ormosia semicastrata. Next base: position 5,257,899 of record JAQQTO010000021.1, on the reverse strand, counting down.
CTTTTTTTGTCTTTCATCCAGTAACTCTAGTGCTCTTTAATCTCCTGTTCTCACAAAAAGGCTTCCAGCCAGGTCTTTCAATTTTGAGTAGGAGATTCCAATTTCCCATTTCTCTAGGTGCTTTTCTACAGTTACTTCTACATCAATGTGCCCATCTTACTCCGCTAATTTTGTTTCAAAAATATGAATGATGCTATCTATACACGTCTTATCAAATTTATATAATTTTTATCATTTGATTATAATTGATTCTACTTTGTACTTATATTCTAATTTTGTCACCTTACTATGATGTGAGGTGGTGTACACCTTAGAATTGTGTATCCAGCGTTATTCCAAAAATATAGACTCCCTAGAGACTTTCAAAATAAATAAATAAAAAAGAACTTGAAGTGGACTATATTGCAACTTTAAATGAGGAATTGTAGTACTAACCACCAGAATGTGCCAATGCCACGAGCCTATCACTCCTTTTGGGGAAGTGGCTATTGGTGATTTGGTGTGCACGCCAAGCCCAGACACACACTAACATACAAAGCTAAATTCTAAGTTGGATCTGGAAATCATCAACACATGGACCGTAGCATGTTGTGGCAGAGCAGCAGGCCTTGTATGGATTATGTTTGCTTGTCTCCTTAGCACCTTACACTACTCACATCTTGCTGTGATATCCTCTCATCATCATCACAACTTTACCCCTCATTGTGGTTATGCAGTCCCCCACATCACCAACAATACTATCATTCTTGCTTGCACAAGAACCACTTTCTCTTAGCGATTTATACTCAACTCTAGCTCAGCTCTAACCAACAACAAGATCCAATATGGAGCTGAAGAGGAGGGAATGTGAGAGAGAAACCAAAGAGGAAGAGCACAAGGAGGATAACATACATACTATTGTGTTCACAGCAGGTACATTTCTTCTAATGGTGTGTCTAAAGCGCTTTCTAGTTGAGCAATGGCGTGCTTGGGTATTCCTTGCCATCAATGTCATTCTATTAGCCATTCTATTCATGTCTATGAGGCCAGGCTACTGGGATAGAAGTTCAGAAAGTGAAAGCAATGTTGAAGAAGCAAAAGATGACAAGAAAGAGAAGAGGAGGCAATGTGAGTGTTCTCAAGAAATTGAAGAAGGAAAAGAATGCTACAAAAAACAATTTTGGACTAGTACTACTCATGTTCATGTTCAGAATGAGACAGATGAGGATGAGGATGAGGAAGAGGAGGAGCAGGTACCACTGCTGTCAAAGGAGGAGTTGCATGAGAGGGTGGAAGCTTTCATAGCCATGTTTAGGCAGCATTTGATCTCGGATGTCAAACAAGCTGAAAATTTCAGCATCCGCAAAACCGCAAGCTTGACACCTAAGATTGAAGTGCCTTGCTGTTGAGGCTTAGGTTCTAAATACAGCTAAAAATTTTGTATTATTTTTTATTTTCTTAAGGATGTCCTTCACTACTATATTGTTTGGGTTAATTCAATTTGCAGACCTCGTTTACATTATCTTTATTATTCTTTACTCCTTTTCAGTGACTACTGATAATCATCAGTACTGAAAATTGTTCATTTACAATAGATACCTCTGCATTGCCTACTATGTGGTATCCCACCTCTAAGAACTTTAAATCCAATACACATTAACAAGATGCGTTCACCTCAAGTTGTGCTTTCATCCCAATGGATAGTTAACACCATCTTCATCTTTTTCTTATGTCCAGTTTTCCTTCATTTTTAATAAGAATAATGCTTGGTACACAACAATTTCGTGCACATCACCTCACTTTTGTGTTAAGTGACACAGTAAGTGTTTGAATGTGCGAAACACAAGATAGAAGCAATTCTAATTAGATGATTAAAAGTATGCAAAACTGATGTGTGGGGGAAGTGTACATAGTTTTAGTAACTGATGTGTGGGGGAAGTGTACATAGTTTTAGTATTATTTTATTTTAATAAACAGCAATGTTTGATGTCAAATCCCTATGCATTGCTGTAAGAGATTTTATTTAGATGACATCTTCAATAATGTATAAAAGTTAATATGTCGTCTAAGTTCCAAAGCATCTTTAAAAAGAAAAGAAACATTCAGGAGAGATTCTTGTATTACCAACAACCTCTCTACTTACACAAGTGTTTTGAGCCTTTTGGCCATAACTTTACATTCATTTTAAAAATAGTTTTATTCGAGTTGAATTAGCTCAACTTAAATTGTTTTATAAATAATTGTGACTCTAGAGTGTAATTAGTATTGTTCTCATAAAAAGAAAACAATTTCCTTTTTCTATTATTTTTTCTTCCAAATCCTCTGACTTTGGAACACACTTGAAACTCCACAGTCTCTGACCTGCAAAAGAAACTTCCACGGTCTAAACAAAATCTCTTGATATTCTGTTCCTCTGTTTTTGGTTCTTTCTCCTCTACCATATATTTCTGAAGTTTGTAAAGCGAGTGTCAATATTCATTGGCACAAATAATTTAATCATCAGCAATACATACCAGAAGGTTCGATACTTTGACAAGATCATTCTTTGATTGATAGCATAATTGTTATCCTTGATAGGATTTTATTTATTTATTTAAATGTTCTTTGTTCAAACTTTGCTATTGCTACCTCTGGTAACTAATTCATCATTTTCATCATATATTTACACTCTATTGATAATTTGGTTATTATTTAATTCATATTACAAACTAGAAAGCATACACTTGAATACTAAGCATATACTCTGAAATAAATTAAAAAAAGGGGAGGCATATACTTGATGAGTAGAGTAAGAAATGAGCTAAGTTAAGTCGAACTAAACCTAGTTAAAGTTAGACTCATTATAAATGGTTTATTTTTTTACTCAAACTCTACTCACTTTAAGCTCACAAGTTTCTTGAGCTTAATGAGTTAATATCGAACATTTTACTATTAAATATTTTAAGTTTCATGAGTTAAACTCAAATTTATAATTTAATAAAATATTCTTTTACATATATTGAATTAAAAATAATTTAGTCAAACTAAAAATAAAATAAAATACTATTAAATAAAATTATTATTATTATCATTATTATTAAAATATGTATATATATTTATATATTGAGTTGGTTGACGAACTAATTAATCAAACATATAAAAACTTAACCTCAACTCATTTGTAAATGAGCCAAAATTTTTAACTCATTAAATTATTAACATAAGCATATTCATAAATTAGGTTAACTCACTTTCAATTCTTTCTATGAGCTTGAGAAGCTTTTGGGCGGGGTTTTTTTTATTGTGTTTCGTCCGAAGTGATACAGAAAGGGGCAAACGAACAGGTCAGCCCAACGCCACAGCAAGCCTTAATGCTAATCTGAAAGCTGTTAGAACTAAAATGCTAAGTGGACCTAGTCTAGCCTCCGAATAGATAATTGACTTTCACATAATTATATTGCTCGACAAGAGTATTCTAGATACGACAAGAAAAAAAAATTATTCCAAAAGAAAACCCTGCTAGTTGTATTGTCATTAACTAGCTTATGAAACGGTTGTGAATTATGCTGAAATGAGTCTTTTATGAAATAGAAGATATAATTACATTTTAATTTTGAAACAAAATGCTACTAATAGAATATGAAAGTTCTATATAGCAAGAATTTAGTAAAGCAGCACACACAGAATTGATGGCAAATGGTATAAGTACAACTCGTAATCTTATCAGCAAAAGAATTCATGGCAAACCCTAGATAATGAATTTTGGTGGTTGTCATAAACAATAATATTAAACACATAACATATTATATATATATATAGAGGGAGGAATCAATGTCCGATATAAGACTTGACATATTTATATCACTTAATAACTTTGTATAAATGTGATCTTTATGAATCTAACTATTGAATTATAATTATCTACTATCTTGATTATTTGTGTTAAATCTTAAAAAATTAAACATCAATAGAAATTTAATCAATTGATTCATATTTTGATATATTTCAAAAAATATATATTATATTGATCTTAACATATATAAATGAGGTACTAAATAATTTTGAATTAATATAAAATTTTATAAATATAATTTTTAAGATAGAAATTTTGAATCTAATAATAAATTTTGTGAAAAAATTATTTAATTAAAATTATTTAATAATATAAAAGTGATTTTAACTTATACCAATGTAAGTGAATCTCTTTCTTATATATATATATATATATATATATAATTTTTATTATTTAATTATAATTAAACTTATATTATTTTAGATACACTTATTAAATTTACCCTGTACATAGACATGAGAAATGCCAGAGAAAAAGTTTAGTATAATAAGTATTTTTCTTGTGTAAGCAATGTCTATAATAGACATTTACATTTGATTTGTACTATCCCAGTACCATCATATGCCTCTTTCGACCGAAAAAGTAATATAACGAAATTGAAAGAAAACATACCTCAATCAATCATATATAATTATTTGTTTATAAGGTTATGTCCTCATCGCCGAGTTAACAGCTTTTCATCATTAGTTCAAAATAAAAAAAGAAAAAAGAAAAAAAAGAAAAAAAGACCTTTTCTTGATCGAAACCACATCCTTGACTTGATTAATGGTTAATCAACGGCTATGTAAACTTTAGTGGACAATATCAGGAAACCGTGCGTGCCTCGTGTAAAAAGTCAGCCGACTTGACTGGGCCCACTTTTATCTTTCAATTTGTGGTGAGTAAACTCATATGAGGCAAGTTGTTTAACTTAGAAAAAAATTGAGTTTGTTAACCTTTTATCTTGTCATATTTTAATAACGTTTTTGAATATTAAAAACTAAGTATGATAATTATTAATTAAATTTTCATAAGTTTGTATTTGTTATATTTTAAAAATATTTAAATAGGCAACTGGTTTAATCAACCAAGTCTCCAAAAGTGACTTGGATTAGAATTTTGCTAACCTACGTTAGCCTATAGTTCACTATTCCCTTAATCCGTTATAAGCCAACTCAAATGAACCAGTTGGCTGACTTGAACGGCTATCATTATCTGTTGCCCATCCTTTATTAGTGGAAGTTAAGGGTGTTTATGAATCAGATTGGATTAGGTTTAACTTGACTTAATTTTGATATAATAATTTGATTGGATTAATTTTTTAGATCCAGCCTGGACTTGATCAAGATGGCCAAAGATTAAGTTGAAATCAAGTTAATCTGACATTTAGATAAAAATTATAAAATATACATATTCAAATATTATACATAGCTATATAATTTCATAAGTCAGAAATTAAAATTAAAGAATATTTTGTAATATATATTTTTAAACAAATTATATTAATATAAAAATATTATTATGTTATGTTTAAAGTATTAATTTAAGTTAAAAAACTTTATAATTTATCCTTAATTGTCAAAAGAATTATAGATCTTAAAAATATTATATAACATTAGGTCGGGTTAGAGTCAACCTAAAGAGTGACATGAACATAATCTAAAAACACATTGAATTCAATTTCTAGAACTCAACTCAACTAAATTAGTTTCGGGATGAGCTTGGTCATTGGGCCAAATTGGATCTTGAACACCCTTAGTAGAAATCTCGAAAGCACTCTTTATTAATAAAGCATTAATTATTTTTTTTTAGCTTTGGTCTTATACTTTAAAATCTCTCAAGTCTCAACTACTCATAACAATTGAATGAACATGGTCAAGTAAAGTAATTAATTGTTGGAAATTGAATAAAGGTAGTTTAGTAAAAAAAATTCACAATTAAAAGCTTTGCTTTGTGTTTCTTAATATTCTTGTGCATTGCACCAAAATAACACTTAAAATAAATAGAAGAAAATATTTATTAGGAGCAGCTTGTTTCCATTGCACATTTTTCTCCACCAGTTTTTTTGCCCTTTTCATCCTACGTACTGATTCCATGTGGATTAGGAGAAATTTTTAGAAGATTTCAAAACAAGAAAAGATTATCATTTTGTACCATTTAATGTTCACCACCTTAAGTTATATGGGTCATCTCTGTCTTTTATTTTAATTATATTTTTAATACAATAACTGATGTCATGAATATTGAATGATATAGTCTTTTTTTCCTATTTGAAGAACACCTAAGGGCTAAGAATTTCTTATGAATTCGTATAAATTTTTTCATACTAAATAGCATAGCTCTTTGTGTCGAAAAAAAAAAAGAATAAGTTCGCACTCAAAATCATCATTTTATTAATTTCATTTCATTTAATAGAAATATTAAGAATAATGATAAAGTTGAAAAATAATAATGAGTTTTGCTAAGGAAGTCAAAACATGAAGTTTAAAAAAAAAAAAATTAAAGCTTTTTTAGTTTTCAATGTATTAAATATTTTGTTTTATTTAAATTTTCTATTTTTTATTATTTAAAGCAAAACCTAAAAATAATTAATGCTATCTTAGTTTTTAATAGCAATGAATAAAAAAATAAAATTCATTATCTAAAATGACAAATATTTTAAAAATAAGGAAGTATTAAACCAAATCCTCCTCTAGTTGGCTTATAATTAATAGTGGAAGTGTTTCGTCAATTTATTATTATTATTTATGAATGATTCACGAAACATGGAAAAAATGGTAAATGCAGTTGCATTTTACCTGCCCAATGGTTGGTTTTTTTTCTGTAGTTTTTTTTTATATAAATTTTTTTAGAGAAGCACTATATTCCACGATTGCTTTCTACAAATGTTATCCACAAATGACTTGAACTAATGAAAATTAAGGAGAAAACGCAGTTTATTAATAAGACGGAAATTATAAGTTATTGATTTGACAAAACGCATAAAAATAACAAATGAATTAATATGAGTCGTTTTATGAAATTGAATACGTGAAAAAAAAACATTTCGCTTTATTTTAAGTTTTTAGATGGTTGGAGTGGCCTCAAGGAAATTCACATCATTCATGAATCTTTCACGAATGCAAAATGCATAAAAATAACAAATGAATTAATATGGGTTGTTTTATGAAATTGAATTCGTGAAAAAAAAAACATTTTTCTTTATTTTAAGTTTTTAGATGGTTGGAGTGGCCTCAAGGAAATCCACATCATTCGTGGCTCTTTTATGAATTTGTTTTCGTGACTTTATTTTAAGTTTTTAGATGGTTGGAGTGGGCTCAAGAAAATCCACATCATTCGTAAATCTTTCACGAATTTGTTTTCGTCAGATATAGCATTATTATCATTTTACTTTGTTCATTACAATAAGAAGTTTACTCTATAACATGGTTGTTGACGTATAAAAGCTTTAATTAAGAAGTGTTTGTATTTTTATTAAATTATTTTAATTATTAAGAGAAGAAATTATAAAATACTTTTTAAAATTTAAAAATATTAAATGGTTTTTTTAGTTAATGTTTTTAATTTAATTCATTAATCAATACTTTAAATAGTAAATTTCATATGAAGTAAATGCTATAACATCTTAACAATTTTTTTAATATTTTCATCTTTAAATAATAAATTTAATTTTTAGTGCACTATTAGTGTATGAGTTTTACAATGTTATCTAATGATGTGTTGTCACATTGTTTAATGAGTTTGATGAGTTAAAACTTACATAATATATCAAATTCATTAAATAATATTAAATGATATGACAATACATTATTTGATGATAATATAATTTTTTTATAGTGATAATTAATCAAAATTAAACTCTTAAATAATTAAAAAAATTTTAATTTTAATACATTGTTAGTGTAAAATTTTACATTATCAATTAATTACATATCATTATGACATATGACTTTTAAAATAATTATTGTGAGAGTTAATATTTTTTATAACATGACAATACTTAATTAAATAACAATATAAAAAAATTATATGCACAATACATTTAAATCAAATCCTTTAAGAAAAGTATTGAGAGGAGATGATATATAATTATGCTTCCATATAACATTACATCTATACAGGTCGTCGAATATGGCTATCCCCGATGCCCCTTTCAATGTACGAGGTAGAATTGGGTCAAGCTCGGCATTAAATTACCCCCGAATTAGTTGTTTAATTTTCAACCAAGCCTGAATCCAATCAACACAGAAACTTAACTGAGAAGCTCAATTAATAATAATTATGCTTTCCACTTAACTGAGAACCTCAATAAATGATCATTACGCTTTTCTACTTAACTGAGAACACCAATAAATGATAATTATGCTTTCTACTTAACTGAGAACTGCAATAATGATAACAATGCCTTTTTCATCTAATTTGGGATGCTAGGTTGGACTTAACAACTCATGCTCTAGGAACCATCAAGGCTTTAGGGAATTAGGGTTTAGGCATCATTTGAAAGTTGAAATCATCAAGAACCCAATTAATATTTTCTGGAGTACCAAAGCATGAAAGCCACACCTGACACCACTCACCAAAAAATACACAAGGAATTATAGTTTGAGAAAGCGGATGCCTAACGCAGAAAGAAAATTCCGTATTTTATTTCTTGCCTACTTGATGAGTTAATAATGACACTTTAAATTAAAACGATATTGTTAATTATATTGTTAATTATACGTACAAAATAAATCTAAAAGAAGCATTCTGCCTGCATGTTACAGATAAATGAAAAGAGAAGAAATGGGTGGAACTAAACCATGCATATCAAGTGGAAATTACTATCACTAGTGCCACATATGCTAGAAGTTTTGTAGTAATTCTCCCAAAAATGAAGGAAACATAATCAAAGGGAACACTAATATAATGTTTTAAAGATCAAATTAAAGGTTGAACCGACAAAACTTTTAGGTTATGGTTCAATTAGTTCAATCCGTTAAATTTGTAGTTGAGTCGTGATTAAACTGTGATTGAATTGAATATTGTTCGAATTGAAGATATGATTGGTTCATAGTCTAACCAGCTTATCTAACCGATTTAGTCCAATTTTTAAAACATTAATGCTATGTAAAGATGACAAAATGAAAAAGAAACTATTTGATAGTGGGATTTGGGCCTTGATTGGCCGGACCCACTAACAGTGTCAATAGTGACCTCCCATAAAGGACAAACAAGATGTCCCCTGCAGAGGAGCATTGGAGCAAGCTTAGGAGAGTTCAACCCTTGGGGAGGAAGGTGATGAGAAACTTCCTTCCCGAAAGGGGAAATGACCTCCATGCCGTCATAACCTAATGGTGGCTATGTACCTCCTACTTAGATAAACAAGGACCTGTAACTTCATCGTAAGGATCCTCTCTTGTTTAAACCTCCTATTACAATATTAGTTAACTTAAGCGTTAGAATATCTTTGTAGGTACACTATAAGAATTTTATAATTTAGCTATCAAATTTAACTACGAAAAATTTTAGTAGCTAATCTGTAGCTAATTAGCTACAGATTAAATTTTTGTAGCTAAATTTCAAATAAAATTCTATCCAACAAATAGTTACAAATTAACTGCGGTTTAGCTACGGAAAAATTTGGTAGCTAATCCGTAGCAAAATAGTTATGGATTAGCTACGAAATAAAATTTCCTAGCTTAATTTTGAATCACAAAAAATAAAATAAAATTTGATCAAGCAAATAGCAATGGAATAGCTACAATTTAGCTACAAAATTTAACTAAAAAAATTTATTTCATAGCTAATCCGTAGTTAAGCCGTAGCTAATTAGCTACGGATTAGCTACCAAAATTTTTCGTAGCTAAATTTTAATTGCATTAAAAAATTTGACCAAATCAGTTCTCTTTACGCGCTCCCGTAGTAAACTTTCCCAAATCCTGAAATCCCTCCTTCATCCTTCCCTCCCTCTCATTCTTTCTCGCTCTCTCAAATCCGTTAGCCCAGACCATTCTCAAATCTCTCAATATCAATATCAAATCCCTCCATCCTTATACTTGCTATCTCTCAATCTCATTGTTGCAACCTATAACTATCAAGCTTCCTTTACTTATATCTGTGAGGACATTAGCGATTACTATGCCCCTGTGAAGCATTTAAGAGGTGAAGCACTCATTCATTGTTCTACCAAGAGGTCTAATTAACAGTGAGGTCATTCTCTATCATCACTCTCGCCCAGACATTGCGGTACACTATTACAAACGCACATAGCCAAGTAAATAGGTACTTTCTTTTTCTTCTTTTTTTCAGACGATATCACTACAAACTCATATAGACACGCAGATAAGTACACTATTACACCCACATACACAAAAGCAAGCAAAAGCATGCCTTTCGAGTTTCAAGTTTCTAACTGAGGAGTGCTTAGATCTGATTATCGTATGGATGGATCCTTCTAGTGGACAACACCAGGTATTAGATCAGACTAGATTTGATTATTTTCACGCCATTCACTCCACAAGAATAACAATAGGGTACACCACTCGTTTTCTGCTTTCTTTGCTGAGTTGCTCGACTCTCATAACGGTCCGGTGTGGAGAGTTTATATATTCCACTTCACTAGCTTTCTGCCAGGAACAAAATTTCAAAAACAAATGAGCCAGAGCAGGATGCTTTCATCCTCTGGAGGTCCCATATATACTATCTAGTAATAAAAAATGGAGTGGTTGAAACAAACTTGAAGACACGAACAAATTAGGGTGCGACTTATAAATATTTAATTACAAAAATTAAAAATGCATTCAAATTCAAATATGTTCATAAGTCTATAGCATAAGTAATTAACATAATTTAACAAGCTCAAAACATAAATAAAAAACACAAGATTGCTACCTTTAAAAGGGTCTATTTCATGCTTTAGCGTGTACCTGTGTGATGCCTTTAATTTTTTAGTTAAAAAATGTGTAGACCCACTCAGCCGGTTCAATGGAAGTGAGCCAAGTCAACGAGTTTCTTATAACTCACACGAGTTAAACACCATTAACTTATCAAACTTAGTGAAATCAAGAGGAAAAATGCAATTGATACTTTTCTATACTAAAGACAGTCATGTCTTTTTTTTTTTTTTTTCCTTTGGTAGATATTATAGCTAGGAAATAGCTACAAAATTATTACGGGTAATTGTTACGGATTAGCTACGAAATTACTACAGATTTAGCAACATAATAGCTATAAAATAGCTACAGAATTACTACAAAATTTTAAAATTAGCTACAGATTAGCTACAAAATTACTACGGAATGTTTCGTAGTTACCTAAGGAAATGAAGAAAAATTCTAAATGAAAATTAGTTTCGGATTAGCTACGAAAATTTAAAAAAATAGCTACAGATTAGCTACGAAATATTTTGGTAGCTAATTAGCTACGAGAATTTAACTACAGACCAATCCGTAGCTAATAAATTTAGCTATGGATTAGCTACAGATTAGCTACGGATTTTTTCGTAGCAAATTTCTAAAATTCTTGTAGTGGTACATAACCCTCCATCCTGCACTCAAGGAAGCTGTTAGAAGGAGAGTGTCATTCTAAGGAATCCAACTTCATCTCAGAGTTTGAGACAGAACATTGGCGCCGTCTATGGGGAGCAGGTAAACTATTATTCCTACCCATTCAACAATGGCTAATACACAAAGAAAGGACACGAGTTGAGACCAGCAACGGGATGGTGCCGAAACCTCCGTTAATGCAAGTCGAGCTCCGGCGGAACAATAGCTCGTTGCTCACTTGCGTTCGATGGTGGAAAGAGTGTAACTCGAAAACCAAGAGCCTCATCCCATCCCCATCCCAACACAACCTACTCCAGGAGCTGGTACTTTAGGTCGTCAACCACCAACCAACCAGGAACTTCTCGACTTACTCACAAAGCAGTAGTAACAGAATCTTTGAGCTTATGCAAATGATGTCACGAGAACGAGTGGTAGAGAATCGATTGGTTAGGGCCCACGTGGAGCGCGATCGCTCGGTTAACCCACAACCGGTTGGTGATCACGAACCCAAAGAGAGCATGAACACTGCGCGGCCTTAGGTCCCTTTCACTTTCAGGGGGGCTATCAGTTTAGCTATTTGTACTCCAACTTCATTGTTGGAGTACCCTTTCCCAAGGGTTTCAAACCACTAGCAATCGAGGCATATTATGGATCTATGGATCTCGGGGAGCATTTAGATGCGTTCATGTCATCCATACTCCTCATGGGGACATCCGACCCATCATGTACTGCGCCTTCCCCTCAACCCTCAAGAAGGTTACTCTCAAATGGTTTTTCTCTTTGCCATCAAGATTGATAAATGAATTTAGAGAGTTATCCACAAGTTTCTTACCTAACTATACTACTAGCAAGGTACAACCAAAAATTATCTCTAGCCTTTTGAGCTTTAAGTATGGAAAAGAAAAGCCCCTCAGGGACTTCATGACTCGATTTAATAAAGAAGCACTTGAGGTTCGAGACCTCAACTGACATGTGGCCATGCACGCCATCATACAAGGTCTCCGACCTGGAGATTTGACTAAGTCCTTGGCCAAAAGAACTCCTCAAAGCTTGGACAAACTAAAGAACAGGTCTGAGAAATACATAAATATAGAAGAAGTTATTAAGGCAAAAAATGATGTTTATCAAGAAGTCGAGCAATTGCAGAGGAAGGAAAAGACCCCCGATATCAGAGGCCTTAAAGGTAACCCGAGCCCATGGGGACCACCTCGAAGAAAGTTTAACAATTACATTCCTCTCAAAGTCTCCTGCAACAAAATTTTAGAAGAAGTGTACAACACAGAGCTCACCGAGATTACGCAACCATGACAGCTCAGAACTCGAGGGCATGTCAACAAGACAAAACGCTATAACTATCACAAAGGCTATGGCCACAACACAAAAGACTGCATCGATCTTTGAGACGCTATAGAAACTTTTATACAATGAGGAAAGCTACAGGAGTATGTTCAGCGCTCCAGAGACATTAACCCCCCAAGGTATCAAAAGAAAGAGTCTATAAAATGAAGTTACAGTCTGAACCCATCGTCAGAAAGATAGCTCCCCTCACCAAGAACCAAGATGAGATGGCGAGGTTACCAAAACCATCAACACCATCTCAGGAGGATTCACGGGTTGGGGGGCATACAAAGACCACAAAAAGAAGGACCTGAGGCAAGTCATAAATGTCTTGTCTTAGGCCACGTTTAAGAGAGGTAGCAGTTCTTGAACACTAATAATCAGGGTCACAGACGATGATCTTGAGGGCTTATCTCAAGAATTATGGCCAATGCCCAAGTCAGCACATCTTCGTTGACCAAGGAAGTTTCGCTGACATAATTTTCATGGAGTGTTTCCTTAGCCTCGAGCTCCCCTTCTTTGACCTGAAATCATTCGACACTGACCTAATAGGGTTCTCAGGAAGAAAGGTGAGGCTCGAAGGATATGTGGAATTATTTCTAACTCTGGGGGCAAGCTCTAAAGGAAAGAACCAAAGAGCGCGAAAAAAAGGGGTAAAAGTTAAGTTTTTAGTTGTTGATTGAGTTTCTGCATATAATTTAATCCTTGGCAAACCCTCTCTCAACGCCTTCAGAGCTATAATTTCCACCCACTATTTGGCTTTGAAGTTCAAAACGGAGAAAGGTAAGGTGGTAACGGTGAAGACAGACTAAGAGGTTGCACAAAGATGTTACAACCTTAGTCTGGAGATAGCAGAAGGAGTGGATCAGGCAAGATAGGAGATACAATCCCACAGTAAAGAGCTAACTTCCATGATGATAAAGGAGCTAGACGTCTAATCCGAGATGAAGGAGAAAAGGCCATAATCCAATGGCCAACTCATTGAAGTGAATGTCATACCTCGCCTATTAGAGCTAGCCTGTCAAAGGAAGAAGAAGCTAATTTGAGGGCATTTCTGTAAAATAACAAGGATCTTTTTGCCTAGATAGCGACATATATGCCTGTGTTAGACCCCAACTTCGTTTGCCCTTGGTTATTAGTATCCTTAAATGCCAAACCGGTGTGCCAAAGGAAAAGGAAAGTGGGGCTAGAATGCCAAAAGGTTATTGAAGAGCAAATGAAAGAACTCTTGAATGCTGGGTTCATCAGGGAGGTGACCTATATTACTTGGCTTTCTAATGTAGTCTTTGTTAAGAAGTCCTTTAGAAAATGGCGCATGTGTGTAGACTACACAAATCTTAACAAAGCCTACCCAAAGGACCTTTACCCACTACCTAACATTGACAAGCTAGTGGATAGATCATCTGGTCACAAGTACTTATTCTTTATGGATGCATATTCGGGATATAATCAAATCCCAATGCACCCCAAGGATGAGGAAAGACAATATTTTTCATAGAAAGAGCGAGCTACTACTACAAAGTGATGCCTTTTAGGTTTAAAAACATAGGGACCACTTATCAAAGAATATTGAATAAGGTCTTCGAAGATCATATTAGCAAGGTGTTGGCTTGTAAAGATGCCAACCTTCAGCGATCATGAGTCTGACCTCGCAGAAGTATTTGCATAACTTCGTAAATATAACATGAGATTAAACCCAGAGAAATGCGTCTTCAAAGTTCAAGCAGGGAAAGTTTTGGGAATCATGCTAACCCACAGAGGGATTGAATCAAACCTAGAAAAATGTCAGGTTATCACGGCCGTGAAAAGCCCTAGTTCCATAAAAGAAATCCAGCAATTAATAGGCTGCATTGATGCCCTCACAAGATTTGTCTCCAGGTATGTATAAAGAGCTTTGCCTTTCTTCAAGCTCCTTAAGAAAGAAAAAGACTTTGTGTAATGTGAAGAGGTCTTCTAGAGTTTGAATCATGCTAACCCACAGAAGGATTGAAGCAAACCTAGAAAAATATCAAGTTATCACAGCCATGAAAGGCCCTAGTTCAATAAAAGAAATCCAGTAATTAATAGGCTGCATTGACGCCCTCACATGATTTGTCTCCAGGTCTGTATAAAGAGCTTTGCCTTTCTTCAAGCTCCTTAAGAAAGAGAAAGACTTTGTGTAGATCTTGGAATGTGAAGAGGCCTTCTAGAGTTTGTAACAAGTGCTGTCCACACCCTCATCCTCACTAAACTGGATGAAGGAGATAAACTTTATCTTTACTTTTTAGTTACAGAAGAAGTAGTGAGCTCAGTACTTGTATAGGAGACAGGAGATGAGCAGAAGCTTATTTATTTTGTCAGTAAAGAACTACAAGGACCTGAACTTCGATATCATAAAATAGAAAAGCTGGCATTTGCCTTCCTTGTGTTCGTCAGGTATCTTTCCAGTACTTTCAGTGTCACCACGTGGTAGTTAAGACGGACCAACTGATCAAACAAGTGTTACATAAGCCCAAGCTTGTAGAGAGAATGATTGCATGGTCTGTGGAGCTCTCAAAATTCAGGATAGGGTATGAACCTCGACAAGCAATAAAGGTTCAAGCCTTGTCCGACCTCGTGGTTGAATTCACCCTTTGCTTTGCAGTGGAGGAAACAGTAGAATGGATGATCTATGTCGATGGAGCATCAAACTCGAAGGATCACATTTGAACAACCCTCAAGTTCGAGTTTCCAACGTCAAACAATCAAGCAAAATATAAGGCGATGATCGTTGGGCTCCTTATGGCCAAAGACATTGGTGCAAACAGAGTAAGATGTTACAGTGACTCACAACTGGTGACCTCCTAAGTTTCGAGAGATTACCAAGACAAAGACCCACAGTTGTAGAAATATCTCGCCAAAGTTAAAAGGCTCATAAAAGGGTTTACCAAGGTGAAGATAGATCACATTCCCCGAGAGCATAACTCCAGGGTGGATGTTTTATCCAAATTGGCCAATACCAAAAGCGTCGAGAATAATCAATCTGTTATCCAAGAAACCCTCTCCATTCCAAGCATCGTTGAACCCGAGAACGTCATGACAATCAGCAAGGAAGACAACTAGTTGACACCCGTCACGGACTGTGATTGACATTGACTAAAGCAATGGTTTTGATGATAACAAATAAGAAAAGAACGATAATGCAAAGATTAAGTCTCAATACTCTTCAAGATTAGCATATAGGACTTAGATCTTGTGTAAAGGTATTTTAGGAATCACACTAAGCTCATTTTATGATTTCTGTCTTAACTTAAATGACTTTTCAAAATCATGATTTATACTTACGTATATTTGATTTAAGTTTGAGCAAACTATTTTTAGAAAAGATGAAAAGGTTTTGAGAATCCTTGGTTACAAATTCCTTTAGAAATCTTGTATTCTTGATTATCAAATAATTGGTTATCGCTATTCAATAATTGGTTATCACTGTTCATATAACTGATTATTTGAAAACCAATAAATGATTATTACTGTCCATAACTGGTTATTTGCCAATGTCTGAAACGTGCCAAAGTGTTTTTAAAAGTGAATAATCAATTATGGAAAAATCATAATTAGTTATTCACCAAGTCAGGAGCCAATTCATGTCTTTCTAAAAAGCCAATAACCGATTATGATATCTCTATAATCGGTTATTGAATTATTCAGGCGCAGGGCTATGTTTTTAATGGCCTATAATCGATTATGGCTTTTCCTATAATCGGTTATGTCAAATCAAATAACCAGTTATTGGAAATCAATAACCGATTATCTGGAAAAGCTAAAGATACCTTCCAACAACTCTATTAAGAGCATTTAATGCTTCTAACTACCCCAATGACTCTTAATTGCTTTAAGCTATAAATATACGTTGTTAGACATTTATGAAAGGTTAGAAAATAATATGAAAATCATTCTTGAGCATTAAATTTATATTTTCACTATCTTTTTCATCATACTCTATTTTTGAGTTAAGTGTGTAAATCCTTAATACTCATAAAGCTTAAATTTGTATTATCCACTCTTGAGAGAGTTTCTTATCATTCATACTTTGTATAATCTGTAAAAGAGAGGGTGAAATATTCTTTAAAGTTATAAGGGTGAGGTATTTCTTGAAAGTATAGGCTCAAGCACAAAGGGTGAGGTATCCTAAGGTGTTGATTGCTCCAATTTGTAATTGTTAAGTACCTGTTTGAAGCTTGAAGATATAGTAGAAATCTAGGGTGATTACTTGAGGACTGGATGTAAGCCATAAGTGAATTAGTAGTTGAACCAGAATAAAGCTTTGTGTTTATTTTCCTAAACTCAATTCCCTTATTTTGTACACTGTTTTATTGATATCTTGGAATACTATCTTCCTTGATCAATTCATTTATAAGTGAAAGCCCTTTATTTACTCCATCCATTTATCTCTAACAAATAATAACTTCAACGAAAATTGATAATCAAGTATTTTTTGAAAGAATTATGAAAATTTCTTTACATATTCAATTCACCCCCTCTTAAGTATTGAGGCCACTTAGTAACACGGACTACCTCTGGGATGACTTACTTCCCCAAGACTCCAAAGCAGCTAAAAAAGTAATATGTGATTCAGTTTGGTACGTTCTAGTCAGAGAATGCCTCTACATCCGTAGTTTTTCAACCCCTTTATTAAAATGTCTCACACTAGATGAGGCCCAATATGTCCTTGTTGAAATCCACGAAAGATGTTGTGGCCAACACCTAAGGGGAAAAGCTTTGGCAAGAAAAACCCTAAGAGTAGGACATTACTGGCTAACTATAGGATCTGACACGATGAACTATGTGCAAAGCTACGACAAGTGTCAATAATTCTCCTACGTCAAAACTACACCACCTATGGAACTCTCCATCGCAATAGTTTCACGACCATTTTGCAAATGGGGCCTTGACTTTCTAGGACCTTTTCCACAAGCCTCGGGCCAGTTGAAATACTTGATAGTGGTTGTGGACTATTCACTAAATAGATCGAAACGGAGCCATTGGCCACACTATCACGGTTGAGTGGGTGAAGAAATTCCTCAAGAAAAGCATCGTTTGCCATTTCAGAATACCAGAGTTGATAATGACAGACAACGGGACACAGTTCATTGATAAAAAAAGTTCAGAGAAACCTGTTTTGACCTCAAAATCAAACAACATTTCACCTCGGTTGAACATCCTTAGGCTAACGGGCAGGCTGAAGCTACCAATAAGGTTATACTCCGAGGCTTGAAGAGAAGACTCAAAGATGCCAAAGGAGAATGAGCTAATCAACTAGGCTACATTTTGTGGGCCTATAAAATAACCCCTCACTCGACGACAAGGGAAATGCCCTTCAGGTTGACCTTTGGTTGTGAGGCCATAATCCTAGTAGAAATCGGTGAACTAACCTGGAGACGTGAAAACTTTTCCCAAGAGCTCAACGATGAGATCTTGCTTGATGAACTTGACCTTGCACAAGAGCAGCGTGATTTGGCCTGTATAAGGGAGGTTGCTTTCAAGTTGCGAATCGCCTAGCGTTACAACAAAAGGGTATCTCGACAAAGCTTCAAAATTGGGGATCTTATCCTAAGGAGAGTCTCCATTGGAGGATGGAACTCGAAGGGCAAAAAACTAGCTGCCAATTGGGAAGACCTCTACAAGGTTACCGAGGTGCTGAGCAAGGGCATATATAAGATTGTGAATTCCGCTAGAAGAAAACTACTGAGAACTTGGCATGCCACCAATCTGCGCAAGTATTACAATTAGAAGCTTAGTAAGCTCTATCTTTTAAAACATGCCCCTTTTTTGTAAAGAAAAGAAGCTGATTAATAAGAACGAAGCACATTCAGTTAAAATTACTTGTTCACTCTTCCTAACACGACATCGTTGCGATGCTAAAAGGACATGGATCCCTAAAGCAGATTCGTACAAGCTAAGTTCAGATTTAAACTTGAGTTGTCGAACCAAAATGTCTCAAATCTTGGTACTCACTTGAGCTAAAGGGACGTTGGATACTTGTAGCATTAAGTTGAGAAACTCTCAAAGGATATTAGATTTTGACTTAAACTTAAAAGTCAAACTGAGTCAACCATGACATTCTTGATCGCATTTTGTTGAGAATGTGTTGGACCTCCAAAGTAAAAAAGAAATGAACAAGGAAACAAAATTACAGGCCTCAAGAGCACAAGAATGCAGTAATCAAAAGGAGCAAAACACATAAAAAATAAGATATACATATATTTTATTTATATTCCAAACATCATTCGGAGCACATCAGGGGTCTGTAAGCCACTCCTAAGCAAAGAGTGTTCGCTTGAAACAATCAAGAATGTAGTATGACGAGATGATGATAATGATGATCAACCACTCCCCGCGTCCACCTTAAAGGTTTTTCCAGAAATGAGCATCCCTCTTCCCTTAGTTGGCCGACATAAGGAGAAGGCTTCACTACTCTACACTCCCAAGGAATCCTAATATGCTTGGAAACATCCCAATACAATTAGGGACAATAAGCGAGGTAGAGAAGAAAGAACCTCACAATCCCCCCACATCTTATGAGTACTACACTCGAAGTTTCCAATCTTCCAAAAAAGAACAGGATTTTATCCTGCTGCGATATGTGCTTGGGAAGAAAAGCTTCTGCTGACCTAAAGCGTGGCGACCAAGGGATGTAGAGAAGTTACTTGGTCCCCAACAAATCTTTGTGCTTGGGAGGAAAGCTCTTATCAGCCAAACACTTGAAAGAATATGGAATATCTTTATATCTTTGTAGAGAAGTTACTTGGTCCCCAACAAATCTTTGTGCTTGGGAGGAAAGCTTCCATTAGCCAAACACTTAAAAGAATATGGAACATCTTTATAAATTTGGGAAGAAAAAAGAAAGATATTTCTCCAGAAAGATAAACTCCCCATCGTCAATAGTCCCTACAAGGAAAAGAAGACCACTTGCAGAAAGGGAGAATAGGAAGTGAGGATGGCAACCTCACTCCAAATATTTCTTATTTATAGAATGAAAGCGACACTCTCATTGGCCTCCCAAAAGGTGACTTCGTGGCACGTGAAGGATATTTTAAATGTCTCATTTTGAAATTGGATAAGAATGCATCGAACGGTTGAGAAATGCCTTAGAAATCACCTATTCATAATAGTAGTATTCACTCGCCTACAAATGCGGGCAACCACCCCAAAACAGATGAAAAATGTTTCCAAGTCAAAGTATGAAGGGCATTAAATGCTAAAAATGCCTAAAGAAATTTCAGGAAAAACTAAGTTAAAGGATCTTAGATCCCAACTTAAGCTACGAAAGCTAAGTGAAATGGATCTCAGATCCCCACTTAAGCTAACTATTAGAGGGATCTCGGATCCCCAAAACAATTTCAAGAAAAGCTAATTTAGAGGATTTCAGATCCCAACTTAAGCTATGAAAGCTAAGTGAAAAAGATCTCGGAGCCTCACTTAAGCTAACTGCAAGAGGGATCTCAAATTCCCTAAGCAATTTCAAGAAAAACTAAGTTAGATGATCTCAGATGCCAACTTAATCTATGAAAGTTGAGTAAAGAGGATCTCGGATCCCCACTTAAGCTGACTACTAGAAGGATCTCCGATCCCCAATGCAATTTGAGGAAAAGCTATGTTAGAGGATCTCGAATCCGAACTTAAGCTAGGAAAGCTAAGTGAAAAGGATCTCGTATCCCTACTAAAGCTAACTGGTAGAGGGATCTCAGATTCTCAAAGTAATTTTCAGAAAAGCTAAGTTAGAAAATCGTGGATTCCAAGTTAAGCTATGGAAGCTAAGTGAAGAGGATCTCGAATCCCCACTTAAGCTGACCGCTAGAAGGATCTCAAATCCCCAAAGCAATTTTAGGAAAAACTAAGTCAGAGAATCTCGGATCCTAACTTAAGTTGCGAAAGCTAAGTGAAGAGGATCTACCCCAAAGCAATTTCAAAAATAGCTAAGTTAGAGGATCTCGGATCCCAACTTAAGCTAACTGCTAGAGGTATCTTGGATTCCCAAAGCAATTTTCGAAAAGCTAAGTTAAGGAATCTCAAATCCTAACTTGGGCTGTAAAACTAAGTTGGAGGTGTTGGACCCATACAGTGATTTAAAAACATGTGAGCAACAAAACTAGTTAAGTGAAATAGTTAAGATTGAACAAAAGAGAGGTTGAAGACCACAAAAGGGTCATTCATATTTACAAGTTAAAGTGAGGGCCCTGGTAAGAGGTTGCCCTTCCCAAAAGAAAAAGAAAAATATGAAAATAAAACAAGAGATTATGCTTCATGATCTATGGCCTCAACATCCTCACCACCTTGGTCCTAACCAGCTTCAACAGTTTCGGGACCAACCCCATTATCGGCAACTATGTCTCCTTTTGGCACATCAGGGTTTATAATCTTACTATTAACCACCTCCATGAGATAATCCGTGCTAGAGAAATTAGTGATTGATGGGAAGAGCACAGATACCTGAGCCAACGCATTGTTGAAAGCCTCATGAGTGGAGCTATCCCACTCTTTGATCAATTCCATCCTCTCCACCCCCCAAGCCTACTTAGTTGCCTCAAGGTCAGCTACCTTATTCTCAAGCTTCTCGAATTTCTCCTTTGCTGCCTTCAGTTTAGGATGAATCTTGTCAGCCTCTTTAGCTCTAGCCTCCAACGTTTTCACCTTGACCTCAGAAATCCTGAGCTCATTCTTGTACCTGTCAGCCTTGATACCTTCATCTAGCACCTTATGATCCGCCAACCTAAGGTTATAACAAGTATCCTCAAGATCTTTTTATAGCTACTCCTTCTCAGGCTTCAAGGCCTTAACCCTATCCATTGAATATAGAAGATCAACCTTGAGAAGAGAGATCTTTTTAGCATCGAGAGTCGAAGTCTCCAAATATCGGATGACTCTCGCTAGCTGCAGAGACGATCTTAGTGCTCTCGAGAAGATCTCAACTAGTGAATGCTTTCTTAGGATGGCCATATCCTCCTCTGTCCGATAATGTCTATCAACATGACCACGAATGTCGAAATACCTATCCTAGACAGTGAGTTCGCAGTCATCTCTGCCTGTGGTAAGATCCAGGATATCAGTCCTACCAGAAGAAGTCTCCAAAATGGCGGGTGAAGTGGAAGAAGTAGCACCTAATGCACTTTGCCTCTTAAAGCGCCTTTTACTCGTAGTCGATTATGCTTTTTGCTTGCGTGTAGGGGCTAAGGGGCAAGAAGAGGTACCCTCGAAGCACCAGGAGCAACTTCAAGAGAACCTTGATTCTTTTGAGGAGCAATAACCTCTCGAGCTCTAGAATCCGACCTAGTAGCCTCAGAATCCATACCAGTTTCCTTCAATAGTTACCTAAGTCTGGACATCCCACCTGGTGGTGCCATGCTATCTACAAAACAAACAAAAATCGACGTCATACATGATGAGTGAAAAGGGAAAAGCAAAATGGAAATGAAATATCTAAACCTTGTGAGTACAGTGCCCACCAAGGATGGCAGCAACTTCGCCAAGATCAGAAGAGATTAGTTGTTTGCATTCAAAGACTTTGCACTTGGACAATGCACAGAGAATCTTGAATGTCTCTTGCTCTTCCTTTGACATTTCTGACCATTTCACAGCAACTTAATGCTTTATATCAAAATGCTAATTTCCAGTATAGGTGAATTTGAGGTTCAAAGTTGTCGTCCAGATAAAAAAGGAAAGCCCTAAAATGCTTCACTTTGAAAACTCATCCTTGAAGTCCTTGTAAGACTCGCTGAAGAGTTCAAAACATTTTCACTTTGTATGACTCCAGATGATGATCCAGGAAGGACTCACAACGTTCCTCTTCGAAAAAACTGAAAGCGTAAGAAAGAAGATGTTTGTCAAAAG
Source organism: Ormosia semicastrata (assembly GCA_029884595.1). Lineage (NCBI taxonomy): Eukaryota > Viridiplantae > Streptophyta > Magnoliopsida > Fabales > Fabaceae > Ormosia > Ormosia semicastrata. The sequence goes on along the minus strand of JAQQTO010000021.1, from coordinate 5,235,399 downwards.
AGGAAGCTCAAAGTGATCACAAACAATCTCGAACGCTTGGATGAACGCCCATGCATTTTGGATGAAGCTGAGACTGAGCGACTTGAATGGTATTAAGGAAAACCATCTGAAACCTAGAGAACGTTAGTCAGAGCAAGAGCTTGGTAAGGAAGGTCTCATACATGTATATAAATTGGTCCCCCAACATCCATTGCAAATAAACCCTATCATCCTTGTCACAGGGGGCACCAAAAAGCTATCCTCTGGTGTCTCGTATTCATGTAGGTACTGAGCTCAATGACTTTCTCTCGAGAATCAAACCACGAGCGTATACCCAGTGGCTCATAATGAACCCATTGGTACTTCATTACATTTGGAGGTGGGGGATGCTTCCTTTGCCATTCTTGGATAGAAAGGCGCAACCTGACCATAATCTCAACCGCCTTTCAAAGCACCAAACCTACAAAGATAGATGACCCGTCAGAATCGCTATCGCTAGACCCTGGGTGCTGATGTAGATTCCCTATCATTTCAGAAATTCACAAATACCCAAGAAAGATGCTTTTGAGTCTATCCTCAACCAACTCATACTGTGGTCATGGGACTCAATGGTGTACGGCCGCCTTCACACCCTAGAGGCAAGAACACCCCTAAGGACCTTTCCTCGTCGTGCACAACGTGATGGAGAAAGGGATCGCTCTAGAATCTCCAAGGATACTTTCTCCTCTCCCTCACTCCTTATTTCGCTTACCATGTTCATAAATAAAAGTGGAAAGAGGATTAGAAAGAGTGAAATACCTAGAAAATAGAAGGGGGAAGACAAATGCGAGCTGGAAACGCTTCACAATAGAATAACATTGCCGAAAAGGGGGAGAAAAAGCCATAATATAAAGCATTGGTAGGAAGAAAGATCCAGGGACTTGATGTTTCTTACAATTGTTGTCTTTGGGATTAGAGAGTGAGAAAACGCAGAACAGTGGGAACTGCTTCCCTTTAACCCCTATTTATAGAAGAAACCCAAAGTGTAACTGCCATGCTAAGTTAGGGGCAATGTTGGAAAATTGTTCCAATTTTGATATGATTTGAAATAATGAGAGGGCGCGAGAACCAAGCAACTGTTGCGCGCTCGCCACTCTTGGACCTCTATGTGGTGGAAGGTTGCATGTTGTAGGTGAAAAACAAAGCCTCAGAGAATGGAACGTTCTGGCGCACACCAAATGACACTCCGTAATGGCCTTATCGAATGACAAAACTCGAGAAAGCCGAAGCGATCCCATACCATCACGACCCAAGAACGCGCTATACGTCATGAGGTCGGGTATAGGAGGTATGTCGAGTCAAAACCCCATGCTCTGTCACCATGCAAAATTGCCTCGAACTCAAGGGTAGTACGAAGAACAGCAATAAGAAATGATTCCTAGCCCAAAAGCCCTCCAAGAGACTAGAGCTCGACACCTTGATGCCATCAAAGCACCAACCTGCGGGTAGTGTTCGATAGTGGAATTCGGGCATTGATGGGTCAAGCCCATTGACAATGTTGATAGTGACCTTTCATGAGGGACAAACAGAATGTCCCCTGCAAAAGAGACTTGGAACATGCTTTGGGAGAGTCAATCCTTGAAGATGAAGTGCTAAGAAACTTCCTCCCTAAAAAGAAAAATAATCTCCATGCCTTCACAACTTAATAGTACCTATATACCTTCTCTATAGATAAATAGAAAACTGTAGATTCATAATAAAGATCATTTTCTATTTGAACCTCCTATTACAATTTTAACTAACTTAAGCATTAAAGTATTTTTATTGATACTTAATCCCGCATTCCTACATTAAAATAAACTGTTGGAAGGAAAGTGTCATTTCAAAGAATTCAACTTCAACGGAAACCAATAATTAGAGTTATTGAGAAATACTATATGCCACGAATTATATATAGAAGAAACACGCAACCAATAAATAACAGCCGTTGGATCTTGTAGTGGGGTCATTTGCTGAAAGAACCCGCAATACAAAAGTACAAAAACTGAACACTGTTATTGGTAAGGGAAAATAAATAAGAAAGCTCAGTTGACAGTTGGTCTCGGGAGAGAGGATATGTGAGAGAAAAATTGAAATCGATGGAGGAAGAGGATAGCTATCTTAAATGAGTGTGATTTAGTGACTTGATGATGGTGATGTATGATAATAAGATCGGTGTTGGATATGCTGGGAGGGAGATATCAGATAATTGAGGAAAGGTGGGGTGTTAAGGTTCAAATATGCTCAAGATGTGAGGCAGGCATTAATTCAGGATAGTTTTTGGACATTAAACAGCTTAAAAGATATAAACTTTTCCTTTCCTCTTACTGTGCATTACAGCTGTATTTTCCTTTGAATATATATATATATATATATATATATATATAATATAAATATAAAAGTATAGTATACAACTCATCTATCAGACAATTCTTACAAATTTATAGAACTTTATGAAAAATTAAAAAATATTTCATATATAATTAAATACGTTTATTGTCTTTATATTATATATTAAATTAATTTAAAATATTAAAATATTTCATATATAATTGTAATATTTTTATGACATATAAAATAATTTTATAAATAAATTGAACAAATTAAACATAAATTAAACGAACAATTAAATTGTAAAAATCTATGAATTTCTTTAATATATAAAGATTGTTTACAGAATTTTCGAATCAAAATAATAAATAGGTAAAATTCTCAATAAAATAATATCTTCAGGGTTTCAAACTTTCACATTGTAAGTAACCCAGGACCACAGTATACCTCACTGCAAGTCTGTGACCAACCATGTAAAAATAAAATAAAATAGATAATTACTACAAATTTCTTTGAAATATTATATAATTCATATAATGCTTTAAGCCCAAAAGTTTTGTTGGGGTGGGGATGGGGGTGGGCGGTGGAAGGCTACGCCGAAACTATATACATTGAGTTATCACTATCCCAACAAGATCACTGGTAGACATTGTTCAAACGGTAGGCTTCCTCCAACTACCACGGAAGTTACTTCTTTGTACGTAATGCACCACTTCAATATCTCGTTCTTGACTCAGCTGCATCTTTAATCATTACGGATTAGAGAAATATCTCCAGAAGCAACATTCAACAACGAAACTACAGCCAAGAGTCAAACTTAATTATAAGCTTACTATTAATTTGATATAATTACTAAGATTTTCTCAGAAAAACGATATTCATTGCATACAATACATCAGTTGAGACGTGAACAATACATACACATAGAGGTCAGGATATTAATTCATTGAAATCAGTATAAAAATTGACACATTTACATAATCTAAGAGCTTTGCAGAAAATTTCAACTAATCCGGCTGATGAATTATGCTTAGGTATAATATTAATGAATTATACTTAGATATAATATAAATCCAAATTTTATAGGATTTAAACGACTAGAAATATATGATTAAGTGGTCATAGACATTTTAACTTGTTTAACGGAGTAGAAAATTATTTAAATTAATGTAAATTTTTTAATCATGATGTGCATGATGTATACTTAATTTCGATGCAACAAATTTATAAAATACTCATTCTATGGAATATTATTTATTAATGTAAGAATATTTTTATTTAATATGATCGAGAAACACAAGAATACTTCCATTGTAACAATATTTAAAAAATCTTTTCAATTTAGTAGTGGACTAGTGGGCAGGAGTTCAATTTTTTTTTCCAAACAACTTATAATTACATTTAATATAATGAACAACATATTATTCTCTATATATAAATGCGACCAAAGTCGATTTGTGATACATACACCCGAAACAACCTGGGCAGGTAGCCCTATACAATCATATGATCTTACAAGGTAAAAGCAAAGAAACTGTATTTAATTAAATAAGGAGTCCTCATCCCATGAATAATGGTCCAACAGGAGGAAAATTAAGGGATACAAAATTATTTGACTTAACATGCAATAATAATGAAACAACAACTATGTCACGTAGATATCCATTAGACAAACGTGACCAGCACCACCTAACGGGCTCTAATAATCAAACAAATGATAGAACCTTGTGAGGCCTATATCTATTTTCTAGTTCCCTTTGGATCCAATCATTTATTGCACCCTTAGCCTCACCTCCAAGTGTTGGACAATGAAACTTCTTCCCACTTGGTTATACTTGTCTTATGACTTAAAATAACATACCTTATTTCCCTCTCTCGTGTTTAACGCTCAAAGACTAACCCCATCTTAGGCCAGCTACCTCAGTTTGTCACTTCCTCTTGTTGGTATAGGGCGATTAATACTATAAACCTCTACACCAAATCAAATCAGCTTTCATCTTGATTATGTGAAGAAATTGTAGAGGTTACCTGCTTCTTGCCATCGTTGTGGTGTGGCCTGCATGGACTGACCTCTCCTTCTGAATCTGAATATCAGCCATGGAGGTGAAGAACCAGAAGCCAAGATATCGGAGTCTACACAATTGGTTGCGAAAGGAAAATAAGGCATCATATAGTTTAAATGAAATAGGTGGTTTTCTATTATATTCATTCATCCAAGAAAGGAAAAAAATATCAGATTTTTATATATTTATGCTCTTCTGCTTTTCAAAGACAAGATTTAATCGATGGTGTACTTTGTATTGCAGATGGAGCAGAAGATGAAAGCGTTGGCTACAATCTTTCCCTCGGGTCAATGGACGAATTTGATCCATGCATTTTAACAAACAAGCTAAGGTAAATTACTATATATAGTTCTTTTCATTTGACTCAAAGATGTAAAAGTAATGTTTTTAGCCTATGGTATGACATATCACATATAAGTCTATGCATATTTCAGGATCTTTGTTGGTACTTGGAATGTTGCTGGAAGATCTCCTGTAGGAAGCTTAGCTGTTGACTTGGAAGATTGGTTAAATCTCAAGAATGCGGCAGATATGTATGTTCTTGGGTATGTATATGATTAATTAATACCCAAGTCAGTCTAATTTTGATCAAATCCTTTATATTTTATAAGAAAATTCCTTTATTAGAGAGAAAAAGAAAGAATATTCTATATATACATACTTATACACATATCACCTCACATTTATATAATTTTCATTGTATGATTATAACTTGTCTCACTTTATTTTGTTACCTTATATAGATGTGAGGTAATCTATATCTATCAAGCATTTTCTAAAAAGAAAAACTTTTCTATTTTCAGGTTTCAAGAGATTGTACCATTGAAGACCTTAACTGTGATAGGAGCTGAGGACCCAGCAGTGGCAACAAGCTGGAACCAGCTTATAGGAAGAACTCTAAACGAAAAGTTTGGATGCCCATGGTTGACACCAATGCTGAATTCATCAATATCAGGTGACAGTTATCACTATGTGGAGAATCCAAACTATGAAGGCAGTAATAAGTACACGCTGGTGGCTAGCAAGAAAATGGTTGGAGTGTTCATCAGTGTGTGGTTGAGGCAGGAAGTGGTGAGGAAGCACTGTATTTCAAATGTGAGAGTTTGCTCAGTGGCATGTGGGGTGATGGGGTATTTGGGAAACAAAGGATCAGTGGCAGTTAGCATGTCAATTGAAGGGACAAGTTTTTGTTTTGTAGTAGCACACTTAGCATCTGGAGAGAAGAAGGGTGATGAAGGAAGAAGAAACCACCAAGTAGCGGAGATTTTTAGGCGAACATGTTTCCCTAGGACCACAAAAGACCATCATTATCCTCATCCTCTATCCATCTTAGGCCACGAGTAAGTAATTTGTCTCTACTCTGAATTCCCGTTTATATTTATATATATTTCTTCTTTTCGTTTTTCTTATATATATATTTCTTCTTTTCGTTTTTCTTTGTTTCTATTGGTAGAAATATACATAGTTACATATATATCATGGGTTGAATTGTTCCCAGTTGAGACATAATTAATCCTAAACCAACACGAAGTTCTTCTATGGCATTGTAATCAAAATCAATCCAAATTGAGAGCTCGAAACTAGCTAGCAGAGACCAAACTGCAGGAAATTGGGTTGTTTGAGGAGTTGTTTGTTGATTTAGCCCTTTTTGATGTAGGTCACTTTCAATTATGTGACGTTTTTGTCAACTCAAAATTAAACTTGACACAGCTTGTGAAATAATTGTACCTGGAGTACCTTTTAAATTGATGAGGAAGTCAGTTCGGATTCCCTCTTCCCAGCTAGTAAAGTTTTGGCATCACAAAATGAAATATAGCATATATCAATCTAAGAGTTAAATTTTAATGGATGGTTAGTTTATAGTTTTTTAAATATGTATTGATATATCATTAAAAAAGTAATTTTTAAAATAATTATTAAAAGAGTTAATTTTTTTAATAGCATAAGAATATATGATAAAGTGATAATATAAAAGAATATTTTATATTAAAAATAATTAAAATTAAACTTTCAAACTTAATAATATCCCAATCGTTAACAAATAATTTGTACACACTAGTCTAAACTTTATATAGTCATTAAAAATTCTTTAGAAAAATAGATATCTCTTAGTCTCTACAGAACCATTATTGTTCAACTTGTTTCAATAGTAAATACAAATCAAGCAAATAAAATATAGTAAAAGAAATATGAATTTCCATTAAAACTACAAGTTCTTCCATAACATTATCCACTATGTATTGAGTAAAAGAAAAATGTTACTTTCACATCGTTATGAGAGATATCATCTCACATATGTGGAAATATGGTAAAATCAGAATGTGATTATACAAAAAAATGAAATAAGTCCAATTATACTCAGGTGATAAAAAATTATGAAATGTAAGGAATATATATATATATATATATATATGAGATTAAGTTACATCGGTATAGATGAGAAAATTTTTTATATTAAATATTTTTTTATTAAATAATTTTTTCACTAAATCTATCATTAAATTAAAAGTTCATCATTATGATCAAGATTAAAAATTTACATTAATCTAAAATTATTTAAGATTCATTGATTATGTCTATTTCAAAAAATTACATTTTTTATATTCTAAATAATTTTGATTAATTAAAATTTTAAAAATTTTATATGATCAATTTAATTAAATTTAGTAAGAAAATTATTTAATAAAAAAATTCATGATATAAGAAATACTTATATTCGATAAGATCCTCTCTATATATATATTTGTGTAGTTACATAAACTCTAATTAAAATGTTATAATTTTTTAATAAAAATGGGTTGGGCCCAAATCATAATTGAACCAAACTTTTTCTTTTTCTAGACTCTAGAGAGGTCCTGTTGGACCTAATTGTGAAAATGAAAAATGATAATGTCGGGATTGAACTTTCATCACGTAATCACAATCACATCACTTAACAAATATTAGGAAAAATAACAATTGAGTTAAACTTTTAAAAAGTTTTTGAATTAGCTCAATATAAAACTATTAATAAAGATAACAGTAAGGTAATTTTTATTTTCACCTTTTGTCTATAAAATTTATTATTTTATCCACATATTACTGAATAAAAAACATTAAATATACTAAATAATTTAATAATAATATCCACATGTTTTTTTTTTCCAAATCTCTATTTATTTTTCTTTAATCTTATCTCTATAGCTTATATTTTTTAAAAAATAAAACTCCTACTTCTCTCTCCATTTTACTTTTTTTACCTTCTCATTCTTTGATTCCATTCACCTTTAAAAACCCATAATTTCTATTATGATTTTTAACTAATTTTGATTTTTATTTTTTTAATGCTCACAGCCATAATTAATGTAATGGTTAAAACAATCCAAAATTAGGCATCGGCTTGAATTGCTTGGATTGGTTAGATGTTTTTTTTTCATCTATCAGTATTAATAACATATAATAAACCATTAACTATTAGGAGGTATTGGAGGTTTTTATAATGATGTGTTACATTTTGCTTACCATAAAACAAAGTTACATGTTTCAATCATGTGTTGAGATCATTAAAAGAATTTGATTATAAAATATAAATATGCAATTTCAATAAAATATCACAGTTTTAGTCATTCTCATCTAATTCAAACATCAGTTCTTCTTTGCAGCTCATATTCTTCATATTTTCATTCTCTCTTATTTCGAAAAAAAATGGATGTGTTTAATTAATCCTTCAAACGGTTCAACACAAACATCTTAACCTTGTAGCAATAACTGTGAAACAGTCGTATATTCTGGTTCGGGGATCTCAACTATAGGCTATACTCGGAGGACAATGTTGCCAGGCATCTGATAAGAAAGCAAGACTGGAAGGCTTTGCAGGAGTTTGACCAGCTCCAGAAAGAATTAGAAGGTGGAGTCTTCGAGGGTTGGAAAGAGGGTAGCATAGAATTCGCCCCCACATATAAATATTCATCCTCCAATAGATACTGTGGTGGCCTTCCAAGCAGATCCGGGGAAAAGCAAAGAACTCCAGCATGGTATAGTAACCACTTACAGTTCTTTCTTTGGGGTAACACAATGATATCCTAACTGGTACTGATGTCCTAGTAATGTGACATAAAGTATGATTAATTCAGTTACATAATGGTTACAACTATTATAATCATTATATAACTGAATTAACTATATTTTATGTCACATTACTTAGGATATAGGTACTACTTAAGGGTATTATAGAATTTCTCCTTTCTTTGTTACAGGCCTTGAATTTGTTTATATCATCAAGAAAAAATTAAGTAAACAAGGGGTAACATAATTACGGGGACAGGTGTGACCGAATTCTATGGTACGGGAAAGGAGTAGAGCAACTTGATTATCTTCGGAGTGAAAGCAAGTTCTCTGACCATCGCCCTGTTTCTGCTCTTTTCTCCACACAAATTGAAATTATGTCATCCAGCAGAGGACTTGTGGAATTGCACAATATTCCCCCAACAATGTTGCACTCCAATCATGTAAGGTCTCTGATTTTTTGTCATTTATGATTTAAGTCCATGAAACAAATTATTATACAGAAATCCTACATAAACAAACTAATTAAGGCTTAGTTGAAGTTTTGGAAACCTTGTTCTGAGGTAATGATTCCCATTAATTATGGCAGGGGGTGAACAAAGGAGTTGAAGACGGAAAATCTACCTTATTGTCATTGTTAACGAAGGATATACGAAGCTGCTAACACAAGCAAAACTATATATCAAAAGGATGACACAGGTTGTCAGCCACCCTACGATCATCAGAAAAATGACATTATAATTGCTTTCCTAAAACCCAACATTTTTTGCATATGAGGACTTGGAAGGTTAAGGTTAGATGTCAAGGGATAGTAAATACAATTGCTTTTGAGAATCAAGATGAATCTTAGATCTATTGTGGAAAGGTCTTAGTACCAAGTTAGAGAAAAACATACCAATATAAATATTGTGAATTTTACAAATATTATAGGTCAGTACTCAGTAGTGAACGCAATCAACTGAGAAACAAATATAAGAAAGAACATTCAGTATATTGTATAGCCAAACTTTTCTCTTTCCTATATCTATGCAAAACATGTCCTAATTCATCATTGCCCGAATGCAAAGTCTTTTCGAATTTACACCATGCAAAAAACGAACAAAATTCAGTCTCATTTCAACGTTATTTCTACCTACAATGATATGCACACACCAAATTTCCTCTATCACTTTTATACCCGCGAACAATTTGCAAATAAATGGTGAATATTGTTTATTACGTGGTGAACGGGACTAATATTAAATTATCATATATAATAACTGATTAATATTATAATTCATCACATAATACACGATGTTCATGTGTAAAGTGGTGTAAAAAATAGTGTATAATTATCATTTTCTTATTTTTACGTATCATTTTCTACACTTTCATTCTACACTTTCCTTTTATGGATATTTCTCTCTTTTTTTTTTTTTATATCCATAAAAGGGAGTTCTAGAATGAAAGTGTAGTAAAAAATGAGGTGTAGGTTTAACAATTTTTAATATCAAGATCTTAAACGTTTGTTCAAGAAGTAGGCTTCCAAGTTGTCCGGATGACAGCAAGAACGCAAGCATCTTTAAAATTCCTTTACCAAGAGAACTGTACGTTGCTTCTCTTCTAGAAATCTGAGTGTTTCCCGTTAAGGACATAAACTCAGCTGCTATGATGATGCTAATCAATTGAAATCTTTATCTCCATTACAATACTAAGATCACAGGAACCAGCAAAACTTGTACTGAAAAAAGTTGAAAAAAAGAAGAAGAAAAAGAACAGAAGCACATTCTGTATTTCACTAAAAAATTTAATTTTTTTTCCTCTGAAATTTACAGTATGTCAAGCATGAAGATAGCGAACATCTGGATTTCGGCACGTTATTAAATAGATTTAGGGAATGTTTCCTTTTTCTTTCTTGTTTTCAAGATTTGGAATTGGCCGAACATATAAAAAGTTGACACTAGACAGTGTCATGTAATCTTATGAGGGTCCTCCTGAAAGGATTGGAACGCCCAATCCTAAATATTTAGGATAAGTTTATTTATGTTGAGTTTGTTAATTCAATGATTGGGCATTATGGTTAGTCAAGTGTCAACTGCAACTCATGTTAAAGACTCTCCTAAGAAACAGGATTTGAAGAGGAAGTCCACTACTACAGCACAAGCACCAAAGCCCAATGAAGAATACGAAGAAAATCCCAAAGTTTGCACCAATGTCAATTAATGAATTTCTTGAAACAAACCAGTAACATGATGAAGGAGAGAATGACAAGGAGCAGCAAGTACAGGGAGATATCAATCCAACTGAGACTAATGAGAAAAGCAATACTAACGTAGCAAAAGGTAATTATTTTATCTCTTATTATCTTGCCGGCCTTAGGGTCTTTTGCTTATAAAAAATGAATCTTAGTTAGTTGAGCTATGGACAGTATGATTCTCATTTGTTTAACCTTAGTCTTTCACATATATTTTTTAATACTATACCATAATAGGGACAAAGGAGAAAAAGACAAAAGGAAAGATAAAATGTCTAGAAATTCATGCAAGAACAGTGAAAAATCGAGAAAAAAGTTATCCTTGATGATCAATGGGAGCCAATTGGGCCTGATGACAGAGTACTATTTGACTTAATTGAGCTACCTTTTGGGAATGGTAGCTAGAAATTTAGATTTCTATCCCTTGATTTACACAAATTGAAAAGTCATTCCAAAAGGTTTCAAGGACCACATGTGGGAAAATGTCAATATAGGAACATTGATTTTTCTTAATTTTCTAGTACATAATTGCTTATTACTTGTTAATAATATTATTTTGTGTATCTTGTAGTCTAAATTTAATATTCCAATTAAATGAAGAGAGGTGGTATTTGCTCATATCAATGATGCTTGGAGACGACATAAATGCAATGTTAGGAAGAAACATTTTCAAAACAGTGCACCCCAATGTTCCAAGCCATGAAGAGGTATAATTTTGATTTGTATACATGCGTAGAAAAACTAATTTTATTAATTGTGGTTGGTTGAGCATATTCGCATTAGTTTTATTAATTGTGGTAGCCATTGATGACTCACAAAAAAAACAAAGTATGCGCTTTAGTGTGTATGTGCTGCATTGAATGTGTGTGTGCTGAAAAGGGGAAGAAAGGACAGGATTTTTAAGGAGGATAAAATGTTGTTTTTTACTTTGTTGAACAAAATAAAAGGCTAACTTTTGTAGTTTTTGAGTATTGAATTTGTAGTTGTGCCTTGCAGTTAAGATGACTATTATTATTATTATTACTGTTTGTCTATTTATCTTATGCCCATTGTATGTCAATTTGTGGCTCACTGCTGAGCACGTGCAGTATGCTTGTTTGTGAGTATTTAGTATCTTTGTCTAGTAGCACTTGACTGGTTTAAGATTGTAAAAGATGAACTTATAGGTAAAGGTTTGCAACTAGTGCTCTTTATGATGGGTTATTTCCTTTTTGCCTCACAATATCATTGCTTATTATGTAGAAAAATATTGGCTTAAATATATTTTTGGTTTCTCTAAATATATTAGTTTTTGATTTTGATCACTCAAACACTCAAAATTTTTTTTTGTTACAGTTTGTATTCTTATAATTTCAAAAGTGACTGAAATTGATCCATGCTCTCATTTCAAAAGTGAGTGAAATTAGCTCAATTCAATCTCTTTCATAGTAAACCATCTCTCATTTGAAGGATTAAGAAAAAAATTAATATGGAGGTGTTGAATTGAGCTTTACTTTTAAAATGAGGGTAGAGACAATTTCATCTACTTTTGAAATTACATTGACACAAACCATTACAAAATTTTTTGAAGGATCAAAATCAAAATTTGATATATTTAGAGGGGATCAAAGACATATTTAAGCCAAAAAAATTTATCCTTCCAAATGTGCATCATGTGTAAATGACTCTTAGGTTCAGATAACTAGATTTATTCTATACATTGAATTCGAAAAACGTTTCATTTTTGCAATTCATAAAAATAATTCATTCTTCCAAATGTTGATATTTTAATACCTTTAACTCTCCTCTTTTCGTTGCTTTGTGAGATAGTATTATGAAGGATTTCTTTAGTGTTATTAGAATTAAGTCTGTGTTTGTGATATTTGTGAAAATTTAATTATTTCAATAATCGATTATTGTATAATTTTTTTTTTGTTATAATCGATTATAATCGATTTATTTTTATGTTTAGATTATAAAAATAAATATATGTTTGTTATAATATTTTTATGTTTGTTATAATCGATTATAATCTGTTTTTCGTTTGGACGATATAAAAAAGAATCATTGTTATGCATTAAATTCTTAAAATAGATATAAAATGATTAAAAAAGTTATTTGATTGAGAACAAAATAGTATTTATATATCAAAGTATAAGAAATAATTTATAAGCTAGAATCATAAGTTTTAAATTTCAGAATTATGAAAAAAAGCTTAAAAAAGCTTTTATAATATATTGAATTTCGTATAAAAGTTAAAGTTGATTTTGGTAAACATTTAAGAATACTGTTCAAATAATTTTTTTTACTAAAAAAAGCTATTTGAAGCTTAACCATACAATTTATAATGCATTGTATTTGCATTATCTGGATTGGACCTTTGAAGGTTCAATAGGTGAATACTAACCAACAAGTTGCCTTGGAAATGGTTAATATACTATTTTCCCTTCAATTGTGAGCATTGGCCAACATCCATTGATCTAAGGCGGGATATGTATTATTTATCTCTATGCCTATGATTTTTAGCATAGGAGTGTTGGGACATTAAATCCCAACGATTTTAAAGGTTCACAAGGCGATTTCCTCCAATTCTAGGTAACTATCAGATTCAAGTGAAGTCTTGGTGACTTTTCCAAGGTTGCAATTTGTTCAATGATGCTATTTGGATGTTTGCCAAGTTACAACTTCATTCTTTTCTTAATTAGTTTTAAGCACTTTTTATAGATTTTATATTTAATTTAATGACATTCAATTTCATTTCCTATAGGATAGTCATGTTGGTGAAGAAGAAAATGAACCCAATGACAAAGAATTTGAAAATTTAGTGGATGCATAGTAAGAAGAATTGGAGTTGATAAAGGACTTTGACGTTGTACTTGAATTATTTTTTTTAATAGAGAAGTTATATTGTGTAGCTATCATGACTTAGATGTTGCATAATAAAACACTTTTTTTTTGTGTAACATTATATGGATCTTACGGTTTGAAAAATTATATACAAGTGCCTTATATTAAAATTGTCAAATTTTTAATGTATAAAATGAGTGTTTGATTATTTTTAATTTATATTTTTTAATTACATGACTCCCCACAAATGGCAGAAGGCCATGATAGTACAAGAAAAAGAATTTTTCTCTATTTTTACACTAATTTTCTATTATCTTAATTATAAAAAAAATCGTTGCCTATTGATATAAGTAACATTCAAAAAAGTGTTGCCTATTGATATACGCAACAGTTAGGAAATTGTTGCCTATTGATATACGCAACGATTAGAAATATGTTCCCTAATTAGACAACGGTTATAAAACCGTTATCTTTGTTAAATAATATTACATTACATTTCAAAATCATTGCTTAATGATAGGCAACAAGTATAACCGTTGTAAAAAAGTGGTTTGTAAAACCATTGCCTATTGCCTTTGTATAGGGAACAATTTTATAGTACCGTGGCCATAAGTGCCAAAATTGTTGCCTATACCAATAAGTAACTATTGCAAACTCCAAAGTTTGAAAACTATTTCCTATAAAAAAAAGGGAATGTTTATATAAACTACCACAACCGTTTTTGATTGTTGCTATAGTACGAAAGTGCTGTAGTGGCAAGAGTCACTTTTCCAGCAAGCAAAAGGGTAATAGCCATAGATACTAGGAGTGCGGTACATTTTGATATGTGTTACAAGAACGGATATGTGATACACCACTTAAAAAATATATAATATGCTAAGGGTATACTTTTTCGATATGCTTCAATTCGTTATATAAAATTATTGATTTTTTTTCATTTTAATCACATATATATTTTTAATATTTTGTTTAGTGTTTGAAAAATATGTTTAACTTTTATTAAAATCTTTTTTTTTTCTTATCTTCTATTAAAATCATTTATGAACCATTATTATCCATCAACCTATTTTCAAAGGATAATATAAGCTCACCAAGGTATAAGCCTAATTTCAAAACTCAAGGCTTATTTGTTTTTTTATTTTTATTTTTAAGTTAGAAGAAATAGTGCGTTTTAGAAAATAGAGTTTTTTTCATTCTTTTCTTCTTCCTCCACCCATCCATATTTGTAGGCAGCTGCGCCACTTGCTCTCTACAATATGTCTGTGCTACAGCCATGGCAAGGGATTCATTTCTTCGTCGTCTTTGGCTCAAGATGTTGGTTTTCCAACTTTGGTGAATTGGGTTACATTCCAAATCACAAAAGTACCTCGATCCGGTACTCGTGAATTAGTACGCAGTTCGTGGAGGGTATGAGCAAATTTGGTAATACTGGTATTAGCCTGTTAGGTATTCAATATTGAGGAGACCTTATCAATAATATATTTGTATGTGTGTCTAGAGGTCCTTTCATGCAATGAGGGAACCCCTAAGTATCTGTGAAGCTTACTTGTGAGTCTAAATCCAAAAGCTTGGCTCATTTCTTGCTTTCTAGAGCTGTGAACATTCTTAGAAAATTAAACGCAGGATTTTTCATAGTTTACCTAGTATCACTTTTACTTGGTCTATGGAGGCTTTCGCAAAGAGAATAATGTCATCTGCAAAACACAAGTGGGAAAGATAAGGACCACCCCTAGAAAGCGAAATCTGCTCCCAAAGATTGTTTTCCACCACTATATTGATGAATTGAGACAATCTCTCAATGCAAAGAATAAAAAGATAGGGTGAAAGTGGGTCGCCCTACCTTAGGTCTCTGGTAGGATAAAATGTAGATGTGCATTCCCCATTCCATAAGAGCTGCATTGATGTGGTAGAGATGCATGCCCACACAAGAGCCACTAGCTCCTTTAAAAACCCTATATCAATTAAAGAATCTTTCACAAAATCTCATTTTAATCTGTCATAGGCTTTTTCTAGGTCAATTTTGATGGCCATTGTTCTGGACTGAATTTTGGGATAACTCAACAAGAAACAACTTGGCTTGTCCAGGACGGATCCCAGTCCATGGCACGCGCTGTCTAGAGCCATAGTAGCTCTCAACAAACGGGGAGGAAATCTCTCTATAAAATCCCCTGTTTCTAGGAATCATTATTAATAAGATAATTACTTTAACCAATCCCTCATTTATAGGTATTACCATCAATTATAGTTAGTATCCATTAATACCTATTTCAAATATAATTCCCCTATCATGAAACTCCTATAAATACTATATTAAGTCACCTAGGCATGAATCTGAACCTCTAAACACTACCCATATTGTCTAACTTGAACGTCAGAGTGCCTTTTGCATGTACACCATCCCTGGCACTATCGTCGCTACTACTGTGCTACAGAGAAAACCTTCACACTCAGCCTCTCTTAGGCGCTCTCAGGTGATCATCTTAAACTAGTTCAAAACACTAGCACCGTATGTGGTAAAAGATAAACTTCAAATCCCACCACCTCCACCATGGCTACAACCAGACAGAACAATGCCTCTGTCTCGCAGAACCAACTAACCACATGACACCGCTGTGGCTCCCCTGTCGCTTGCGACCTACTTGCTAATCAACCAAAACCCAGGCGAGGCAGAGAAAAGGCTTTTCTCTTTAACGAGAATCCTTCTCCCTTGCTACAGCGTGTTTCAGCCATGCAACGGCTAAGATTGCGTGGAGTCCCTTCGGGAGAAGCTATACCCCAAGTTTCGACATTACAGTGCCTAGGCGCAAGAGAAGATAATGAAGGTGACCAATCCTAGCAAGAAGAATCAATCCCTGTTGGATTATCACGTAGCGAGTTGATTTCCTTGGTTCACCTTCAAGAAGAATGCATTCGTGAACTGGAAAGATCCTTCCATGAAGAAAGAGAATATGAGGACCGAGTTCTTTGCAAGAATCACAACACTAGAAGGGGACCAACATTCGACAGGGATTGTGACCTAGAAAACTCTTGGGTAACCGAACTCGAATGTAGACTTGGGAATGAAGAAAGAGAAGATTCCAAGAAGTTAGAGTCCAGAAGGAGGAGAACTGTGGTCCAACAAAATTAACCCTTTTCAGATAATTTGATCAATTACGAGATCCCCAGGCACTTAAAATACCCAACCAACATTGAAGCCTATAATGGCAACCTCGGGCCCTCAAGAGCATTTGGATGCTTATGTTTTAGCTATGCTGTTCGTAGGGGGAGATGATCCCCTTATGTGTCGTACTTTCACTCACTCTCTCTAAAGAAAGCTGCCTTGAGGTGGTTCATAACCCTAACTCTAAAGTCCGTGGTCAACTAGGAAGGCTTGTCCTTGCGATTTTCGTTGCACTTTATCACTAGTAAGGTGCATCCGAAATCTATTTCATGCCCCTCTCACATTAAGTAAGGGAAAGATTAGTCACTCTTGGATTATATAACCAAATTTAACAAGGAGTGCTTGAATATCTAAGACTGGGATGAGAGATTGGCCCTCTACTATATAAGGGATGGCCTTTGTTCTGGCCTATTCTTTACATCCCTTGTAAAAAAGGAACCATAGACAATGGATGAGTTCAGGTTAAGGGCAGACAAATACATCAATGCAGAAGATGTCATCCACGTAAGAAAGAACGAGGAGAAAGGCGAGGAGGCGAAGCCAAAGCTGGCCCAAGCCCCCCTCACAACAACATAACTCCAAACCATCACCGAAAGGGAGGTATTAGGACTATATCCCCCTTAACACACCTCAGTCCCAAAATTTACCAAGAGGTGATGAACATGGAGTTCCGAGACATTCCCAAACCTCCATCATTGAAAAAATATGCCCAGAAAGATAAGTCTAAACATTATGTGTTTCATAAACGATACATGCATACAACAGAAGATTATGTATTGTAACACCCTGGAAAACATGTTAGGCTTGTATATGAATATAGAGGTAGCCTAATACCTACAAAACATGTCTGTTTAATTTTGTGACTTTTTGAGCATGTTTAGTTACTTTGCTGTAACACTATTTGTGAAAAATAACTGTTGTTAGCCCTAGAAATGGCTTAAATTGCTCAGTTAGTGAAAATAAATATAGAGACTTTATTTCTAGGTCACAAATATGAAGTGTGGTATAGTTAAAATTTGAGAATAATCAGAGTTAGTTTGATATTTTTAAGCATACTAGATGTGTATTTTAATACCGGATTGACTAGTCATAGATATGAAAAAATGTGATAATGGTACAACAAGATATTCTATGAATCTTAGGATTTATTATATTTGTTGGAAGATGGGAACCTGAATTCGATAGAATCTAAGTATTTTTAGCAAATCGAGATTTTTGGTTCCCTTTTAATGATTGACTATAAAAATCCAATTCTGACTTCTCTTCATTTTCTTCCACGATAGAGAGGGGAAAAACAAAAACAGAAAATAAAAAAGGGAAACCATAGGGGAGAAAAAGAAAGGAGGAGGAAAAGTTAGAGGACCAAGGATCAAGCTTGAAAGAGGATCCAAGAGCAAGATCAAGACTTCAAGATTTTCATCTCAGCTACAAGAGGTAGGGGTTCTTGAGCCTTTAAACTTCTTTTCTTCCATTTTCACCATTCTTGCACAAGTGGTGCATAATATGCCAATTTGGTTTTTAGAGGTGTTTGAAGTGTATTTCTTACTTGAATGAGTTTTTTTAGTTGTTTATGACTTGTTCATGGATTAAGTTTGAGTTAGAAACTTAGAACTTGTCATTTGAACCTTTCAATCCCAAAAGTGAGAAAGTTAGGTCATGGATGAGTGATTTGGTCTTTGGATCCAAATTAGAAGTTTTTGATAGTGGTTAATAATTCTTATGTGTTAGTGAACTTATTAGGGACCTTAAATCACCTAGAAACTGATTTAGAGTGGCAAAAATTCGTGAATTGTTCCAATGGAACAGTACCACGTTCTGCAGAACTCTACAGAACCAAGTTCTTGCTTGATGTAATCAATTACAAGGTCAATGTAATCGATTACAAAGCCTCTTAAAGTGATGTAATCGATTACAAGTCCCCTGTTTATGGAAAAACCAAGTTTTTACTTGATGAGATCATTTGTACAAACTTTTTAGGGTGTATTGAGACACTTTTAAGGATATTTCTTAGAGAGAATTATTAACCTGCTTATATGAAAAGTTTGAAAAATTCTTAGACATTCGAATGTGACAAGATGCTTAGGTTAGTGTTTAGAATTTTGGTCAACATAAGGTTGATTTCTAAATCACTTGTGAGTGATTGTGGGATGTTCTAGATATTGTTTGGCTAGAGATACGAATCTTGCTATCTTTGTTGGATAAGTGAGGTTAAGATTCCTATATTCTAATATTTAATATATGGCTCGAATAGTTGGTTTTCAAATCTGTTATTTACTTGTTTCCTATGTATTGTGACCTTAGATGGTGTGGACAACCATATGACTTGAGAACAATGTGTTGGATCTAAATTCTTTTTGCATTTATGCTTGTATGGTCAGGGTTACCGGTATAGGGTGACAGTAGTACTCTTACGCGATGAGGGGAAAGCGTCTACCTATTACCAAGTGGGTTTATGCTTTTAGGCTTATCCTACTTTATATATACAAGAAACAGAGGTTTCTAGGAAATAAGTAAGTAGCTTGTGTTTTCAAACTTTAAAACCTGCATTGGCATTGCACATCTATAATACTTGAACTTGTTTGAGCATAATCATTCTTCATAACATAAAGCATTGTATGTTTGATAATTGTATAGACAATTGTCATTGCTTGATCGGTTGATTGTTTCGTTACTCTTTCGATAATATCTTAGGATTGTATGAGCGATTTTTTGACATTATTAATTATCAAATGTATTTTTTGTATTCAGTTGATTTATTTATTATAAATGATTAACTGTTAGTCTGTGCATGCTTATACAGAGAAATTGTGAATTCTCACCCCTGTGAGTTTCATGTAAATCTAGGTGAAGTCTCTAAAAAGGGAAAGAGCAACAAAAAGAAGAAACAGAAGACTTAGTTTAGCAACTTTATTTCTTTTTGGATCAGATTGTATATATGTACTTTTCTGGTTGTGTATAAAAGCTTATGTATACAGTACGACTTGTTAGGTAGTGATGTTTGTATATATATGACATTTTAATCATTCGTAACTCTGTATAATGACTATGTAAGTTATTATGAGTTTTTATTTTCTAAAATTTTAGAAGTGACATATTTAATGCGAATTATTTTGGAATATTCCGTTTATTTTACGATAATTCGTATTAGGGTGTTACACGTATGCCTCCAAGACGCAATTGAATATTTGATCCAAGATGACTGTCAAGGGAGCTACGTACGCCAATCTTGGAATAAAAATTAACGGGGAAACAAAAACTATAGGAAAAGGAGTTACAACCCTTGTAGAAGTCTTTCCCCGTACCAGAGAAAGTGGTCCTCAATCATAAATGAAAATCAAAGGGAAGGCACACCTCGGGGTAATAGAAAAAATCTATGAAGCACAGACACGGACACGGACACGGGACACGACATGGACACAACATATATATATATATATATATATATATATATATATATATATATATATTTAAGTTTAAGTAAAAAATTCATAATTCATTAATATCATTTCTATAAGTTTGAAGACTTACAATATCTTAATATATGTCATATGTACTAATATTTGCTACCTAATAAGCCCCTCCTAAAAAATATGGAGTATAATTTCTATTGATGTATTCTAAAAAATCTCTTAAATTAATTTCTCCTAATAGAACTAACCATGAATGAGTACATGTGCATAAAAAAAATTAACTAGAGGGAATATTGGTATGAAGCAAGTTTCAGTGACTACGAAGTGGACAATTTGGTACGAGCACAGGTAGAAGGAGTAGATGAAAATAGTAATGTGTGAAAAGATAAAACTTAAAATACTGATGTGTGAAAATAGTGACTTGGGACATTAGTTATGTGATTGGGTTTGGGTGGGTTACGAGCTTACTAATTGAACGTTAATCATGAAAACTATTTTAAAAAAATATTAATGGATTGTGTCCAAGTCGTGTTCTAAACGTGTCCAAACATGTTCGAGACAGATTCAAGCGTGTCTGAGACGTGTCTAAGCGTGTTCGAGATGTGTCCAAATTGAAAAAAATAATCTTTTTAATAAGACACATTCTGACACGTAGGACACGTGTGTCGTACGGGTGTCCCTATATGTCTGACACACGGACACGCCTCAACAACGACGTGTCCGTGCTTCATAGGAAAAAATCAAGATAGAGGACAACCTCGAGATCCTCCTCTTAGAAAGATTATCACTGCCATACAGAAGTAACTTGTACTATCAACACAAAATTAGGTGGCTTTGCAGGTGGTGGTGAATCTAGTAATGTGAGGAAGAAAATCTTCCTGAGTAGTATTAAGTGTGACCTCCCATCCAATTTCCAAACCAGGGAGCAAAACACAGAAGGCCCCACCCATTTCCTTCTCTAAAGAAGATTACGAAAATGTGATCCCTGACCACAATGATCCTATGGTGATAGATTGGGTGATCACCAATGCTGAAGTCCGATGGATATTTGCAGACCAGGGGAGCTCGACATATATAATGTTCTTGGACTTGTTCCAAAAGTTTGGGCTTTCAAATAGGGACCTTATCCCCTGCACCAACGAGTTGATTGGTTTCTTAGGAGATAAACTCACCCTGATAGGATATATAGAGAATACTTAACCTTTGGCAAACACCTTCTTTTCAAGATGCTCAAAATCAAGTTCCATGTGGTGGATTGCCCATCCGCTTATAATGTGATCTTAGGCCACCCTTTGTTGAATGCCTTTAGGGCCATGATATCTACCCTACACTTGGCCATGAAATTCCTTGATAAGGACAACAGAATAGTCACGGTCAAGGGATAACAGACCACGACTCGAAGATGTTACAACGAAAGCTTCCAGATAGCAAAGGGCCCTAGGAAAACAGAATAATCTAGCTTAGTCACTAAGGACTCCGTCAATGTTCTCTTAACCAATATGGACGTGCACAAGGAAATTTGAGATACCCATGCTTAATCGAAAGGGGAACTCAAACCCCTCCAACTTGGATTGAAGCCAAACCAAGTCACCAAGATTGGAAGGCAGTTGACTCAAGAGGAGAAGTCCTAACTGATCACACTCCTTAAGAAAAACAAGGACCTTTTTGTTTGGACGTCATCCAACATGCTAGGATTGGATCCTGATTTCATCTCTTATTGGTTTTTCTTTTGGTTGGATGCCAGACTAGTTGCACAACGTAAGAGAAAGGTTGGACCAGAGAGACAGAAGATAATACAAAGCAAGTAAATGAACTCCTGCATGCCGATTTCATAAGAGAAGTCTCATATACCACCTAGTTGTTCAATGTTAGTGAAGCAAGCTAATGTGAAGTGACATATGTGCGTTGATTACACGAATCTGAACAAGGATTGTCCAAAGGACCCTTACCCGCTTCCCAACATTAATAAGCTAATTAACAACTCATCTGGGTTTCGACTTCTCTCCTTTATGGACTCCTATTGTGGGTACAACCAGATCCTTATGCACCCAAATGAAAAAGACAAGACAAAGTTCATAACAGAAAGAGCAAGGTGGTGTTATTGAGTCATGCCTTTCGGCTTAAAGCATGTTGAAGCAACTTACCAACGAATGATGAACAAAGTCTTTGATGAACAAATTGATAGGATGCTTGAAGTTTGCATTGACAACATAATCATCAAGTCATTGGAAATCGATAGTCATGTGCAAGACCTCAAGGAGGTGTTTGCCCAACTCCAGAAACATAATATAAGGTTGAACCCAGAGAAATGCGTTTTTGGGGTGTAAGTTGGTAAATTCCTAGGATTCTTGTTGACAAACCGTGTCATCGAAGCCAACTCGGGAAAATGCCAAGTGGTACTCGACATGCGAAGCTCGTGATCCATGAAGGAAGTATAGCAACTCACTAGGCGGATAACGATCCTTACTCGTTTCTTGGTCAAAGCTGCTCACAAATATCTTCCCTTATTCAAACTCCTTAAAAAAGGAAAAAAACTTTGAGTGGACCCCAGAATGCGATGTCGTATTCTTAGATTTGAAAAACAAGATGGCTTCACCTTCCATCTTGACAAGACTAGAACATGACGAGACATTATATGCTTACCTTTCTGTCAACGATGAGGCTATCAACTCAATCTTGATAAGAGAAACTCCAGATGGCCAAAGACCAGTGTATTTTGTGAGCAAAATGTTTCAAGATCTCGAGTTCCAGTACCAGAAAAAAATGAAAAGTTGGCATTGACACTCCTAATTACGGCTAGGCGACTTCGACAATACTTTTAATGCCACACTGTCGTGGTAAAGATGGACCAACCAATTCGTTAGGTATTACACAAGTCATACCTCGCCATGAGAATGATTACTTGGTCTATAAAACTTTTCTGAGTTTGGAGTAGCATATAGACTAAGACAAGCAGTAAAGGCTCAGGTCTTATTCGACTTTCTTGCAAAACTCGTACCAGACACTGGGTATCCCAAAAGGAACTCTTGAACTATTTATATTGATGGTTCCTCAAATCCTGAAAGGAGCGACGCCGGGGTCATATTGGAGAATAAAGCTAGACTCACGCTCAAGCATTTTTTGAGGTTTGAGTTCCCAACCTTAAACAACTGGGCAAAGTACAAAGCTTGCATTGCTGTTATCACTATGGCCAAGGAAATGAGAGCCTCCGACATAATACTCAATTATTTGCATAAAGAAAGTGATTGAATAACAAAACATAACATGTTCTTAAATAATATAGTGAAAAAAATTATACCTGAAGTTGCCTCTCTAGCAACTTAAGTATTAGGGATTACACTTTGTTGTGACCAATTCATACTTACACAATATAAGGCACGAGGTGTGACAAAATGTAACAAAATTAAAATTACAAAAGCTAATTGATCTGATAATAATTTCAGCTTTTTAATGTTCTTTGTTTGATCTAATTGGATTCCATATGAGTTTAATTGTTAACATTTAGCTAAGTTTCTGATTTAGAATTATCTTTGGATGTTTATTGTGAAACTTTGCTAAAATGTGATTATAAACACTCATAAATGTGTTGTGATTTTCAGGAGATTCATGAGTGATGGAGTCCATTGGTTTTGAACTATTGAGAAGAGAGTTGAAGGACTTTAAAGGAATCGATCAACCCCTAGAAGCAAAGGAAGAAGGGTATGCACGAAGAATCAAGGCTGATCTTGATTATATTGAATAACACGGCCCGTGTCAATTGACACGGGGTAGGCCGTGTCCTATTCTGAGTTTGAAGATTTGAAGAATTTGAACAACACGGCCCGTGTCAAATGACACGGGAAGGCCGTGTACTCCTCTGACTTCACGAGGAAGAGCCAATATCAGGCCTTGACCGAAAACACGGCCGTGTCAAATGACACGGGTGGGCCGTGTTCCTCTCTCGACTTGGAATGTTTGGAAATCACCACCGAGAATAAGACACGGGTTGGGCCGTGTAGAAGGACACGGCCCGTGTCATCGCACCAGAGGTTAAGTTCGTGCTTTAATGTTAAATTAGGTTCCAAAACCTATAAATAGGGTGACTTAGAGCCCTTTAAGATATTCTGGACAGAGAGAGCCGTCAAAGAGACTAAGAAAACACGAAGACCAAGAAAGAAGAGGATTCGATTGAAGATTGGAGACTCGGATTCGAGCGATCAAAGATCAATCACTCTCAAGCTTTGGAAACTAGTTTGATCTTTAGTTTTTCTTTTCTTCTTTGTTCTCAACAATGTTTTCTTTTAATTCTTCTTCTGTTTTTGAATTTGCCATGTGTGGCTAAACTTCTGATTGGTTAAGGAGGATGAAACTCTAGTTTTGATTATGTGAATCTTGCATACCTCTTTATATCAATACAATTATGTTTTTATTCATATGTTTCTGTTCATAAATCAATATAAAGGTTTTTATATTCTTGCCAAATTTCGAGAGTGGTGAAACTAGGATTGCTATGCTGCTGATTGCGGTGGTATGACTAGTGAGACATATGATCTAAGTAATTTAATCCCAGAAGTGTGATTAGACCTTAGTGTGATTGGTTTTCTAATTCTTAATGCAATCATTAGGTAGGTGTAAGAGCGGTTGCTTTACAAATAACTAATGGTTAGGGTTTGATTTGAGCGGTTCTTTGAATTAAGCGAAACTTAAGGAAAACACGGATTTATCTCATAATCACATAAGAACATAATTGATCATGTTGGTATAAAGGGTATGTAAGTTAGCATAATCATATAAATCTAGTGGTGGATTCTATCTCTTAACCAATATCTTTAATTTGATAATTCAGGTTTGTGTTTACTGTTTTGATTTTAGTTCAATTTCTCTTTTCGCTTTAATCAACAAAACCCCTTTTACTTTTTAATTGTTTTATTGTTCACCGAGTTTAATCTAGGAATTGGATTAATAGTGTTAATTGAATTGGTTCTCTCGTGGATCGACCCTTGCTTACTACAACCTGGTTGCAAGGTTTTTATATTTTTGGTGGAACTTAGCAACTGTTTTGATATTATATTTAATCACATTCCACACCACACCAAATTTTGGCGCCGATGTCGGGAACTGATCTTCTAATTGCGCTATTAATTTGTTTCCTATTTTTCTCTCTGTTTTGTTTTAATTTTAATAGTTTATTTGTTCTTTTCAACTATCTTGCAGGTGTTCATGTCCCAGGTGAAGAGGTGAACGAGCAATTGAGGAATCTGCGGCATTACTTTGAACAAATCACCATCGCAATTCACACTGGCCGACGTTGAAGCCACGTCACGTAGATCTTTCCAGCTCTGCGGCATCCGAGATATCCGAGCCGCCCGAAGAAGTGATGGCGAGAAAACACATTAAGGATGTTGGGTGCTCCTGACTTAGACCAACAACCTCTCGTGCATAGAAATTCCCGAGAATGAAGAGGCATTTGAATTGAAATCTGACCGATTCATCTCGTTACCATCTTTTAATGGACTAGCCGAGAGGACCCTAACAAGCATCCGAAGGAAATTCATGTTGTGTGTTCTAGCATGAAGCTCAAATTTCAAGGAGCAAGTCAAGTGAGAGCTTTTCCGTTTTCCCTAAAGGACTCGCAAAGGAGTGGTTGTACTACTTGCCGCCGGATCAATTCGGACATGGCAGGGACATGGCTCGGGCTTTCCTAGACAGATACTTCCTCAGCATCAAAGGCCGCAACAATCGAAAAGAAATTTGCGGCATCCAACAAAGACATGGGGAATCACTTCATGAGTACTTGGGAGAAATTCAAGAGATTGTGTGCTAGCCGCCCTCAAAGACCAAATTAGTGAACAACTTCGATACAAAGATTTCTATGAAGGTTTGCTAGAATGGACCGCAACATGATTGATGTCGCCGGTGGAGGAGCCTTGGTTGATAAGACTCCTCGAGAAGCCGAAACTGATATCTAGAATGGCGCAAACACTCAACAATTCTTTACTCGGAATGATACAGAGTGAGAAGCTTAAAGAGGCGACACTACTAGTCGAGTAATCAAATGACACAGCTTGACCGCCATGATTCGGTCGATGGACACCGGAAGGCACCGGTACGACATGTATGTGGGATTTGTTGCTCTTCGGACATCCCACGATATGTGTCCCACTTTGCAAGAAGACTCAAATGAAGAAGCCAAGGCAGTGGGGGGGTTTTCTGCTCCATCTAAGAACTACAACCCCTACTCCAACACATATAATCCGGGGTGGAGAGATCATCCCGCTTTAGCTATGCAAAACAAATTTCTCAAGCTCAAGCGCCCACCCCAAGCCTATGGTCCTCCGGGGTTTCAAAGAAAGGCAAGCACCCTTTCCTCCAAGGCAACCTCAAGTTCGGCCCCTAGACAACCCGAGCCTTCGTTGGAAGATCTAGTGAGGCAAATGGCCACCAAAGAATATTCGGTTTCAAAGAAGAAACAAGGGCCACTATCGCATTTGCGTAACCAAGTGGGACAAATTGGCTACGAGATAAACAAGGTGCGAGTCGACTTCAGGGAAACTTCCCTCGCGCCTTGAAGAACCCAAGAGAAAATGCTAGTCTTGTCACTTTGCGCGGTGGGAAGACACTTGACGGACCCACATCCGAAGATAAAGCTCACAATTCGAAGGAGGTAGATGAGGAGGGCTCAATTCTAAGACCCCTAAGGTAAGTGTTTCTAACCCATGTCCTAAATATGTCACTAAGGCCCCTTTTCCGAGCAGGTTGGTTAAAAACAAGAAAGAAGAAGCGGATAAAGAGATCTTAGAGACTTTTAGGAAAGTTGAAGTCAACATTCCTTTGTTAGATGCCATAAAGCAAGTGCCTAGGTATGCTAAATTCTTAAAAGAGTTATGCACTAACAAAAGGAAGTTGAAAGGTAATGAACGGGTCCAAGTGGGAGCTAATGTTTCAGCTGTTTTTAATAAGAAACTCCCAACTAAATGTAAGGATCCTGGCACATTCACTATACCTTGCACCATCGGTAATGCCAGGTTTGAGAGGGCCATGCTAGATTTAGGTGCATCCATTAATGTTATGCCTTTTTCTATTTATGCATCTTTACATCTAGGACCTTTAGAACCTACTGGAGTTATCATTCAACTGGCAGACAGGTCTAATGCATACCCTAAGGGGGTGGTTGAGGATGTTTTGGTGCAGGTCAATGAGCTGGTGTTTCCAGCAGATTTCTATGTGCTGGATATGGAGGAAGACAAATCTCCCAACTCGCCCCCATTCTGTTCCTCAAGACTGCCCGAACTAAAATTGATGTGCATTCTGGAACATTGACTATGGAATTTGATGGCGAGTTGATTAGATTCAACATCTTCGAAGCCATGAGATACCCGAGTGATGTCCATTCTCGCTTGTGTTATTGATTCTTTTGATAATTTTGAATCTTTAATTTCTACTATTTTTGAGTCTAATCCATTTGATGTTCTTGATACGATTATGACTCATTTAGATTTTCGTGATTCAAAGAAGGATGGCTGGAGCGAGGAGGTTGATGAAGTGGTGGCGGCCTTACATACACTCTCTTCCACCTCGTAAGGGCATGAGGTATCATATGTTGAATTACCTTTTACTACCGATGTACCCAAACCTTCATTGTGTGCACACCGAGCTAGAGTTGAAGGAACTACCCTCCCATCTGAAATATATTTTCCTGGGCGAGAAGGAGACACTTCCTGTAATAATTGCTAAATCCCTCACCAAAGAGCAAGAGGAGAGCTTGATTTCTGTGTTGAAAGAACACAAGACAGCCATTGGGTGGACTATTGCGGACATCAGAGGTATTAGCCCCTCCATTTGCATGCATCGAATCTTAATGGAGGAGGGGGCTAAACCAGTGAGAGAACCACAGAGGAGGTTGAATCCCCCAATGATGGATGTTGTGAAGAAGGAGATACTGAAGCTCCTAAGTGTGGGGGTTATCTACCCCATTTCTGACAGTAAGTGGGTAAGCCCGGTCCAGGTAGTACCAAAGAAATCTGGCATTACTGTGGTAAGAAATGCTGATAATGAGCTTATTCCCACTAGATTACAGACAGGGTGGCGTGTTTGTATAGACTATAGAAAATTGAATGCTGCCACCAGAAAAGACCACTTTCCTTTACCTTTTATTGATCAAATGTTAGAAAGGTTAGCTGGTCATTCTCATTATTGTTTCTTAGATGGGTTTTCAGGTTATAACCAGATTGCTATTGCTCCGGAAGATCAGGACAAGACCACTTTCACTTGTCCTTTTGGCACCTTTGCTTATAGGCGAATGCCTTTTGGACTGTGTAATGCACCGGGACCTTTCGAGATGTATGGTGAGTCTTTTTCTCGATTACATAGAAAACATCATTGAGGTCTTCATGGATGATTTTAGTGTATTTGGGAATGGCTTTGAAAAATGTTTGGAACATTTAACTTTGGTTTTAAAGAGATGCATTGACACTAACCTGGTTTTAAATTGGGAAAAATGCCATTTCATGGTAGAAGAAGGTATTGTGTTAGGTCATGTAATCTCCGCTAGGGGCATTGAAGTTGATAAAGCTAAGGTAGAGCTTGTGCGTTTTCCTTGCCGCCCACAAGTGTGCGGGATATTCGTTCTTTTCTTGGTCATGCGCGGTTTCTATCGGCGCTTCATCAAGGATTTCTCCAAGATATCAAGACCCTCTCGCACACTTCTCCAAAAAGATGTGTCATTTCAATTTAATGAGAAGTGTATGAAGGCTTTCACCACACTTAAGGAGTTGATGACTGAGGCACCTATCATTAGGCCACCGAATTGGGAGCTTCCATTCGAATTAATGTGTGATGCTAGTGACTTTGCGGTAGGGTCTGTCTTAGGACAACGAGTTGATAGGATTCCTTATGCTATTTACTATGCATCAAGGACCCTAAATGATGCTCAACTCAATTACTCTACAACCGAGAAAGAACTTCTTGTCTTGTTGTTTTTGCTTTAGAGAAATTTCGATCATATTTAATTGGCTCTAAAGTAATTGTTTTTTCCGATCATGCAAAGATTGAAGTATCTACTCGGCAAAGAAGGAAGCGAAGCCAAGATTGCTCCGATGGATTCTGTTGCTCCAAGAGTTTGACTTGGAAATTAAAGACAAAAAGGGGAGCGAAAACTTGGTGGCGGACCATTTGAGCAGATTGGTGACTGAAGAGGAGGACTTACCTATACCAGAAAGCTTTCCTGGATGAGCACTTAATGGCTATCGCGACCACTATTCCGTGGTATGCCGATATTGCCAATTACTTAGCCACCAAGGACTTTCCGGCAGGCCTGAACAAAGCACAGCGAGATAAGTTGAGGAGTGATTGCAAGTACTACATTTGGGATGATCCTTACCTTTGGAAGCATTGCGCGGATCAAGTGATTCGGAGATGTATCCCGGATTCAGAGACTCACTCCATTCTATCTTTTTGCCATACTTATGCCTGTGGAGGACATTTCGGTATGAAGAGGACAACCAACAAAGTGCTTGACAAGGTTTCTACTGCCTACCATCTTTAAAGATGCTTATGATTTCTGTAAGTCATGTGACCGCTGTCAGAGAACAGGTAATATTGGTCCACGAAATCAAATGCCTCAAACTCCTATAATCTTTGTGGAAGTTTTTGATGTTTGGGGCATTGACTTCATGGGGCCGTTTCCTCCTTCTTTTGGTTTCTCCTATATTCTTTTAGTGTGGATTATGTTTCCAAATGGGTGGAAGCTAAAGCCACCAAATCTGATGATTCTAAAACTGTTGTGGATTTTGTGAGGTCCTTTATTTTTTCCAGGTTTGGCACTCCAAGAGCCATCATTAGTGATCAAGGAACACATTTTTGCAACAGAATTTTTGAAGCCCTGTTGAAAAAATATGGTGTGGTGCACCGGATCTCTACTCCTTATCATCCTCAGACTAATGGCCAGACTGAGGTATCCAATCGGGAGATCAAGTCCATCCTCGAAAAAACTGTGAATCCTACGCGCAAGGATTGGAGTACTAGACTTGCTGATGCCTTGTGGGCTTATCGGACTGCATACAAGACCCCTATTGGCATGTCCCCATTCCGATTGGTTTATGGGAAGCCCTGTCACTTGCCAGTGGAGCTAGAACACCGGTCTTACGGCTATCAAGCAAGTTAACTTGCACTTGGAAGGTGCTGGCAAACAGAGAAAACTCCAAATTCAGGAGTTGGAAGAATTGAGGAATGAAGCCTTTGAGAGTGCCTTCATTTACAAGGCCAAAACCAAAGCATTTCATGATCAAATGATCTCAAGGAAAAGTTTCCACCAAGGCCAAAAAGTGTTGCTATACCAATCCAGACTCAAATTATTTCCAGGTAAATTACGTTCTAAATGGATTGGCCCATTTGTAGTAACTACTGTTTTTCCTTCTGGTGCAGTGGAGATCATGAACGAGGCCTCTGGCAAAGCATTCAAGGTTAATGGGCACCGTCTCAAGCCTTACCACGAACTTCCGGAGAATGCAGAGGTTGAAGACATGCCTCTCCTCCATCCGTCTTATGAAGCATAATGAGGAGCATCACAATGTCTGGCTGAGGACAATAAACCAAGCGCTCTTTTGGGAGGCAACCCAATCGATTTGCTTTCTTTTCCTTTCTGTTTCATTGTTTAGCTTTTTAGTTTAGCTTATTTTTAAGTGTTACTTGCTTACTCGATATCTGTTTCCTTCTTGCTATGTGTGTTTTGATTCGCTCGCTTTTAGTTTGATTGCTTGAGTTCCCGGTTTGCTAAGTGTTTGCGGTTTTGAGGAGAATTTAGAGTGCTTCTAGTAAGTCGAAAGTACACGGGGTGGGCCGTGTCCCATGACACGGCCCGTGTCCCTATCACAAAGAATCCCATTACTGCAGAAATTCACACGGGGGGGGCCGTGTCACATGACACGGCCCGTGTTTTCGAGGTAAGCATGTTTGGTAATCTTCCAGAGCAAGACACGGGTGTGGCCGTGTCCTATGACACGGCCCGTGTTGTATGGACACCAGAACCCTTGTTTTCCAGAGAAGTACACGGGGTGGGCCGTGTCCCATGACACGGCCCGTGTACTCGTTGCCCAGCTTCCTCGAGACGAGTAGTACACGGGGTGGGCCGTGTCATATGACACGGCCCGTGTACTGCAAAACCGGCCGCGTCATTTAAACCCCGAGTTAGGGTTTCTTGCCCCAAATTCCCCTTTTCTTCTTCCCTTCTGCGCAGCCCTCACCCCCATTCCCTTCCAATCTTCACCATTACCTTCACTACCCTCAAATTTCCACCACATTCCATCATCCCCCTTTGATTTATATCAATTTCCACCATCTCTCGCAACTCCTCTCCCTCCTATCCACCATCTCTCGCGCCACTTCTCTCCTCTCCATCCCCTTTCGATTTCACATTCCACATTCTTCATTTTTCTGTTTCCT
Source organism: Ormosia semicastrata (assembly GCA_029884595.1). Classification (NCBI taxonomy): domain Eukaryota; kingdom Viridiplantae; phylum Streptophyta; class Magnoliopsida; order Fabales; family Fabaceae; genus Ormosia; species Ormosia semicastrata. The sequence continues at coordinate 5,203,917 of JAQQTO010000021.1, read as the reverse complement.
CCGATAATGGGGCCTAAGAAGCGTGTCAAAACCACCGCCGCGTCCCGCTTCGCTCCATCCCCATCGCGCCGGCTCCCGTACGTGCTCGGTCTCCCTCACCCCCACGTGAGCCCTCACCCCTCGATTCATCCTATCGATAGAAAGGTAGTGGTTCCCACTCGTTTTTTAGATGTCGATACTCTTAGGGCCATAGGATTGTATGATGAGGTGTTTGCTCTTTTAGGTAGAATTGGTTGGGTTGATTTTGCTTTGTTACAGAAGCCTACTTATGCTGCATTGACTAGGGAGTTTGTTTCTAGTTTCAATCGTAAGCTTTACCCTCTGTCTGATCAAACTAGATGGCCTGGGGAAATCACCTTTAGGTTGCTAGGTAACTCCCATTCCATTGATATTCATATGTTTAGAGTTATTTTTGGTTTTCCTGAGGGGGAAAATATGTTACCCCATGATTTTAATGCTGATCATGTGTGGTCCGCCTCACTGTACCTGGGTCCGATGACTATGATCCTAAGATGTCGAAAGCTTCTCAGCTTCTGGTCCCCTGCCCATCGCTATATTCAGAAATGGTTAGCTAATACTCTGTGTGGTCGGGGGGAAAGTCAAGGGACCATTAGCCGTTCTGAGTTGTTTTTCTTACACTGCATGATTGAGGTGTACCAAGTTAATGGGGGTATTGGCTCAGAACCGCTTTCACCATGTCGGGACCACTACAAATGGTCGCATCGTGTTAGGAGGGTATGTCACCGCTATTGCGGATCACTTTGATTATTTGGATCTGTTGGAGGAGACGCCGGTTCGTGGTTCCAGTGCTTATTGATGGGGCCATTTTGGTGTCCATGAAGCTCGTACTCGTATTAATGGTGCTCTCGTCTTGCTTGGCGCCGATGGAGCCGCCTTGCCTAGAGCCGATCCGGCTCCCGAGCCCCATGAGGATATTGCTTTGTCTCCCTCCTCCCGAGTTTGCGATGATGCGGTCCTTCTACTCACCAGTGCGCTTCATATGATACTCTTTTGGCCCGTCTTGACCGCTTGGAGGTGGATCGGGCAGCCCGTTTCCAGCGCAGAGGATCGCTTTCGTGCTCGGAGGTTGCGCAGATCGGCGGATGGATGCCATTGATGGCAAACTTGACCTTTTGCTCCAAAGACTTTTCATCTCCCCCTCCCCCTTCCTGATGTATTCTTTTGAGGCTGTGTCCTTCATTTTGATGGTGTATTGTACATTGTTCTGATTACTATTGTTACTCTTTTGTATTGAACTAAGTTTCATGATGCAATACTTCATTTCTTCGCATATACTTTGTCTATTTACTTGCATTCATTTTCTCTGTTGTGTCTGCTTTGACATTGAGGACACTGTCTGTTTTAAATGTGGGGGGAAGTTTGGGTTTAAGCCTCATTGCACATTCTGATCTTAATGGCATATCCGGTGCATGTTTGTTCTAACCGGTTTTTAGAGTATGTTGAGCAATGAGCAAGTGATTGATTTTTAATTGACGCTTTTTTTTTTAAGCCTAAAGGAGTTGATTTTCTTGCTTCTAAATTTGCACTAAGAGGTTTTGAAAATTGAAAGGGTTTTGAGAATTTGATAAAATTTGAACCTAGTGAGTTTTTGGGCCTAAATATGAATGACTAATTTTAAGTCACTTCTGTTCTTTGTCGTGTGATTCCACTTGTGATTATATGTTTTTCAGAACTTGATTTGACTCTCTTTAAAGTTGCAAATGATCACTGCACATTTTTGAGATGATAAAGGCATTTCTTTCTTTTAGCCACTGGCCAAATAGCTATCCTGGTATTTTGATCCATTGTTTCACCCCTTTGAGCCTGAATGATATCTTTTCTTTTTATTATAGCTCAATACAAGCCTAATAATGAAAAACCATTGCTACCCTACCTTAGGGAGTAGAAGAGCTTAATAATTATGTTGGGAATTGTGTTTGAATAAGTGTGGGGGTGATTACAATGCTTTGCCTAAAAAAAAAAAAAAGCTCTCAAATGAAAAAAAAAAAAAAAGAAAAGAAAAGATTGGTTGTTGAAAAGAGAAAATCAAGCGAAAGATGAAGATGGATTGAAAAGTGCTGGGTAATTGTGTAAAAATGTTTGATCTTTATATTTCCTATGCTCTTCTATTTCCGATGGTTTAACTTGATTTATCCTTGATATATCTTACCTTGACCTTGACCCCATTACAACCGATCAAAGACCTTTTGATCTTTGCGTGCATGTGATTTAGGTGATGGAGAAGTAGAGGCTTGTCAAGCCTATGGTAAGGCATGTTTTCATGAGTTGGTTGAGAGTGAATACAAGCCAAAATACTTGAGTGAAAGAGAGTACATCCGTGAAGATTTATCATGTTGGCTTAACCCGATTTTGGATTGACTGTCTTTCTGGATTTGGATTCTTGAGAGAAAAATTCTGAATACTTAGATTCCTTTAAAGGATTGATGTGTGTAGATCTTTGCTCATTGTTCAGACTTTCATTACTTTTTGGGAAGCATGTGCTTGATTTTATGTTTTTGCCCAGAGTGCAAAAGGATAAGTGTGGGGGTATTTGATCTGATAATAATTTCAGCTTTTTAATGTTCTTTGTTTGATCTAATTGGATTCCATATGAGTTTAATTGTTAACATTTAGCTAAGTTTCGATTTAGAATTATCTTTGGATGTTTATTGTGAAACTTTGCTAAAATGTGATTATAAACACTCATAAATGTGTTGTGATTTTCGGAGATTCATGAGTGATGGAGTCCATTGGTTTTGAACTATTGAGAAGAGAGTTGAAGGACTTTAAAGGAATCAGTATCAACCCCTAGAAGCAAAGGGAGAAGGGTATGCACGAAGAATCAAGGCCGATCTTGATTATATTGAATAACACGGCCGTGTCAATTGACACGGGGTAGGCCGTGTCCTATTCTGAGTTTGAAGATTTGAAGAATTTGAACAACACGGCCCGTGTCAAATGACATGGGGAAGGCCGTGTACTCCTCTGACTTCACGAGGAAGAGCCAATATCAGGCCTTGACCGAAAACACGGCCCGTGTCAAATGACACGGGGTGGGCCGTGTTCCTCTCTGACTTGGAATGTTTGGAAATCTGCCACCAGAATAAGACACGGGTTGGGCCGTGTAGAAGGACACGGCCCGTGTCATCGCACCAGGAGGTTAAGTTCGTGCTTTAATGTTAAATTAGGTTCCAAAACCTATAAATAGGGTGACTTAGAGCCCTTTAAGATATTCTGGACAGAGAGAGCCGTCAAGGAGACTAAGAAAACACGAAGACCAAGAAAGAAGAGGATTCGATTGAAGATTGGAGACTCGGATTCGAGCGATCAAAGATCAATCACTCTCAAGCTTTGGAAACTAGTTTGATCTTTAGTTTTTCTTTTCTTCTTTTGTTCTGAACAATGTTTTCTTTTAATTCTTCTTCTTTTTGAATTTGCCATGTGTGGCTAAACTTCTTGATTGGTTAAGGGAGGATGAAACTCTAGTTTTGATTATGTGAATCTTGCATACCTCTTTATATCAATACAATTATGTTTTTATTCATATGTTTCTTTCATAAATCAATATAAAGGTTTTTATATTCTTGCCAAATTTCGAGAGGGTGAAACTAGGATTGCTATGCTTGCTGATTGCGGTGGTATGACTAGTGAGACATATGATCTAAGTAATTTAATCCCGGTGTGTGATTAGACCTTAGTGTGATTGGTTTTCTAATTCTTAATGCAATCATTAGGTAGGTGTAAGAGCGGTTGCTTTACAAATAACTAATGGTTAGGGTTTGATTTGAGCGGTTCTTTAATTAAGCGAAACTTAAGGAAAACACGGGATTTATCTCATAATCACATAAGAACATAATTGATCATGTTGGTATAAAGGGTATGTAAGTTAGCATAATCATATAAATCTAGTGGTGGATTCTATCTCTTAACCAATATCTTTAATTTGATAATTCAGTTTGTGTTTTGTTTTGATTTTAGTTCAATTTCTCTTTTCGGTTTAATCAACAAAACCCCTTTTACTTTTTACTTTGTTTTATTGTTCACCGAGTTTAATCTAGGAATTGGATTAATAGTGTTAATTGAATTGGTTCTCTGTGGATCGACCCTTGCTTACTACAACTGGTTGCAAGGTTTTTATATTTTTGGTGGAACTTAGCAACTGTTTTTGATATTATATTTAATCACATTCCACACCACACCACAATTAGGAGGTTGTCATTAGAGACATTGATAAATGTCTAATTTGTATACCTTTATAGGTGTACATTGAGGTTGTTTATCTTTCTTTTAAGACTTGAGATGTCGTTTTAGTCCATGTTTTATGTGTTTTATTTAGTCTTTAAGAATATTTTCTTAATTGATTTTTTTTAGATTAGTTAATGATGTTTTGATGTGTTTTATATAGTTTGGGTGCAAATCATGGAAGCCCATTGAAGCCCAATTGGAAGCTGAAGCCCAAGTTCACGTATGGAAGCCAGCGCTTAGCCCCAAGGTTGTGGCGCTTAGCCTGAAGAAGCCAGAAGATTGACTGATGCGTGATACACTTCATCACATGTGGCGCTAAGCGCCAGTAAGATCGCGCTAAGCGCAACTGCTTATGATGCAACAACATAGTCACTTAAGTTGCGCTCAGCGTGGATAATTTTGCGCTAAGCGCTGCTGCGTCTGGAAGAAATCCTAAAAATAGGATATTACGCACTTGTTGGGCATTCATTCAGGGACATTCTGGACGGAGATTGGAGAGCAAAGATTGAGAGCTTCTGGACGTGGCTGGGAGCCAAGAGCATCAATGGAGTTTTCATCTCTTATCTCTATTTCTTTGTATTGTATCACCTTGATCATGTCTAGCTAAACTTCCACATGTTGGGGTTAGATGTATCTTTTTCTGAATCTCTTATGTATTTGATTTGATCATTCAATATATTTCTCTACTTCTTAATGAGTGCTTAATTTCTATGCTTAATGCTTGTTGTGGCTTGATTATCCATGACCTGATGCTTGATTTAGTAAACAATTGGAAAGTTGATGCTAGGTCTAAATCTGAAATTAATCACCTAATAGGTCTTGAATCTAGGAATAGGTTTTGATCTATTAGTAATCTTTTAATCCTTAATCTTAATGCAAATTCACTCTTTAAGTCACCTAAGGAATTAGGACTTAATTAGGGGATTTAGGCTCTTTTCATCTAAGGAATTAGGATTTGAGTAATTAGTGGATTGATTTTCATAAATGAAGTTAGAGATTATATTATTTGTCATGTCCTTGCATTTAGGAAAGAATTAGTAAGTCTAACCCCAGTGTTTTATCTTAATCGAATTCAATTTCATTCGTGCACACCAAGTGTTTGTGAAAATTACAAAAAGACTTATTTCCTTTAATTTCTGATTTCATCATCTTTTGTTTGAGCTCCCTTCTTTCCAAACCCATCGTTTAGCATAGTGATTGTTGTGTTATGTGCTAGTATTTGTCACGATCCTCGTTGGGAACGACAACCCACTCATCTCTTTATTACTTGCACGATTTGGTATACTTGCCAAAGCCGTCTCAACAAGTTTTTGGCGCCGTTGCCGGGGATCGGTGTTTCAATATTAGCATAACCATTTCAGTTACTAATCTAGACACAAATTTATTTTTTTTTTATTCTTTTTGCTTTTGATAATCTCCTTGTGTGCTAATCAATTTTTTCTAGCTTGTGTTGTTTATGCGAGGTAAAACTCCAGCCGATCAACTTCTTTACGATCCGGAAGTGGAGAAAACAGCTAGGAAGAATCGGGGTCAGACAAGGAAGAACAAGTTGTTAGCTAAGACTACACAACAACAACAACAAGAAGCTCCATCTTCCACTTTGGTCCAACAAGTGGAGGAAGAGATGGCTGGCAATGGTGATAGAGCTCGGAGGACACTTGGGGATTATGCCAACACCAATGCAAACCGGCATACCTCTAGCATAGTACCTCCTCCGGTCACTGCCAACAATTTTGAGATCAAGCCTGCTCTCTTGAACATTATGCAGCAAAATCAGTTTGCAGGGATGGAAAAGGAAGATCCAAATACTCATATCTCCAATTTCATTGAGCTGTGTGATACGGTGAAGATCAATGGTGCCACTGAGGATGCAATCCGCCTAAGGTTGTTCCCTTTCTCTCTTAGAGATAGAGCTAGAGCTTGGCTCCAATCTCAACCAAGAGGGAGCATTGCTACATGGGATGATTTAGAAACCAAGTTTCTAGCAAGATTCTTTCCTGTATCCAGATTTGTGAAGACACGAGGTGGTATCACAAGCTATTTTCAACAAGAGGGAGAGACTCTTCATGACACATGGGAGAGGTTTAAAGAATTACTCAGAAGATGCCCAAATCATGGGTTTGATGATCTTATCCAAATGCAAACATTTTACAATGGATTGAGACCGTCAACCAAGCTCATGTTGGATGCCTCAGCTGGAGGTTCTATGAACACCAAGACACCAGAGGAAGCATTGAGATTGATAGAAGCTATGGCATCTAATGATTACTTGATGCACTATGATCGAGGCACCAACTCAAAAAGGGGAATGTTGGAGTTGGATTCAAAGGATGCTATTTTGGCTCAAAATAAGTTGTTGACTCAGCAACTTGAGGCCATTAACAAGCAACTTATGCAGCTTCCACAGCAAATTCAAGCCATGCAAAGCACCAATATGCCGCAACAACAAGTAATGAAATGTGCTTTTTGTGGAGGTGATCATGACAATGGCAATTGTGAGGCTACCCCTAATTCTTTTGAGGAAGCCAATTATATGGGGAACTATGGGAGGCAAGGAAACTTTCCTTATTCCAACACCTACAATCAAGGGTGGAGGAATCACCTGAACTTTGGGTGGAAACAAGATGTTGGGTCACCAAGTAAACCTCCAACCACACAACCACCTCAGGACCGGACTTCTGCTTTAGAAAACACTCTCAATCAATTCATGCAAATGTCTATGTCCAACCAGAAGAACACAGATGCTTCCATCAAGAACTTGGAGATTCAAGTTGGACAAATTGTAAAGCAATTGGCAGAACAATCAGGAGGGAGTTTTTCAGGTAACACTCAAAACAATCCCAAAGAGCATTGTAAAGCTATTACATTGAGGAGTGGTAAAATCCTTGAGAATGTGTGTGGTGAGCCTTTGACTGAAAAAGAGAGAGATATTGAAAAAAATGAGTTCAGTGATAAAACAAAAAGCAAGACAAATGAGAAAAATGGCAAAGAGGTTGAGAGGGAAGAAAGCCGAAAAAGAAAAAGAAAATGAGAAGAGAGAAAAGTTAGTGGATGAGGAGTCTATATTGAGGAAGAGCAAAAGTCAACTTTTGAAATATGGAGGTGCACCTCAAGAGATTCCATCATATGCTAAATTGCTATACCCGCACCCAACCAAGAAAAAAGAGAAGGAAGAACAATTTGCTCGCTTTCTTGACATATTCAAGCGGTTGCAAATCAACATTCCTTTTGCGGAGGCCCTTGAGCAAATGCCAATTTATGCCAAGTTCATGAAGGAACTTCTCACAAAGAAGAGAAGGTTTAAAGAGGATGAGACTGTTGCCTTGACGGAAGAATGTAGTGCAATCCTTCAAAGGAAGCTGCCTCCAAAACTTAAAGACCCTGGAAGCTTTACAATTCCTTGCACAATTGGAAGTATTTCTATTAGTAAGGCTTTATGTGATTTGGGGGCAAGTATTAATTTGATGCCACCCTCAATCTTGAACAAGCTTGGTGGTGGTGAGGTGAAACCAACAAGGATGGCACTACAACTTGCGGATAGATCAATCAAGCACCCTTACGGCATCATGGAAGATGTTCTTGTGAAGGTTGATAAGTTCATCTTCCCGGCAGATTTTGTGATCTTAGACATGGAAGAGGATGTTGAAGTACCTCTTATCTTGGGGAGACCATTTTTAGCAACTGGCCGGGCTTTAATTGATGTGCAACAAGGGCAGCTTATGTTGAGAGTGCAAGATGAAAAGGTGACTTTTAATGTCTTTGAAGCAATGCAACACCCGAATGATAAGGAAACTTCTTATCGGGTAGATTTGATTGATACTACGATTCTGAGAATCTATTCAAGATAATACTCCACCTACACCCTTGAAAGAGTGATTGTGAATGCTATTGAGAATCATGATACGAGGTAGATGAGGAAATCATTGAGGAATGCTTGCGGTATCTAGAAGCAAATCAAGCAAAGAGTGCTATCAGCAAGATGAAAGAAGAGTGAGGAATGACAAGGTGGAGAAAAAAGCAAAACTAGAGTTGAAACCCTTGCCATCTCACTTGAAATATGCCTTCCTTGATGATCAAGATGCAAATCCAGTGATAATCAGCAGTTCTTTGTCAAAACTTGAAGAAGAGAAGCTTGTAAGGGTACTCCGAGAGCACCAAGCTGCAATTGGATGGACTATTTCTGATTTGAAAGGAATAAGTCCAGCTTTTTGTATGCATAAGATCAAACTTGAGGAGGAATTCAAGCCGGTGGTGCAGCCGCAGAGAAGGTTAAATCCCACAATGAAAGAGGTAGTGAGAAAGGAGGTGCTGAAACTCCTTGAAGCCGGAATGATTTATCCCATTTCAGATAGTGCTTGGGTGAGTCCGGTTCAGGTTGTCCCTAAAAAGGGAGGTATGACTGTGGTGATGAATGACAAGAATGAATTAATTCCCACTAGAACAGTCACCGGTTGGCGTATGTGCATCGACTACCGGAAGCTCAACCAAGCTACCCAGAAGGATCATTTTCCTCTTCCATTCATGGACCAGATGCTTGAGAGATTATCCGGACAAGCCTATTATTGCTTCCTTGATGGCTACTCCGGTTATAATCAAATTACAGTCAATCCTGAAGACCAAGAGAATACAGCATTTACCTGTCCCTATGGAGTTTTTGCATATAGACGGATGCCTTTCGGTCTTTGCAATGCTCCCGCTACTTTTCAAAGGTGTATGCTTTCTATCTTTGCTGATATGATTGAAAAGTATATAGAGGTCTTTATGGATGATTTCTCTGTTTTTGGTACTTCATTTGATCATTGTTTGTCGAACCTTGCTAATTTTCTTAAAAGATGCATGGAAACTAATTTAGTCTTAAATTGGGAGAAATGTCACTTCATGGTGCAGGAAGGCATTGTACTTGGCCACAAGATTTCAGCAAGCGGTATGGAGGTAGATCAGGCTAAGATTGAAGTGATAGCAAAGCTACCTCCACCATTGAATGTGAAGGGCGTGAGGAGTTTTCTAGGCCATGCTGGCTTCTACAGAAGATTCATCAAGGATTTTTCAAAAATTACAAAACCATTGTGCAATCTTCTCATTAAGAGTTCTTCTTTTGATTTTGATAATGAGTGTTTGCATGCTTTTAATTATTTGAAAGATAAATTGATTTCTGCTCCTGTTATTGCAGCCCCTGATTGGGAGTTCCCCTTTGAACTTATGTGTGATGCAAGTGACTATGCAGTAGGAGCTGTATTGGGGCAAAGAAGGGATAAAATTTTCCATGCAATATATTATGCAAGCAAGGTCCTTAATGAGAATCAAATTCATTATGCTACAACTGAAAAGGAATTGCTTGCCATAGTATTTGCATTAGAGAAATTTCGTTCCTATTTGATTGGATCTAATATTACTGTGTTCACTGATCATGCAGCAATTAAATATTTGCTAACTAAGGGAGAATCAAAACCTAGACTAATTAGGTGGATTTTATTGTTGCAGGAATTTGATCTTGAAATTAAAGACAAGAAGGGAAGTGAAAATGTGGTGGCAGACCATTTTTCAAGGCTAATGAATGAGGAAATCACAACCAAAGAACAAGAGCTTAGGGATGAATTTCCAAATGAAGCACTACTGATGGTGCAAGAAAGGCCATGGTTTGCTGATATGGCTAACTTTAAAGCTACAAAGGTTATACCAGAAGATTTCACATGGCAGTAGAAAAAGAAATTCTTACGGGATGCCCAATATTACATTTGGGATGACCCCTTTCTTTTCAAAATTGGCCCTGATGGAATTCTCAGGAGGTGTGTGTCACAAGATGAGGGGCAGAAGATACTTTGGCATTGCCATGATTCCCCTTGTGGAGGGCATTTTAATGGTGAACGTACTGCTGCTAAGGTACTTCAGTCGGGGTTCTATTGGCCATCCATCTTTAAAGATGCATACAACTATGTGAAGGGTTGTGATAAATGCCAAAGGACCGGCAATATCTCAAAGAGAAGTGAAATGCCTTTGAATCCCATTCTGGAGGTTGAATTGTTTGACTGCTGGGGCATTGATTTTATGGGGCCATTCCCTTCCTCTTATTCAAACCAGTACATATTGGTGGCTGTTGACTATGTCTCAAAATGGGTTGAAGCCATGGCCACTCCTGCAAATGATTCTCAAACAGTGCTTAAATTCATCAAAAAGAACATCTTCTCTAGATTTGGAGTTCCCAGAGTGTTGATCAGTGATGGAGGCACTCACTTCTGTAACAATCAATTGCAAAATGTTCTCTTCAAGTATGATGTCCGACACAAAGTGGCAACTCCTTATCACCCGCAATGCAATGGCCAAGTGGAGGTATCAAATAGGGAGATAAAAAGAATCTTGGAGAAGACAGTTGGTCATTCAAGGAAGGATTGGGCAAAGAAGTTGGATGATGCTCTTTGGGCATATAGGACAGCCTACAAAACTCCTTTAGGTTTGTCACCGTATCAGTTGGTTTATGGTAAGTCTTGCCATTTGCCAGTTGAGCTGGAGCACAAGGCGTTTTGGGCCTTAAAATTCTTGAATTTTGATCCTACTTTGAGTGGAGAAAAAAGAGTTAATCAGTTGCATGAACTTGATGAAATGCGTGTGCACGCATATGAGAATATGGGGATATACAAACAGAAGATGAAGATCTACCATGACAAGTACATTTCACAGAGACAATTTTATCTGGGACAACAAGTGTTGTTGTTTAATTCCAGGCTGAAGTTATTCCCGGGAAAATTGAAGTCTAAATGGTCAGGACCATTCACTGTTAAGGAGGTGACATCCTACGGAGCAATAGAAGTAGAGAATCTAGCTTCTAAAAGGACTTTCAGGGTCAATGGACAGAGATTGAAACCGTATCTTGGTGGGAAAGTAGAAAGAGCAAATGTTGCTCTTATCTTGCATGAACCATAAAATTTATAAGGCGTCGAGCTAACGACGTTAAACTAGCGCTTACTGGGAGGCAACCCAGGATTTCTATCCCTTTTTGTGTTATTTTTGTTGTTTAGATAGGTTGTTTTATTTTAGTTTTGCATGCTTTCTCTAGGAGCTTTCATGATTGAATTACCATGTTCAAGTGTTATTTTGGGGTTTTGGGTGAGTTTGAGAGAAATGCATGAGTTTGGGGGTTATTCTGATGGTTTTGAAATACTGCTATTTTTGCATGTGGCGCTCAGCGCAAAATAGAGGCTTAGCGCCACCTACGAGTGGAATAAGTTAGCTCTCTTCTGTTGCCGGGGCTTAGCCCCATTTTCTTGCGCTTAGCCCCATTTCTCAGTGTTCTTTCTGCTAAACTGGCGCTCAGCGCCAAAATAGGGGGCTTAGCGCAACTCACGAGCTGGAATCAGTCAGCTCTCTGTTTCTCTGGGGCTTAGCCCCATTTGAAGGCGCTTAGCGCCATTTCTCAGTGCTTTGTCTGTTGCACTTGCGCTCAGCGCCAAGTATGTGCGTTTAGCGCCACTTGCGAGCCAAATCTACCCCATTCTCTGTTGCTTTGGCGCTTAGCCCCATTTTAAGGCGCTTAGCGCCATTTCTCAGTGGCTTGGCTGAAGCATTCAGGCTTAGCCTCAATCATGTTGCGCTTAGCGCCACATTTAAAAAAAAAAAAAAGCAAAATCAATACAAAAAATTAAATAAAATAATTCAAAAAAAAAATTTAAGGCGCTAAGCGCAAGTTTCTTTGCGCTAAGCGCGAGTCCTCGTACGAGGAGGCGCGTCGATTTTCCCACTTCCCCATTTCTTTCCCATTTCCCCATTTCTTTCCCACCGCCCTCCACCCCCCCATGCTACCCTCCTTTCTCTCTCACCCTCTTCACTTCTTTTCCCCCAATCTCCCATTCCTCTCTTCTCCACGCATAATCTCTTTCTCTCCCTCTTCTCCATTCATCTCCCCATTTTCCATTCTTCCTTCCTCTTTGCACGTTTCTCTCTCTCTCTCTTTACCCATATCTTCTTCTTCACTTTCACCCTCACCCACTTCCACTTTCCTCCACCTACCTCCATTTTTCCTCCTCTCGCGTTTTCACTCCCACAGTATTCTTCTTTCTTTCTTTCATTTCCTTTTCTTTTCTTTTATTTTTTTTTTTTTTTTTGTTGTTGTTGTTATTTGTTTCAACCGTATGGTGTTCCCGCTATTGACATTGGTCCTTCGTTTATCGATTTTTTTTTTTTCTTTTATATATATATATATATTTTTTTTTTTTCTCTTTATGTTCTTTTATTTTTCTTTCTTTTATTTCATTTTTTTTCTTTCTTTGTTTTTGTTATTTGATTCCAACCGTGTTCTCTGCCTATTCCTTGGAACCTAGCACTCTCATTGGATTTTGGAGGGGGTTACGTTTGTCCTCTGGATTTGGGGGTTTAGGGCTTTTAACTGCAATTGTGCTATTTCTCTGTTGGAGCTGATGTTTTTGGCATTACCCCTGTATATTTTGAGCACTGTTTATCACCTTTGTTTATTCTCTGTGCTTATGTGTGCAAATGCTTCTCTGAGGATATTGACTTTTGGAATTCTGCCTGGGGAACAAGGGTTTGCCTGTTTACATATGTTTATAGGGATCTATAGGTTGCTTAGATCATGTGAGCACGGATTTGTGCATGCTTGAAGCATTTGTGACTTGCAATTTCCCCTGTATATTTGAAGCTTTTGTATTTGAGATTTTGTGGTGTTCTGTGTTTCTGGATTTTCCAAGTGGTACAGCGCTGAGCCTAGCTCTTTCCTTTATTTCAGTCATGGCTCCACCTTCCAAGCTTACCTCAAAGAAAAGAAAAGGATCTTCCTCGTATGATGCTGACAGGTTTCTATCTCTCGAGCACCAACAGAGATATAAGGACATTGAGAATCGAAACCTTCTGACTGAGCGCAAAGTTGTACTTGCTCCTGGTGAATATGAGGAATTTCAAGCTGAGTTGCGGAGGCGTGGTTGGCTTAAGCTGTCCACTTACCCTGAATCCGCCAATGTGGCCATTGTAAGGGAGTTCTATGCAAATGCCATTACTGTGGAGGAAGGTTTCCCACAGCACAGGAGTTATGTCCGTGGCAAGGCTATTCCCTTTGATGCACAGGCCATCAATCAGTTTTTGGACACTCCCACTCCTTGGGCCCCATTGGATTGTGGGTACACTGATTGGAAGACTCGGAACAAGGACTACCAACAGGTTTTAGCCACTGTTTGCAAGCCTGGGGCTGACTATGTCACTAGTAGATCAGGGCAAAGGCAGAAGATCCTCCGAGGTGACTTAACTCAGCTGGCCCAGATTTGGATGACGTTCCTGCACTCTAACATTTCACCATGCTCCCATACTTCTGATATTATTGAAAGAAGATCTCTCATGCTCTATGCCATCATGGCTGGTCTAACCATGGACTTGGGGGAGATCATTTCTTTTGAGATTCAGAAGGCTGCTGATACTGTGGGGGTTGGCCAGCTGGGTCATCCATCTCTGATTACTGAATTGTGTCGAGCTGCTGGTGTGGATGTCTCTCAGGGTGCCAAGATTAAGCCCAGGCTCCCCATTACTGCCAAGTTCATCCAGAAAAATTGTATGGGCAGTGATGCACCAGCTTCATCTAGACCGACTCCTCCTGCTCCCCGATCACTCTCCACAAGGGTAGATGCCTTGGAATCATCTCATAGCCTGCTTCACCACAAGCTCGATGCTCTTCACAGATCAGACATGATGATGTGGAATATGATGCGAGACTTATCTGCTCATTTGCCCAGTCCACCTGAGGGGTCATTCCACTTTCCATCTGCTAGTGAGGTGGATTCTTATGTTGCATGGCCAGAACATCCTGGGGACCAGGATGCTTTTCAAGAGGGGGATGAGCTAGCAGATGAGGAGGATGAAGAGGAGTAGAGCTTTGAGGAGTAGAGCTTGAAGAACTTTAATTTGATTTTGAAAATAATTGTTAATGTTTGACTTTGTGACTTTGTTATCATTATATTGTGGACCTGGTTATTTTGTTTAGGTTTTGTTATTCTGTGTTTGGACATCATTATGGGTTAAACTTTGTTCATTTGAATTTTTGTTTGTGTTTTTGAATTTTTATGTGCTGTTTGGTGTTTTAGTTATGATAGAATAATTCAGTGTGTTTGGTTGAGTTAAAAAAAATAAAATAAAATTTAATATTTGAGTGTGATTTTAATTGGTTCATTTTCATTCATGGATTTCCACAGGATGCCACCTAAGAGGACCACACCGAATCCTCCAGTTCATTATATGAACGAAGACATGGTGAAAGAAAGTCTTGAAAGTGCAAGAACTTATCCAAATCAGAATTGGACTTTGGAAGGTCAGGAAATTGATAATGATTACAAAGAGTTTTTGCTACAACTGATGGACTTGTGCAAAAAGGAGAAGGAACGGGTGTTTCCTCCTCAAGAGATGGAAGAAGAAGAGCAAACTTCCCAAGTGCAGAAAGAGGAAGAAGAAGACACAAAGAAGGGGAAGAAAGTGAAGGGGTGCAAGAAGATTGGAGAGGGTTCCTCTAGGAACCCTTGAGCTAAATTTCTCTTCACTTTACTTGAATTTAATTTTGAATGAATAAATGTACCATGTTCTTTCTGTTATTTTTGTCAAAGTGTCTTGTGCTTATGTGTTTTTGTTTTTAAAAAAAAAAGTTTTGAGATTATCACTCTTAACAATTTCATTGTAGTACATTTCTTTCATGTTGTTTCTCTTCCATTGAAGTTGACATTTGTGGTTGCTGTGCTTCTGTGATTTTGTTTTCATAAGGATATCATAGCTTTGATGTTTGGTTTGAATTCTTGTGAATAATGACTATGGCAAGGAAATCTGGAAAATTCAATGGAAATTTTTAGCTTTACCTGTGTGAGTTCTTTGGACCATTAATGATAAATTCTTTGTGAGTGGCACCATTGGAACTTATACTCTTGATTTTGCTTGAATCTGATTTGAATTCAAAATTCACTTGCATGTCATAGAAATGATCAGGGCACTTCTTTTCTACTAGCCATTGTGACTAAAAAGCTTACCTAAATTTTTTTTTTGTCCTTTGTGATACCCCCTTGAGCTGAAAGACAATGATTAATTTTTATGGATAACCTATATGCCAAAAAAAATGAAAAACAATGTTCTACCTACACCTTTTTGGATAAGAGAGCATTGTCTTGTGTTTGGGTTTAACATAAGTTTGGGGGAGTAAAAAAAAAATGGCAAAGAATAAATTCAAAAAAAAAAAAGAAGAAAAAAAAAATTGGTGCAGTTTTAAAAAGAAAAAAAAAGAAAAAGTAAATAAATAGAATGTCAAAAAAAAAAAAAATTTACTCTTATCCTCTTTGGTGATTAGCTTGCCTATCTTTCATCACTTTTCCTTTGACCAAACCAAGTTACATCCCAAGTAAAGACCCTTGTGACTATGCATGCATGTGAGTTGCACAAGGAGAATTAAGATGAAAAGCAAAATTGAAGTTGTAGGGTTTTAATGTATGATTTTGAAAGGAACACACACTCCATACACTAGAGTGATTGAGAGAAACAGCTACATCTTGTGAGGAGCTGATTTTCCATTGTTTTGACTGTATTGCTAATGCCATGATTATTGTTCTGTCAAGAGTGAAAATAACTGTACATTTTTGCTATGACTTCTTCTGTTTGAGCAAAATTTGGATGCAAGTTCGCTATGGATGGAATCTTCTTTATGAGTTTCTCATCAGTGGAGTTTGTATTACTTTGTCTTGTTGAGTAGTGATGGATCTCATTTCCTTTTGAATTTTGTTCTTTTGTTAGTTAACTTGTGTGTTGAGTTGTTTTTCTTTATTTTTTAGTTTACTTTTGCTTGGGACAAGCAAAGTCTTAAGTTTGGGGAATTTGATAAATGTCTAATTTGTATACCTTTATAGGTGTACATTGAGGTTGTTTATCTTTCTTTTAAGACTTGAGATGTCGTTTTAGTCCATGTTTTATGTGTTTTATTTAGTCTTTAAGAATATTTTCTTAATTGATTTTTTTTTTTTAGATTAGTTAATGATGTTTTGATGTGTTTTATATAGTTTGGGTGCAAATCATGGAAGCCCATTGAAGCCCATTGAAGCCCAATTGGAAGTGAAGCCCAAGTTCACGTATGGAAGCCAGCGCTTAGCCCCAAGGTTGTGGCGCTTAGCTTGAAGAAGCCAGAAGATTGACTGATGCGTGATACACTTCATCACATGTGGCGCTAAGCGCCAGTAAGATCGCGCTAAGCGCAACTGCTTATGATGCAACAACATAGTCACTTAAGTTGCGCTCAGCGTGGATAATTTTGCGCTAAGCGCTGCTGCGTCTGGAAGAAATCCTAAAAATAGGATATTACGCACTTGTTGGGCATTCATTCAGGGACATTCTGGACGGAGATTGGAGAGCAAAGATTGAGAGCTTCTGGACGTGGTGGGAGCCAAGAGCATCAATGGAGTTTTCATCTCTTATCTCTATTTCTTTGTATTGTATCACCTTGATCATGTCTAGCTAAACTTCCACATGTTGGGGTTAGATATATCTTTTTCTAAATCTCTTATGTATTTGATTTGATCATTCAATATATTTCTCTACTTCTTAATGAGTGCTTAATTTCTATACTTAATGCTTGTTGTGGCTTGATTATCCATGACCTGATGCTTGATTTAGTAAACAATTGGAAAGTTGATGCTAGGTCTAAATCTGAAATTAATCACCTAATAGGTCTTGAATCTAGGAATAGGTTTTGATCTATTAGTAATCTTTTAATCCTTAATCTTAATGCAAATTCACTCTTTAAGTCACCTAAGGAATTAGGACTTAATTAGGGGATTTAGGCTCTTTTCATCTAAGGAATTAGGATTTGAGTAATTAGTGGATTGATTTTCATAAATGAAGTTAGAGATTATATTGTTTGTCATGTCCTTGCATTTGGGAAAGAATTAGTAAGTCTAACCCCACGTTTTATCTTAATCGAATTCAATTTCATTCGTGCACACCAAGTGTTTGTGAAAATTACAAAAAGACTTATTTCCTTTAATTTCTGATTTCATCATCTTTTGTTTGAGCTCCCTTCTTTCCAAACCCATCGTTTAGCATAGTGATTGTTGTGTTATGTGCTAGTATTTGTCACGATCCTCGTTGGGAACGACAACCCACTCATCTCTTTATTACTTGCACGATTTGGTATACTTGCCAAAGCCGTCTCAACAGACATAGACATTGGTGATGACTTCGGACGTGCTTGTGGCTTTATAAGCTTGACATTAAAAGTTCATAAGTAGCTTATTTATGTGTATTTATATATTACTTATTCATTCTATAAATTTAATCACAAAAATGTTTTAATTTTAAATAAGAAAAAGTATAAATAATAATAATAATAATTTATTGTTATTATCCATCTATTACCATAAAGATGTTGATTAAATACTAAATTAATAAAATTAAATATTTCAAAGTGAGATTTGATAAGAAAAAAAAATAAAGTTATAAATAAACTAAACAAGTCAAGCCCAAACTTCGTATTTTTTAAACAAGTTAAGTCCAAGTTTTATATTTTTTAAATAAGTCAAGTCAAAACTTTAAATTTGTCTCATTTAAATAAATGAGTCAAACTTAAATAATCTTTTTTTTCCACAAATCAAACTTAAATTTTAAGTACTCTACTTAACTCGACTCGTTTACTTCCCTAGTCACAACTAAGTTTATTGCTTAATACTCAAGTTGTTGGGGAGACATCCACAGGTATCACCTTTTTCACTATATTATTTTAGAACGTATTGTGTTTAGTTATTCAATTAATTTCTTTATGCAAATAATTGAGTATTAATGCTGTAATTTTTTATTTTTTATTTTTGTATATTTTAGGTCTTCCATATATGACTTTCTAAATTCTAAATTACTTTAATGCTTACTATTATTAGTTTTCTTGGATTACATATTTCCAAGTTAGCTACTTATGTTATTTCAACAAGTTTTACCATATTGGATACAATTATAATTACTCATTTTGTTGTCAAAAGAATACCATTTAGCCAACTTCAAACTTCATCTTTATCCAAATAAAATTCTGAACAATTTCACTTATCTGCTCTGCTGGCATATTCATCTAGTTTAAAGTAAACTTAAAGATGCATTCCTCCATAATTGTGCCACTTGGACTTGCACATTTCATGTGTTGTCACATGGCCGAGCTTTACAAGTGCTTTTTCAGCTTAATGAAAGGCGTAAATCCACCTTGGGACTTACATGGCGTCAGTTGAACTTGTGCCTTAGACGTATATATGTGGCAGATAAAAAAAAAATGAAATCTCTTACAAACGGCAAAAAGAACCCAAACTTATAAAACTGCCCATTTTGATAAATAGTTTTCAAATTTGCACCAAATTGGTTAAAAAGTCCAAATCTAAAGAAAAGTAAGGCCCGGACGCATTGGACAGGCTTCTGCCATATTGGGCTCCAAGCCATGAAGACTCGATGAGGCTGCTGCCATGATGTCCCCATTAGAGTTACGAGTGATTGCTTCCGCTCCACATCCCTTGCTCTTTGTCATGGCATCAACATTCAACTTGAAAAAACCCCATTATTAAAGTAATATACTAGTAAAGTAATTGTTAACACATAAATTGGTGAAGTAATATACTAGTAATATATTAATAACATTCACTCATAAAGAGTTGGGTGCAATGATAAACAAACTCATATGACGTATCGTTTTGCGTATAAAGAAATTAATTTCACATTCAAATAATGTGACACACTTGAGAAGCCAAAAAAAATATTAATATTTAATAAAATTCTCCTAGATGATATTATTATTAACACATTCATTAAGATTCATACATTCAATCTTTTTCCTTTTGGCAATATACATTCAATTTTTTATTTTTGTTGCAAGTTGAGTAGTGAGTGAGTTATTTCATTTAAAATATTTTTTGAGTGAAAAAATTTCTTATTACATTAATGTAACTACTGGCTAAATATGTTTTTTTTTTTTTTTAGCAACGATTGATTATATAATATAAATATATTAATGTTATTAGAAGTTGCACGTTTATTTTCAAATATAATAGTGAAGTACAAACATAAAACAATTTATGCATATTTTAAGATAGAAACTAGTGGTAAGGAGAATAATAATCTAGCTTCAACATATTTACCTCTTAGAGTGTGTTTGGCATGTCATATTAAACTTGATAAGATAAATTAATATAATATATTATGACGTTATCAATTGTTAGATACAAATATTGTATTGTATAAGATTATCTAACAAATTTTTTTATATATTAAAATGATGGATAATTTAATCAAGCTTTGTGAGATGAGATTAGGTCGTTTGATTGAGTTTTGATACATAAGTTTTTATAAATATTTTTTTATTATAATTCTAAACATTCTGATAACCCTAACTCTTACATATTAGACTTTATATTATCAGGTCTTATATTATCAGATTTTATACTATTAAAGTTTAATACTATCAAGTTTTATCCTATCTTTCAGTCTTAAAAGCATAATTTTGAAGCTTAAAATCCAATAATTTAACATGAGGACAAACAACTTTCAAATTTTCTAAACATAACAATTTATTTTATGCTAGTTGTTTAGAAAAAAATCTGGAGATGCAAACAAGTATGAGATATAAGTCACAAGGAGTGAGTTAATGGTAAGAAACTTGAGTAAGTTGCATGAAGTTAAAAATTCTTGTCTCATTACCACCATAGTAAAAAAAAAAAACAATTATAAGATATACATTATTTGCGTGAACCAAAAAATTATGTTCAAGATCCGCATCTGAACAAAAGTATGCAGTTAATCAAACAAGACAAGGATGCTAATTCTTAATGATCTCTCTCTGCACCTACCTATCGTGGACCACATTAATGACACTTCTAATGAGATATTATTATAACAGAAATTATTATAAGCTCAAACATGAGCTTTCTCTTCAGGAGAAATGCTGCTCCACCCTCAATTAATCAACTTCTCCTCATGGAGAGATTCTTTTGTCGTCTACACAAGTTGCTATTTGGAATCACCCAACCTTAACCATTCTCTTCTGTTTTTTGTCCTCATTACACCACACCCCAATCCTGCACGCACTCACCGATTGATAATTCTTATAAATCAAAAAGATTAATGTTACTCACACATACTTTCATTCCAATCACCTCATATTTTTATAAATTTTATCATTTGATTATAATTAAATTTATCTTATTTTTTGTACACTTACACTTTAATTCTACTACATAAGTAGATGCGAGACAAAAGTATATGGTACTGCTGAGATTATTTGACTTAAATTGTAAAATAGAAAATAATGATTATAAGTTAGTGATAAGTATTTAATTAGAACTGTGGTTAACCTTATCTTATCTATTTGATGAGATACGAAATAGAATTTAAAGACTTAAACTACTTTTGTTTTAGTTGAAATTATGTAATGTGGTAAATAAAAGGAGGAGAAGGTGTATAGTCTGTGTAGTAGAGAAAAAAAGAAGAAAGAGAGATAATGTATACAAAGCAACGTGAGAGATTAGAGTGAGTACTAGGTGTAAGTGGATTTTGTTTATTGAGCAAAGAAGATCGATTTTCTAGGTTTATTTGTAAGTGAGTATTCGATCATGTTTTTTGGCCTGAAGAATGTTGAAGTAACTTACTAGCGAATGATGAATAAAATCTTTGATGAACAGATTGATAGGATGCTCGAAGTTTACATTGACGACATAATCGTCAAGTTATCGAAAACTGGTAGACATGTGCAGGACCTCGAGGAGGTGTTTGCCCAACTCCCAAAAACATAAGATTGAATCTAGAGAAATGCGCTTTTGGGGTGTAAGTTAGTAAATTCCTAGGATTCTTGTTGACAAACCACGACATCGAAGCCAACTCGGGCAAATGCTAAGCGGTACTCGAGATGTGAAGCTCGTAATCCGTGAACGAAGTATAGCAACTCATTGGGCAGGTAGTGATCCTTATACATTTCTTGGCCGAGGCTGCTCACAAATCTCTTCCCTTATTCAAACTCTTTAAAAAGGAAAAAAAATTTGAGTGGATCCCAGAGTACGAGACCGTATTCTTAGATTTGAAAAACACATTGGCTTCCCATCTTGACGAGACTGGAACACGACGAGACATTATATGCTTACCTTTCTATCAACAATGAGGCTATCAACTCAGTCTTGTTGCGGTTAGGTGACTTCGGCAATATTTTTAATGTCACCCTATCGTGGTAAGGACGAACCAGCCAATCCATCAATTATTACACAAGCCGGACCTCGTCAAGAGAATGATTACTTGTTTTGTAGAACTTTTTGAGTTTGGAATAACATACAAACCAAGACAAGTAATAAAGGCTCTAGTCTTATCTGACTTCCTTGCAGAACTCACACCAGACACTAGTCATCCCAAAGGAAACTCTTGGACCATTTATGTTGATGGTTCCTCGAATCCTAAAGGGAGTGACGCCGTTGGAGAATGAAGCCAAACTCACCCGTAAGCATTCTTTGAGGTTTGAGTTTCTAACCTCAAACAACTAGGCAAAGTACAAAGCTTGCATTGCAGGTATTACTATGGTCGAGGTAATGAGAGCCTCTGACATAATACTCTATAACAATTCATAGTTGGCGACCTCCTAAATTCGAGGCGAATATCAGGCCAAGAAACCCCTCATACAAAAGTACTTAGTCAAAGTGAAGAAACTTATAGAGAATTTTGCAAGTACTAAGGTTGAACATATCTCTGGAAAGTAGAACTCCCAAGCCAAGACAAGGCTATTAATTATTATTGGTCTCTGCACCAACCTATCCTCGATCGTCATTGTTAAGAGTCTCACATTATCTGCCTCAATATTTTGGGTGCAGTTTATATATCTGTTGGGTCACTCCACTTAATGTTAATTGGTTTTAAGTTAGAATCTCACATAGTATCAGAGCCAAGATTCCATCTCCTTTGCCTTCTTCGCCTACTTCGCTAGGCTTATCCTGCCTACTTCGATAGGCTCGTCTGTTCTATCCAGACATCTATGGAGGTGAGGTGTTAAAAGTCTCACATCGTCTACTTCAATATTTCGAATACAATTTATATATTTGTTGAGTCATTCTATTTAATGCCAATTGATTTTAAGTTGAAATATCCTAATCATTTTTTGCGGAGACATTATTATAAGAGAAAAAAAATTATTATAATTAAGCTCAAACATGAGCTTCACGAGAAGAAATGCAAATGTTGCTCCACCCTCAATTAATAAATAATAACGTCGGAAACCAAGATGGAAGAACAGAAGCCAGTTAGGGAAGTGGTCAGTGAATGTTAGTGTGGGTTGTTTATGAGGAAAACAGTGTGTGAGAAAATGGAAGCGGAAGGGGATCAGAAGAGTGTCACTATATATGAATAGGAAGAAGAAGAAGAAGAATGGGTCTATTTGGTCCATTTTCATGCATGCCGATGGCCAAGATTGGTTTTTAATGGCTTTAGGTTTCATTGGTTCCGTTAGAGAAGGTTTCGCCACCCCTCTAGGGTTGTATATCACAAGCCGAATTATGAACAACATTGGCGGTGCTTCTACCATGGCAGGAAGCACTTTCATCCATAACGTCAATAAGGTTTTCTCTCTCTCTCCCTCTCTCCTTCTCCCCTTCACTAACTCAACACATATAAAGAAGGAGTAGCTTATTAGGTTTGGCTTTATAATTTGTGATGGCAGAATGCATTGGCTTTGTTGTACATGGCTTGTGGGTCTTTTATAGCTTGCTTCTTCAGTGAGTTTCAGATTTACTATGATTTTGAGTTTGTCTTCTGTTCCATTTGAACGATACAAAAGTATGAACATTATCTCCTCTTGCCTTTGCTTTGTGGAATTTCAGGAGGTTATTGTTGGACAAGAACAAGTGAAAGACAAGCTGCAAGAATGAGAGCCAGATATTTAAAAGCAGTGCTTAGACAAGACGTGGCATACTTTGATTTGAATGTCACAAGCACATCCGAGGTCATCACCAGTGTCTCTAATGACAGCCTCTTAATTCAAGATGTTCTTAGTGAAAAGGTGGTTAAAAAATTCATAAATTTTTTTTATTTTTGTATGAGTTTTTGCAATTTTGATTTTTGGATAAAATGTTAGAAGTCTCTTCCAATTATGAGTCATGTGCAGAAAACTCTCTTGCACTTTAAAATTCATTAAGATACTCCCTTAAATTATCCAAACAATGTATATTTACTGTTGGAATTGCCTAACATTAGGCAAGAATCACTAACCATTTTTGACTAAAATTGGAGATTGCCTAACTCTTGCCTAATTCTTGCCTAATTTCACCTACCAATGAAGTCTATATAAGGATGCTTCATTACATTCATTCATCATCCAAAAATCCAAGAAAGAGAGAGTAGAGAGAAAATAGAGTGAGAAAGAGAGCAAGCTCAAGTAAGCATATTTGAGTTGTGATGTTGTGAGTGGGGAGAGTGTTTGTAAACACAATGTATATTTCCCATAGTGAAAATATTGCAGTAGCTCCGTGGACGTAGGGAATTTCCCGAACCACGTAAATTCTCGTGTCTACTCTATTACTCTGTATGTGTGTCTTTTATTGTTGAATTGCGGTCATTCCAGTATTTTTTTACCTCCAACAATTAGTATCAGGAGCTCTTGGTTATTAGGGCAATATTCTCTTGAAAAATCTTAGTATGCTCTGTGGTTGTGGCAGCGTCTGATCTTCCACATCAGAAAATATTTGTCCTTGAGTTATTAGTCAAGGTGCCGATTCTGGAAACAAGTGTAGGTAGTGTGAAAGTGCATGTCTAGGAAAGATTCTGTCTAGGAAAGACTTGGTACTTAAGCGTGTCCTTTGTGACTCACCTCTCTTTCCTGGGAATTTTCCTGGTGTACTGTTTATAACTACAGATACTATTCCAGTATACGGTGGAACTATTCACGTATACAGCACTATTCACAGGTGGTGAATTAGTAAGATTCAAGTAGGAGCAATGACATCCGAAAAGGATTCATACAAGATTGAGAAATTCGATGGTACGAATTTCAGTTTCTGGAAAATACAGATGGAAGATTATTTGTACCAGAAAGACTTGTACTTGCCACTAGCAGAGAAACCGGTGACTATGAAGGACGAGGAATAGAAGGTGCTTGACCGCAAGGCCCTGGGCACGGTTCATCTCAGTTTAACGAGATCAGTCGCTTTCAACGTAAAAGATCAAGACACAACAGCAAATCTTATCAAGGCTCTCTCCAATATGTATGAGCAGCCCTCTGCAGCCCATAAGGTGTTCTTAATTAAAAAGCTGTTTAATCTGAAGATGTTAGAAAATAGCAATTTCAGAGAACACCTGAACTCCTTCAATGAGATTAAGGATCAACTAAAATCGGTGGAAATGACTTTCACTAATGAAATTGAAGCCAATGTCATTCTTGGTACGTTGCCAGAAAGTTGGCAGTCTACTGTACAGTCAATCAGTGCTTCTTTTGGGAAAAATAAAATGGTATTCTCAGAAGTCGTAAATATGATCATGACAGAAGAAATCAGAAGGAAGGAAGAAGGTCCTTCCACTTCGGCATCAACATTGAATATGGAGAGCAGGGACAGAGATAAAAGTAGAGGGAAGCCTAGGCATGGTAGATCAAAATCCAGAAATCATCAAAACAATACTCAAAATCAGCAGAAGAGCAAAAAGGATATTGAGTACTGGAATTGTGGGAAGACGGGCCATTATTCTAATGCATGCAAGTCTTCAAAGAAAGACGAAAGCAGGAGCAATGTCAATTCAGTTTCAGGAGAATCTGATGATTGTCTTATCTGTGCAATAGAGAGCAAGATAGAGTCATGGATTTTGGATTCAGGGGCGTCATTCCATGCCACTTCAGACAGAAAATTATTCGAGAACTATGTCTCCAGCAACCTAGGCAAGGTTTACCTTGGTGATGATCAGGCGTGTGATATCACAGGGAAGGGAGATGTGAAAATCAAGCTGAACGGTTTAGTTTGGAAATTGGAAAATGTGAGACACATTCCATGTCTGAAGAAAAACTTGATTTCTATAGGGCAGTTGGCTTCAAATGGTTATGTGATCACTTTCACCGGAGATAGGTGGAAGATATCAAAAGGTGCAATGACCATTGCTCGTGGCAACAAAGATGGATCTCTCTACACTACCATTAGGGTATACGGTTCCTTAGCAGTTGCTGAAGGAAAAGAAGAGTCGAATCTGTGGCATCAGAGGTTTGGCCACATGAGCAGTCAGGGGATGAAGTATCTACTCTCCCAAGGAAAATTGCCAGAGTTAAAGTCAACAGAAATTGATTTCTGTGAAAGCTGCGTTCTTGGTAAGCAACGCAGAGTGAGTTTTGTGAAGACCGGTAGAGAACCGGCAAAACAAAAGCTGGAGTTAGTGCATACAGACGTATGAGGGTCCAGCTTCAATCTCTTCAATTAGTGGCAGACAATATTTTGTCACTTTTATTGATGACCATTCTAGAAAGGTTTGGGTCTACTTCCTCAAACACAAGTCTGAAGTGTTTGATACGTTCAAGAACTGGAAGGCCATGGTTGAGACTGAGACAGGATTGAAAGTCAAGAAGCTGCATTCAGACAACGGTGGTGAGTATGAAAACACCGAGTTCAAGAAGTTTTGCTTTCAGAATGGGATCAAGCTGAGTAGGACGGTTCCTGGAACGCCACAGCAAAATGGAGTAGCAGAACGCATGAACCGAACATTGACTGAGAGAGCCAGAAGCATGAGAATACAGTCTGGTTTACCAAAACAGTTCTGGGCATGTGCAGTCAGTACAGCAGCATACTTGATAAATCGAGGACCATCAAAACCTTTGGGACTCAGAATTCCAGAAGAGGTCTGGACAGAAAAAGAGGTGAAACTTTCACATTTGAAAGTCTTCGGTTGTGTGTCCTACATACTTGATGGTGACCGTAAGGGCAAGCTAGATGCCAAGTCACTCAAGTGTACATTCGTTGGATATGGCACTGATGGAGAATTCGGCTACAGATTTTGGGATGAGCAGAATCATAAGATCATCAGAAGTCATGATGTAGTATTCAACGAGAATGTGATGTATAAGGACAGAAAAGCAGCAGTAAGTGAGTCGAAAGAACCAGACTATTTTGGGCCAGAAGATGTGCCCGATAGTGTAGTTGACACAAAGGGTAAAACGCCAGTAGATGAAGATCTTGCACAAAAGGTGGATGAGCCAATACCTACACAGAGTTCTAATGATCCCCAGAGCTCTACCGCTCCTAAAAGATCAACCGACAGTCAAGGATTAACTGATCCTCAAGTTCCTTTAAGAAGAACTACTCGCCCCCATGTACCAAACAGGAGGTACCTGAATTATCTGTTACTGACAGATGCTGGAGAACCCGAATGCTATGATGAGGCATGTCAGGTGAAGGATGCAAGCCAGTGGGAGCTTGCTATGGGAGAGGAAATGAATTCCCTTGTCAAGAACCAGACTTGGGAGCTAGCCAAATTACCATTGGGTAAGAAAGCCCTACAAAATAAATGGGTGTACCGTATCAAACTGGAGCATGATGGCTCAAAAAGATACAAGGCTAGATTAGTGGTTAAGGGCTTTCAGCAAAAGGAAGGCATTGACTACACAGAAATATTCTCTCCAGTTGTCAAACTAACCACGATTCGGTTAGTACTGAGCATTGTAGCAGCAGAAGGTCTACATCTTGAGCAATTAGATGTTAAGACCGCTTTCCTCCACGGAGATTTGGAAGAAGAGATTTACATGCAGCAACCAGAAGGGTTTGTAGTATCGGGCAGAGAGGATATGGTGTGTAGGTTGAAAAAGAGTCTATATGGATTGAAACAGGCTCCGAGGCAGTGGTACAAGAAATTCGATAGCTTCATGCAAAGACATGGCTATATGAAATGCAATGCTGACCATTGCTGCTACTTCAAGAAGATAAATTCCAGCTACATTATTCTATTGCTATATGTCGATGACATGTTAGTAGTTGGAGCTGACTTGAATGAGCTTAACAAGTTGAAGAAGCAGTTATCTAGTGAGTTTGAGATGAAAGACCTAGGTACAGCAAAGCAAATACTTGGAATAAAGATTAGCAGAGATGAGCAGAGGGGAACTCTGCAACTTTCACAGGCAGATTACATCAGGAAGGTGTTATACAAGTTTGGCATGAATAAAGTCAAACCAGTTAAAACACCACTAGCTAATCACTTTAGATTGTCCAAGGAACAAAGTCCAATGACGGACGAAGAGAATGACTTCATGAAAAAGGTTCCATACGCTTCGGCCATTGGAAGTCTTATGTATGCCATGGTCTGTACGAGACCAGACATTGCCCATGCAGTGGGAGCTGTGAGCAGATATATGTCTAACCCAGGCAAGCAACACTGGGAAGCAGTGAAGTGGATATTGAGATATCTACAGGGCACCACAAAGAAGTGCTTAACATTCAGAAAAAGTGATCTGAAGCTACAGGGTTATGTAGATGCAGACTTCGCTGGTGAAATAGATCACAGAAGGAGCACTACTGGATATGTATTTACACTAGGCAGTACAGCTGTTAGCTGGGTCTCACAATTACAGAAGATTGTGACGTTGTCCACAACAGAAGCTGAGTATGTGGCTATGACAGAAGCCAGTAAAGAGATGATATGGCTATAGGGTATAGTAGCTGAGTTGGGATCCAATCTGGGAATGAATATGTTGCACAGTGATAGTCAAAGTGCAATACACTTGGCGAGGAATTCAGCCTTTCATTCTAGGACCAAGCATATTGGTCCACGCTACCACTTCATCCGGTCATTATTAGAGGATGAAGTTTTGAATCTTGTAAAGATAGAAGGTAGCAAGAATCCAGCTGATATGCTGACCAAACCGGTCACGATAGAGAAACTGGAGTTGTGTGCAACTTCAGTGGGTCTTCAAGTATAACAAGACCAGAAAGAGCTGCTGCAGAAATTAAGGTGTGAAGACAGATTAAAATCAGTCTTCAAGTGGGAGATTGTTAGAATTGCCTAACATTAGGCAAGAATCACCAACCATTTTTGACTAAAATTGGAGATTGCCTAACTCTTGCCTAATTCTTGCCTAATTTCACCTACCAATGAAGTCTATATAAGGATGCTTCATTACATTCATTCATCATCCAAAAATCCAAGAAAGAGAGAGTAGAGAGAAAATAGAGTGAGAAAGAGAGCAAGCTCAAGTAAGCATATTTGAGTTGTGATGTTGTGAGCGGGGAGAGTGTTTGTAAACACAGTGTATATTTCCCATAGTGAAAATATTGTAGTAGCTCCGTGGACGTAGGAAATTTCCCGAACCACGTAAATTCTCGTGTCTACTCTATTACTGTGTGTGTGTCTTTTATTGTTGAATTGCAGTCATTCCAGTATTTTTTTACCTCCAACATTTACCTCTTGTACATTTGCATGGCAACTTCAAGAATTGTGTTGGTGAGTTTTAAAATATAAAGAAGTTTTCTACACATAATCCATAGTTGGACGGGATTTCTTGCATTTTACCCTTGATTTTTAATTACATTTGTGACATTAACAGTTTCTTCCAATTTGTAATACACTATGATGCACGGATACGGATACGAGTATCGGATACGACACGAGTATGGTATGAGGATACGATTTTTATTAAAAAATAAAATTAATATTTATCAAGTATCTGAATATCTAATACGGATACAGATACGTATTCGATACGGGTACGACAAACATTACGAAGTATCTGTGCTTTATATATTACGCTTCCAATTTTTTTGATGAATTTGTCTATGTTCGTTGGGAGCTACATAGGCGCTTTTGCAATGTTGTGGAGATTGGCCATTGTAGGGTTCCCTTTTATGGTTCTTCTAGTGATTCCTGGTTTGATTTATGGGAGGACTTTGATGCGATTGCCTAGAAAGATCAGGGAAGAGTATAATCAAGCTGGATCAATAGCAGAACAAGTAATATCTTCCATCAGAACCGTCTATTCCTTTGCGGCAGAAAGCAAGACCATAGGTGCTTTCTCTGATGCTTTACAAGGATCGGTTAAGCTGGGGTTGAAACAAGGTTTGGCCAAAGGTTTAGCCATCGGAAGCAATGGTGTTGTCTGTGCAATATTTTCTTTCATTTCCTATTATGTTAGCAGATTGGTCATGTACCACGGCGCTAAAGACGGGACTGTATACGTTGTTGGAGTATCTATAGCTATTGGTGGATTGTACGTAATGATACCTATCCTTGATGTCAGACAAAGATTCTTTAAGGCGAGGATCTTTATAAAATGAATAAGTAAGTCTATAATACATCAATTATTAATAAATGAATTCACATCAATCATCAATAATCCACATCAACTATCAATAGTTGATATGGATTTACTTCCTTACTTTACAATGATCATCATTTTAAAAGATCCTAGTTCCTTAATCTCATTCCATTCAATTTAGTTCAAAAATTTTATAATTTTCAATTTGTAATTTGTGAAACAGAGCATTAGGTTCTGGTTTATCCAACGTGAAGTACTTCTCAGAAGCAAGTGCTGCAGGGGAACGCATAATGGAAGTGATAAAAAGAGTTTCTAAGATTGATTCTGAAAATATGGCCGGGGAGATTCTGGAGAACGTTTTAGGGGAAGTGGAATTTGATCATGTTGAATTTGTATACCCATCAAGGCCAGATAGCATTATTCTGAACGATTTTTGCCTAAAGGTTCCCGCATGCAAGACCACTGCCTTGGTGGGTGAGAGTGGCTCGGGAAAATCGACTGTGATATCACTTGTGCAGAGATTTTATGACCCACTTGGGGGAGAGATACGTCTTGATGGAGTGGCCATTCATAAGTTGCAGCTCAAGTGGTTGAGGTCTAAGATGGGTTTGATCAGCCAAGAGCCTGTTCTGTTTGCAAACAGCATTAAGGAGAACATACTTTTTGGAAGAGAAGATGCTACAGAGGAAGAGGTTGTGAGGCTGCCAAAGTTTCTAATGCTCATAATTTCATCTCAAAGTTGCCCCAGGGATACCATACCCAGGTGAATCATGCTAATTTTCGTCATGAGATTTTCTTATACCTCTAACAAATCAAAGTTGTCTTACTTTAAAGGTGTCATACAATGAATTGCACAAAGCATGAGCACCTTAAAATTCCTCTTATTGTTATATGTCAACTAACTAACACAATATCTGACTTAGGAAATTTGTGGGTCACAATAATTCTTAAGTCATGCTTAGTAGGAGTATTAGTTCCTTTACAATGGTAACTTAAAACACATCTGAGAAATTCTTAAGTAGACATTACCTACCACATTATCTCTTAAACACTTCATTTAATAATTGTTATATATTAAATATTCTTTTGATTAGTACATTCTTAACATGAGTCATACATTCATACCTATGTTTAACACTAATTGAAGTGTGCTTACCCAGGAATTATTTTCAATATACATGTCGGTGATGATTAGCATATAATTCTTAATCATATGAAACATGAGTGTTATAAAAGAAAATTTCTTGAATATATTAATCTTAATATTTATGACATATCAAAATATATAAAGAGTTTTATGATTATCTTGAAAAGATACCAATGAGAAAGTTATTATTCAAACTCATAAAATTAATTATCTCGATGAGAGAGATATATTATTCCTATTCCACAGTAATCACTCATACGTTAGTATCAATGGGACAATTATACGCACCAGAGTGACTAAGAATAGAGATCTCTCATTGTATATATAGAATAACTAAAATGGGTTAAACATACCTGTTATGGTAAATTCATAAAACAAAATTTATATATGAACAGTATTTTAATAACAATAAGTTGATTAATAATACTGATTATAATTTGAACTAAACAAAATATTCTAATAATTTTAACATCCAATTAATTTAAATTTTATAAAATTATAATATAATTTATAGTAGTCCAAAAAAAATTCTAACATGCTAATCATCAGGGAAGATTCAGAGAAGACATATACCAACAACAACAACCAAGCCTTTTCCCACTAGGTGGGGTCGGCTACATGGATCAAACGACGCCATTGTGCCCTATCATAAACCAAGTTTTCAGATATGTTATTCAGATCTAAATCTTTTTTAATCATTTCACTTATAGTCTTTCTTGGTCTTCCTCTACTTCTAGCTATTGGACTATTATCTACCTGATCTACTCTTCTTACAGGGGCTTCTAAGGGTCTTCTCCTTACATGTACAAACCACCTAAGACGAGATTCTGCCATCTTTTCCACAATAGGTGCTACCCCTACTTTCTCTCTAATGCATTCATTCCTAATCCTATCTTGTCTTGTATGGCCACATTCAGAACAACGATCTTATGCTCTTGTTGGCTTTTACCGCCCATTCACCATACAACATCGCAGTATGCGGTAAAATTTACCCTTAAGCTTGAGAGGCACTTTTCTATCACAAATAACTCTGAAGCACTCCTCCATTCATCCATCCATCAGAATCCTATGATTTACATCTCCCTCTATCTCTCCATCATTTTGTATGATAGATCCAAGGTACCTAAATTGTGTGACTTGTGGTATTGTATGATCTCCAATTTTCACCGCTAAGCTAGCATTAACACGCCTCTTACTGAACTTACATTCCATATACTCTGTCTTACTCCTACTTAGACGAAGGCCATGTTCTTCCAAAGTTCGTCTCCATAGCTCTAACTTCCCATTTGTTTCCTCTTTCGACTCTCCAACTAAGACTATATCATTAAAAACATGCATTGTACATAAGTTGGATATGCGCAGATAATAAAAAAGATATGGACTCAAAGTTGATCACAATAGTTATAGGAAATTAAACAAACACTAGTTTTAGCCCCATCATACATATCTTTTAATATAGGCATCTATTCTCCAAAGCCTTAATCTCTCGGTAAATTTTTTTCCGGATAAAAAATCATTATCCATATAATTTGAGTAGATCGCTTCCATGGTTGACCTTACCAGGGCATAAAGCCAAATTGATTCTCCGAAAAAATTCTAAATCTCCGCTAATCTTTTCCATAACTTCAGGTAAGATTCAGTCCTGTTTGAACAAATTTAAAGACATATTTTCTTAGCTTTTCAAAAAAGTAAGGAACGTAAGCTTTGTTTCATATTATGAAGAAAACTAATTTTTCTACCTTTGAAATATTAAACTCTTGTCAGTGGTAACCATAACCACTGATTAAGTTAATGAGATTTTTTCTATAAAAAAACAAGTAAATGAGATTTTCTTTTATTAAAAGGCCTAATTTAAAATTTTCTATGAATTTTAACTAAAAAATTTACTGCTGAGAAACCCCTAAATATACTTATTTTTTACCCCTTTTGTCATAGATGCCACATGGAATAATTGACAATGATAATATCAAGTAGGATGATTCTTTGCTTTAATGATATTCATTTGTGTTTATATTAACTATTTGGTTGCCCGCATACATAAAAGTTCCTCATATTTCTTCCAAGTTATTAAGAAATAAATCTCACATACAGCCGGCATCTCTACCCTAATATTCAGCCAAATTACCACATAGCCTCTCTTTCAAAACAATATCCTAGTACATCTCATGACGATCCAAGTTTAATAATTGGAAGCAAAAATATTAGAAAAATATTTTTTTTAAAAGACATTCATACTATACACAGTAATCATATTATAATCAAACTCGTATATAAAAATATTTTAGCGCAAAAATATTATTTAATAAGAAAGACGTGTGAGCTTTTCTATTCCTTGTCTAACGAGAAGGGCATGACTCACGTAGTCACTAGCAAACTAGCAGGACAAGAAACAACGTCTTTTTTCACATGTATACATTTTAATAGTCTTATCTAATAAACTATATGAAAGTGGCTCCATAAAAGATGCAAAATACTCCAAGGTTGTGTAGCTCCTCAAGCAACATATAAATGGGACATCATTGATTGACTTAATCAGTCACGACAGTGCTTGTCAGATTAGTATTACAGTAATATTTGAAGGATATTTCAGTTTAAAAAAAAAAACCAATGATTGACTTCCTTCAGGTATTATTTCTGCTTTTTTCTTCTTCTTTTTTTTTTCTTAGAAATATGTTTTTTTTTTCTTTTTTATACTAGAAAAACGTTATTTTCCCTAAATAAATATAAATTGACTTTCACCCTTTTCACACCACTATCAGACTTTCTATAATTGACTAATTTATTTTCCTCCCGTTTTTGTATAAATAACGACAACATTTTCTAACATAATAATCAGAGGACTGAAACTGCCTCACATACTTTACTTTTCTTCAAAGTAGTTGTTCATTTTAAAATATTTTTGATCCTTAATTGGTAATTGACTCGATAAAGAATCAAAATTTAATCTAACCTATTACAAATTTAGGTTAAAATAATTTATAAAGCCTATGTACTTTTATTGTAGAAATCAATAATTTAAGGTAAAAGAAGCCTCGAGGAGGATGAATAATAAAAAAGTGATTGAATCGGGTAATATACATATTGAGGTATGAAAGTGTTTAGAAGAGAAAGATATAAGCTGACTTATCAAGCTATTTAACAAGATAATGCGGTTTAAGAAAATGTCAAATAAATGAAAGAGAAGCACTTTAATCCCTATTTATAAGAACAATAGAGATATATAAAACTGTATAAATTACAGAGGGATTAAGCTCATGAGTCTTACTATGAAGTTATAAAAAAGAGTAATTGAATAAAAATTAAGACAAAAGACTCATATTTCAGAGAATCAATTTAATTTTATGCCTGGGAGGTCAACCATAGAAGCAATCTATCTTCTACGAAGATTGATGGAAATGTATCAGAGGAAGTAAAAAGACTTACACATAG
The DNA here is from genome assembly GCA_029884595.1 of Ormosia semicastrata. Taxonomy (NCBI): domain Eukaryota; kingdom Viridiplantae; phylum Streptophyta; class Magnoliopsida; order Fabales; family Fabaceae; genus Ormosia; species Ormosia semicastrata. Next base: position 5,169,871 of record JAQQTO010000021.1, on the reverse strand, counting down.
TTTTCATTGATTTGAAAAAAGCCTACGATAGGGTATCAAGAGAGGTCTTGTGGAAGGCTCTAGAGAATAAAGGAGTTCGTATCGTTTATATTCGAGCAATCTAAGATATGTATGATGGGACTAAAACTAGTGTGAGAATACAAGATAGGATCACAGAAGATTTCTTTATAATTATATGACTGCACCAAGGGTCAACTTTGAGTCCATATCTTTTTACATTGGTCTTGGATGTGCTTACTGCGCATATCCAAGAGCCAGTGTCACAATGCATGCTTTTTGCGTATGATATATTCTTAGTTGGAGAGACGAGAGCGGAAACAAATGAAAAGTTATGGCTATGGAGACGATCTTTGGAAGAATATGACTTCTATCTAAGTAGGAGTAAGACGGAGTATATGGAATGTAAGTTCAGTAACAAGGGTGCTAATGATAGCTTAGCGGTGAAAATTAGAGACCATACCATATCACAAGTCACACGGTTTAGGTATCTTAGATCTATTATACAAAATGACGAAGAGATAGAGGAAGATGTAAGCTACATGATTCAAGCTGAATGGATGAAATGAAAGAGTGTTTCAAGAGTTATTTGTGATAGAGAAATGCATTTAAAACTTAAGGGTAAATTTTACTGCACAACTATAAGATATGCGATGTTGTATGATACTGAATGTTGAGTGATAAAAAGTTAATAAAAATATAAGATTTCAATTTAAAATTAGTTGACATTAAATAAAATGAGTCAACAAATATATAAATCATACTTAAAATATTGAGATATATAATATAAAAGTCTTGACAAAGAAGATAAAAAGCTCTCAGTTCCATCGTTTCGAAGGATGTTGGCACTTAATCGCCCCGAATGGAAGCAAGCATGTTTGGGGTGTTTGAATGCAGTGTTGTTTGGAGCAGTTAATCCTCTATATGCATTTGCAATGGGGTCCATGGTATCTGTGTATTTTTATACAGATCACGATGAGATTAAAAAGAAGAGCAGGATATATTCTCTTATGTTTTTTGGGATTGGCTGTGTTCTCGTTGGTTGTTAATATCATAGTTTTGCTTACATGGGAGAGTACTTGATCAAAAGGGTCAGAGAGAGAATGCTTTCCAAGATACGCACTTTTGAAGTTGGGTGGTTCGATCAGGACGAAAATTCCACAGGTGCTGTTTGCTCTAGACTAGCCAAAGATGCTAATGTGGTAATTTTTTTACTTTTTTTTAGTGCGCAAAATTTTTATGCACTCTGGCACATTACTTTTCATTTGTGTTGTACAATTTTAATTGTTTCCATAAAAACCTTGCTGAGAAAAGTGACAATATATACACAAATAATAATAATAATAATAATAATAATAATAATAATAATAATAATAATAATAATATTGTAGTGTACTATATTCATTCAATTAGCTCGAAAATTGCAAACTTTTGGGAGTTTTGAGTGAGGTTATCTCTCAAAGAATAGTGTTTTGGAATTTAATTGAGTTTGCATGTATCTTGATTTATATTTTGTCATGTCATTTTTTTTACATGTGATTAAGTGGAGGAAAGAGATAAACACAAAAGTTATAAATTAAATTTTAAAAATTATGATTAAATTTTATTAATAAATACTTTTATGTTCATCTCTCTTTTTTAATTGACAACATAAGAAAAAAATAAAATGAGAAGATCCGGAGTCATCCTTCCAGGTATTCACTTGCTGCCAAAGTGGCTTCTTTGTTTATGTTATAACTTTTTTTTTGAATAATTTATGAGTTTGGAAATGTCATTGATGTTGGGCCATACGTCTTGTTGGTTATGTATTGCATGCTTTAATGTCTGCCTTCTGAATTGTGATTGTGATTCAATGCATGGCTATTCTCTTTTTGCAACTTTATCTTTGCTTGTGTTGTTTTACTTTAAATTACAGGTGAGGTCTTTAGTGGGAGATAGAATGGCTTTGTTGGTCAAGGAAGCACGGACACGGCAAAATGCTTGTCGTATCGGTGTCGAACACGTTTACGATATTGGAGCATCGACGACACGACCGGACACATGTCCGTACGGTGTCCGGCCTTATTTTCTCCATTTTTGTGTTTGATCGGGCTCCGACACGGCCCGAAACGGCTCGGACTCGACCCACAATGGCCCACCTCTAAAATGTCAGGTTTAAAGTTCCTGTAGCTCTCCTTCATCCTCCACTGAAAAACACCGCTGCGGCACTACCTCCTTCATCTTTCTTCTCTCCCAATGTCCAGCATCATGGCAAAGTCTTCTTCCTGACTTCCTCACGCAGGCACGCAGCGTTCACGGCGATAGTTTTCTGGTCACCGATGCTCCAGTAGACCAACACTGTATCTGCTAGACTGCTTTTTCTGGGTAAGACATGAAAAGTGAGAGTGTAGCATTTTCTGTTCAAGACTTGAAAACTGAATCACGAAAACTAAAAAGGTGAAAACTAAAATGCTTTAAAGCTGAGAAAGTTTGTATAACAAATGCTTATTATACTAATATTTTATTGAAAAGGTAAAAACTGATACGTTTTTAAAATTATTTTAATTGTCTTTTTATAATACTAATAGTACAAGACATATTTTGTCTTTTTATAATACTATAAATAATCATCACGTGTAACATTTATGATTTAACTTTTGATTTAGATATATTTGATATAAAATAAAATAATGATAATTAATAAAGTAAAAATAAGTGAGTGTTTATATCTTAAAATTTAATTCTTAAATCCATTTTATAATGTATAAATGTTTATATATTTAATTTATGGTGTTGATAATTTTAATCTTTGATAGGACAGTGACTACATCAGCTGGTGCAAGCTCTAGCTCTAGTTCTACTATCACTAATAGATTTGCAACTACTGAAATTATTGATCAAAAAAATCCTCTTTGGGCATATGTTAAGATTATAGAAAATAGTTCAATTACAGGTGGTGGAAACAAGAGTTGGTCTTGTAATATTTGCTCTAAAGTTATTTGTGGTTCATACTCTAGAGTTAGAGCTCATTTGCTTAGAATCCCTGGTAATGGGGTTGCTGGTTGTGTGAATGTGAATGTTGATTATTTGGCAGAATTGAAAAAAATTGAATGAAGAAGCTGGAAAGGCATCAAAACCACCTCATGTTCCATTGCCTACAGAAAGTCAAAATGACTCTTCAGCCCCTAAAGGTTTGATAGGGAAAAGAAGAAAAATAGGTCCTTTGGAAGCAACATTCATCAATGAAGAGAGAGTTCAACTTACTGCTGAAATTGCTAAGATGTTTTATTCTGCGGGCTTACCATTTTATCTTGCAAGAAACCCTTATTATATGAGTTCTTTTGCTTTTGCTGCTAGCCATTCATTGTCTGGTTTTTTACCTCCCGGTTATAATGCTTTAAGAATAACTCTCTTACAACAAGAGAAAGCAAATGTTGAGAAATTGCTTCAACCCATTAAAGGTTTGTAGGCTTTAAAAGGTGTTAGCATTGTTGCTAATAGGTGGACTGATGCACAAAGAAGACCTTTGATAAATTTTATGGCTGCAAGTGAAGGCGGTCCTATTTTCTTGAAGGCTATTAATGCCTCTGAGGAGATTAAAAATAAACATCATACGGCTGGCTTGATTAGAGATGTAATCAATGAAGTGGGGGCTGAAAATGTAGTGCAAATCATATCAGACAATGCTGCTGTTTGTAAAGCTGCGTGGATGTTGATTGAAGCTGACATTCCTCATATATTTTGAACTCCTTGTGTGGTACATACTTTGAATCTTGCGCTAAAGAATATATGTGCTGCTAAAAATACTGAAAAGAATGAGGTTACATATGCTAAGTGTCATTGGATCACCCAAATTGCTGATGATGTTTCGTTTATCAGAAATTTTATTATGAACCACTCTATGAGATTAGCCATCTTCAATGTGTTTGTGCCATTAAAGTTACTTGTCATTCCTGATACACGATTTGCATCAGTTGTAATGATGTTGAAACGGTTCAAACTCAAAAAGCATGCTTTGCAAGAAATGGTCATTAGTCTTGAGTGGAACTCTTATAGAGAAGATGATGTGGGAAAGGCTGCAACAACAAAGGCTTTTATTTTAGATGATTTGTGGTGGGATAAAATTGAGTACATCATTTCTTTTACAGATCCAATATATGATATGCTTCGATTTTGTGACAAAGATGTTCCTACTCTTCATTTAGTATATGAAATGTGGGATATAATGATAGAAAAAGTGAAAATAGTAATTTATTGACATGAAGGAAAGAGGAGAGATGAGCCATCAACATTCTATGAAATGGTTTATGATATTCTCATTAATAGGCGGACTAAGAATAACACCCCACTCCATTGCATGGCACATTCTTTAAACCCAAAATAAGTTTACACTTTAATGATTTATTATTAAAATTTATAACAATGTAACATATTATTAACTATTACTTTACTTGTAGGTACTATAATAATCAGTGGCTTCAAGGGACTCCAACTAGAAAACCTCCTCATCAAGATGATGAAATTTCTGTAGAGAGGAACAAGTGTATTAAGAGATATTTTCCTAATTCTGATGATAGAAAGAAAGTTGCTGTTGAGTTTTCTAGATTCTCATCAACTGCAGATGTGTTTTCTAGTTTTGATTCGATTCAAGATAGGTGGGAGTAAGATCCTAAATCTTGGTGGGTGAACCATGGAACTTCTGCACCTTTACTTCAAAAACTAGCTTTAAAGCTTCTTGTGCAGCCTTGTTCTTCAGCATGTTGTAAGAGAAATTGGAGTACGTATTCCTTTATTCATTCTGTAAGGAGAAACAAGATGAATCCAACAAGGGCAGAAGATTAAGTATATGTACATACTAATCTTCGACTCTTGTCTAGGAGAAGTGAAGCATATAAGGTTGGAGAAACTAAGATGTGGGATATTAGTGGAGATGCATTTGAATCATGTGATAATGGTCCTGGTCTTCTTGAAGTTGCAAATTTATCATTGGATGAGCCAGATTTGGAAGCCATATTATTTGCAGATGATGGACGTGGAGGAGAATAGATTGACACTATTCATATAAATTAGTAGTTTTTTCATTTACAAATTTGGATGCCATATTTTTTTTTTATGTTAAAGATTTGGGTTTTTATGTTAAGAATATGTCTTTTCATGATTTATAACACATTTATTTTATGTTTTATTATATAACGTGTCCTAACTGTGTCGTGTCCTATATTTTTTCAAATGTGTTGTGTCGCCGTGTCCGTGTCGTGTCGTATCCGTGTCCCATGTCGTGTTCGTGCTTTCTAGTTGCTAGTACAAACTTTCTCAACAGTGGTAATGGCCTACACAATAGGTTTGGTCATCGCATGGAGGCTCGCCCTTGTTATGATAGTTGTTCAACCCATTATCATAGCTTGCTTTTACACAAGGCGTGTCCTTCTTAAGAGCATGTCTAGCAAGGCCATCAAGGCCCAAGATGAAAGTAGTAAGCTAGCTAAAAAAGCAATTTCCAACCTTTGAACCATCACCGCCTTCTCTTCCGAAGAACGAATCCTTAAAATGCTTGAAAAAGTAAAGCCCAAGAAGGCCCAAGTTGCGAGAACATTTGACAATCATGGATCGCAGGCATTGGGCTTGCATGTTCCTGAAGCCTCAAAACTTGCACTTGGGCTTTAGACTTTTGGTATGGTGGTAAGCTTGTCTATGATGGCTACATCACATCCAAAGCATTGTTTGGGACCTTCATGGTACTAGCAAACACAGGCGGGGTCATTGCGGATGCTGGTAGCCTGACCAGTGACCTTGCCAAAGGAGCAAATACTGTGGGCTCAGTTTTTGCAATACTAGATAGGTACACAAAAATAAAGCCTAATGATACTGACAAGTACAAACTTGAAAAGTTAACAGGCCAAATAGAACTCCATGATGTCCATTTTGCATACCCAGCTAGGGCCAATGTAATGATCTTCCAGGGCTTCTCAATCAAATTTAATGCAGGCAAATCGACAGCACTGGTGGGGCAAAGTGGGTCTGGAAAATCAACCATAATAGCCTTAATAAAGAGATTCTATGACCCACTCAAAGGGACATTGACCATAGATGGAAGAGACATAAAGTCATATCACCTTAGGTCACTGAGGAAGCACATTGCACTTGTGAGCCAAGAGCCTACACTATTTGGTGGGACCATAAAGGAAGACATTACATATGGAGCATGTGATAAGATTAGCGAAGCTAAAATCATAAAGGCAGCAAGGATAGCCAATGCTCATGATCTCATTGCAAGCCTAAAGGATGGTTATGACACATGGTGTGGGGCATGGTTTTAAAATGTGGACCGCATCACCTGATGCGGTCGCAATATTGTGATTGCAGCTATCAGACCACAATTGCAGTGTGATAAGAAATCATAGAAAAACTTCATGTTGCGGCCGCATCAGGACCGCATCGGATCACATCAAGACCGCATCGGACTGCATCACGACTGCATCAGATCGCATCAGATGCAACATTTTGTGCAAGCTTAAAAAAAATTCATGCCGCAACAATCGCAATTCGCATCATAATAGTCGTAATGCCTGCAATCTCAGCGACCGTGTTCGCGATCGCAGCCGCAACCGCAACTGCAATTTAAAACTACGGTGTAGGGATAGAGGAGTGCAGCTCTCTGGGGGGCAAAAGCAGAGGATTGCAATAGCCATAGCCATACTGAAGAACCCTGAGGTGTTGCTACTAGATGAGGCCACTAGCGCACTTGATAGTCAATCAGAGAAGGTGGTGCAGGAAGCTTTTAGAGCAAGTGATGGTGGGAAGGACCAATGTGGTGGTGGCTCACAGGTTGAGCACTACACAAAACTGTGATTTAATTGTTGTGTTGGATAAGGGGAGGGTGGTGGAGAAAGGGACCCATTCGTCTTTATTGGCTAAAGGAAGCAGTGGATGTTACTACTCCTTGGTGAGTCTGCAAAGGAGACTAGCCAACTCTGCTACTGACACTGTACACTCCATCAACTAACTAAACCAAACCAAGTTGAATTGTTTGTTTGAGAGACTATTAGACCTTTTTTTTGAGTTTATGAGGAGATAGTTACAAAGAAGATGAGGTTGGTGTATGTGATAGATGAATACAAGAACTGAGGGAAGTTGGAGAGATGGCACTTTCAAGTTGCATGTTGTGTTCTCTTTCTTGTTTGTATATTTTGTATTGATATGCCTAATACAATCATGCTTAAATGTCTATTTTGTATAGAATTTGATTTTTATTGATCAACCAACTAAATTATAAGTATCTAATACCTTGATCATTTATGTTAAATATTAAAAAAACTAAACATCAATAAGAATGTAATTAAGTAGTTCTTATTTTCATATATTTCAAAAGTATGTATTACATTAATTTTGACGTATATTAATGAAGTACAAAACGATTTCGGATTAATGTAAAATTTTATAAATATGATTTATATGATAAGAACTTCTAATCTAATGGTAGATTTAGTGAAAAAATTATTCAATAAAAAGTTATTCAATGACGTGAGAATGATTTTAATTTACCCCGATATAACTTAATTTCTCCCTTTTATATATATATAGCATTAATGCTCAATTATTTGCAAAAAGAAAGTGATGGAATAACAAAACATAAAATGTTCTTAAATAATATAGTGAAAAAAATGATACCTGACATTGCCTCTCTAGCAGCTTGAGTATTAGGGATTACACTTTGTTGTGACCAATCCATACTTACATAATATAAGGCGCGAGGTGTAACAAAATGTAACAAAATTAAAATTGTAAAAGCTCATACAAAAATGAAAATTTCAAATATTTTGAACACCTCACTAATTGTATCTTGAATTAGGAGGTCGTCATTAGGGATGGCACCTGAGCGGGACGAGAGTTGTGAGTACCTCCTCACTCCTCATCCTTGTCTCTCCAATTTTTCCTCATCCCCACCACTATTCCCGTCTTGAGGAAAAATTTATTCCCGTCCTCGTTCTTCACAGGAGGCGAGGACTTACGGGAACCCTAATATTATTTTAAAAAATAAAAAAATAAAATTTATATAAAGTTTTAAACAATTTTAATTTAAGTCAATAATATTAACAAATTAAAACAAATTACTATGAAGTGACATGTTTTTATTTTTTTAATTTTAAATAAAAAAATATAGATAGAAATTACTAAAAGACATGTAATACATATATATTATATTAATAATGATAATTTCATAATTTTTCGGGATAAAAATCCCCATTCTCTCATCCTCGCAAGATTTCCCATCCCCAAAATGGGACAATTCCCACAAATATCTCCAAATGCAAAGATATTTTGCCATCCCAAGCTGTCATTAGAGACAATGGTGATGACGTCGGACGTGCTTGCGGCTATCAAAGTAAGCACTCAAAAAAATACTTACTACAGTGAATTAACACGTCATACGCTAAATTATTTGTGGCGAATAGTATTTGTTGGAATATTTCTGAGAAACTTATTCGTTGAAAAATTACCAGCCGATATACGTTGCCACTATCCACTTGACGGTCATCAAGACTTTCTCAGCAGAGAATGATTTTCGACAAGAGTTTTATCTATGAGTAAATTCCACCGAAAAATTTGTCATAATTTGAATTTTTCAATAGATTTTACTGTTTTACCAATAGAATTGGCTGTCGGTAAAAGCAAATTTCTTACTGTGCGTTCAACAACGAAAATGGATCAGTAGAAAAGAATAATCTGTTCCCATCGTGATAATTAGTTTTGTCAAAACCTTAGTCCTAGAGTGTCGCTTTGACCTTCTTTTATCTAAATAATTAAAACCGTTAAGGTTTAGTAATCACACAATCCCCATGAAAACAATCTATTTCCATTTCCAGGAGTAATATATCCACAGTAATTTTCCAATTAACTAGCGTATGAAGCACTTCAAGTTGGTGTCATATTGTGTAAATATGGGTTGGTCACAACTGGAGGTGTAAATGAGTTGAGTTATTTGTAAATTAATTGAACTTAACTAGTTAAATGTTCGATCAAACTCATTTGTTTAATTAAACAAACAAGCTCAAGGTTAAAGTTGGCTCGATTGCATAAATGAGTTAAGCTTTATAAGCTTGATATTAAAAGCTCATGAGTAACTCATTTTTGTAAATTCAATCACAAAGATATTGTAATTTTAAATAAGAAAAGTATAAATAATAATAATAATAATAATAATAATAATAATAATAATATTGTTATTACTAACAAAAAGATTTTAAAGAAAAGATTATAAATTTTTTATGTAATAGATTATGAATATAAAAAGTTGTTATTTTAATTTTTAATTTTTTACTTCATCTATTAACATAAATATGTTTATTAAATACTAAATTAATAAAATTAAATATTTTAAAGTGAAATTTGATAAGAAAAAAATAACAATAATCAAGTTATAATGCATCCCACAAATAAAATATGTATGGAGGCAACGTACTATAAATCCCAGATAATGGTCTATTGACTTTATAGAGAGTGATTCATTTCGGATCTTGACCTTATTTATCAACACTGGGGTCATTCTACCATGTATCATGAATATCGACTCTTTGGTAAAAATATCGCTTGATCTAGCATTTATATCATAACTTAAATTCTTTTATCCCATGCGTGCCATTTGCTCCTGTTGAACTCGGATATCTTGTTACTCAGTTGTAATATATAAGCACCAAACTGAGAGCAATTTGTTCTAAACCGGATTCTAGATTAGCGATTTAAGAGCAACTTGAAATATATGCAGACATCCACTCCTCACACCACCATCGCAATTATCATACATTAGAGAAAACTACCTTCCTACCTTCTTCAACCTTATTCAGATTATTATCTAAAACCTGCTCAGAAGAGGTTTTACACCTCATTGGTTCGTCTCCAACAAATAGGGAAAACATAAAACAACTTTGATCTCCCTCCTCCTTCGTCTATACCAAACAGAGACATTCAAAAAACCAACAGCAATGCCAATTCAATTGCTCGTATTTCATTTGTAGATGGTGACAATGCTAAAGAGGTTGCAGAAGATAATAAGCTCCCAGTTCCATCATTTCGGAGGTTGCTAGCAGTTAATCGCCCTGAGTGGAAGCAAGCATGTTAGGGGTGTTTGAACGCAATGCTATTTGGTGCGGTTCAGCCTCTATATGCATTCACAATAGGGTCAATTATATCTGTTTATTTTCTCACGGATCATGATGAGATTAAAAAGAAAACCAGGATTTATTCGCTTTGTTTTATGGGGTTGGCTATCTTCTCGTTGTTTGTTAATATCCTCCAGCATTATAGTTTTGCTTACATGGGAGAGTACTTATAACAAAAAGGGTCAGAGAGAGAATGCTTTCAAAGATACTCACTTTTGAAGTTGGGTGGTTCGATCAGGACGAGAATTCCACTGGTGCTATTTGCTCTAGACTTGCCAAAGATGCCAATGTGGTATGTATTTTCTTTCCTTCTTTTTTGTCTAAAATTTTCATAAATTCTTCTATGACATATTCATTCAATTAGCACCAAAATTGCAAACTTGTGATGGTTTGAGTGAGGTCATGTCTCAAGAATAGAGTTTAGGAATTTAGTCGTGGTTTGCATGTTTCTTTCCTCATATTTACTTGCCCCCAAACCAGCCTCTTGTTTATATTATAACTTTTTCTCTTATGAGTTATTTGTAAGTTTGTGAAAATCATTCATGTTTGGCCATATGTCTTGTTGTTTATGTAATTCATTCTTTAATGTCTGCCTTGTGAATTGTGATTATGATTCAATGCTTGGAAATTAACTTTTTTTAACTTCGTCATTGCTTCTTGTGTTTTACCTTACATTTCAGGTGAGGTCTTTAGTGGGAGATAGAATGGCTCTGTTGGTGCAAACTTTCTCAGCGGTAGTAATAGCCTGCATATGGGTCTGGTCATTGCATGGAGGCTCGCCCTTGTTATGATAGCCGTTCAGCCTATTATCATAGGCTGCTTCTACACTAGGGCGTGTCCTTCTAAAGAGCATGTCTAGAAAGGCCATCAAGGCCCAAGATGAAAGTAGCAAGCTAGCTGCAGAAGCTGTTTCTAACCTTCGAACCATCAGTGCTTTCTCTTCCCAAGATCGAATCCTCAAAATGCTCGAAATAGCACAAAAAGGCCCAAGCCGAGAGAACATTCGACAATCATGGTTCGCGTCTTGCACTTGGGCTTTAGACATTTGGGATGGTGGCAAGCTTGTCTCCCATGGCTACATCACATACAAAGCACTGTTTGAGACCTTCATGGTACTAGTGAGTAGGGGTGTCCATCGGGTAAATTAAGTGGGTTTAGCAGTAGTTTTGGACCTGACCTGCTCACTAAAGTAGTGAGTTGAGTTGAGTTTGGTCGAGGATATTTTTTCACTTAATTCGACCCAACCTGATCCGTTCAAGAATGAGTTTGGTTGGATTTAACTCGTGAATCCGACATATTTTTTTTAAAAAGAAATTCTTGAAAAAAAAGTCAAAATACAAAATTTAATAAATTAATACCATAAGTCTCAATCTAATAAATTAACACCATGAGTCTTAATCTCAAACATAATTAGTCTCAATCTACCAAATTAACAACATAAGTCTCAACCGACTTTACTCAAACATAATAGATCTCAATCTTAAATAAACTAAATATCATAAGTCAATAAATACATAACAAATTAACAACTAACAAGTCTTACTAAGTTTGGAATAAACTAAATAAAGTTATTCATAACTCAAATACTTGTAAGAAAACTTCTTCTACCTTGCTTTTGCTCTCTAGCTTTTTTGAAATGCATTATAGGTTTATTACCATGTAAATTTTCCTAATAAGTAGAGAATATTTTCTAAGATCCTTCATCTAGTTATGAAATGTTAGTAAAACACGCATATTATTTTGTTTGAGTTATTTATTCCCTTTAATTGGTCTATAAACATAAATATATGTAATCCACAATTTTGATTCTATATTTATTGTGTTCTTTTAATCCTTCCATAGAGTTTGTTTTCAAGAACATGAGTCAATGTTATAAATAAACATAATAAGTCTTACTAAGCTAATATAAATCTAAAATAAACTAAAGCAAGCTAATATGTCCTAAAAGTTATAAATAACAAATCACATTGAAGTCAATGTCATCACATATAGAATATGGATTGACATAATCTTTTACTCCATTCTCAATTTTCTCATGATATACTTTGTCATCCAAGCAATTGGTTAGATTTTTATCGCATTGGTCTGTCAAACGCTTTATGAGTTTCTAATTACTATTTTCTTGGTCACATTCTCAATGTGACTACAATGTCTATACCTAAACTTAATTAACTGTATAAAAAAGTCATGAGAAACATAACATAAATTGCCACTATAGCTAAATGGTTTTTACAAAAACAAAACCTACTTGGGTGGGTTGGGTTAGGTTTGCATGGGTCGACACTTTCCAAACCCGCCACCTGACCCATATCATGGGGGTTGGAGTGTTTTCCAACCCGACCCAACCCGTGAACCTAACCCAGCCCACATTTTGTGGATTGGGTTGAGTCAAAATCTGTGGGTTCATGGATTGACCTAACCCGTTGGACACCCCTACTAGTGAGCATAGGCAAGGTCATTGCAGAAGCTAGTAGCATGACTAGTGACCTTGCCAAAGGAGCAGATGCTGTGAGCTCGGTATTTGTAGTGTTAGATAGGTACACAAAAAAAAGTCTGATGAAATTAACGGGTCCAAGCCTGAAAAGTTAACAGGACAGATAGAACTTCATGATGTCCATTTTGCATACCCAGTTAGGTCTAATGTGTTAGAGTCCTACATCGTCTGTCTCAATCTTTCAAGTGCATTTTATATACCTATTGGGTCACTCCACTTAATACCAACTAGTTTTAGGTTAGAATTTCACATGGTATTAGAGTCAAAATATCATCTCTATCACCCATTCTGCTAGGCTCGCCTGTTCTGGTCAAGCGACACTCCACTTTATATCAATTGATTTTAGGTTAGAATCTCACACAATGTAATGATCTTCCAAGGATTCTTAATCAAAATTGATGCAGGCGACAACACTAGTAAGGCTTAAAATAATATTATTGTTATTATTATTATTATTATTATTATTATTATTATTATTATTATTATTATTATTATTATTATTATATGCATAGTTTTATTTGTTTGTATTATTGCACATTATGGAGACATTTTAGACTCAGTTTCATTTTGTTATTGTGTTGAGATGTTTGTTAAATCTCAAAAAGCATCTTGGGCTGATGTGTTGGGTCATTTTGTTGGGAAATGCACTTTGATCACATATTGACATGCAATTTTGATGTGTTTTCTCATTACTCATATACCACATTTTGTTGGGTCATCAGGATATGAGTGTCTTGCATGTATGATATCAGTACTCTTTTAATTATAATTTTCTGTATTGTTGAGATGCTTGTAGTCTCATTTTGGACCAGTTAGTAAGAGTGCTGATTCGATTTTGACATCATGTTATAGTTACATATTAATTGTTTGATTAATCAGGAGAATTATTTTCTTATTGAAATAATGTAGTATGACTTATGTCATCCAAGTGGGAGAATGTTAGAATATTTTATTTGGACTAGCATAAATTACATTATAATTTTATAAAACCCAGATTAATTAGATGTTAGAACATTTTGTTTAGCTTAAATTGTGATCAGCATTGTTATTATACCTGCTCTTATTAAACACTATTTATATGTGAGTTTTGTTTATGGGTCTTGTATATAGGCTTACAATGAGTGTAAAATACACTCATCTCATTGGGTTTATTTATTAAGATTTTTTAAATTTATATTTATTTAGTTTTTGTTTATTTTTATTTATTTCTAATTTTTAATTTATTTTTGAATAATTATCTCTTCACCTTGGATTATTTAAATTTTTAGGATAAAATCATAAGATTTTGTGTAAAAATAAGAAATTCCTAAAGATAAATATTTGAAGGATTTGAATATTTTGAGATAAGAATTATACTATTTATTTATAATATTGAGTGAATTCTGAGCCAACTGAATTAAATATATTTTTATTATGTTTTGTAGGAATTTAAGAAAGAATCAAGTTAGATTCTTAATTGAAGTGCAAATAATCTCTACTTGATGACTAAGTATCTCTGTATTTAATGCAAAGATCTCAAGGAGTTCCTTAATTTGAGTGAGATATTTGTTTCCTAATTTATATGGATTCAACAAAAAGAAATAGGAAACAAGAAATTTGGTCAAAGATTAATTAAGAAAAGTATCGCTATCAAACTTGTCTCAGTAAATTAGGGATAACTATCTCTATAAATATATTTACCTGATTCTGGTGGCGTTTGAAAGTTAAGAAAAAGATTTACAAATCTCATATTGATAACTTTATGTAATTAAGTTTTCATTAATATTAAAGATTAAATAAGAATTTTCAAAGAGATTTGATTCGGATTCCCACACTATCTTGATTATTTCTTATTAATTAAGTCATATCTTAAGCTACAGAGATCAGATTAACGCGTCATTTGTGACATTGAAAAGCTAATATAAAATTTTACAAATTATCTGTTGAGATCGAGGGCAGATTTGGTCATCTGAATGGTGAGAAAAATCGTGCAAGTTAAATATAAAAAATTGTCAACTTTTCTATAAAAAAGGGAAAACGAGTTTAGCAAAGTAACTCTTTTTTGATTCAAAAAATACACAAAAATATAGAGTTTTGATAAGCTCAAAGGCAACGAGGAGACGAGCCTTAGGAGAGGAGGAGGAGGAGTCATGGAGCTCTTATAGAGTTGAAGATCAAATTACCATTAGAAGGCACTTTAGTTTCTTCTCTACGATTCTATCATGATGAATTCTCTTTCATCTTCTTATTTTTTTTTTTTGTCATGTGTAACTAAATTTATGTGTTTCTATGCACTTATTTATAATTTATATTAGTGTTTTAAACTCTAATATAGACATATTGTGTATGTATTTTATCTTTTAGTATATATCAACCTTTTTTTTTCTATTTTTATATAGTGTCAAAACTTAGCAACCAAGCCACCCTCACTTTTTGCCTCCTCTAATCAAACTTTTTTTTTCTATTTCTTTCCTTTATCGTTCTTATTATTCATACGTTTATATCAATTTCAAGATTTAAAAAAATGGAAAGAATTGAAATAAACTATTTTCAGCTTATTATTTTGATTTTTGACAACTATATATCATCGGCACCCCAATTTGTATAGGAGAAAACTTTTGCAGCTATCATGCGTACAGTGCATGAGTGACAGTTGCGTTTGCTTAAAAAAATTGAAAGAACAAGAAATGCTTTTAACTATACATGATGGGAACGGGAGAGAAATGGGTACTAGAAAAGTTGCTTAGCATCTGTGACTTTGTGGGTGTGGGACTTTTTGGCAATCAACACTGTGAGGCTTGCTAATTGTTGCTATGTTAGTGCTCTTAGGAGAACAGCTAAATATGTGCTTCCAATTCAACATCAACAAGCTAGAGACTCAAGTGCTTATGGGGAACATAGGAGAGGGCCTCCTTCTTTTTATTCACAACGAAAGGGACAAGACAAGACCTGGAATTGAAAACCATGTCAGAAATATGAGAAATTATTCTAGACTAGACTCTCACTTTATATTAAATGATACATATTTAATAATTTAATAATATACTTTTAATGATACAGACTAAATTCAAAATACCTAAAAGTTTTTCCCTTCTAAAATAAAGCTCCACTCACTTAGCATACCGAATCAAGACAAACAGTTCCCTCTCATGTTTGAGAAGATCCTTTTTAAAGTAAAGCAGCATCAAAATCCATCACACCTACACAAACCCCACTATGGGATTACCATTCCATCACCACCATCCGCAGTTGCCAAAAACAACAAAAGCTGGTGTACCTTACCTGGCAAAAATAATCCATCTAATTTTAAGAGATAAGGATCTTTTAAAATAATTTTTTTATAAAATGAGTAAGTAAATTTACATCAATTATTAATAAAATAATTCATATTAATTATCAATAATTAATATAAATTTACTTGTTCATTTTATAAAAAATTTCACTTTAGATGATTCTTGTTAAAATTTGAAAACCCTTGCATTCATTTGACCTTATTCAGAGGGGGAGAGTAATGGGAATATAGCATGCTTGCATGACCCACCTTGTAATGGGTTATGATCGTTGTGATTTTGTCTTTGGAGATTCGAGAACCCATATATATGTACAACTCAATTTTATTTTTGTGTTATTGATCATATGTGACAATATGTTAAATCAAAAACACGAAGAGTGTATTTGGAATGTAAAACAATAAGAAATGATTTGATTTATAAATCAAATTTAATTAAATTTTGTGTTTGAAATATTAAAAAATAAGAAATGATTTGATTTCTAAAATCCTATGGATTTCAATACTTTTGTTTTAGAAATTTCATCAAATTTAATAGGATTTGATAGGATTTGATTTGATTTGAAATGAATAGACTATTTTAGCCTTAATAATTTTCTCTAATCACCTCTCATAAGGATTAAAGTGTAAAATAATAAAATCAAATCAAATCAATTCTCATTTTAATGAATTCCAAACACAAAACTTGATTTCTAAATCAATTCAATTCCTATTTTTTTTTAAAGTTCCAAACATAAAATTTGATTTCTAAATCAATTCAATTCAAATCAAATCAAATCATTTCCCATTTTAATTCATTTCAAACACAACCGAAGAGTGTGTTTAGAATGAATAAAAATGAGAAATGATTTGATTTGATTTGAATTGATTTGATTTGATTTAGAAATCAAATTTTATGTTTGGAACTTTAAAAAAAAATAGGATTTGAATTGATTTAGAAATCAAATTTTGTGTTTGGAATTCATTAAAATGAGAATTGATTTTATTTGATTTTATCATTTTATATTTTAACCCTTATGAGAGGTTGTTAGAGATAGTTATTAAGGATAAAATAGTATATTTATTTCAAATCAAATCAATTCCTAACAAATCCTATCAAATTTGATAGAATTTAAAAAACAAAAGAAATGAAATCTATGGGATTTTAAAAATCAAATCATTTCCTATTTTTTAACATTCCAAACACAAAATTTAATTAAGTTTAATTTACAAATAAAATCATTTCCTATTTTTTTACATTCCAAACACACTCGAAAGGCTTTTTAAGTTACAAAATTGTAACACATTTTTTAATTTCACTTTTCTTTCTCCTTCGCTTTTTCTTCTTTTCCTTTTGAAGAACATACCATTCAAATTTGTAATTTTAATGGAGTAATTGTACTCAAATTGAAATTCTTTAACCAATTAAGCTTCCAACATATAAATATTTTATATATTTAAATTTCAGATTTATATCCAATTCCCCATCTCGTATACAATGGATTTGTGTTTTTGCTTATGCACTACTTACTTAATAACTATTTACAATTTATTGTGCAATTGATTTTTTTATTTTTTTGGTACAACTGTCCAATTGAATTTACTGAAACTCAGACGCCCAACGACCTCACAGTCACAGCACGAAAGAATGTGGAGCGTATGGTTGGTGGGGTCTCATTTCTTTATCAAATTTCCCTTTTTGGGACACAAATATCTTCTTTAACCAACTAATAACTAAAGCTTTGATAACTTGGAATACCACTCAACAAATTATGAGAGTATGGGATTTTGTGTGTTAGAGCTGGGGTTAATCAATCCGTCAATGATTTATTATCCTGATGTAACATTGATTTATTATCCTGTTGTAACATTGATGATAAAGTAAAATTATTATTAGTTTTTATTATAATGCATTTTAATGTGGTTTTTTTTTCTTTTTATTACTATAATGGTTATGAATTAATTTTTGTATGAATCGAGTTTAAAATATTATATCTGAGCTGGTACTTTATTCGGACTATGTAATATTTTCCATCGAGATTAAGTCTCTTCTTAAATAATCTATATTTTTTACATGATCTTCTTAAATAATCTTAAGCACGCACCCACATAATGTTTGGTGCATTTTTATTGTAATGTGTTCGATATCATTTTTTGGGTACAGTAGGGAAAACAAAAAAACAGCAAAACTAGCCTCTAATATTATGTGTTCCATTTTTTTGTTCTATTTTTTTAAATATTTATGTTTATAATGTTGCCTGTTAATTAAGGCCATAATGTTCAGATCAAGAAAATATAAGGCCAATAATCAAATTAATTAGTATTAAAAGAATTAATTTGTTTTAACTTTTAAGGAACATATAATTTTGTCTGTTAAATGGCAGCGGAATACGTGGTTTTTTAGAATAAAAATTCTGATTTTTTTTTTCGAGGGATTGATCTCTCGATTCCTCTTCTTTCTTTACTTCGTTTAGTACTTCTTACATAGTTTGGATGAACAAATTGATAAAAAAAAATTAATTTTAATTTGTAATAATAAATTTTCAGTGTATTAAAAAATCTCTTGAAGATGTACCAAAACTAGAATGGGGTCATACACAATCTCCTCCAATATTATAGAATAGCATCCTTTCACAAAGCCATGATTATGCTCCCAGTACAAACCCTTGTGCATAAAGGAGATTATCATGGTAGTGATTTCAAATCTTGATGAGAACACTTTGGAGAAGTGTCCATTGTGTGTTCGTACATATAGATGTGGTTGTCTAGTCAC
The DNA here is from genome assembly GCA_029884595.1 of Ormosia semicastrata. NCBI lineage: Eukaryota > Viridiplantae > Streptophyta > Magnoliopsida > Fabales > Fabaceae > Ormosia > Ormosia semicastrata. The sequence continues at coordinate 5,151,224 of JAQQTO010000021.1, read as the reverse complement.
ATTGATGAATCAATTCTCAATTAGCATCACAAATCAAATAATTCCTTTTAGTAGCATGGCAATTTAATGAACTGATTTCATTGATCTATCTTTATCTTTCTATTGCTTTTAACATCTAAAGCTTCAAATTCTCACCAAACGTGTGTACATGCAAGTGGAATGAGCTCAAGTTCTTTAAGCATGTGGTTTTAGACTTGATTTTAAAATTTATGTATATGAAAATAATATTATACCGTATCCTAAGGCTATATTTGAATATTAGTAATTAATGAAATGAAATGGGATGGAATGAGATGGAATGAGATAAAAATACAATTTTATTGTTTGGATATTTTAAGATAAAATGAAGTAAAGTTATTATTCCATTGTTTAGGAAGTGGATAAAATGGTAAGAGTTATAACTTTATTTTTTTTAAATTACCCTTATTACAAACACACTAATTTTAGGGTATGAGGTTAATGTAGTAAAATCCTAATTATAATTATAATAAAAAAGATGATTTGATCTCATAACCCCCAAATTAGGGGAAAAAATTAATGATTTTTGGTGGGATGGACTCATCTCATTCCACCCACTTCCATCTCATTCCATCATTTTTTAACATAACCAAACAATGGAACTTATCTCCATCGCATCACATTCAATTCCATTCCACTCAATTTCACCAATCTAAGCATAGCCTAAGAAATTAATCTCTTACCTATCAAATAGGAAATATTCTAAAAAAAAAAAAAAAACACTTCAAATTCCCACGCATCAATACAAGGTGCGGGACACAAATGATTGCCAAAGTGGGATAAAGGGAATCCATACTAATTACCTTTCTTTTACTAGTCAAAATTTTCACCATTTTAGGGTTAGCCTTTTTTATCTTATCAAATAATTAATTGAAAAACCTTTCGTTCTGTTCATTGTTCAGGTAGCAGATGCTAATTCCAAAACTGTTGTTGAATGTTATAAATCTCCATTAATTACAAAGCTGTTTCATAAATAAAGTAAAGAAAATTAATAACTAGAGAACTATTGTTTGATTGTAAAGTTTTTTTCTTTTTCTTTTTTTAACTTGGAGATTGAATTCAAACTCGAATTAGTTGGGAAAGGGGAACACTCAGTAACCACCAAACTGAATGCCTGAGGACTTTTGATTGTAAATTTAATTTTCCTTTAATGGACCAAAAAAAAAAGAAAAGAAAACCTTCTATAATAAAGCTTACAATCGACAAGAAAAGTTTTCTTTATTAATTACTATCTCTTTGATGAAGACAGCCAATTAACGTACTGGAGTCGACTTCCGTTCGAATTTAAGGGTTTCTTATTACTGAATTACCTGTAAAATCTCTTTGACGACAGCCATTGCTTTCATTTATATAAATAGAATTGCTCATCTCAGATCTTTACATCGTTGTTGGAGTTTTTATAGTTTAAAAACATCGCATTAAAAAGGTACGACAGCAATGTATAACAAACATGATTCGCAGTCAGTTTTTTATCTAGCTAGTCAATCCATATTAAAAAAACCAAAATTCATATTTTACAATGTAAACGTTTTGAAATCTTATTTAATTTATTGTGACAACTAATTAAGTTTGATTATTTTGTTTAATAATCATCCATCCCTATCGAGGCATTAGTTGTCAATATGAACATGGACTTGTATCAGGATTATTTAATATGAGACTTATTGTGAAACTCTTCACGTGCATCATACCTCTCTATACTTGTCTAACAACAATGCTATTTTATTTTATTTTTTGTACATAAAAGCAATGCTATTTTATATGAATGGTTTTGCACGATACCATTCACGACTGCCTCAACTGCATATTCCTTTTGTTTCACAGTTAAAAACTTAAAATGTAACAACAACAAAAATGATGAAATTGCAAGCACTTAACTTTCTTTATCAGTTTTCACCATTCATGAGTATATGTTTGGAATTATAAATTTTAGGAATTGATTTTATTTATAAGTAAAATCTTTTGTTTGAAAAGTTTTAAAATAAGAGTTTATTTGATTTTAAAAGCCTTTTAATTTAAATTGTGTGCATTTGAAAATCTACTCAAACTTAATGAATTTTATTTTTTTAATTAATTTTAATTGTTTGAATTGATAAGTTTACCTTTATTTATTTACTCATTCTACCTATTATAGTTAAGGGTAAGAAAGTAATATTCTAAAACAAAATGAATTCTATTCACTTTTAAGGTGTTCCAAATATAAAACTTGATTTACAAATTATTTAAATTTTATTTTTTATAATATATAATAAATATAAGAATTAATTTCTAAATTAAATCAAGTCAATTTAATTCAAAGCAAATCGATTATAATTCTAATAATTTCAAACATAACCTAACGTTTTAAGAAACGGATTTCATGAGATTTAATAGTTGTCTTTTTCTAAATCCTAAAATGTTCGCGATTTTGATTGACTGAAAATCTGATAGCAAAAAATAAGCAATCATACTTTAATAACACTTCATGTGTGTATCAACACTATGATTTAAAAAATAGGCAATCATATCGATTATTTTTTAAAATATGATTGCTTATACGAACGAAATAATTTTTTTATAAAATATATTGCTAGATTAAAACTGTGTCATGCATGGTTTGGTAGTAAAAAAAGCCAACATTTTAGCAATGTTGGTTTATTCTTCATTGCACCTAAACATGTCTAGTATATTTTTCAAATAAAAAATATTAAATATTTATTCCGGAGCTAATATTAAATATTTTAAAATTTAATATGAATGATTCACATGATAATAACTTATGATTCAACCAATAAGTTAACTACAACATTTTTCTATACAGTTTTATTGAGTATTGTAAGTGTTAAGCCAATATCAATATTGATCTTTTTTGCTTTATTAGGATCCGTTAATACTGGTATAAATAAAAAAAAAAATACTTGCATTATAATGAATAGTTTTATAATGAAATGATATTTTTATAAAATTTTCGTTTACATTGAAAGTAGATTTCACGCGTATTATTATGTTTATGAAATCTTACATTAATTTAATATTTTTACACAATCAACTTATTTTAAGATTAACATGAAATATTGCAATAAAAAAATAAACATGAAATACTATTTTCAAGCTATTAAAACTATTATTTAGTAGATCACACGTTTGTAATTGTTTAAATTCTATAACAGTGGAGAGCCGACCCTAGCCTTTTTTTCTCTCATTTTTTCTTCTCTACTGTTCTGATTTTTCATTTCATGAGTGTAAGAGCGAGGTGTTGGCGTCCTGCTTCTTTGGCAGCAGCCCCACTGTCTCCTTTTTATTTTGTTTTGGTGCGTTTTCTCAATAAGTGGCTTAGATCTGTTAGATTTTGAGCATGTTTGTCCAAATATGTTTCTTTTAGTGACAGATCTTGTAATTTTGGTTTTGTTTTTGTTGTCCATTTTGTGGTTATTTTGGTTTTCCCTTATGGTTGTTCTTGTCCTGATGGCATTGCTGGTGGGGGAGATTTTCAGATCTATTATGAGAAGATGTGTAATACACTCTTCAAACTACAACACTTTCCGTGTTGGTTTCTAATGTGAAAGATGCTTAGACATTGATAGTCTTTGGACAAAGAGCAAAATTACAAATTGTTGGTTAGTTCAAAGTCTAGAATGTATTTGTTTCTTATTCTCTTTGGATCTGATGTATCTTTTCTAATTTGAAAGTGTCGTTAGGCTTCATTCTTAATGAAGTTTTCTCTTTCTTGTCAAAAAAAAATCTATAAAATTTTATATGCAAGATTGATATGAGAATTAACTAACTAGGTTTTCTCAATAATCATATTAGTGAAAATAACTCAATAACTAGTTTGTACATGGTATATTTTGTTGTGGAATAGTGCAAGTTTTCAACGCTTCATCACTGCATATTAGTGAAAATTTGAGGGTTTTGCTATCATAGACAGATTCATCGGTCACTTTCCACCAATTAATCACGCAGCAACTTCCTTTGCTGCCTATGGCCAATTAAGCGCCCAACTTTCCATTGAGTGGTTGCACAAGCCCTCACATTCTACCAATGACCGACTAATAGGTCATATTTTCACCGATCAATCACACCCAGCTCCCTCATTCTGTTTAAGACCAATTAATCGGTCATTTTAAGGGCGACCAATCGTGTAAAAGTAGCCTTTGCTGCTTAAGACTGATTAATCGGTCACAAAAGTGCCTAATGGTCAAGCGCGACCCACTTAGTTTGTCCAAGACCAATTTATCGATCATTTTCTCACTGACTAATCACGCATAGTGCGCTAACCTACTTAAGTGAGGGTGAAAACCTTACTTTCTCATTCTTTCCTAATTCTTCCCTCTCTAATCCACAACCCTTCTCTTCCACCTTCAACCCAAATCCCTCTCACTCACTCTCCATTCTCCTAAACACCAAACCAACCTTATTCCACCACCAAAAACCACACCAAACCCCACTCTTATCTTCTCAAATTTGTTGAAAACTCCATTGAAGAACCCATTAGTGAGTTAGGGTTTGAAATTTGGGGGAAAACTAGGAAAGCTCAATTTTGTGCACCTCCAACCTTCAATCTTCCTTTGTTTAGGTATAAACTTCATCTTCTCTTGTTTGAGGTTAGGATTTCACTTTGAAAGTTGTTGAATACCCATGCATATAGAGATTTTGAACTTTTGGTTTTATGGGGTTTTATAGAGTAGCTTGTGCTTGTTAACATGATTTTGAGGAAATGCTTGGAAAAATGCTCATGATGATTGAATATGTATTTTATAGGTTGTTGTGGATGAGTTTTTAAGCTTTCTTTGTTAAATTTTCTTGTGGTTTTGGAATGATTGAAGGGTAGTAAAGTTTGAAAATGTGGAAAAATTTGTTTGGCTTCCATGAATGACTTGTTTAAGGTAGTTTGAACGTGATTTAATATTACAAATGTCTTGACAATTTGCTTGAATACTTGATGGGTGTGGTGAGTTTTGAAGTTTACCTTAATAGGACCCTCACTTGGTTATGCTTTTCTTGTTGATTTGAATTGAAGAGTTGGGTGATTTGAACTTTTTGATTTTATAAGAGTGGAATCTTTGAAGTTATAGCAATTATTGACTTGTTATCCTAGTAAGAGAAAAGCTTGAAAAGTTGTTCACATAGGTGATCTTTAATTGGGAAAAATGCAAGCTGGGACTTTTAACCATGTCAATTTGCTCATAATATTCTTGCATAATATGCTTTGTGAATAGTTGCTCTCTCTTGTATGCTCAAGCTCTTGTTTATAGTGTGGTATGTTGGATATGTTGAGTTGAGTATTAATCTACTGGTTGTGGTTCTTTTGTGTATGAGTTATCTCTCTCTCAAATGGCTCTTAACAAGAAGTGAAAGGAGACGGGGGAATCCAACTCTAAAAGAGCCACTTTTGATTAGCACCATTTCCATACTCCCCAGCATGAGGAGCGGTACAAGATGATCATGAAAAAGAAAAGAATCATTCGAGAAATAGGGATTGATCTAAAAGGCGAGAGGTATCGCATCATCATTGCTCAAATAAGGAGGAGAAAATGGGACAATTTTGTGTAGTGCCTCAACCAAGCCATCCAACTTTAGTTAAGGAGTTCTACACGAACAATTTTAATGAAAAGAAGAAGAAAGAACTCCCTTTAACGTATGCTGAAATATTCACCTTATGTAAGAACACACGAATTATGGCTCAATAAAGATGTATTGAACAATTTGTTTGGTATTGGATCTGATGTAGAACGGGTTGGGTATTGTGGCTACACGAGGTTGATGAACCAAGAGCTGGATTATGAGGTAGCGCTTTGAGAACTATATAGAGAAGGCACTGCTTAGGTATATGATGTTAATAATGTGCCCAAGCATCTGAAGAAAAGTGACTTGAAGCTTATCCTAAAGGCCTGGTGTACCTTCGTGCAAGCTACCTTGCTACCATGCTCATAAACGCATGAGATGACTGTGAACAATGCTCTTTAAACTTATGCCATTGTGACCAATTTTCTACTGGATGTGGGTAAAGTGATCGCATCCCACATCCACGAATCAACCCATATTAACATGGCAAAGTTGGTATATCCCTCCATCATCACAAAACTTTGTTTGAAGGAACGCATTCCACTTGAGAATGATATGGAGGAAAAAGCAGCCTCATGGGTGGACTCGTCAATGCTTGGGTCATATTTTCTAAAAGAACAGACACCACTCTAGAATTAGCCCATACAAGCTCATGCTAGACAGATGAAATAACTTCCAATAAAAGAGAGGGTAGGCAACTTAGAAAGAACGGTGAAACAATGCAAAGATATACTGAAACATCTTACTTCCTACATGTATAGAATAGAGTGTATAATTCGTAACCTAATTGAACAACTGAATTTGGATCCCGAATCGCTAGACAGGCTACCCATGTATGTTCCAAGAGAAGAAATAGAGGAAAAAGAAGAGCATAAAGAAGAAGGAGATGATGAAGATTTTTGAAGTAGCAGGATATATTACTTTTAAGATTATGTCTTTTTTTCTTTCTTTTTATCACTCTAGGACTTCTTTTAATTTCAGTATTTCGAGTTAATTTGATGTTTAACTTTGTGTTCAAGCTACATATATTTTGATTTGTGAATACTTAAATTTTATTTCCCTTAGAATATGCTGAGACTTGATGACTCTGATTTGATCTATTTTGTAAACATGTTTATTCCAAAAGTTTTGGCAGTTCTGGGGGAGTTGAAAGAAATTGATGACAGCTGAAACAAGCATAGAAGTCTTGAGCAACAACAAAGGGAATTTCTCAACTTTTTTCTTTATTTCTTTTTATGTTTTTTGTTACTTACTTTGTAAGTTATATTCTGGGTTGGATCACCTTTCTTGGGATCGTCTGAATAGTTTGTTGAATTTAACTCTTTTTACACCAAGTTACAATCTAGGCTAAGAATTCATAGATTTTATTGAGCCTTTTTAAGTGGGTTGGTATATAGTTTTTGTACACTATTGTTTGATTTGGCTATACATGTTTTTAAAGGTTAGATTAGTTGTTTGAACTTTGAATAAAATTTAGCAAGTCTCAAGTGATAGCATCTGGTCAACTAAATTTTTGAACATAACTCAATAAAAGGAGTATTTTTTTAATACACACACACACAAACACACACTAAAGGAGAAGTTTGGTGATATATTAAAGGGGTGATGTGTACACTAAGTGCACAGTCACCACTTTAGCTTCTAGCCAGACAATTCTTAATTAAATAAAAGTTGGAAAAAGATGAAGTATGTGATGTGTGGATTAGGCGCATAATCACAACTTTAACTTAGACAATTGGTTCCTTAATTAAAATTGTTTGGTGATGGATTGAGGGGGATGATATGCGGATTTGGCACATGATCAACACTTCAAAATTGGATCACTCAGTTACACTTTAATAATTCCTTAAGAGTGTTTATTCAATTATTTTTAGAAGATAAAATAGGCTAAAAACTTATTAAGTTCTTATTTTTATTTAAAGTCTTTATAACCATACCTTCTTTTAAGTCCATGTTAGTCCTTTCAAGAACTACACAAACTTATATACCTTTGCACTTGATAATGGCCTCCAGCTTGAATTATCCCTTAGTGTTTAGTTTGAGCTAAGTTTAGCAAGTCTTCTCAATTCCCTTGGAAGTAGGTAAAATTAACTTTGTTGGTGTGTTTTGTCTTAGTTCTGTTATTTTCTACTTATTTTACTTGAGGACAAGCAAAATCGTAGATTTAGGAGAGTGATGAACTTATGAAAATTATGTTTTACCTAAGCAAAACCTTGCTTTTATTACCACCCAACCCTTTGATTGAGCTTCATTTTTATGTTTTAGTAAGTTTTTAGTAGAGGTAATATCTTTTTTTTGTTAATGGAGTTTAAAGAAAATTGAAATTATTTCTTTTAATCATATTTTGTTGTCTTAAGTAAGGTATTCAGTGTGTGTTAAATATGTTCTTATAGATGACTAACCAAGGGAGAAGATGAGATGCTTGAACAAGGAACAAGAAACAAGAAAGAAGATTCTAATTTTGAGTGATTAGTCGCCCACTTTTTGCTGATTAATCACCTATGAAGAAAAACACACTGCCTGCCACTGATTAGTCGGTCAAAAACTAGGAGATTAATCGGTCAAAGAAAAACTAGAACATGCTAGGGCTGCATATATAAAGTAAAGGAAAAGGATCTTGGGCCATTTAGAAACAATTTGAGGCGTCTTTCATCCTAGAAGAGGGGAGGAGTCATTCCACCTTGAAATCTAGGAGATTCCTTCAACTTTTTCTTAATTTTTCCATGGATTTTGCTCCTCTTTTTTGTTGTTTTTTTATTTTCTTCATGTGTAACTAAACTTCTTAATTAGGGTGACGATGGATCTTGTCTTTGAATGATGTAAACTCGTTTTTATGCTTAATCCAAATTTATATTTGATGATTCAAGTGTTTTTTTTCTTATCTTACTGCTTTTCTTAACTTTGTCAATCTTGATTTGATCTTAGGGTTTATGTATGATTTAGAAAAATTGTGCAAGAGCTTGAAATTTGAAATAAACACCATAATCTCTCCAACATCTAGGAATAAGTGTTGTGGGTTGTGTGACCTTACTTTTGATTCCTTTACTTGTGGTAAAGCTTTCTCTAATTAGGGTTAGACTAAGGGATTAGTTAACTCTAATTAGTTTGAAAAGGATTAATATACTAAGGAATTGAATATTGGTTAACTTTGGAAATTTGTTCATGAATCTTGAAATATAACTTGATTAAGCTAGATTTTGAGTTTGCATCGAAAAATGATCAAGTGAAATCGAAACCCTAATACTCTAATTCTATTATTTTCACCCCTTCCTCATACAAGTCAAGATTGTTCTTGTTAATTGTAGTAATTTCTTGTTAGTTTCATTGCTCTTACCTTTGCATTAAGTTGTTTCTGTCTAATGCCTTTAGAGCTTACTTTGACTCTAATTTACCATCACTTAGATAGTATTAATTTAGCAAATTTGGTGTTTAACACATATAATCTCTAAGGTGCGATACTCACTCACTCATTATATTACTTTTGTAATTTGGTATACTTGCCAAGTTGAGCAACAGTCGAATGATAATGGGGCCCTCCATGAGGAAACTTTACATTATTATAACAACTTGTTCTGCTCAAATGAGATAATCAATCCTCAAGCCATGAATATCCAACATATGCTATAGTTGAATGAGGGTGGCTACAATACTTTAACAACTTCGATAATAGAGGAAGAGGTTAGAGTGGCAGTAATGGGAATGAAATATTTCAAAGCTTCGGGGCCGAATAGATTTCAACCTTTCTTCTTCAAGCATTATTGGGAGATTGTTAGGGATGATCTCTGGAGACTGATTAGAATACTTTTCAAGAGGGTTCCTTTGATCTTAGATTTGTGAAGGCACTTATTGTGCTTATTCTGAAAGATAAGCAACATGTCCATCAAAAAAATTATCGTCCCATTAGTCTTTGCAATATGGTTTACAAAGTTATGATGAAGGTGCTAGTTAATAGGCTACAACCTTACCTTGATGAAATTATTGGGCCTCTTCAAAGCAATTTTTTACCAAAAAGGGGAACCACAGACAATGCAATTACGGCGCAAGAAGTGCTCCAATTTATAATTATGCATAAGACAAAAATTAAGAAATGGGTGGTTGCTTTTAAGATTGATCTGTAGGAGACTTATGATTGATTTGACTGGAATTTTCTTGAAAGTTCTCTCATTAATTTTGGGTTTCCCAAATCGGTGAAGCTTATTTTGTGTTGTGTTAAGTCCTCAACATTATCGATCTAACTATTCTAAACTTAAGAGTTTTTAACCTACTACGAGATTGAGATAGGGTGATCCTATGTTGCCATATTTGTTTCTCTTGTGCATGGAAAATTTGGCCTTATATATTCAACAACATGTGACAAATAAGCTTTGGCAACCAGTTCATGTTTCTAGAGGAGGCCCAGGCATATACCATTTATTCTTTGCAGCTAATGTGCTTCTATTTTGCAAGGTAAAAAATTCACATGTCAGGCTGGTTATGTCCATTTTTCAAGATTTTTATGCAGCTATAGGCTTAAAGGTGAATTTTGATAAATCTAGAGTCATGTGTTCATCTAATATCTCTCGGCGGAGGAGGGAGAATTTTACAAGTATATATTCTATCCAGTTCGCTAATGATCTAGGTAAATATCTTGGCTTCCCTCTCTTACAAGGGAGAATGACTAAATCGATGTTTAAAAGTATTATGGAAAACATATAGAGGAGGTTGGCTTCATGGAAAGGAAGGTTGTTGAATAGAGCTAATTGCATTTTCCTAGTAAAATTAGTTATTTCTTCAATTTCAATGTGCGCCATGCACATGTTATGGCTCCTGCAAGGGGTATGCAATGATATTGATCACATCACTAGAAGTTTCATTTGGAATGGAAAGGGTGATTCAAGAAGCTTTAATCTTGTCAATTAGAATGTTCTGACCTAGCCTAGGAATCTCTACAGTCTTGTTGAGTTTGTCCATATTTTGGATGTAAAGGTCAGAGTTAGAGACTTGTGGAGGGATGGGCACTGATGTTTTGAGAATCAATCTACGAGGATCCCAGAAGCTATCAAGGAGCTTATTTATGATATTCCTATACCATAAGATACTTTTGTGGAAGATTACTAGATTTGGAAAGACAAATACTCAGGAGATTATTCCTCGTCAATTGCTTATAGATGGTTGTTACACAGTAATAGATCCTAGAAAAAAGACTGTTCTTGGGCTTGGGTCTAGAAATTAAAGGCTCTAGAGAAGGTTAAACTCCTTATTTGGTTTATAATTCATCGAGCCTTGCCAACCAACATGCTCTAGTTTAGTCGGGGTCTCTCTCCAACTTCGACATATGCTAAATGTTTCGGAGGAGACGGATATATTTTGCATTGCTTACGTGATTGTACCCACTCTCTTGAGGTTTAGGTTAGAGCTAGTTTCACTAGCCAACCTGACTTCTTCTACAATGACGTGGTCCATTAGATTAAGGCTATGGTGAAAATATGTGCCTCTGTTTAGTGGGTGTGGCGTTGGAGGAACAATATGCTTTTGGATGAGGACTGTAACACCCCAATTTTTTATTTTTCTTGATATTTATGAGTTTTATAATATTTGAGAATTTTTATAATTTTTTGGAATTTTTTAAATTATTTTGATTATTTTAATATTATTTTGGACTGTATGTGTGTTTGAGGCGAGCCTGGAAAAATAAATTTTTTTCCTAAACTCAAAAATTTTGGATTGTTGATGCGGGGCCTGGGGAACTTACTAAACTCGAAACCGGAAACAATTGACGAAAATTTTCTTTATCTGAGTTTTGGGTACATTCTATTATCCATTAGATAATGTTATTATCTATTGGGTAATGCTTTTATCCATTGTGTAATGCTTTTATCCATTATGTAATGCTAGCAATAACTATTGTCCATTGGGTAATAACTTTTGAAAAATATCTTTTAGAAAATATCTTGAGATTAGTCAACTAAAGAGGCTATGACTTTTGTGAAAGACCAATTAGAAACAAGCTTGGAAGAGAAGCTTTGCATATCCACCATTGATCTAATCAACGGTTGTGAGGGCAAGCTTAATGAAGAATCTTAGGATATCTACCCTTGATCTAATTGATGGATGAGATGAGTTGAGTGTAAACTTAGTGGAGAAATTTTGCATATTCATCTTTGATTTAACCAATGGTTGTGATGGCTTGTAGCAAAACAAAATATCTCTTTCTCTCTCCATGAAGGCCCACGACCATTTAGTCTCAAAAGTGACAAAAGTTTCATTTACTATCATAACACAAAGCTATCATCTTTTCTCTCAAAAACCTTAACATATTTTCTCTCATTTTCTCTCCTCTAGCTGACGGCCTCCTCACCTAAAACCACTCTCCAATCTCTCATAATTCAAGGCAACTACATCACTTGATCCTAAACACCATTCTAGGAAACTTTGATGTTGTGAAGAAGACCTAATTCCATCATCTTCAAGCTTGATTCTTGGATTCAAGTTCTAGGGTTTCAAGGTAAAGATCTTGAAACTTGATTTCTTCTTTGATTTTTGAAACCCTAAGACCATATTTGATCTATGATTGTCTTACTCTAACCTTGATGTTAATATGTTCGTGTTTGCTTTGATTTTTATGAATCACTTGGTGAAGAAAGTTAATAGAAAGGATCAAACAAGGAGCTTAGGAAGCTATATACAAAGTAAGAGAGAGATTAACCTCATCAACCAATTATGGTGGTGAGGAACGAAACTTGTATGAAGGTGATGAATTCATGTGAGGATTTATTCACCATGTTTGTATAATTTTGTGGTTTGTGTTTAATTTTTTTGTGCGATTTTATTGGTTTGACATTATGCATGAATTTGATATAGTAGGATTATGATATTTTATGTATGTTGTATGATATAAATTGTGATTGAGAGAAAAAGAATTTTTGGTTCCAAAGACCAAGAGGCTCACGACCACTTTGCCCACAAATGGATAATTTTATACAAAAATGGTTTATTAAATTTTAACCTAGACGATTAAGGGACTAAATAAGGTTTAAGGATTTTGTAAGTTAAAAAGTTGATGAACAAACTTTATTTTTTTCATAAAGAAATTGATTTTTGGCTTCAATTATAGAAATAAGTTAGAAAGATTATTTGAAAATTGAAGTATTTTATTTAATAGAGTTTTAGTTGGAATGATGAAAATGATTTATTAATTGCGAATTTAGTTGTTTAATGATAATAAATTTAATTAAGGAATTACAAAATGAATATGGAAATATATATTTATATTTTTGTTATTACTAAGTAAAAAGTGAATTTCGCCATGGTATTGAAAATAGGATGACCAATTAAGTTTGAAATTTAAAGTATTTTATTTAAGAGGATTTGTAATAAGGAAGATGGAAAAGGTTTTAGTAAATTAAAATAAATGTAAGTTTTAGAAAGGATATTAGAAAATATTATTTAGAGGAGTTTTAACAAGGAAATATTTTTATGATAGTTTAGAGTTTAAAATATTTTATTTAAGAAAGTTTTATTAAGAGTAAAGAATAAATATTTTGAGGTACTTTGAATTAATTTAAATGATTTAAGTTTTAGTGAGAAAAATGTTAGAAACATTATTTAAAGGTGATTTAATAGGAAAATAATGGAAATAAAGTCCAAATTTTATATTAAGTAAGAAAAGTTTTAGTTTGAGCTTAAAATATGAAGAAAATATTTTATGCAATTGAAAATACATAGAAAAACTCTTACGCGATTTAAAAATGATGATTTTTAGCTATGCGATTGAGAAAATATTTTAAAATCTCTGCGCGATTGAGAAAATGTTGAAAAATTGTTACGCGATTTGAAAAAGTAACAGAAGTGTTACGCGATTGTGAAAATGCGATAAAAATGTTACGCGATTGAGAAATACAGTAATTTGCTGTTGAGCTAATGTATTTGACCCGAATATATATTTAACGTATGGTTATAACTGGTAGTGGCTTGTGATAGTGCATTGAGTCATTGGTTATGCATTATTTGTCAGACGGTGTCTGTTAAGGCTATTGTTACCTAGGAGTTGAATTACACCTTGTGCGGGTGCGAATTGCGTAGTGATGGTCTATAATGGATCTTGGAGGCGTCGGGACGCGGAATTCCACATATAGTCAATTAGAAAGCGCTATTGTACCTTGGTGACCGATGCAAACGTACTGACGATCTCGACACAACACTATTCCTATTCCCGATCTGGCATAGAATGTCTAGTATAATGTCTGATGTATACATTGAAAAATTATAGCACTTGGTCTGAGGCGGCTGGCATACAGACATATCTTCTAAATCATTCTCTCTAAAATTGTGTTTAGCTCTATAGAGTAGGAATTGGGTGCATTGTGCATACAGATAGTCAGTGTACATGTGCATGGTTAGTGTACATCTTGTTGTAGCATAGTCAATATACTTATTTTGTGGTATGAGTAGTATTCTTGTTATCGTGATATACATTGTTAAATTATCTGTTAGTTGATAACATAATTATACTTGTTATTCTGTGATATTGTTGTATGTGAATGGCATTATCGTCATTATTGTTGTTCTTTGCTGTCATGATGGTATTGATGTAGGGGATCTCACATCTTCATTGTATTGTTTTGTCTATTTTTGTTTTATTCTTACGTGTGTGAAGACTACGATGGCGGCAAGGAGGGATCGGCCAGGTTTCTTTAGACTACAATTTCTTAAAGGCGTTGATGCTTGGCGTGTCCATTAGGACTCAGAGCATATAGAGTATTGTAGTGACATTACTCTATCCATAAGTAGGACCCGCCATGGGGTCATTACTTCTTCTTTTACTATTGTATACGTAGAGTTTGTTTTACCTATTAGGGAATTGTGGGGCGATCTTCACTACACTCCTAGGGAGGACTCCGAGATATCTTTTGCTTGGATTTCTATCTGTTGAGACATTTCCGGCTAGGGAATTCGTCTTCTGAGGATGACTCTTTTCTTTAGATGTTGTGAATTTGGACCAGTCTAGGTTGGTTATGTTAGATGTTTATGCCTTTTAGGTATGTAAGTATAATGTACGTATGGTTGTAGTAAACTTTGTTTATATGTAAAGTATATTATTCAGTTCTTATGTTTAGTGTTTCTAAGATTCAGTACTCTTATGTTATTCGCGAAGAATAAATTTTGAAATCTGTATTAAAATAATATTAAATATTTTATAACTTGGATGAAGAATTAATAGGAATTGGTCTGAAATGTAATGCCCTTCGGGGGTGTTACATTAGTTGCCTAGTTGGTATCAGAGCCCAACTTAGATTCTTTTGGGTTTGTGGGTAGGTTTGTCTTGTTTGTGTTGTGTGTTTCTCTGAAACTGAACACAGAAATGTATTGTTTAGTTTTTGCAAGGAGATAACCTTGTTTGAAATAGTTACATTTAGTTTTCGTTGTATTGTGGTTAGTTCAACGTTGAAGAAAAAAAATTATTCGTGGTAGACATACGCATGTGGCTCATGGTAAACGAACGAAGGTGAATATAGGATGTGACGAAGATAGCATGGTTGCAGCTGTGGCGGCAATGCAAGGAATGGCTGAACAGAATCAAAGGACTGTTCAACAGCAAGAAGCAACAACCAAGGATCAAAATTTGTTAGAGTTGAATCAATCTCAAGGTACAAGACTCCATAACTTTAGACTAACTAGGTTCCAAAAAGGGAGGAAATGTAAGGTCAATCAATTCTAGTGGAAATTGTATTTACGTTCATTGGGGAATTAACAACAACAATGAACAAATGAAGGAGGTACCAGTGGTAGTAGTTCTATTCAGACCGTAGCATCGGCATCAAAATGTTGGAAATGGGGAATGGCTCATTTGACGAAGGAGTGTAGGAGCAAGGAAAGGATTTGTTTCAGGTGCGAAAAACCTGGACATTTTCTTAGAGATTGTACTAAATCAAAGATGGAACCTCTCATGAATAATGAGCGTGCGATAAAATCTCCAGCAAGAGGAAGAGTCTATACATTGAGTGGAGCAGAAGCCTCCCAATCTGAAGATCTTATCGAGGGAGATTGTACCATAGCAAGAAATCCTTTAACTGTACTGTATAACTCGGGAGGTAACCCATTCTTTTATGGCCTGTGATTGTGTGAACTATGTGGGTTTATCTGTATTTTCATTTCCTTTTGACTTGAATATTGCTACTTCTACTACTAAAGTTGATATTACTACTTAAGCCTGTTTAAAACTATCCTATTATTATTCAAGATCGGAACTTTTCTGTTGATTTGATTTCTTTACTTCTTTCATAAATAGACAAAATCTTAGGGATGAATTGGTTACTTTCTAACTATATCCTGTTATATTGTTTCAATAAAAACTTTAGTGTTCCCTGAGACTGAGATTTCTGGATTTGAATTTAGAAAGTTCACTTCTAAATTTATTGGACCGTATCAAATTCTTTATTAGATAGGTCTGGTAATCTACCGAATTGTCTCATCACTTTTCTTCTAACCCTTATAATGTCTTCCATATATTTTAATTGAGAAAGTATATTCCTGATTCAACCCATGTCATAGCACCAAATACAGTACGATTAAAAAGAGAACTTGATCTATAAGACATTTCCTGTTAAGATTAAGGATAGGCGAGTGAAACAACTCAGAGAAATTACCTTGGAGAAGGTCATCTAGAACGATGTGACGCGAGATACAACATGGGAACTAGAAGATCAAATGAAGAGAGCCATTGTTTTCTCCAAGATTGATTTATGTTCTAGTTATCATCAAATTCGCGTAAAAGTAGAAGATATTCCAAGATAGTTTTTCGGACGCATTATGGGCACTATGAATATTTAGTAATGTCGTTCGGGGTAACAAATACTGCTGTGATATTCATGAATTACATGAATAGGATCTTTTGTCCCTATTTAGACAGATTTGTCGTTGTCCTCATTGACGACATTTTGATTTATTCTCGAAGTCCGAAGGAACATACTGAACATCTCAGTGTGATTCTTTAGATTCTGTAGGAGAAGAAGTTATATGGTAAACCGTCTAAGTGCGAATTCTGGTTAAAGGAAGTTCAATTTTTGGGTTTAGGTTGTGTTTTGATGCAAAATAGAAAGGTTGTGACGTATGCTTCAAGGCAGTTGAAAGTGCATAAGAAGAATTATCCTACTCATGATTTAGATTTTGTGGTAGTCATTTTTGTGTTGAAGATTTGGAGACATTTTCTTTATGGAGCAACCTATAATGCCTACAGTGATCACATGAGCCTGAAATACCTGTTCGATTCGGAGGAGTTGAATATGAGACAGAGACGACAGTTAGAATTCTTAAAAGACTACGATTTTCAACTTCAGTATCATTTCGAAAAGGCGAATATCGTGGTGGATGCCTTGAGTAGAAAAGTGCTTAGTGTATCTATTATGATGGCCAATCAAAGAGTATAATTCAATCGCTGGAAAATTGTTAAGGGCTTGTGTGCTAGAACAATTAGGAAGTTAGGATGAATTCTTATCTCTGATAGAATTCACCTACAATAACAGTTACTATTCAAGCATACGGATGGTATCCTATGAGGCATTGTATGGACGACGATGCAAAACACTTTTGTGTTAGTATCAAGATGGGGAAAGTTTCGTGTTAGGACCTGAGTTTAAACAACAAATGACGGAGAAAGAAAAGATGATTCAAGAAAAGATACGGATAACTCAGACTCGGCAGAAGAGCTATTCTGAAAAATGAAGGAGTAATATTCACATTTGTTTTTAAAATGTAAGAGAAATTTCGATGACAAAATTTTATTAGAAGGGGAGAGTTGTGATAATCTACTAGATTATCTATTTTTCCATTGCTTTTTGAGTGGATTTCACCGCCTAAGCCCAACTTTTGACGTTGTTTTGATCTTAAGACAACTTTATTTTTATCTTTTGAGTTAATCCATTCTAGCTCGTTAGATTGAGTTATTCTGATTAGAATTACTAGTGTTTTATCTCATTTGTTAATGTTTTGATTGTAGGCACCAAAGAAAACAAGATGAAGCTCAATAGGGTAAAGGACATTCACTGAAGTCCAGGCGCCAAGCGCCCAAATTCTGAGCGCCAGGCGCTCACCATACAGCAAGCTTCATATTCTGGAGTCCAGGCGCCAGGCGCCCAAATTCAGAGCGCTAGGCGCTCAGCATACAACAGGCACATTTGTTCAGGCGCCAGGCGCCCAAATTTTGAGTGCCAGGCGCTCACCTTCCTGAGATTCAGTTTTAAGTGGACTCCTGAGCGCCAGGCGCTGGACTTTTGAGCGTCAGGCGCCCTGCTTTTTCCTGATACTTATAAAAAGCGTGTTCTTTCTAGAAAGGAGGGGCTCTTGGCTGCTGGAAACGAAGGATACTTGGAGAAAACCCTATTTTGGGCAGCTCTACCATAGTTTGAAGGGAGAAGACGTGGAAACGACTTGCACCTTCATCAACTCATGAAGTTTTCTTTGATTTCTTCTCTTATTTTAATTGTTGTTGCTGTTTTCATGTCTAGCTAAATTCCCTTTGTTGGGATTAGGTGGATTTTGATGGATCTTTACTGTTTTTGACATTGGGTTCAATTAATATAAGTTGTTATTTCTATTTTGAGTTTATGATCTCTTTTCTTATTGCTTTCTAAAGATTGATCAACTTTGGAATGATTTTTAGGGTTGTATGTTGAATGAGAATTTGATGTATAACTATGCTATGAGATTATGAACCTTGCTTATCTCTAGGCTAGGAATAGTCATTGATTTGCTCGTTACCTTCTTGAATTCTAAATCCTAATGCTTGTTTCTTTTTGGAATCACCTAAGGAATTAGGGATTTCATTTGGGAATAAAGGATCAATTGCCTAATGAATTAGGATTTGATTATTTTAAAGAATTCGGTAACAAAATAGGAATTTTAACTTGTGTTAATCCCAATTGATTTGCAGTAAGTGAACTCAAATGAAGTTTGATCCCAACTCTTTCATTAATTGAACTTTTTGTCGTATCGCATATTAAGTGTTTGTTGAATTGCCAAAGATAAAATCCCAAAAATATTGTTATTGCTTTTGTTCCTTCATTGCTATGTTTGTTTCAATAGAGCTCCCTTTGAACCAAAGTTCTGTTTAAATAGTAGCTAAGTTCGTAAATTAGTAATTGGTCATTGATCCCTGAGAACGATATCCGGTTTTCTCACCGTTTTTATTACTTGAAGATCCGGTACACTTGCCGTGGTCCCATTAAGTTTTTGGCGCCGTTGTCGGGGATCGATTTTACCAATATCGGTAATATCGAAGGCAGCTACTAGTTTAAACATTTATCTTTTCTTTCATTTATTCATTGTTGTGTTTAGTTTTCTTTATTTTACTTATTTTAGTACGTTTAGAATTTTATATCTAAATTCTTGCATTTTATTGAGTTTTCTTTATTCTGACACATTGTCTTCGTTGTATGCGAGGTAAAGTTCATCCGGATCAACTTCTTTTTGACCCAGAAATAAGAAGGACTGAAAGGGCTTTGAGGAAGCAATTAAGAGAACAAAGAAGGAATTTGGATAGCACTCAAATATCTGTTGAAGACATGACGGACAATGGGGAAAACAGATCCCCCAATGGAGAAAACAATGGAGAAAATGTAGATCCTCCACCACCACATCAACCTGCTAGGACTCTCATGGATTACTCTATTCCTAGCATGGATGGGTGTGGGGCGAGCATAGCAAGACCTCCAGTTCAAGCTAACAATTTCGAATTGAAGCCAGCTCTACTTCATTTTATTCAGAACAATCAGTTTGGGGGATTCGATACTGAGGACCCACATGCACATATACAAGGGTTCCTTCAAATTTGTGATACTGTGAAGTTGAATGGAGTAAGTGAGGATGTCATTCGTCTAAGATTGTTCCCTTTCTCTGTGAGGGACAGGGCTAAGAGCTGGTTGGATTCATTGGCAAGGGGAAGTATAACTACCTGGGCAATTTTGGTCCAGAAATTTTTGACAAGATATTTCCCTCCATCCAAGGCTGCAAAGTTGCGAAGTAAGATTACATCATTCAGGCAGTTTGATGAGGAGTCTCTCAGTGAGGCGTGGGAGAGATACAATGAAATATTGAGGAAATGCCTACACCACTGTTTTGACTTTTGGATCCAGGTGCAAAGCTTCTATAATGGCATGTTACCTCAAACTAAAGCCATGGTAGATGCTGCAGCAGGTGGGGCCTTGAACTATAAAACTCCAGAAGAAGCTTGGGACCTGTTTGAAATGATGGCCAATAATGACTACCAAAGAAATGGGGAAAGAGCAGTGGGGAAGAAAGGATACTTGGAGGTGGATTCAATGAATGCACTTTTAGCCCAGAACAAAATCTTGACTCAACAACTTGAGAATCTCACGAAGAAGGTTGACACTCTTAAGGTGAATGCCGTAAGTAATGCGCCCTTGTCGTGTGATTTTTGTGGAGGAGAGCATGAGAATGTAGACTGTCCGGGTAACATGTTTGGAGCTCCATCTCAAGAACAAGTCAACTTCATGAATAACCCTCTAAGGCAACAACACAACCCCTACTCCAACACTTATAATCCGGGGTGGAGGAATCACCCTAACTTTTCATGGAGTAACCAAGGTAGTCAAGGCAACCAAGCTCCTCAGAGACAACAACTTTCATACCAAGGTCCTCCTCAACACTCTTCGCATCAAGGCTCTTCATCTTAACCTCCACCTATTGAGAAGAAGGCTTCATGGGAAGTAGCTTTGGAGAAACTAGCTTCCCAAACCTCCTCTTTTGTCCAAAAGACTACCGATTTCATGGATGAGACAAGAGGTGTATTTAGGAATCAAGAGGCATCAATCCAGAATTTGGAATCTCAAATGGGCCAACTAGCAAAACAGATTTCGGAGAGACCTCCAGGTTCATTGCCAAGTGACACAGTCCCAAATCCTAGAGGAATGGAGGATGCTAAAGCCATAACAACTAGGAGTGGGAAGATGATTGAGCCGCTACCAAGGAAAAAGAAGAAGAGTGAAGACAAAGGAGAAAAGCCTAGTGAAGAAGTCCCTCTCAAGGAAACTGAAACATCTCAAGGTGACTCACTCAATAACTCTAATGAAAAGGAGTCACCAAAGGAGCAAGAAGTGAAGATGCCATCACCAACTATTAAGTTGCCATTCCCTCAACGACTCAAGAAGGAGCATGATAAAAAACAATTTGGGAAGTTTCTGGAGGTATTTAACAAGCTGCAAATCAACATCCCATTTGCCGAAGCTCTGGAACAAATGCCCTCCTATGTGAAATTCATGAAGGAGTTGCTGTCCAAGAAGAGAAGGATTGGGAATGAAGAGACCATTATGCTCACGGAGGAGTGCAGTGCAATTCTACAAAGGAAGCTTCCTCCTAAGCTTAAGGATCCTGGAAGTTTCTCCATTTCGTGCACCATTGGTGATAGAACATTTGGGAAGGCTTTATGTGATCTTGGTGCAAGCATTAGTCTCATACCTCTATCCATTTTCAAGCAATTGGGAATCGGCCAAATAAAGCCCACCATGGTAACGCTTCAATTTGTGGATAGGTCTATGAAGCATCCCCATGGGGTAATTGAAGACGTGTTGGTGAAAGTAGACAAATTCATCTTTTCGGTGGACTTCGTTGTTCTTGACATGGAAGAAGATAGGGACATTCCATTAAATTTGGGAAGGCCGTTCCTTGCAACCGGTAGAGCTCTCATTGATGTGGCGGATGGGACTTTAACATTGAAGATCCAAGATGAAGCCATTACTTTTAATGTCTTTGAAGCTATGAAGCACCCGGGAGATAAAGAGGCATGCTTTAGCATTGATGTATGTGATTCTGTGATCTCCAAGTCTTATATGGGAGGCAGCCTCTCTTCACCTCTTGAAAAGTTGCTTGCTTGGATCAAAGATGGAAGTTGATGAAGATGATGATCCTACAGTTAAAGAAATACCCAGTTCGTTGGAAAGCTCACTCCCCTATTCTAAAAATGAACAACCAGAATGGGAGGAATTGGTAGGAGAAAGAGATGGAACCCAACAAAAAAGAGATGAAGTGTCAAAAGTTGAGCTCAAACCATTGCCCTCACATTTAAAATATTCCTTTCTTGGTGAGCATAATTCTTGCCCTGTCATCATAAATGCTGGATTGAGCCAATTGGAAGAAGAAAAACTGTTAGGGGTACTTCGGGATCATAAGGAGGCCATTGGATGGTCAATTGGTGATTTGAAAGGAATAAGTCCTTCTCTGTGCATGCACAAAATACTCATGGAAGAAAATCATAAAGCAGTAGTGCAACCTCAAAGGAGACTTAATCCGGTCATGAAAGAAGTAGTTCGGAAGGAGGTTTTCAAGCTTTTTGATGCTGGACTCATTTACCCTATTTCGGACAGTCCTTGGGTTAGTCCCATCCAAGTCGTGCCCAAAAAGGGTGGGACGACAGTGGTTATGAATGAAAACAATGAATTGATACCCACTCGAACTGTTACGGGATGGAAGGTATGTATTGACTATCGGAAGCTGAACGATGCAACAAGGAAGGATCACTTCCCACTTCCTTTCATCGACCAGATGTTAGAGCGGTTAGCCGGGCATGACTATTATTGCTTTTTAGATGGATATTCCGGCTATAACCAGATTGCTGTAGCTCCAGAGGATCAGGAGAAAACTGCATTTACATGCCCTTATGGAGTGTTCGCCTACAGAAGGATGCCCTTCGGACTTTGCAATGCACCAGCCACATTCCAAAGGTGTATGATGTCCATTTTTTCCGATATGATTGAAAAACATATTGAAGTGTTTATGGATGATTTCTCTGTGTTTGGTTCTTCATTTGATATATGCTTGCATAACCTGTCTTTAGTTTTAAAGAGATGTGAAGAAACAAACTTGGTTTTAAACTGGGAAAAATGTCATTTCATGGTGAGAGAGGGAATCGTTTTAGGGCACCGCATCTCTAACCAAGGGATTGCAGTTGATCGTGCCAAAGTTGAAGTTATTGAAAAACTTCCCCCTCCCACTAATGTAAAAGACATTCGTAGTTTTTTGGGGCATGCTGGCTTTTATAGGAGATTCATAAAAGATTTTTCAAAAATTGCTAAACATCTGAGTGATCTCCTTGTAAAAGATGCTCTGTTCAATTTTGATGATGCATGCATGTTAGCCTTTAACACTTTGAAGCATAAACTGACCACTGCACCAATTGTCACTGCACCCGATTGGAGTTTGCCATTTGAAATCATGTGTGATGCAAGTGACACGGCTGTAGGTGCTGTTTTAGGCCAAAGGAAAGATAAGTTACTGCATGTGATTTATTATGCGAGTCATGTTTTAAATGCTGCACAACTTAATTATGCTACTACTGAAAAGGAACTATTGGCTGTGGTTTATGCATTTGACAAGTTTCGTTCTTACTTGGTAGGTTCCAAGGTGATTGTATATACAGACCATGCAGCTGTTCGGTATCTATTTGCCAAGCAAGATTCGAAACCAAGGCTTATTCGATGGATTCTACTGCTTCAAGAGTTCGATCTAGAGATAAAAGATAAGAAAGGAACCGAGAATTCAGTGGCTGATCATTTATCTCGGTTGGAAAGTGCAGAAGAAAATGAGGAGAAAAGACCAATCAATGATCAGTTTTCTGATGAGCAGTTATGGGCCATGGTGAGTTTGCCATGGTATGCTGAAATAGCCAATTACAAGGTTGGCAAGGTGGTTCCCGTGGACTTCAACTCACAACAGCGGAAAAGGTTCTTTCATGAAGTCAAGTTCTATGTGTGGGACGAACCATTTCTGTACAAGAGAGGTGTTGATGGTCTATTGAGAAGATGTGTGCCCGAGGAAGAGCAAGAACAAATTCTGTGGCATTGTCACAATTCTGGGTACGGTGGACATTTCAGTGGAGATAGGACAGCAGCAAAGGTCTTACAATCTGGGTTATTTTGGCCATCACTCTTCAAGGATGCATTTGCTTATGTCAAGAGATGTGATAGATGCCAACGAACCGGAAACATATCAAAGAGGAATGAGATATCCCAAAATTCTATTTTAGAAGTTGAAGTATTTGATGTTTGGGGTATCGACTTCATGGGCCATTTTCCTTCTTCATTTGCTAAGGTGTATATCTTGGTGGCCGTTGACTACGTCTCAAAATGGGTGGAAGCAGCTGCAACCTCAACCAATGATGCAAAAGTGGTGATCAATTTCTTGAAGAAGAATATATTTTCAAGGTTTGGGGTGCCTAGAGCGTTGATTAGTGATGAGGGAACCCATTTCTGCAACAGGAAGTTGGAGACGTTGTTGAGAAAGTATGCTGTTCATCATAGAGTGGCCACTCCCTATCACCCGCAGTCAAGTGGTCAAGTTGAGGTGTCTAACCGCCAGTTGAAGCAAATTTTAGAGAAAACAGTCAGTTCATCTAGAAAAGACTGGGCAATGAAGCTTGATGATGCTCTTTGGGCATACAGAACAGCTTTCAAAACTCCAATTGGTATGTCTCCGTTCCAATTGGTTTATGGCAAGGCATGTCATTTACCTCTTGAATTAGAGCATAAGGTACTGTGGGCAACAAAGTACTTGAACTTTGATTTAACAAAAGTGGGTGAGTCAAGGATCTTGCAGCTCCATGAACTTGAAGAATTCCGGAACTCGGCCTATGAGAATGCCAAAATTTACAAGGAGAATACTAAGAAGTGGCATGACAAGAGGATTGTTCATAAAGAATTCCGGGAAGGCCAATTGGTACTGCTATTCAACTCAAGACTCAAGTTGTTTCCAGGAAAACTCAAATCTCGATGGTCAGGACCTTTTGAAGTAAAACAAGTATTTCCATATGGAGCCGTGGAATTGAAAGACCCAACTTCTGAGAGAAGCTTTAAGGTGAATGGGCAGAGGCTCAAGCTTTATTTTGGGGGAGATGTTGAGCGGAGAAGGGAGTCCATCAACTTGATCTCCACTTGAAGCAGCACAACGTCAAGCTAATGACGTTAAACAAGCGCTTCATGGGAGGCAACTCATGCTAGGAAGTTTTCCTAACTTTACTTTTGCATTTATTCATGTCTTTCTAATCTTTCTTTTGTGTTGTTTGCTTTGTTGCATCTTTAGTGTGTTGGTTAATTTTAGAATTGTATGTGTGAGTGCTTTTATTTAAGTTTAAAGTATGTGAAATCATTTCGTTTTTCTTCTTTTGTTTTCATGCATGATTTTCAATTTAGTTAGATTCGTTTTCCAATTGATGTCTTTGAACTTTGGGAGTCCTGAATTGCATAAGCTCTCTAAAAAAAAAAAGGAAAAAAAAATCCTTTCTGCATAATTCTGCAGAAGAGTCCAGGCGCTAGGCGCTACTCCTCAAGCGCTGGGCGCTCTCTGGAGGTCCAAAAAGTTGGACACTGTGAGTTGGGCACTAGGCGCCACGAACCCAGCGCCGGCGCTCTCCTCCCGAGAAAAGAGGGCCTCTCGGCCCATCAAGTCTTGGGCACTGATATAGGAGCGCTAGGCACTCGTTCTCTAAAAATAAAAAATAAAAAATAAAAAAGGAGGGGGGGACTCTCGGCCCAGCAAGTGCTGGGCGCCCATGGTGTAGCGCCAGGCGCTACTTGCGTACAATCTGGAGGTAGCTTCGGCCCGGCAAAAGCGGGCGCTGGCGCGCTTTAGGAGCGCCAGGCGCTCGGTAGTTAAAAAAAAAAAAAAATCTCCACGTAAGCCCCTCACTTCACTTCACGCAGCTCCCACTCACTCTTTTTTCCCCTCTTTCACTCACACACACAGGGAATAAAGCTCCTCAAGCTCCCCACATCTAGCTCTCCTTCACTCTCACCATTTTTCTTCTCCCTTCTTCTCTTCTCCCTTGTCACGTTCTCTCTCTCACGCATCTTCTCTCTTCTTCTTTTCATCCTCTTCGTGCTTTCCTCTTCTCCTTCATTGTTGCCATCTTGTAAGGTATGTTATTTAGCCTAGATTATCTCCAAGTTGACCCATAGTTTTGTTTGGTTTCTACTCATTCTGAAATTCAATGGTGGGTTCTCCTTGGTGTTTTGGATGATGAATGTGTCTTCATTTGTGTTAATTGCATGCTTAGGGTTTGAATATGCCAATTTGGGGGTTTTGTGTGAAATACATTTTATGATAAATTGATGATTTAATCTTGCTATTGAGAGCATTGTTAACTTGTTTTCATTGTTAGATTCTTGAGATTAATTGTAAATGAGGTGGAGTTGTGTTAAATTGCATGGTTAGGGTTAAGATTTGTCAATTTGGAGATCATTTGAGGAGGACCAAGCTGAGAGAGATGAAGAAGGAGAAGGCCAAGAAGACGAATCCGCTGAGTCTGAAGAAGGAGATGATGACTAGCCAAGAAAGCCTCAAGGGAAGGAAAGAGCAGTGAGGGAATTGGGAAAGGGGCTCTTCACAGAGCCCATCAGATAACTTTGACTTCCTTTTTATTTTTTATTTTTTTATTCATTTTTGTGTGTGGTAGATTTCCTTTATGTTCGTAGTCCAATTGTTTTATTTTCTTTTATTGTGTAGTTATTCAGTTGAGTCAAGCCAATGTTGAACTGTTGGGAGTTTACTATTGTGGGTCCCCATGTTTGATAGTATCATTGTAATGTGAGTCAACCATGCATGCACTGCCTGTTAGGAAAACTTGGAAGCTTTATGAACTTATTTCTTAGATTGTGGTACCTGAATGAGGATTATGATTTCCATGCATGAATCTTATAGCTTATTGTTAATGTACTTAGTGATTTTTGTGATTGGATTTCATAATTCATCCTTGGGAGTTGTTTTGAGCCTTCAACATCTCTGCTTTGAAGAGAGGTCACTTGTGAGTTTCTATTCTCCTAACTTTGCTTGAATCTCATTTGCATGCCGTGACTTGCGCAATGCATCGACATGATAAAGGCATTTTTGTTGTTATGCCAGATAGCCATATAGCCAACCAAATGATGTTTGTGTCTATTGTGTTGCCCTTTTGAGTCTAATAAACTGAATTCTTTGTTTGACCTATACAGCATGCCTTAACTAAAATGATTAATGTCTTATCCACCCGAAAGGAGTAGGTGAGCATTGCATTTATTGACTTTGTGGGTTAACAATGTACTAAGTTTGGGGTTACCATTGTGAATTGAAAAAAAAATTATGGTTATAAAGACAGTCGTTATTTCAAAAAAAAAAAAAAAAAAAGAAGAAGAAGAAGAGGAGAAAAATAAGAAAAAAAAGAAATTAAAATAATTTGTATGGGAAAAAGGGAAAGAGAATCAAGAGAAGTGTAAATTCATGAGGCGAAGTGTAATGAAAGTCTTAATGCTCACTTATTCTCTAGGGTTTTAGCCTGTCAAATCCTATTTCATCCACCCTTGACCTTGACCCCATTACAACCCTTAATAAGTCCTTTTGATCGTTGCATCTGTGAGTTGCGTGCATGCATGTTTGAGACGAAAAGCAAATTCAAGGAGGGTGAGCTCAAGAAATGATGACTGAGGGAAACACAAACCCAAACACGAGTGACTGAGAGTCTCTTTTCACTTATAGAAAGCTTGAGTGACCCAATTATCAGGTGTACTTTGTTTCCATGTTCATTAGCTTTCAAGCTGTAATTGATCAGTGCATGGTTATGATGATCCCTATTCTTGACCCTCTGAGTTTCAGTTACACAGTTGAGAGTTCTAATTTCAGGAATGCATGTATGAATTGATTTACTGTCACTTGGATGCTTTTGAATTGTGGGACACTCTTGGTTTATTCTTTTCAGTTCAGCGTTGGTGTTTGAGTTGTGGAGTTGTCTTTTTGTTTGGCTAGTTTGTTCTTCTGTTTTGCTTGAGGACAAGCAATGTTTTAAGTTTGGGGTGGTGATAATCTACTAGATTATCTATTTTTCCATTACTTTTTGAGTGGATTTCACCGCCTAAGCCCAACTTTTGACGTTGTTTTGATCTTAAGACAACTTTATTTTTATCTTTTGAGTTAATCCATTCTAGCTCGTTAGATTGAGTTATTCTGATTAGAATTACTAGTGTTTTATCTCATTTGTTAATGTTTTGATTGTAGGCACCAAAGAAAACAAGATGAAGCTCAATAAGGTAAAGGACATTCACTGAAGTCCAGGTGCCAGGCGCCCAAATTCAGAGCGCCAGGTGCTCAGCATACAGCAGACACATTTGTTCAGGCGCCAGGCGCCCAAATTCTGAGCGCCAGGCGCTCACCTTCCCGAGATTCAGTTTTAAGTGGACTCCTGAGCGCCAGGCGCTGGACTTTTGAGCGCCAGGCGCCCTGCTTTTTCCTGATACTTATAAAAAGCGTGTTCTTTCCAGAAAGGGGGGCTCTTGGCTGCTGGAAACGAAGGATACTTGGAGAAAACCCTATTTTGGGCAGCTCTACCATAGTTTGAAGGGAGAAGACGTGGAAACGACTTGCACCTTCATCAACTCATGGAGTTTTCTTTGATTTCCTCTCTTATTTTAATTGTTGTTGCTGTTTTCATGTCTAGCTAAATTCCCTTTGTTGGGATTAGGTGGATTTTGATGGATCTTTACTGTTTTTGACATTGGGTTCAATTAATATAAGTTGTTATTTCTATTTTGAGTTTATGATCTCTTTTCTTATTGTTTTCTAAAGATTGATCAGCTTTGGAATGATTTTTAGGGTTGTATGTTGAATGGGAATTTGATGTATAACTATGCTATGAGATTATGAACCTTGCTTATCTCTAGGCTAGGAATAGTCATTGATTTGCTCGTTACCTTCTTGAATTCTAAATCCTAATGCTTGTTTCTTTTTGGAATCACCTAAGGAATTAGGGATTTCATTTGGGAATAAAGGATCAATTGCCTAAGGAATTAGGATTTGATTATTTTAAAGAATTCGGTAACAAAATAGGAATTTTAACTTGTGTTAATCCCAATTGATTTGCAGTAAGTGAACTCAAATGAAGCTTGATCCCAACTCTTTCATTAATTGAACTTTTTGTCGTATCGCATATTAAGTGTTTGTTGAATTGCCAAAGATAAAATCCCAAAAATATTGTTATTGCTTTTGTTTCTTCATTGCTATGTTTGTTTCAATAGAGCTCCCTTTGAACCAAAGTTCTGTTTAAATAGTAGCTAAGTTCGTAAATTGGTAATTGGTCATTGATCCCTGAGAACGATATCCGGTTTTCTCACCGTTTTTATTACTTGACGATCCGGTACACTTGCCATGGTCCCATCAAGTTGTAACACCCCAATTTTTTATTTTTCTTGATATTTATGAGTTTTATAATATTTTGGGATTTTTTGGGATTTTTTTCATTATTTTGATTATTTTAATATTATTTTGGACTGTATGTGTATTTTAGGTGGGCCCGGAAAAATAAAATTTTTCCTGCACCCGAAAGTTTCAGACTATTGATGCAGGGCCGAGGGAACTTACTAAACCCGAAATCGAAAATAGTTGACAAAAAGACCCTTATGTTTCCAGTAAGGTACGCAGACAAACACACACATATATACCATGAGTTCTCCTTATGTTTCCATTACTTCCATCCGCTTTACAAGTCATCTAGGGAGGCGTGCATACATACATACACACACACACACACACACACACACACGCACTTTCCATTACTTCACACACACACACTTTCCATTACTTCCATCCGATTTATCAGTTATCTAGGGAGGTGCTCACACACACACACACATATATCATGAGTTCTCCGTATATTTCCATTACATCCATCTAGTTTACCAGTCATCTAGGGAGGCGCACACACACACGCACACACCATGAGTTCTCCTTATGTTTCCATTACTTCTATTCGATTTACCAATCATCTAGGGAGGTACGCGCGCGCACACACAGACACACACATACACATATACCATGAGTTCTCCTTATGTTTCCATTACTTCCATTCAGTTTACCAGTCATCTAGGGAAGCACACACACACCATGAGTTCTCCTTATGTTTCCATTACTTCCATCCGGTCTACCGGTCATCTAGGGAGGTACACGCACACATACACTTTCCATTACTTCACATACACACACTTTCCATTACTTCCAACATGTTTACTGGTTATCTAAGGAGGTACACAAACACGCACGCACGCACGCATACACATACACACGCGCGCGCGCATACAAGCACACACATATACACATACACCATGAGTTCTCCTTATATTTCCATTACTTCCATCCGATTTACCGGTCATCTAGGGAGTAACATACACTCACACATCATGAGTTCTCCTTATGTTTCCATTACTTCCATTCAGTATACCAGCCATCCAGGGAGGCACGTGTGCACACACACACACACATACATATACCATGAGTTCTCCTTATGTTTCCATTACTTCCATCCAGTTTACTGGTCATGTACGGAGGTACACACACACCATGAGTTCTCCTTATGTTTCCATTATATCCATTCAGTTTACCGGTCATCTAGGGAAGTACACACACGCACACACACACCATCACAATGAGTTCTCCTTATGTTTCCATTGCTTCCATCTGGTTTACCAGTCATCTAGGGAGGTAAGCGCACGCGCGCACACACACACACACTATCACCATGAGTTCTCTTTATATTTCTATTACTTCCATCTAGTTTACCGATCATCTAGGGAAGTACACATACACACACACACACCATCACCATGAGTTCTCCTTATGTTTTCATTACTTTCATCTGGTTTACCGGTCATTTAGGGAGGTACGTGCATACACACACACCATCACCATGAGTTCTCCTTATGTTTCCATTACTTCCATCTAGTTTACCGATCATCTAGGAAGATACTTACTTCTATCTGGTTTACTGGTCATCTAGGGAGGTACGCACGCGCGCACACACACATACACACACACACACACATGCCATGAGTTCTCCTTATGTTTCCATTACTTCCATCCTATTTACCGATCATTTAGGGAGGAACACACACACACTCACCATGAGTTCTCTTTATGTTTCTGTTACTTCTATTCAGTTTACTGGTCATCCAAGGAGGCACGCGCGCACACACACACACACATATACCATGAGTTCTCCTTATGTTTCCATTACTTCCATCTGATTTACCGGTCATCTAGGGAGGCACGCACACACCATGAGTTCTCCTTATGTTTCCATTACTTCCATCCGATTTACCGGTCATCTAGGGAGGTGCACACACACATACACACACACCACACCACACACCATGAGTTCTCCTTATGTTTCCATTACAGTCATCTAGAGTAGTACGTGCGTGCACACACACACACACACATACACATGACACCTCACCACACCACACCACTTCCACACACACACACATCACACATCACCACACCACACACACACATACACACACCATGAGTTCTTCATTTGTTTCCATTACTTCCATTTGGTTTACCAATCATCTAGGGAGGCACACACACACACCATGAGTTCTCCTTATGTTTCCATTACTTCCATCCAATTTACCACACACACAAACCATGAGTTCTCCTTATGTTTCCATTACTTCCATCTAGCTTATCAGTCATCTAAGGAGGCACACACATACCCACCCCATGAGTTCTTCCTATGTGTCCATTACTTCCATCTGGTTTACTAGTCATCTGGGGAGGTACACACACATACACACACCTACCATGAGTTACACACACACACCTACCATGAGTTCTCCTTATGTTTCCATTACTTCCATCCAGTCACACACCATGAGTTCTCCTTATGTTTCCATTACTTCCATCCGGTTTACCGCTCATCTAGGGAAGTACACACACACACACACACACACCATCACCATCACCATCACCATCACCATGAGTTCTCCTTATGTTTTTATTACTTCCATCCGGTTTATCAGTCATCCACACACACACCATTACCATTACCATCACCATCACCATCACCATGAGTTCTCCTTATGTTTCCATTACTTCTATCTAGTTTACCAGTCATCTAGGAAGATACTTACTTCAATCTGAAGTCATCACACACACACACACACACACACACACACACACACACACACCATCACCATGAGTTCTCCTTATGTTTTCTTTACTTCCATCTGGTTTACCGGTCATCCACACACACACACACACCATCACCATGAGTTCTCCTTATGTTTCCATTACTTCCATCTAGTTTACCAGTCATCTAGGAAGATACTTACTTCCATCTGGTTTACTAGTCATCTGGGGAGGTACGCACGCACGCGCGCGCGTACACACACACACATATATATATATATATATATGTGTGTGTGGGGATCATCAACTTATACCATGAGTTCTCTTTATGTTTCCATTTCACTTTCATCTAATGGTTATCTTTAATGAAATAATCTCAACCATTAGATGAAAGTGGAACTAACGCATACAAACAAGATAATATATCACACTTGGTGTAAGTTGATCCCTCTATGTATAGAGGTAGAAATAAATTGAACCTGACCTGTTATCTGTCATTGATTCTTTTTTTTGGGGGGGGAGGCTCAACCTGACCTGTTTCTGAAAATATAAAAGTATAGTCTTACCTGAAAACTTATTTAAAAGCTCACATTACATGAAGGTCTTTATATTGGTCAAAAAACTTAAATTTTTTAATTTTTAAATAAGTAAAACCTTTAACAAGATTATTATATTCTATATAAAATAAATATATTATATAACTATAAAATTAATAATTTATGAAAATATTATAAATTTTAAATTATATATACAAATATTAAAACCAACCTAGTAGATTAAATATACTTTTTGGAGGGTTTTAGCCTGCTTAACTTTGTCAAATTCTCGATTTATAACCCAAAAATAGTTAGAGCAAATTATGTAAATTGATAAATTTTGTAGATTTGTATATTCTCACCCCTAACTTTTTTCTAAGTTAAAATAAAGGGCGTTTAACAAAATAAATAAATAATAGGAGCCTTTGACTTCAAATGCATGATGTATGTAGCCAATTGGATATTTATCCAATTAATAAATGATGATTGCGTCTGCTTCTCTCTGCTCATTTCGTATGCAAATATGTCATACTTCCTTGAATTCCTTTTAAGTACATTTAGCAAAACAATATCCGGTATTGCTATATTATACATCATGTAGAAAATGCATTTTAAACGTATCATGAATCAGTCGTAATTGATATAGAATGTATTTCTGTTACATAATAAAATATTACAAACATTTAGATATTAACATTTTAATTACTAACGTTTTAGTTACTTTTAGAAGAAAGCTTTGGCTAGATCTCTTAAGGTGGATATGATCTTAAACAAGATCTCGGAGGATTCAATATATATAAATAAATAACATTATTTTTTTTCCATTTCTTAGAGTATCTCTTCATCTAGATGATCTTAATCTCTCGAGATATGATTTTTCCTCTGTATTTTAATAACATTTTAAACTCAAATAACTTATATTAAATTATATATATATATATATATATATATATATATATATGTGTTCTATCTAGAAGATGGTGAGATTCTTGGTTTTGTTCAATCATAATCTATGGTTAATGATTAAAAGTTGGTTGAACATCATTGCATGATCCAATATTGCAAAAACTAGTCACATGCATTTATGTTAATATTGGATATTCATGTAAGATCTAATAGTCATGATTCACTCTCGATTGATTCGTTAATGGGATAAAATATACCTCACTTGAGTAACATCCATATATATATATGAAATATCTAATGAGAGAAAGTTTTATTGTTAGAGTCAAGGTAAACTTTGATCATACAACTATGCATAGATAGTCAAGATTAAAAGTTACTTAAAAGTTATGTGACTACTTAAAAAAGTCACATACATTTATATTTTAATCTTAATCATTCATGTAAGATTCAATGGTTAAAATTCACTCATTTTACCTCTTACAATTAGAGGTGGCAACACGGGTTCAACCCGTTAGGTTAACCCACTAACCCGCCATTTTTTAGCGAGTTGAGTTCAAGATTTTAATCCACTTTTATTTTTCAATAGAATTAATTAAGCTCATTGGTTGCATAACTTAGGGAAACATTTATTCCTTGTGGGAACGAACTTATACTTGTATCCGTATCAGGTTGAGTTTTTTTTTTAATGTTATAAATGAATCTTTTTATTTGTATTTGTGATATTTTTATAGATAAGATTTTAATTTTATTTTATTATTTTTTAGTCTCTATAAATTATAATTTTTCTATTTTTTTAAATTTTTTAGATTTTTTTTTTTTTATACATTTTTTTTGTTTTTTAAGTGGGTTAGAAGCCCACTAATGATTTTTTCTTACTTTCATTTTAGACGAGAACCGTTAACTCATCTTAAAATGAGGTAAGTTGGCTCTTTCAACTCATTTCCCAAAATGGACTAAACCACCCCACCCCACCTTATATTTTGGTGAGTTAAAGGCGGGACGGAGCGGGCGGAACTCGAGTTTTTGTGGGTTTACCCCTCTACTTATAATAAACATTTCTTTCAATAAATACAGTCCTATATATATATATATAAATCTTCGAATATCAGCTCATTAATTAATAAATGTGTATTTACACAAATTCTTATATATAAACTAGGATGTGAAATTTATGTTACACAATCATACTAATAAAAAAAGTTAACGTACTTCTAATTTTTGCTACACAATTATGGTAAAGGAAAATTATTTTTATTTGGTACATATAAAGTGTAAGGAGTTATTTGTGTTTTTTTTTTTTACTAAAAAGATATTCATTCATTCATATTAGTAAAATACACCGTTTGTTTTTAAGTTTCCAACATTGTTTTAAACGTAAAATAGGTTGAATATATTGAACAAACTCACATTGTATTTGTGTTAATAGCATAACACGGCAAAATTTACAAATGTGACAAAATCAAAGTGACCGAAATACCATATGCCTCCGGATAGCAAACGTTTTGCTACAAGTCTTGATTGAATCCCTCTGGATCGCCGATCTACCAATGTTGAACCAAACGAACACCGCAACAAGACGGTAAACCACTACAAGACTTTTTGTGAACAACGCCGCATCAAAACGAGAAACCACCGCACCAAGATGGGAAACCAAACGACGCCCGCATTTGCAAAACGTTGTTTTCAAAACATTTTTCTCGTATTTAGTAAAAACAAGGAAAAGCACAAAAGAAAAACTCGGGTCTATGTGGAAAACCACTTATTTAGATAAAAGATAGAAAAATTTTGATGTAGAGGGGTGATTTTAATGCCAAAAAAATGGCTTAATGTTAACCACCCCTATTGGATGAGAAATAAGGAAAAGGTGTTGGTCATCATAGATGATTATATCTTGTTTTGACTATCACCGCTAGCATCCATACCATTTTCAAAACTTTTAAAGAAGTGTTATCGCAACAAAAATATGTTCTATAATCATATTATTTTACTCCGTTTCTTAATCTTGTCGTTGCACTAAAGTTTATGGATTTAATTTGAATTTATTGTAAATGACACTCAATCATGCATTATCATATCATAAAAAATATTTAATTTTTATAATAATTACTTTAAAAATTACATATATAATAATGTATAATTAGTTAATGTTATAAAAATTTACACTAATAATATCTCATATATCAAAATTAAATTATAAATTTATATAGTATAATAATCTATTAAATATTAACTAAAAGCATAATAATACAAGGGCATGTGCGGAAATTGTTTTTGAAGCGAATAATTTGGATCGGAGATAGTTAGTAAATTTTAATCAATTATTGATATCAAGTATAATTAAATATTTCAATATCTTCTATGCGCTTCGTAAATCCAATATCATATTTTAGTTTTATATTCAATTTTTAATTGCTTCTATCTTAATCTAAAAGATTATAATAATATTTGATAAATATTTTTTTCAACAATAAATTCATCAAAAGTTATATTTCAAAAAATGTGTTTTAGGATACTCCAGTCAATTTTTTGGTGGTTGTAAGTAGTGTAATGGATGGATACTTATAAAAAGCATTCTAAAGTTCAAGTCGGATCATGTATAATGTGTGCATTGCTTTTAGCAATTAGATAGAAATTTTTATTACAAAAGGTATTTAAAAAAAACAAGTTTTAGTAGGTAATAATCAAAAGTTTAAATTTGTATTAATAGATAGTAAATGTTATTAATTATGATAAAAATATAATAAAATCATTAATACTTATAGCTAATATCTATTTATCAGAGATTTTATGAAAAATTAATTATATAAACATATTTATTTATTTAATAACATTTATAAATATTTGAGGTCCAATTTTAATAAACCAAATTACTATAATTGTTAATTTGATTCTAATCTAGAACATATTTAAATAATTTTTGAAAAATGTATTTATAAATTTTAAATCAAATTAATTTTAAAAATAATGCTTTGACTAAATATTAATAAAAAAAATTATTAAACTGTATTTTTGTAAGATTCATTTCTATGGATAACTTATAAAGAAAATTAAATGTATTTTTAAAATTTATTATACGGACCAACATAGGTTTTTTTCATAGGTTTTTTTTTGGGAGGGGGGCTCAACATGACCTGTTTCTAAAAATATAAAAGTATAACCTTACTCAAAAACCTATTTAAAAGCTCACATTACCTGAAGGCCTTTATATTGGTCAAAAAACTTAAACTTTTTAATTTTTAAGTAAGTAAAACCTTTAACAAGATTATTATATTCTATATAAAATAAATATATTATTGATAACTCTATAAAATGTAGTTATTAGTACCCTATCTCTGTACTAGAATGAATGTTTAGTCCTTGTTTATAATGCATATTAGGAAGTTTTGTGCTTATATTTGTCATATTCTGATTCTGACGCTTTTCGATATGTTATTGAGCAAATTGTGCTTAAATTGTTATTGATTATGTAGATTTATATATGTTACTGATTTGGTATTTTCTCTATGATAGGAAGGGCTCCGAACAAGATGATATGTGGAGCATTTGAGCTTAAACTGGAAGAGAAAGCCACATTAGCCTTTCAGCAGATCAACGCCGCGACGTAAGATTGTGCACACCGCGGCGCAGAGGTGCTTCTCAGTCATTCCATACTTGAACCCAAGAGTTCAGCGCCGCAGCCCAGAAGATGGGTGCGCCGCGGCGTAATGAGACCGACCCAATGTGCGCCGCGGCAGAAGATTGTGCTCGCCGCGGCGCGATGCGGCAAGCTGAGCCTATAAATAGGATTTTTCACTTTTTTCTCCGGGTCTTGGCCATTTGAGCCATTTCCATTTTTAGTTTACTTAGTTTTTCTTAGTTTTAGGTTAGAAAGCTTTGGCTAGATCTCCATTAATGGTGGATTGGAGGCTAGGAACAAGGATGAAGGAGGATTCAAGCTTCAGAGACAAGTCAATGAGTTTCCTTTCTCTTTTCCCTTTCTCTCTTCTCTTCCTTATCTTCCTTGGATATGATTTTTCTTGTGTTTTCATGTTCATTGTATAGCTGGGCTGTATTTAGGGATATTTTGGATATTTTCTATATATATTAATGATGTGTTCTTCTCTGAGTTTGTGTGGATTGTTGGTTTTGTTCAATTATAATCTATGCTTAATGCTTGCTGTTGGTTGGCCATCAATTGCATGATCCTAATATTACAAATGAACTAAACATAGGGATTTGTTAATATGGATATGGTATAGTTGATGCATGTTCGACTTTTCAGTTAATTCGTTAATGGATAGAAATATACCTATTATCAATGTATAGTGTGTGATTGAGAATAGATCGTTCAAGAGTAGAAGTTGTGTTAGCTCTCAAGGAAACTTAGTGAGTTAGGCAATTGAAATCAGGGTTGATTGACCTTTACATAGGCTTTTAGCTAATGAAGATTTTCAAACTAACTTAATCAGTGCATTCATGTTAATGAAGAGAATTGCATGTTATTGATAGATGTAGGGGGTGAAGAAGGATTCCCTGAAATCTAACTATGTATCTTTATTGCTTTCTGTTTTTAATTTCTTTACTTTTATCTATTTTTATGTTCTTGAACAGAATTAATTAAACTATTAGTTGGTACTTAACTTTGGAAACATTTATTCCTCGTGAGAACAAACTTATACTCTGTATCTATATTACTTGAGCGATCCATGCATTTGCGGTTAGTAAATGGGCAACTCGTTTTGACCCTATCAATTATACTAATATATAATTACTAAGTTATGAAAGTATTATAAATTTTTAATTATATATGCAAATATTAAATAAATAAACCAACCTAGTAGATTAAATAGATTTTTTCAAAAATCCAAGGAGCTGAAGCTTTAGCCTAAAGCTAACTTACTTGCTAAATAGGTCAAGTCTATATAATCCGAAAATAGGGTACAGCATAAGTCCATGATAAATTACTTACATATATTCGCACCCCTAACTTTAGCTAAGTTAAAATAAAGGGCGGTTTAACAAAAATAAATAAATAATGGGCCTTTTAACTTCCTCTCCAATGCCTGATGTATGTATTCGCTATTGGTATATTTATCCAATTAATAAATGATGATTGCGTCTGCTTCTCTCTGCTCATTTCGTATGCAAATATGTCATACTTCCTTGAATTCCTTTTAAGTACTTATAGCAAAACAATATCCGGTATTGCTATATTATACATCATGTAGAAAATACATTTTAAACGTATCATGAATCAGTCATAATTGATATAGAATGTATTTCTGGTACATAATAAAATATTACAAACATTTAGATATTAACAATTTAATTACTAACGTGTGTTGTCCGTTTAGAATAAACTTCAATCCCTTAAGTATGTAATTTTAAATTAAATTTCAAAATTTATATATATGAAAATAATATTATTTTTAGTTTTTTGAAGTATCTCTTCACCTAATAGATGAAAGACTTATATCTCGGAATAGACACCTAAGTGAAAATTCATCCCAACAGTATTATTAATAACATTTTAAACTCAAATAACTTATATTAAGTTTTATATATATATATATATATATATTATATATGAGAGAAATTTTTATTATGAGAGAGTGAGAAGAGTAAATATTGACCATACAATTATGCATAGATGATCAAGATTAAAAGTTATTTAAAGGTCATGTGACTACTTAAAAAAGTCACATACATTTATGTTCTAATTTTAACCATTCATGTAAGATCTAATTGTTAAAATTCTCTTATTTTATCTCTTATAATAAACACTCTTTTTAATAAATACGCTCTCATATATATATATATATATATATTCGAACATCAGCTGATTAATTAATAAATGTGTATTTACACAAATTCTTATATATAAACTAGGATGTGAAATTTATGTTACACAATCGTACTAATAAAAAAAGTTAACGTACTTCTAATTTTTGCTACACAATTATGGTAAAAGAAAATTATTTTTTATTTTGGTACATATAAAGTGTAAGGAGCAGAAACTTTTAAAGAAGTGTTATCGCAACAAAATATGTTCTATTAGAGCTGGTAAAATGGGTTTAATCCATCGGGTTAACTTGTTAACCCGTTATTTTTTTAACGGTTTGGATTCAATGATTGAACTAGGATTTTTTTTATGTTAACACAGTTAATGGGCGACTAGGTTATCTCTTCTTTTTAAAAAAAAATGATAAATAATACTATAAATAAAAAACTCTTTGATGTTATATAATTTATGTTTGAATATTTAATTAGACTATTTTAAAATTATATTTTAGATATGTGATTTGTAATTTTTTATCATTATTATTTATTATTTTTTTATAGTATTTATTGATTTTTTATATAATTTATTTTATTTTTAGGCGTGTTAAGCCAATTGACATAAATTTTTTTTCTTTTATCTTTTAAGAACCGCCTTTAAAAGCGGGGTGGGTTAAATCAACCCATTTTCTAAAACGCAACAATTTTAGCGGGTTGAAGCGGCTAACTCATTTTGCCACCTCTATGTTCTATAATCATATTATTTTACTCCGTTTCTTAATCTTGTCGTTGCACTAAAGTTTATGGATTTAATTTGAATTTACTGTAAATGACACTTAATCATGCATTATTATATTATTAAAAAAATATTTAATTTTTATAATAATTACTTTAAAAATTATATATATAATAATGTATAATTAGTTAATGTTATAAAAAAATTTACACTAACAATATATCAAAAATAAATTATAAATTTATATAGTATAATAATCTATTAAATATTAACTAAAAGCATAATAATACAAGGGCATGTGCGGGCTAAGCGAATAATTTGGATCGGAGATAGTTAGTAAATTTGTAATCAATTATTGATATCAACTATAATTAAATATTTGAATATCTTATATGCGCTTCGTAAATCCAATATCATATTTTAGTTTTATATTCAATTTTTAATTGGTTCTATCTTAATCTAAAAGATTATAATAATATTTGATAAATATTTTTTTCAACAAAAAATTCATCAAAAATTATATTTCAAAAAATGTGTTTTAGGGATACTCCATTTGAATTGTTCTCACAAATCATATATATTTTGTTCTGAATGGATTTCAAAGAATAATATGAATAAGATTAATTGAAGAAGGTGATTTTTTTCGATGTATGGTAGTTGCGAGTAGTGTAATTGATGAATACCTATAAAAAGTACTCTGAAATTCAAGTTAGATAGTGCATAATATAAGTAGTATTTAGAATTATATGCATATATTTGTTATTTTGTGTGATATTTATAAGAGCGTTTAAGTAGGTAAGAATTATGCTTAAATATACATTAATAGATAGTAAATGTTGTTAATTATGATTAAAAAATATAATAAGATCATTATCACTTATAATGAATTTATCTATTTATGAGAGATTTTATGAAAGATTTACTCATAAGTAAATAGACATATTTACTTATCTAATAAGCGTTCATAAATATTTAGAATTCAATTTTAATAGGCTAAATTACTATTGAATTGTTAACTCAAATCCTGATGTAGAAGATATTTAAATAATTTTTAAAAGAATTATTTATAAATTTTAAATCAAATTAATTTTAAAAATAATGCTTTGACGAAATATTAATAAAAAAAATTATTAAACTGTATTTTTGTAAGATTCATTTCTATGGATAACTTATAAAGAAAATTAAATGTATTTTTTAAAATATTATACGGACCATCCATTGATAAAATGGCCCACAACTGTCATCCAAGGCAACTATTCTCTATTGCAAAGATTCCCTTCCAGCTAGCTTTTGATGCAGAAGTCACCAAATGGAAATCGTCGACTTGTTTTGTTGGACACCCCCAGTATCCCTTAAGGCTTATATTGCTTCGTGCAGATCTCATTCTATTGTGGTGATCAGTTGGCACTTGGCACCAACAGTTTGATGCGACTTAATGAGTAAGGTTAGGACTGTTTGTTACCAAAGGGCCATCATGTACATGCATATTTTCTCCACGGCCAAGTGCCAACTGACATTACCCTCCAACTCCAAGATTTTCCTGCCTTTCTTGACGCCGCACCAGCCCCATGAAGGACAAGTAGTCAAGTACCTACATGTGCACGAGTGCATCTAAAAAAGAACAGTAAGACAAAGATATTCCCAACTCATCCAATGAATCTTTCTATTTTCTTCATTGAGCCCCATTGATAAGTTTGCATGATTCCATGCAACTCATGACATGTATAGTTTATCAAACCAAGACAAAGCAAAGGCATTTTAATTGCTATGCTCTACATAGTTGGA
This sequence comes from Ormosia semicastrata, assembly GCA_029884595.1. Classification (NCBI taxonomy): domain Eukaryota; kingdom Viridiplantae; phylum Streptophyta; class Magnoliopsida; order Fabales; family Fabaceae; genus Ormosia; species Ormosia semicastrata. The sequence continues at coordinate 5,110,028 of JAQQTO010000021.1, read as the reverse complement.
GACCAAGCTAATTAAGTTCCAAGAGAAAGTTCAAGAAATTCATGCTTTTTCCTCCTCTATAGTCCAAAGTAATTTTTGGTTAAGAAATGCTTATCATAGACACCCCTTTAATTCAATATTAAACATATATAACACTATGTTTGAATGATAAGTAATGAGGAGAACGGAAAGAAAATGAGGAAAATAGAAATAACTTCTATTGTTTGAGAGTTTTAAAATACATAAGAACGGAGCGGAATATATAGGGAATCATTTCTCCCCTTTTCTCCTCAAATGTCTAACTTTTGTTCCTCTCAAAATTGAGGTGGAATAGGGAGAACACATAAGTAATTCCGTTTCGTTCCGTTCCGTTAATGAAACTTCTAAATAAAAAAAAATGAAAACTATGTTCTATTTTTTTCTTTTTCTTTCCGCTCCATTTTCATTTATTCTATTCCATTCTTTTAACGAAAAAATATCTAAACATAAGATAAAGTTATGAACTCATATTAAAAATACACTAATCTTTAAAAAATACATTTATATATATCAACTGTTATATAAAGTATCTAATAGATGATGTGATATATTGTGTTTATTTAAAATTTTCTCATCTAAATTAATTTTTGACTAAGTAGTCGCTACAATTCCATTCAATATTACCACAAAGAAAAATAGTACGTAATTTATATGCTTGAGTCAGTTTTACCATTAAACAAAAGCTTCATCCTCTAAACAAATGATCAAAAATAAAATAAAATAAAATCCTTTAAATTGCTTGTATCATGTTTAGCTCACAATAATTCTCTCCATTTTTCATATTTATTTATATATACGGATATATGTATTGGGTTTGTTTAATACTCTATAGAGCTACTTATCGTCATTAATGACGCTTTTACCGATACATTATTATGAAGTCAAACATGAGGTTTCTCCTCCTTGTATGCCACCCCACTTCACCCTCTTTATAATAAGCCTCTCCACATGCTATCAGGAATCAACCAACACTGACCCTTCTGTTCTGTTTTTTGCCCCCACCACACCACTTCCCCAAGACCGTGCCAATCACTGATTCCTATAAATCCATAATAACGTCGCAACATTGTACAATAAGGCCACAAAGCTGGTTTTGGAAGTAAGCCCAAGAAGGCAGAAGAAGCCACACTCTAAGTGGTCACAGAATCATACCGTTGGTTGTTTCTGAGGAAAAGTGTGGAGTGGCAAAATGGGTGGGGATCAGAACAGTGCGACGGTTAGGAAGAAGAAGAATGGTTCCATTCGGTCCATTTTCATGCACGCCGATGGCCAAGATTGGTTTCTTATGATCTTGGGCTTCTTAGGGGCCATTGGTGACGGCTTCACCATCCCTGTGGTGTTGTATATCACTAGCAAAATTATGAACAATATTGGCAGTGCCTCTAACATGGCAGGAAGCTCTTTCATCCATAATATGAATACGGTTTTCTCTCTCTCCCTTCATCTCTCTCACTATCTGAACACACACATATCAGTGTTTTAAAAACCAGACCTAACCAGCCGGTTGAATCAGTTGGACTATGAACTGTCATATTTCCAATTCGAACAATATCTGGTTTAACCACAAATTTAATTAATTGAACTAATCAAATTATGATTCGAAAGTCTAGCAGGTTAAATATCCAATTCGGTTTTTAAAACATTGATACAAACACACACGGAGAGAACATGAAGAAGGAATAGCTTATTTTGGGTTTGGCTTTATTAATTTGTGATGCAGAATGCAAAGGATTTGTTATACTTGGCTTGTGGGTCTTTTGTTGCTTGCTTCTTCGGTGAGTTTCAGTTTTTTTTTTGCTTTTCATTTGAACTTACTATACCAAAGTGCTAAACATTTGCCTCTTGCCATTATACCTTGGAATTTCAGAGGGTTATTGTTGGACAAGAACTGGTGAAAGACAAGCCGCAAGAATGAGAGCCAGATATTTAAAAGCAGTGCTCAGACAAGAAGTGGCATACTTTGATTTGCATGTCACAAGCACTTCTGAGGTCATCACTAGTGTCTCTAATGACAGCCTCGTAATTCAAGATTGTTTTAGTGAAAAGGTGTCAGGAAAAAAATCCATTCTTTCGTTTTGAGCTTTTTATAATTTTGATTTATAATTACAATATTTGTGACATTAACTGTTAATTTCTTCCAATTTTGGAAACTAGGCTCCAAATTTTTTGACGAATACCTCTATGTTTGTTGGGAGCTACGTAGTGGCTTTTGCATTGTTATGGAGATTGGCCATTGTGGGGTTCCCTTTTGTGGTTCTTCTTGTGATCCCTGGTTTAATTTATGGGAGGACTTTAATGGAGTTGGCTAGAAAGATCAGACAAGAGTACAATCAAGCTGGTACAATAGCAGAACAGGCAATATCTTCCATCAGAACCGTCTATTCCTTTGTGGGGGAAAGCAAAACCATAATTGCTTTCTCTGATGCTCTACAAGGGTCCGTTAAGTTGGGGCTGAAACAAGGATTAGCTAAAGGCTTAGCCATCGGAAGCAATGGTATTGTCTTTGCTATTTGGTCCTTCATGTCCTATTACGGTAGCAGAATGGTCATGTACCACGGTGCTAAAGGCGGGACTGTTTTTGCGGTTGGAGCATCCATAGCTGTTGGTGGATTGTAATTATATCTACCCTTAATCTTTTTCCATTCAATTCAGTTTTATGGTTTTAAATTGCGGTTCCAGTCGCAGTTACTACAATTATGTTGTATTTATTGTAATTGTAGAGAATTACAAAAAAAAAAAAGATTACAAAAATCACAATATTACAATCATAATTGCAATTACGGACTGCAATTTAAAATCTTGATTTCAACTTAAAAATTTCATAATATGTAAGATTAAGTGGTGTTTTGTTATTATTTTCTTTGTGAATTTCAGAGCATTAGGTGCTGGTTTATCCAACGTGAAGTACTTCTCAGAAGCAAGTGTTGCAGCAGAACGCATAATGGAAGTGATAAAAAGAGTTCCTAAGATTGATTCTGACAATATGGGTGGGCAGATTCTGGAGAATGTTTCTGGGGAAGTGGAATTTGATCACGTTGAATTTGTGTACCCATCAAGGCCAGGCAGCATTGTCCTGAATGATTTATGCCTCAAGGTTCCAGCTGGCAAGACAGTGGCCTTGGTGGGTGGAAGTGGCTCAGGAAAATCTACTGTAATATCACTTTTGCAGAGATTTTATGATCCACTTGGAGGAGAGATACGTCTTGATGGAGTGGCCATTCATAAGTTGCAACTCAAGTGGTTGCGGTCTCAGATGGGTTTGGTCAGCCAAGAGCCTGCTCTATTTGCAACTAGTATTAAGGAGAATATACTTTTTGGAAGAGAGGATGCTACTGAGGAAGAGGTTGTGGAGGCTGCCAAAGCTTCCAACGCTCACAATTTCATCTCACAGTTGCCTCAGGAATACCATACCCAGGTGAGTGTTGCTAATTTGTCATTTGTCAACTAACCCAGTCTATGAGCACTTCGGATTATTGTGGGTCACAGTAATTCTGGTTTCATGCTTATTAGTACAATTACTAATGGCAATTTAAATATATCAATATGCATGTTATTATAATTAGTCAGTGTTATAATCATTAGCGAAGATTCAGCCCCTATGACCATATTTAGAAGACACTGTTTTTCAAAAAGTGATGAAGCTAAAAGGTTTGTTTCATATTATCCAGAAAACTAAGTTTTCTTTGAAGGATTAAACTCTTGTATGAAGTAATTATAACCACAGATTAAGTAAAGGAGACATGTTTTTTTCATTTATTAAAAGCATATATTTAAATTCTCATATAAGGAATTTTTTACTGAAAATTTTACTGCTGAAAAATCCCAAAATATACTGAAATTTTACCCATCTTGCCATAGATGCCATCGAATACTTGACAACGATATTATGGAGTAAGTGACGTGAATGATTCTTTGTTTTAATGGAATCCTCCATTCATGTGTGATGTGTTTATATCAACTTAATAATTTGGTCGTCCACAAGCATAAAGCAAAAGCACCGCATCTTTCTTCCCAGTTGTAAACCTGCAAATTGCTCTTTTAAGAAGTAAATTCCACATATAGCCTGCATCTTTATCCTAATTTGCGGTCAAATTATTACCACAAAGCATCTATTTCAAAACAATATCTTAGTACAACTCATGACTATCCTAGTTTTATAATCGGAAGAAAAATAAACTTAGAAAAATAAATGTTAAAAATATAAAGAGACATACTCACTCTACATAGTTATCGTATTATCATTAAACTTGTATATAAAAAAATTTTATGGCCAAAAAATTCAAAAATACTTAATAAAAAAAAATGTGAAATCTATTCCTTACAGGTAACTCAGCACTAATCTAACGAGAAACAACATGATTCACACAGTTGTAGCAGAACAAGAAACACCGTCTATTCGCACCCATTATAATAGTCTTATTTAAAAAATAAACTTCATAAAAGTGGGTTAAGGGAACATGAAAAATATTCCTTGGTAGTCTAGTTCCTCAAGCAAAATATACATGACCTCAACGGTTGACTTTCTTCAATGTTAATTTCTTTTTCCCTTAATAAATAAACAATGACTTACACCCTTTTCTCACAGTCAAACTCTATCATGAGTTTCTGTAATTGGTTAATTTATTTAACTCCTCCTATTATTGACATTGTATAAATCATGACATTATTTTCTAATATAATAATCACTAGACTGAACCATTCCAACATACTTTTCTTCCTCAAAATTTTTTTGTTCATTAGGTAATATTTGACTCGATATGATTATTGTTAAGAAATATATTCTTTACCATAATCTTTTTAACATTTTTTTTAACATTAAATAATTAAGTTTGAGTATTATTTTAATATGTGAAATAACTTAATAAAAGAATGTGTATTGAAAGAAATGTTATCCTCTTAAAAAACATAAAAATTTATTCTATCCTAAACCTTTACAAAAATATATTGCATCATTTAACATGAATACAGGTTGGGGAGAGAGGAGTTCAAATGTCAGGTGGACAAAAACAGAGGATAGCAATAGCACGAGCAGTTATAAAAAAGCCACGAATCCTTCTCTTAGATGAAGCAACAAGCGCACTAGACTCTGAATCAGAACGAATTGTGCAAGAAGCTCTAGACAAAGCAGCAGTGGGGCGCACCACCATTATCATCGCTCACAGGTTATCCACTATAAGAAATGCAGATGTGATTGCTGTCATGCAAAATGGGAACATCATGGAAATGGGTTCACACGATGAGCTCATCCAAAACGACAATGGCCTTTACACCTCACTAGTTCGTCTCCAACATACAGAGAAAACAAAAAGTGACCAAGAAGACACCCTTTCTCACCCTCTTCCTTCATCTATATCAAATAGAGACATTCAAAACACCAGCAGCCGTAGACTCTCCCTTGTGAGTCGTTCTAGCTCTACAAACTCAGTAGCTCGTGCTTCATTTGCTAATGCTGATGATGTTGAAGAGGTTGCAGAAGATAAGAAGCTACCTATTCCCTCGTTTCGTAGGTTGCTGGCCCTGAATCTCCCAGAGTGGAAGCAAGCATGTTTGGGGTGTTTGAATGCTGTTTTGTTTGGTGCTGTTCAGCCTTCGTATGCTTTTGCAATGGGGTCCATGATATCTGTGTATTTTTATACAGATCATGATGAGATTAAAAGGAAGACCAGAATCTATTCTCTATGTTTTTTGGGATTGGCTGTGTTCTCGTTGGTCGTTAATATCTTCCAACATTATAATTTTGCTTACATGGGAGAGTACTTGACCAAAAGGGTCAGAGAGAGAATGTTTTCCAAGATACTCACTTTTGAAGTTGGGTGGTTCGATCAAGATGAAAATTCCACTGGTGCTATTTGCTCTAGACTTGCCAAAGAAGCCAATGTGGTACGTTTTTACCTTTACTTTTTAGCAAAATTTGCATGCACTCTTGCACATTACCTTTTTCATTTGTATTGTACCACTTACCACCTTTGATTTTCTACATATAAACCCTGTAGAGGAAATAATTAAAGTGACAAAATAATACAATCTACTGTATCCATTAATTCTTTGGCACCAAAATGGCAAACTTCTGAGGTTTTGTGTGAGGACATGTCTCAAGAAGAGAGTGTTGGATTTTAGTTGTGGTCTGCAACTTGCCTTCATGGTCATTTCTTGTCGCCAAATTGGCTATGTATTGCATGCTTTAATGTTTGCCTTGTACATTGTGACTGTGATTCAATTCTTGGCAATTCTCTTTTTGTAACTTTGTGTTTTTGTTTTTTATGGTGTTATGCATTATAGGTAAGGTCTTTAGTGGGAGACAGAATGGCTTTGTTGGTACAAACTTTCTCAGCGGTGATAATAGCTTGTACAATGGGTCTGATCATTGCATGGAGGCTAGCCATTGTTATGATAGCCGTTCAGCCCATTATCATAGCCTGCTTCTACACAAGACGGGTCCTCCTCAAGAGCATGTCCAGCAAGGCCACCAAGGCCCAAGAAGAAAGCAGCAAGCTAGCTGCCGAAGCTGTTTCCAACCTTCGAACCATCACTGCCTTCTCTTCCCAAGATAGAATCCTCAAAATGCTAGAAAAAGCCCAAGAAGGCCCAAGTCGAGAGAGCATTCGACAGTCATGGTTTGCAGGTATTGGGCTTGCATGTTCCCAAAGCCTTACATCATGCACTTGGGCCTTAGACTTTTGGTATGGTGGCAAGCTTATCTCACATGGCTACATCACAAGCACACAACTGTTTGAGGCCTTCATGATACTAGTAAGCACAGGTAGGGTCATTGCAGATGCCGGTAGCATGACTAGTGACCTTGCCAAAGGAGCTGATGCTGTGGGCTCAGTTTTTGCAATCCTAGACAGGTACACAAAAATTGAGCCTGATGACACAGAAGGGTACAAGCCCGAAAAGTTAATAGGCCAGATAGAACTCCGTGATATCCATTTTGCATACCCAGCTAGGCCCAATGTAATGATCTTCCAAGGCTTCTCAATCAAAATTGATGCAGGAAAATCAACGGCACTAGTGGGCCAAAGTGGGTCTGGCAAATCAACAATAATAGGCTTAATAGAGAGATTCTATGACCCACTCAATGGGACAGTGACCATAGATGGTAGAGACTTAAAGTCATATCACCTTAGGTCACTAAGGAAGCACATTGCACTTGTGAGCCAAGAGCCAACACTGTTTGGTGGGACCATAAGGGATAACATTGCATATGGAGCCTCTGATAAGACTGATGAAGCTGAGATCATAGAGGCAGCAAGGGCTGCAAATGCTCATGATTTCATTGCAAGCTTGAAGGATGGTTATGACACATGGTGTGGTGACAAAGGAGTCCAGCTCTCTGGGGGTCAAAAGCAGAGGATTGCAATAGCCAGGGCCATACTAAAGAACCCTGAGGTGTTGCTGCTGGATGAGGCCACCAGCGCCCTTGATAGCCAATCTGAGAAGCTAGTGCAAGATGCTCTGGAGAGGGTGATGGTGGGGAGGACCAGTGTGGTGGTGGCTCATAGGTTGAGCACCATACAGAACTGTGATGCGATTGCTGTGTTAGATAAGGGGAGGGTGGTGGAGAAAGGGACCCACTCGTCTTTGTTGGCTAAGGGACCAAGTGGAGCTTATTACTCTTTAGTGAGTCTGCAAAGAAGACCAGCCAACACTACTGTTGACTCTGCACACGAAATCAACTAACCAAACCAAACCAAGTTCCTTATCTATTTGATATTACTATTAGACCTCTTTTTTTGAGGTTGAGGGGAGATAGCTATAAAGAAGATCAAGGGGGGCTGTTATGGTGATAGGTGATTGAAAAGCAAACTGAGTGAAATTGGGGAGATGGCACTTTCAAGTTGTGTTCTATTTCTTATTTGCAATTTGGTATTAATATGCCTAACGTCATTCATGCTTACATGTATATATAATTATCTAAAGGATGGATGCTTCTTTATCTACCAGCAGAAGTAGAATGCTTCTGTAACAACTTGGTGTAAAATTTTGTTTCTACTCCACTGGTTGATATGATTACCAAGTTGGTTATCATTTCCATTTCAAAATGATCAAAAGAGATCATTTTTCCACAATCAGTGAACCAAGTGTTAAAGTGAGTCTATTAAATAAATAAAATTGAAGAATCATTGTCTATTATCTATTAACCTACCTCACTATTGGGCGAATGACCCAGAGAGAAGATTTCTCATTCTCAAATCACCATCCGAATGCTATGTTCCTAATTTTGACTAAATGCTAATATATAACCATGTAAAATTTATTTAGTAAAAATGCTTTTAAACATGAAGTTGAAGTGTACAGGATGTGGAATGTGTAGGCCTCGCAGACTTATAGTGTAGCCTTGATGATGCTAACGTTTCACAATTTTCATGCATTTAAAACTCAAGTGAGCTTAAATGATAGAAAATTGTGGTAAGGCTGCGAGCGCTCTGCACCAAGCGCACACAATTTTTATACAAGGCAGTACTTACCATGAGGAACCAAGAAGGCCATTGCATTGCCAAGTCTTCAAGATTGTATAGTAATCAATCTTATACGTCAAGCAATTTCCATTTGTCACTTTACATTACCATGCTAGAAAGTGACATAGATCAATTTGGTAAACAATATTCTACAAATATATTATGCATCAAACTATTTCCAAAGGAGTGGCACCCATGCATGAGACCCCAAAAACATATTACACACTCCCGTCTATATTCCCCCCCTCCACTTTCATGTGAAAATTCTGGTACATTATGACAATAAATAAAATATCCAAACCAAGGATTCCTAGGTTGCTACACCAAGACTCATAAATATGCGGAATCTTTCCTCTCAATCACTACAATACCAGGATGATGTGGTGCCTGATCATGATGATCAATCTTATGTGTTGAGAACATAGGTGAATAAGAAAAACAGAACAGAGTTGGTATGCAAGTATGAACATAGTACTCAGCGGAAAGAAACCAGAATAAAACAATGTTCTATAGCTATTGGTTTTAAAGAAATAATAAACCAGAAGATCAAATTGCCTTGTCAATGTTTGGTGCTTAAAAGTTCCTCCCTAGACAGTCAACATCTCAAATCCAGTGGCTCATAGTGGCACGTGAAAACTCAGGTGCTAAATGAACAACTAAAGGCTCATACCTATGTTATCATGACCATTAAACACTCGGGAGAATAAAGCATTCACCAATCACCACCAAAGCTCCAAATAGATCATGTTTGTGTGTTGTACAAGTTTCAGGCCAAGGGCACTTGTACAACAGATCTAATTCCCTTGTAAGATAAACTCGATAGGTGAAAATGAAATATTAAACATCAACACCTAGCACTTCTCCAACAACTTACAATCCATCCTACATATTCAAACACCTATTTGACATTCTAGGACACGTCAAGGAAAACTTGCTCCCTCTAAATGGATGAACATGAACAATTTCTTGAGATGTTTGTGTGTGTACGAATCTCAGGTGATGTCAAACACGATATTTATCGACTCCTTATTAATTGTGAATGTGAATTAAAACCTCTGATGATTAGCATAGCATGAATATCATAACAATGTTAATTAATTTAAACATATTAATTTTCTTTGCCTCTTTGGCAGTTGTTAAGATTTATCTGCATATCATTTACATAAAACCAACATGTCTATGTTCATGCTTCCTCTTCTTCTCCATGTTTCACTTGAGATTTTCTTTTTGAGATCATTTTTTAAAACAGAAACGAAAAAGAATTGAATTGAGTAAACATAATGCTCTAATAATGTATAACAATAAAATAATAGAAACTAACATTTTAGATTGAAAGTATTGTGATACAAACCAGTAAAGTGTTCTTCAATATGGTTCAGAGTCTTCATATTGATCTTATTTTCATTAATGTTATAAATCAATTCCGAGAAATATCATTGCCGATTGGGCAACACTGTTGCTTTTCAGTCGTTGGAGTTGAAGTTGACAAGAAGGGGGTTGAATTGTGTTCCTCTTTCTTTTCCTAAAAAATCAACCTTCTTACAACTTTCTCATTAGACTTTGAGATAAGAAGGTTTCAATCTTAAACCAGAGTTTTAGTGAGACGATTCGGAATAAGCTATGAGGCTAAAGTAAGAAGATTCGTGAGAAGATTTGATAGTTGAGTATGAAGAACTTTCTCACTACTGAAAAATGAGTTTATATGTTAAATTTAAATCTACAACTTCTCTTTCAACGTAACTTTAAGGTAGATATTTAGAAAAACTATATTTAAGCTTAGATCACAATTATATCAAGATGAGTTCTTAGAAAATGCCTTCTTAACAGATTCAATTTGTTCTAAATTTCAATTTTAACTTTTATAACTCAACTAAACTGATAAAGAAAAGAGAAGAGCAAGGGAAGAGTAGCCTTACACTAGGATTTAAATTGATTCACCCCAAAACCACATGGGATTACATCCAGTACCTAGTAGGCACTAGGATTTTTCACTATCATAACTATTCTTTAACAACCAAGCCACTCCAAGTTTTAATACAAGTATTGTTTAATCACAGTCTCTTCAAGTTTAACCACAAGTATTTTTGATACAGCCTCTTCATGCTAAAATTAAGTATTCTTTCTCACAACCTCTTCAGGCTCGCTTTCACCAAGTTTGAACTGCTTGAACAACTTACAAGCTCACACTCACAGTACAAGAAGCCGGAGATGAAAATAAGTGTTTGTTTCAACTAGGTAGCTCACGAAAACACTCAACAAGTGGATACAAACACTTAAACAAAGCTAACAATACACCTAAAATCGATTTAGCAAATTTTAAAACAAGTAGAGATGAAAAGGTTCAGTTCTTTGTGTTCAATAGCATATTAGCATCAAAGTTCATAACCTTCTTTCTTTCAAACTTGGATGCTTTTATAGGCTTCTAAATATGATTGTTAGATGTTTTGAACAGTAACTGTACTTGCTAGTTGTAGGTGACCATTATTTTATCTTTTCTTGATGAGTCAACGTGCTAGTATTTAAGTGAGATGGTTCATTAGAACTTTCTCATGAGCAACTTTCTCATGAATATTCTCAACTAACTTTCTCATCCAACCTTCTCAAGTTTAAATATTTTCAATCTTCTTATCTTTTAATTCCATTTTCTTATTTCTGATTCTTCATGATGATTATGATAGTAAAAACTTCACTTGTAAGTTTGAATTCCTCTTGAGTTCAACCTTTGTGGGAGTTCTCAATTTTTCTGAACTTTCTCACAATCTTTTGAAGATCTTCTCATGTTGAACTTTCTCATATTCCGAAGCAACTTTCTCAAATTGCACTTGAACTTTCTTAAGTCAGAATTTGATCTTCTTAGCACTCTATAATTACCCAGAAAGATTCCATCTATAATAAGTCGGTTAACCATGGCTAAGAATGCAATTTTACTACTACCAGTGAGGGGTCATAATAGAATTTCATCAAACTTATTTTTAATTATTTCACGTATAGCCAAGATTTATTTATTCCTCAAATCACTTGGGATTAATGTTACACTTACCTAGATTAATAAATGTGCGATGCATGGAGTAAATGATGAACCTTCAATATCTCATATTTTTACGGTTCAATTTCTTAGTTTTTCATTCTCTTTTGATATTTTTTATTAAACTTTATTCTTAAATTTTCTCATATTTTTATCATTATTTAAATTTGTGTTTATTACGTGTTTTTATGTGTTTTTGACAGATAATTGCACATGAAAAAAATTGAGAATTTAAAGAAGCAAGAAAAGAGAAATGTTTCATCAGACATCCAGTGCTCAAGCGCTAGATGTCCACTGCTTAAGCACCCAAAGCGTATGCAACATCGTGATTTCAGTGTCCTAACACCTGAGTGCTGGGAAGGGAGAGCCTGAGCGCGCAACGCATTACGCAACACATCTTTGTTTAAGTGACTTAGCGCTTGAGCGCTCAGAAACCAGTGCCTAAGCGTTGGTCGCATAACAGCGGACGTGATTTTTTTATAAATAATAAAAGTTACACTAAATTCAACACACTTGGCATACAACGCAGAAAATCCTTAATCCTAAGAGAGCATTTTTGCAGCAGCGGACTTTGGAGGAAGGATTTGAAGGAATGATTCAATTTTTGAAGGCTTGAAGATCATAATCACCATAAAAAAAGGTTTTGATTTCTCTTTCCCTTTAGTTTTTCTCTTTTTTTGGGTTTTCTTTCTATAAGTTTGTATTTTGATATGAATTTTTTTGTATTGAACATGAGTAGCTAAACTCATAGGTAGAGTTATGGGGGATCTTGTTTTCCTATTTAATTGGGTTTGATCTCGAATTTGATTAAGGTAATTTCTTTTAGGATTTATTATATTGCTTGCATTCTTGTCATAACTTAATCACTTTTGGTATGTTTTAATTCATTTTTTGACCGGTAATCATCCACATTCAATGAGTGGATCTATATGATAAATCTAGGATTAGATTGGTAAATGACCAAACATTAATTTATCTTACCAATAGAATTGACAGGTATGTTAGCTCATCTCTTGAATTGAGGCTTAATGCATTCCTAATTAATTCAACTAAATAACCAAATAGGCGATTTAATTTAGAAATATAATATTATTTCATCAATGACCATTGGGATTCAATAGCAAATAAGATAATATTAGCAAGAGAATTATCTTACATCATAAATGAGTAAAAATGTGATTAATTTGATTCAAGTGAACCTTGCATTCTAGTCTCTCTTTGATTGATTATCTTTACATCGTTTGATTGTTAATTATTTTTCTTTAATTGTTTTCTGATTTTACTTTGAATTTTTCTTACCATTTTGATTGTCTAAATAACCAAGAGTTTAGCGAATCTAGTAATTACCACTTATTCCTCGTGGGATCGATAACTGAAACTCAAGTCTTATATTATTTTACGATAAAGTACACTTATTCTTAGTGTATTTTACGATTATCAGTAAAAAAATTAAAAAATTTAAATTATGTAATGAATTATTAATTTTTTTATAAATGATATTGATGACTATTCAAATTTTAAATTGTTTATAATAAATTAAAAATCTTAAAATGAATTATTTAATCAAATATCAATGAATTTTTAGTAAAAAAGATATTAAAAATTCAAATTTTGAATTATTTATAATAAGATATTAATAAAAATTATGAAATAAGTTATTGTACATGACACATGACACAAGAAAAATATAAATCAAGATCCTTTCCTGTTAGTACAAAATAGGAGAGGATTCTATTAGTTAAAAACATATGTTTTTACACATACTGTTGCATGCAGTATGTGTAATTTTTTTGTTTTACTTTTCATTGCACATACCGCGTGTAGTTTGTGTGTTTTCCACCAACAGATCCTGTCCTATTACAGGAAAAGATCCTAATCTAGAAAAATACAAGTCCAAAATCATATTAATTTGAATTTTTTTCTAATAAGATAATAATAATGAAATTTAAATTTGTAATCAAATATTGATGACACAACATGAAGATGACATTTGATAATAATAAGGAAACAATCCATAAATAATTTACATTTTTATAAATTAATAAGATAATAATGAAATTTAAAGTCAAATTTGTACTCAGACATTGGCGATAAAGCTCAGTGATGACACTCGGCATAATTGAAGTTTTTTTTTTCACTCGGTAACTCGTATTTGCTCAATCTCCTGACTTCGAAGAATGATTTTCTTGTTTCGGCCAGATTTGAGCTGCAAAAGGATGTGTTTGCTGCCCATAATGAGCTTGATCAGGAACAGGCCATCCCGTAACAACTCTTGGAGCACCATATGATGGACCTGCAACATGCTGAGGTGGCATATAATAGTAAGGAACATTCTCAATTGGAGCACTGCCAACTTTTGGTATGCCTGCATATACGTCATGATCCATTGTGCCATCCCTTGAAACAACATCAACCAGAAAATCAAACACATCAGTCCCTGTGATTGCAGCTGCAATGTCATTGTTTTGAAGTGTCCTCCTTTTGTTCTCTTCTGCGTTAACCCTAGCCCTCATTGTTAACTCCATAATGAACATTTCGCAAGCCTTAGCAAAGATAACAGGAGCTTCAGCTGATACCATCCTCACATCCTCATTAGCCTTCATTATCTTCTTAATCCTTGCCAATGGCAAACTATGATTTCTAAAATCAGTAGTCTCCTCAATTTCCTGGTACTGATTTGCCCAAAAGTTATTGAGTTGTTGTTGCAATTCCTGGTGGATTTGATGGTGAGCATGTTGTTGTGCTGGAGTATCATTCTCTCCTACTCGTCGCCCATGTTGGTTTTGATCCATATTGTTGTTGTGAACTTCAAAATATTCTTTGACCATTTTAGATGCACAAGACAAGCAAAAAGATATCATGAAAAATAAATAGCATACATGCTGTAGAAATTCAGAATCCATCTAAACTATTAGTAGATCTCAAATAAAATGCCAAAGAAAAATTGTCATTGGTCTAAAACACAAATGATACACAGAGCTGTATACTGGAGTCCCATAGTTTTATAGATCAAAAAGATTCCTTAAGTTGACTCTGAACATAATAAATATTTGAATCTAACCACAGACATGAATACTAAGAATAACAATTTTTGCTTTTGGTAATTGGCACCAGGAGGTATGTCTCCCTAAAAAGTTTTGCACTGATTAATGGTTATATGGAATTATTAAATTTTATTCATTACTGACCATGAACCTTGGCATTAATTTCTCTAGGTGGAATGAGGAATTGGCATTACTATGATATCCTCCAACTCATACTCCAAAGTCCAATGTGATTACTTGAATGGCCAACCATGCATGTAACAATATTTTTTTAGGCTAAATAAACAATATATGGCCATTTGCAAATCAAACTCATGATGGGCAATTAATTTTTTTTTCTTTTTTTTAAGATGGAGTGAAACTTATTTAATTCTCTATGTAAGGAATAAGGCTACAACAATAATTATGCTACCTTACTTTTCTTTTCCTATAATGTGCCAAAACACATACTTTGTAGCTACGAGTGACCTTATCTTCCACATCTTGATAAACAGATTAGCAGAAATATTGTCTAGTTGTGACATATTCCCGCACATCATGTTTTCCATTTCAGACAGATGAGACCCCACAAACCCAATGCATGACCCTTCTTAACTCAAATCAAATGTTCCAAACCTTGAATTATAATTAATATATCACAAGAATCCCCTTCATTATCCACAATCAGAACCCCGGTCAAAATTGAGGATTAAAATCAAAGCTTTATCAAACAACAATAAATAAGTAAATAAATAACTTAAATCAAATATGCAATACTATACTGTGAGCTATTTCTACATACAGCATACACAACACTCAAAATCGCAAGAAGTACACAAAAGCGCTAAGTAAACTTAATGCTTCTGGTCTCTGTGAATGAAACAATATGTAGAGCCTTCTAAGCTCTTCACTAAAAAAAAATCCACAATATAAACCAAGTGCATGCACAAACACATGATGTACGAAATTGGATCCAATTTTCATAATCATAGACAACAAGAAGAACACTTACAGAGAGGGAGGGGGAGAGAGAGAGAGGAAGATATACCTCGGCCTAGCTTCAAACAGATTGAGGTTTCATTCTTAAACTAGAAAGAGAAAAACTTCAGTGGAGAAGAAGGAGGTGGTGGTGGGAGTGAAAGAAAGAAGTGCAACCATTCTTTGTTCTAACGCCATAATAATTTTCCATATGATGAATTTGCACTCACAGTAAGGTGTTTATTACAAGATAACCAGAGAAAAACAAGATTGTGGTCGTAAGCTACTGAGTTGGAAATGTTCGGTTTCTTGACCAAATGACAAAAATAAATTAAATAAGGAAGATGTTTGTAACTTCCTTGTGCTGATAATATCTTTGGTGAGGGTCCATGTATTTATGGTAAAATTATGTAGAAAAACAATTAATTTTTACATTTTTATTGTAATAAAGATTTCAAAGTAATTATTTCTCTTCGTATAATTTATATCACATTTTTTTAAATTTTTCATGGTATCCTGATATTTATATTATTGTCATATCATTTTTAGTCCTTATTTGTAAGTATTGATGGAAGGTTTTAGCATCATTTCTATCATTTCATTCGTATCCCTCTTGAGTAAATGCTTTCAAGATTATGATCAAATTGAGTACATTTGCATGATTTAAAGAATTGATAAATTCCCTTATATTCAAAACGATATGTCTTAAAAGAAGTATGGAAATGAAGAAGTTGAAGCGATTTTGGACCAAGAAACCTACTCAAAAGTGCGCAACACTCAACGCCGCGACGTGGATATGGTTGCGCCCCCGCATTAGTAGATAAAATCCTCCTCGGGCGCCCAATGATTAATTACACGCGCGCCGCGGTGGGACATGTTGACGCCGCGGCGTGACCCTGCATTCATAAATTTTGCACCGAATTTTTACGAGAGTTTTCATCATTTTTGGAGAGCATTTCCGGTTTTGGTTTTTTAGACGTCTAAGGTTGGAGGTCATCCTTCCTATGGCGGGTGAATCAAGCTTACAATCTATCAGCTTCCTATTTGAATGATCATGATTTATATGTTTGTACTCTCAATTCATGCTAGCTTTTTTAATGTATATAAGTTTTACTTTGTAGTTTCATATAGATACTTGAGAAATTTGTAATCTTTTGAGTATATATTGAAGTTTAGTTGAGTTCAATCACAATCTGTGTTTAATGCTTGTGGTTGGTGATCACTAAATGTTAATATTGACAAATGAACTAGACATAGGGATTTGTTAATATGGAT
Source organism: Ormosia semicastrata (assembly GCA_029884595.1). Classification (NCBI taxonomy): domain Eukaryota; kingdom Viridiplantae; phylum Streptophyta; class Magnoliopsida; order Fabales; family Fabaceae; genus Ormosia; species Ormosia semicastrata. Next base: position 5,093,250 of record JAQQTO010000021.1, on the reverse strand, counting down.
ATGATGTGGTTGATACATGTTAAAAGTTCAATTGGCTTGGATGATTTATTCATTAATAGGATAAATATCCTATTGGCCATGTATAGATTGAGAATAGATCATTAATGAGTTGAATTTGCAAGCTCAAGGAAACTTAGTGAACTGGGTAAATGAAACCAAATTGACCTAGACATAGGCTTTTAACTAAATCGATTCTCATAACTAAACCATCTTTGATTTTGCTTATAAGGATTGCAATTCATTAGTTGAAATAGGAAATGAAAAGTAATTCTTATTTCTCTATTTATCTATTTATCTTAGAGTTATTGCTTTTCATTTTATATTTCTTTAACCATTCATTTATAAATTTAATGCTTTTGGATAGCATTAACTAGACTATTGGTTAATACTCAGCTTTACTTTGAAATACGTTTTTCTCGTGGGATCGATCTCTTACTCTATAACTGTATTACTTGTGCGACCCGTGCACTTGCGGTTAGCAAAAAGGGCAACACGTTTGACCCTCAACAAGTTTTTGGTTAATGTTGTTGGGGATTACGGTTATTTCTGTTTAGTTGATATTAGCAATGAGTCTAGTTAATACTATTTCAAATTGTCTTGTGCATATTAATTTAAGTTTTTAGATTCTTTTGTTATAGGTACTAAGATGGCAAAATAACATTGCACACTCAGTTGGAGGATGATAGTCATACAAGACCATTAAGGGAGTTTGCAACCCTCACATGAAGAACTTGCAGTCCAGTATTAGGCGGCCGCCATCCGTGCTAATAATTTTGAAATCAAACCGGTCATCATTCAAATGATACAGACATCTGTGCAATTTGGCGGTTTGCCCAAGGAGGATCCTAATGCTCATCTTTTCAATTTTCTGGAGATCTGTGATACGTTCAAGCATAATGGTGTCTCTGATGATGCTATTCGCTTACGGCTCTTTCCCTTCTCTCTCCGAGATAGAGCCAAGAGTTGGTTGCAGTCTCTACCTGCGGGATCCATCAGCACTTGGAATGACTTGTGTGGTAAATTCCTAAATAAGTATTTCCCACCAAGATTGGTGAATGATATCACATCATTCACCCAAGCTGATATTGAGTCCTTGTATGAAGCATGGGAGAGATACAAGGATTTGCTTCGAAGGTGTCCTCATCATGATATTCCACCATGGCACCAAGTTTATTCATTTCATAAAGGATTGCTACCCCACATCGACCGATAGTTGATGCGGTTTAGGCTCTTTATTGAGCAAGTCATTTGATGATGCATTCCAATTGCTTGATGAATTGGCGGCTATTTCCTTTGAATGACATACTTCAAGGCGAGTGGTGGTGTGCATGAACTTGAACCAATGGCGGCATTATCACTCGGTGGCAACAATTGCAAGTAAAGTGGATCGTTTGGGGATTAGCCATCAACAAAGCCCATTTGTCTTTGTGTAACAAGTGTGGAGAGAATCATTCCGTTAGTTACCCTTTCGATCTTTTTACGTTGGTAACTACCGCCTCTCACAAAGTAATCCATACTCTAACCAAGGTACAACCCGGATGGAGAAATCATCCCAATTTTTCTGGAGGGACAATCTTCCCATCTGCTCAAATTATTATAATTCATCGGGTTATTCTTCCCAATCAAGACAACGGGGCCAAGATCGAAAACCCTCTTTGGAAGATATGTTTTCACAAAGTATATGGTCAAGACATTCTTACATGAAAAACAGGTTGGCAAAACATGAAGTGATGTTGCGAGCCAAAGCTTTTCATGCGAGCCTTAGAAACTCAAGTAGGGCGGTTGGCTAGTGCTATCAATAATAGGCCTCAAGGCACCCGTCCTAGTGACACCGAGAATAATCCAAAGGGTGTCTCGAATGAGCAGCTATGCCATTTCACTTCTGGGAGAACCATTCAAGGGAATCCGCGAACCGGCCGCTTGCAGAAGAGGATCATACAATTGTCGAGAGAAAGGAAGTTGAGAGACCGTTCGGGCAAGTCAAGATATTGCCAATAGGAATGGAGAGGAGAAGAAGAAGGAGTTCAAGCCCTATATTCATCCTTTGCCTTTCCCTAATAGGCAAGTGAGTAAAAAGCTTGAGCACCATTTCTTTCTTGAAGTGTTCAAAAAGTCGCAAATCAACATTCCATTCGTATGTTAAGTTCATGAAGGAAATTCTATCAAAGAAGAGAAAGCTTGGTGACTTTGAAACGGTTACCCTGATAGCGGAATGCAGTGCAATTCTTCTTAACAGAATCCCTCCTAAGCTCCAAGATCCCGGAAGTTTCACCATACCATGTACAATTGGTGATAAGTTCACTGGCCATGCCCTGTGCGATTTAGGAGCTAGTATCAATCTCATGCCCTATTCTATCTACCAAAGAGTAGGTTTGGGAGAAGTTTCGCCTACTTCAGTTACACTCCAGTTGGCGAACCGAACCCTTGCTCATCCGAAGGGGGTTATTGAGGACGTGTTGGTTAAAGTGGATCAGTTTATCTTCCCTACGGATTTCGTTATACTTGATATGAAGGAGGATAGCAAAGTCCCTTTGATTTTTGGCTGGCCATTTCTTGCAACAGGAAGAGCTCAGATCAATTTAGAGAAGGGTGAACTCATCATGAGGGTTCAGGATCAAGAGGTGAAGTTTAATATATTTGATGCACAACAAAGCCCTCACGATCTAGCAGATTGTGCATTGGTGAACACTTTTGATGGGAAGAAGACATCCAAGGAAGGAGGTGTCAGTGAAACTGTGTTCCCGCCTATCCATTTGTGATAGTGAAATGAACCGGATCTGCTACTATGGTGGTACCTTTGTTAAATGCACAGTTGAGCACACTCCAAACTTGGAGTTGCAAGTCTTGTCATCCCAATGCATCAAACTTATTTTTTAAATCGGGAGGAAGCTCCTCCTTGCGATAGAAATGCATTTGGAATAGTAGACAAGTCCTTATTTAGACTATAAATTAAGCCCTTTTTGGGAGGGAACCCAAATTTTTGCTTTTAAAGACTTATATATTTACATATTTCGCTTATTAAGTTTGTGTATCTCTATGTATTATATTTTGTAAATAACCCTTTTAGATAAGTTTTTCAGCTGCTGGAGGCCACATTTAAGTCAAAATCATAGTTTGAAAGTGAATTTGTTTGCATAATTATGCAAGATGATGTATAACGTGATGCGTGTTGGGCTTCAAAACAGGGAGCTCAGCGCCGTGACTTTGCAGATCCTAATGTCGCGACGCAATATGCGCAGCGATAAAAAAAAATAAAAGTAAAAAAAGGGTAATTAGTAAATAGTAATAATTTAAATAATTAATTTAGGAGGGAATTAATGCACGTCGCGGCCTCATTAGGTTTCACGCCGCGGCGCGTGTGGGCGGTGGTGTTTATTGCGAGGCGCTTGGGTATCTTCATTTTCTTACCCTTTCCTCTCTCATTTCATTTTCTCTGTTCTTTCTCTTTCACGTTACTAACTAACTCTCTTTTCACCACGCTCTCTCTCCTATAAGGTATGTTTTACATTATTATTAGTTTTTGTCACTTGTTACTTTATTTTTTTTTTCTTTCTTATTTTTTTCGATTGTTTTGGGTTTCTATTTATAATATTAATTTTTACTTAGTTAGATAGTTAGTATTTGTTAATTAGGTTTAGATTTTATTAGTTTTTAGTGTTTAATACTGTCTGTATGCATTATTAGGTTGGATTGGACGCCCTGAGGCGTGCGCACCTGGAAATTTAAGGGCTACGCGCCGCGGCGTAAGGTTGAATGCCGCGGCGTTAAGAAGAACAGTTTGAATGTCGCGACGTGAGGTTGAATGTCGCAGCGCTGTGTTGTGTTTTGCACGCCGCGGTGCCATATGTGCATGTCGCGGCGTTGTGTCCTAAAAAATTGGCAGAATAGTTCATTTTTTCATATGCTTTCTGTTTTCTATTATTCCCTATTCTGATTTCTGCCATTTTTTGTTTCAGGTTATGGCTCCAAAAAGAGGCCGCGTAATGCTTAGAGGTTCCTCCAAATACCACCCGTGGAGCCTTCTCCCCCTCCTGCTGACTTTGACAAGAGGCGATTTATATCAGCTGAGGCTGCTGAGCGGTACACTCTTCTTATCACCCGTCCTCTCATATTGGAGCGAGGCTTTGCCTTTACACGCGCTCTACATTCAGAGTTGGAGCGGCGATTGAACCACCTAAACTGGAGCACCTTTGCTCAACATCCATCATCTCAAAATTCGCGAGTTCTACGCGAATGCTTTTTTCTTAGGCGAGGGGAGTACCACGGTTTGAGTTCGTGGTCGTGTGGTTTCATTTTCTCCAGTGCTATTCGAGCCGCGTTGGGACTTCCTCCACCTCAGGAGATTTGCGAATATGTAGATGGGAGCCGGAGGAGGGTATAGAAATGTGGTCACGGCACGGATTTGTTTGGTGAATCTCGGCCGTCATGTGGACCATGAGTATTCAAACGAAATATTTTGCACGTACTCATTTGACCCCGAGGCTCGGGCGTGGTACCATTCATCGGCACGCGCATCTCGCCGTCGGCTAACCTTTCGAACGCGCGATCGAGCCATTTTGATTTATGCTATTATAGAGGGTCGGTCGATTGATGTTTCTATGCTCATCTTCCATCGAGATCGAGGTGCTAGGGAGTATCGAGTCTCTTCTTTCCATTTCTCATACATACCCCGTGCGTAGGCATCGGGTCCGTCTGGGGGCCTCATGAAGAACTTACCGAAAACGATACATTTATTGAGCGAGTCGGGGGCTCTGGCCGCAAATACCAAAAGCTCGTGGAGAGCCTAGACCAAAGATTTCAACCAGCTCTGCTCCCGAGGCTTTGCTCCATCCCGGCCTACCTATTGAAATTCTAATTGGCGTGCTAGGATGGAAGCTATCTTTGGTATATCGATGCGGACACGAAGGTGGATGGCGGAGCGTCTAGGGCTTCCGTTGCATGATTATCCGTTCCTTCGTTTCCACCCACTTCGGCCGCCGCACCCACTCAGTGGTCCTTATCGTGCACACGATCGATATACCCGATTCGATGATGATGATGATGATGATGGTGATGGATTACGTCCTTGAGAGTGATGATCCGTCTTTCTAGATCTTCCAGGGCATTATTTCTTTCGTTGTATTTACTTTTTTTTTGCTATCTCTTTTGTACAAGTCTGACACTTTGTTTCCCTCGGGTTTGGGGGGTGTCTTTAACATTATGTTTTGATTATTTATGCGGTACATTATGTTTTCGATTTATGTTTATATGTCTATGTTTTGTTATTATGTATGTTTGTTAGTGTTATATTTCTTGTGGAAGTTTATATATGTGTTATAGTATTTTAGCTTAAATATTAACTTTAGGAGCAGTTTTCTTGAAAGTTTTGATGAAAATTTCATTCAAGATACAATCGTCGTTCCTTTCACTTGGTGTGTTGTAATGTTTAAAGGCTAGTGTGTATGGTTGTTCCAATGATAGATTTGGATACATTTGACCTTTATTGTTCTAATTCATATGTAATCTTTGGTGCATGCTTAAGCATTCTAGTTTCTTTTTATACTTGGTGAATTTCCCAATTGCATGTTTTTTGAACTTTGGATAGGATATGAATGTTTGCTTGAAGAAAGTTTATGAATGATACATGTGAAAAATTTGATTATCTTTGAAATTGTTTGGCAACTCTCTTGAGTAAATCCTAGGTTGTGTCGATTGAGGAAATGATTAGGGCATTGTTTGGATCGATTGAGCCTTAAAAAGCTTACCTGATATAATGATATCCTTAGGTCCTATTTTGAAGCCTTATACTATTTGGCCTTATTTGTTTTTCATAACCATTGTGTTCGTTAACCTGTTAACTTGTTCTAATGCATGTGAAAGCATGCCATTTTCTTCCTACCTTTATTGTTTGTTGAGTGCATTATATATGTTATTTCTTGAAGTGAGTCTTATGATTAGGGGTATAAATATTCAATTCAAAATGAGCCTGAAGGAACCAGATACAAACCAAAGAAAAGAAAAAGCATTGCTTTGCAAAAATAGAGCAAAGAAAGAAAAAAAAAAAAGCAAAGCAAAAGTAAAGTAAAGTTTGCAAAGCATCCAAGTGGTTCTGGCAAGTTTTCTGATTTCATTGTAGAATACCCTGCTATATCATTGTTGACTCATGAATTGGAATATTATATTTATGTTTCTCAATATTTGTGTTAATTCTATCTGTTTATTCTGTTATCCATTACCCCTGGCCTAACATTATAAGCTAATAAAGACCCTTTTGATCCTCAATCTTGCATGATTTACATTAGTGGAGAGAGAGTTGTATTACAATCTTGTGAATTTTGTGAATTATGTTCATTTGTATGTTTATAACCTCATTTGGGTGAATTGGAATTGAATGAAAGAGGTTTTTCTTGCATGGTTTGGGAAGAGTATCTTGTATGAAAGGAAGCTATGAATGCTAGCATGATGAGGATTGTGTATGCTTGACACTTATTCTAAGGTATCTGTATTATTTGAGGTTTATGCATTCATCATATACTAGCCGAGTTAAGTGAAAATGGAATGTTTAAAAATGGTGAAAATAGGTTGCCGGTTGATCTTTGTGAATGTACTTTATTTTGCTTGAGGACTAGCAAAAATCTAGGTTTGGGGGTGTGATAACTCTGTAGAGTTAAGTTATTATTGCCCTATATCTGTGCAACATGGCAAGTTTAGTCCTTGTTTGTAAGCATTGATGGAAGGTTTTAGCATCATTTCTATCTGATTTCATTCTGATGACTTCCATTGTGATCCTGAGTAAATGCTTTCAAGATTATGATCAAATTGAGTACATTTGCATGATTTAAAGAATTGATAAATTCTCTTATATAGGCGAGTCTTAAAAGAAGCATGGAAATGAAGAAGTTGAAGCTGACTTTGGACCAAGAAGCCTAAGAGAAGCTCAAAAGTGCGATCGGCCTCAACTCAACCAGCGACGTGGATATGGTTGCCGCGGCCCCTCCCTACGCATTAGTAGATAAAATCCGAGGCTGGAGCGCGCAACGTTGAAGAGTAAGCGCCTCGGGCGCCTGTGACCTAATTACACGCGCGCCGCGGCGGACATGTTGGACGCCGCATCGTGACCCCTGTTTTATTCGACTTATAAATAGATTTGCACCGAATTTCTATGAGAGTTTTCATCATTTTTGGAGAGCAGATGCTTGTTTTTGGTTTTTAGACCTAGAGGAAGCGGAAAAGGCTAAGGTTGGAGGTCATCCTTCCTATGGAGGGTGAATCAAGCTTAAAGGATACAATCTATTGAGCTTCCTTCCTTTCTTTTCTTCTTTTCTCTCTTTATTGCTGCATGATCATGATTTATATGTTTGTACTCTCATGATTCATGGCTAGCTAGGTTTGTATATAAGTTTTACTTTGTAGTTTCATATAGATATTGAGAAATTTGTAATCTTTTGAGTATATATTGAAGTTTAGTTGAGTTCAATCACAATCTGTGTTTAATGCTTGTGGTTGGCTGATCACTAATTGCATGATGTTAATATTGACAAATGAACTAGACATAGGGATTTGTTAATATGGATATGATATGGTTGATACATGTTCGGCAAGTTCAATTGGCTTGGATGAGCTGATTCGTTAATAGGATAGAAATATACCTATTGGCCATGTATAGTGTGTGATTGAGAATAAATCATTAATGAGTGGAATTTGCACTGGTTCTCAAGGAAACTTAGTGAACTGGGTAACTGAAACCAGGGTTAATTGACCTAGACATAGGCTTTTAACTAAATCAGATTCTCAAGCTAACTAAACCAATCTTTGATTTTGCTTGTATGGATTGCAATTCATTAGTTGAAATAGGAAATGAAAAGTAATTCTTATTTCTCTATTTATCTATTTATCTTAGAGTTATTGCTTTTCAGTCTTTATATTTCTTTAACCATTCATTTATAAATTTAATGCTTTTGGATAGCATTAACTAGACTATTGGTTAATACTCAGCTTTACTTTGAAATACGTTTTTCTCGTGGGATCGATCTCTTACTCTATAACTGTATTACTTGTGCGACCCGTGCACTTGCGATTAGCAAAAAGGGCAACACGTTTGACCCTCAACATATCCCTACTTTCGTGAGCGACTAACTTCTTTAAGTTCGAAATGAGATGTTTAGGCGGCCCACAAATATTATTTACATGGCTCGAACCTTTATCCTCCATTAAAAGCACAATTTGCTTATCACCGCGTCTAACCCCTTGTAAATATTATATCACTTATTTGAAACGAAATAACTATTGCTAATTTTTTAATATAAGAAATTATGATCAAGTAAAATACATTAAAATGAATTGAATAAAAGAAGTTATGATCAAATAAAGTGATTTACATCTATAAATTATCAGTTATGAAATACATTTACAAGCCAACAAAAAAATGCGCAACATGCCATATTATATGGAGCGAATAATGAGCATTTTTCCATTTTTACAATACAACTTTGATAATTTTACCCATTTCACACCACTTTTTATACTATATAAAGTTGGTTAATGAAGTACAAATTCGTAGTTAATAACGTATAGAAATTAATTAATGGATATGCAAAAAATTGGTTAATGAAGAACAAAAAACTAGTTAATGACATATATAAGTTAGTTAATGAAATCAAAATAGAAGGGTTACATATTTATACATACTCATTAACTAATAATTTATACTTTATTAACCAATTTCATATGGTATTAAAAGGAGTGTGGGTACTATTTGAGATAAGATGAACATTATTCTTTACAATATAATAACCTTTCTTGAATAAGCATGGTGATATCAACACACCGAAATATCTTGTTAGCTTTTTTTGAAAGATAAAATTTCTTTGAAACTCTTTATTGTATTTAAATAATCCCTTAGAAGTTGTTCACTACACATAAAAACAGGTACTTGAGTAGCTAGCTTTTGATTTGGGATCACTCACTTAGTAATAAGTTGATGTTTCTCCTCTTCTTAAAAAAAACAAAAAATACACAAGTAAATAAAGTTCAACCAATTTCAAAATCTAGCTCTAATAATTCTTCTTGTATTGAAAAAATAAAAAAGAAAGGCTTTATCTGACATTTACTTAGATTTGTTTAAATTATGTTTATTTTAATGATTTTTAAAAAAAAATTATGACCTTTTAGGCTCTTAACTTTCATTACACATTACCTCTATAATATAAATTAACTAGTATTTTAAATCTGTGCAATGCACAGAGTAATAATTGTTTCTTATTTTAAACATCCTTATTATCAAACTAAAATTAAAAATATAACTAACTCTTAAATTATTTGCAATTATGTGAATAATAATTATAACAACAAATGTTAAGTATAAATGAAAGAAAACAAAATAGATAATTGTATAATAAAATTTGAGATAAACTTATACCACTTCATTAGTACTTTACTAACAAAAACAATCAACTGAGATATAAAAAATAATACACATAAAGGATAAATAACAATAATTAAAAAAATCAATTGTAATCTTCATAACAGTAATGAATAAAATCATCAAAATGTAATCTTTATGTCTGACACTACATATAACTAAAAGACAATAACTGAGGAAAAAAAAACGAAGCATACTAAAATCTTACCATTTTATAATTTTTTTTTTAATTTTGAATTCTAGATGCAAAATGAAACTGTTATCAATTGAGTATACCTTACCAAAAAAAAAACAATTAATTGAATATTTAAAATTTTATAATTTAAAATATAAAATAACTGAAAGTTGAACTAAAAACCAAATGATTAAAAATAAAGAATTAACTCGGAATTAAATTTTCTGAAACACTTTTTTTAAACAAAATTTTTTGTTATACTACATAGATTGTCATTTTCATCCAAAATAAAGATCTCCAAACTGTTTCTGAATTTTACTCTAGAAACAGTAGCTTAAATTGTCAAGTAATAACGTGAACAAATCAAGATACTCAAGATCTTTATGGATTTTCTCAAACTATTTCTGAATTTTCTCTGTTTGGATATGTTATACTTGCCTTCTATTCAGTATTTGTGATACTTCCCCCATTCTTGAATTGACCATTTATGTAATACTCAAGATCTTGATTTGTCTAATAATAGAGAAAATATATGAGACACATGTAAGTGAATATGAGTATAATACAAACTGCTTATCATTATGCTTAAACTATATCAGTACCCAGGCACTATACGGTTTTAAGAAGTAAACAAATATAAAGAATCTTTTTATTAATAAAAAATAATTTAAAAAAATAGAAATCCTGTAATTTGCATTGCAAAATAATGAACTGATATTTATATAAAAAATTTATATTCATATTTCCATCATGTTTAAGCAGTTTGGCATCAATGTAAATATAGAACTTAACACCCCCGCTTAGCATCCATCCAATGTGTTGATAAAGGTTATAAAAACGATAATGAAATTATTGGAAAAAAATAGTTAAGCTGCTGTTAGTATAAAAATATATATATTTCGACAAGTGGACAATTATTTAGTAATTATTAGTAATTTGACCAATGAAGATTTAAAGACAAAAGAAGTTATCATGAGTAGTTATTAGTGGTTACAAGTAGTTATTAGTGGTTATAAGTAGGTAAGATCTTTGCCTATAAATATCAATTTGCACAATGTAATAAGGGTTGAAACTTGTAAAATCCCTATACATCGATCTCACACACATCAGAGGATTCGACGGGTGCATTGGAAGTTTTCAACCAACATTTTTAATTCACACAAGTTTGTTTTTTCTACTTTATTACAAAATTCTTTTCTACTCCCGATCAAGTGTGTTCTTTCGAGATCATTTGATTTCTTTTAATGCTTTCTTTACTTTATTGCAAAACTCTTTTCTACTCCTGATCAAGTGTTCTTTCGAGATCATTTGATTTTTTTTAATTGCTTTCATTTATTTACTTGTCAATTTCGATGACATTGCTTTCATTTATTGCTTTCATTTTTATTTTACTTTGATTTGTTTATCTACACTTGTTTGATTACTTTTTATTCTTTATATTTGTGATCGGAGTTACTTAATTATTGAAGAATCCATAGAGAAAGTGATTCCCTTCCCCGAATTGAAATCTGGAATCAAATTATCGAATAATTATCAAATTTTTTGGTAAATAAATTGGCACGCCCGATGGGATTCAGTAAGGGTAATGTGCATCACAATTGCTTTATGAGTCCATGCTTTGATAAGTTGCTCATACAACAAAGAATAAAATTGAAAACAGTTTTCAAATCGGTACTAAAACCGATTACGAAGGCATGTATGTATTCTCGCCTTTATCTTTAATTATTGCATTCAATTGGCAATTGCTAGCCAACATTATACTCGATTGGTCAGAAAAGAAGTTAAAAAAAAAAATTCAAATCTGGGCCACAACATTCATGGCTATATAGCCATTTCTTCAAGGCTAAGATGTTGTTATGGAGTGTCAAACATGATTAAGTCTTCGACACTCCAATGGTTTAAAAAAAATAATGAGGCAGATCGAAACTATTCGACTCTTAACACCAAGATCGAATTGGTGAACTCATTTTTGATAGACAAATAAAAGTGTCACTGCCTTCCAATCACTTCAACCATCTTCATGAAATTATTGTAATTTGTTACTTTTATTGGCTTTAATCGAAAAAGTTGGCTCAGAAATTATTGGCTTTAAAAAAAATATTACATAAAAATTAATTTGTCAAATCGATAGAGCTACTCATTGATGGATCTATTCATTTGGTTTAAGCCCATATATTATTATTTGACTCCTTGGAAGTGGAGAGATCAACTTATGGTGAAGTGGAGTTCACCAGGAGAGATCTATCCTTATGAAAAGATCAAAATTTGACTTAGCACTGGATTCTGCAATTTATGGTGAAAGGCATGAAGTTGCTCATTGGCATAGAATGAAAAAGAATAAAGTGTGCCAAGTCATTCAAATTTTTCATAGCTATAAAACCATGTCTCAAGTGGTCGAAATGGCTAAGGTCAATAGATGAATGTTAGGAACCAACTTATGGTTGACATGCTATGGAGTTGGTCAAACTTTAAAATAATAATAATAAAATCATGATAAAAAATTGTCGAGACGTGGAAGTGTTTGACATTCTGACATATGGTTTTGAGTGATCGTTTAATTATTTAAGCTCCTATACCATGGAGCTGGTCGAACTCAAAGCTTCAAAAAGGATAAAACCCGTAAACAAGGTATTGCTATAACGGCAGGCTCCACTGCAAGATTGGCGACATATTTTCAATTAAAAAAAATCTTTGGCCCAGCCTAAAAGTATCTTTCTTCGACAAAAAATCGACTCTGATCCTTATTTGTAAGGTTTGTTGACCTTACTTGTTGAAGTGTCCTCCTTTGAGTTTGGTCGAACATGCATGTTAAAGAAAGTCATGCAAATGGACGAGGGCTGTAACTAATAAATGGATTTTCATTTGCCTAGTCGAAGAAAGTACTTTATCGACAAGCATCGAAATGAATCAATCTATGAAAGAGCAATTGGTGTTGAGACAAACAGATAAATTTGCTCCTTGTTATCATTATCAGTATGCAATACTTTCAATTGTTAAATTGATATATTGACAATTGGACAAAAGTTCAACAAATGAGAAAGTCCTTTGAATTTGAAATTGGTCGATGGTATGAATAATAAAAATACTTGAAAATTTTGACCATAAATTTCATAAGTTGAAAATCCAACACTAATGTTGGATCATTTTTTGTCGAAATATAAGGTCAGAATGTTAGTATTTATCTTTTTCTTATTCAGTCAAAAGATAAATACTGGGGGGCTTGTGTTGGTATAAAAAAATATATATTTCGACAAGTGGACAGTTACTTAGTAGTTATTAGTAATTTGACCAATGAAGATTTAAAGACAAAGGAAGTTATCATGAGTAGTTATTAGTGGTTACAAATAGTTATTAGTGGTTATAAGTAATTAGGATCTTTACCTATAAATATCAGTTTGCACAATATAATAAGGGTTTGAACTTGTAAAATCCCTATACATCTCACATACATCAGAGAATTCGACGGGTGCACTAAAAGTTTTCAACCAACATTTTTAATTCAGTCAAGTTTGCTTTCTTTACTTTATTACAAAACTCCTTTCTACTCCTGATCAAGTGTTCTTTCGAGATCATTTGATTTCTTTTAATTGCTTTAATTTATTTACTTGTCAATTTCGATTACATTACTTTCATTTATTGCTTTCATTTTTATTTTACTTTGATTTCTTTATTTGCACTTATTTGATTACTTTTTATTATTTCTTTTTGTGATCTAAGTTACCTAATTATTAAAGAATCCATAGAGGAAGTGATTCTCTTCCCCGAATTGAGATCTAGAATCAAATTATCAAATAATTATCAAAATTTTCAATAAACAGCTGCTATAGTGAAAAACGTAATATTGTAAAATGATTATTTCATAGTTATCTGAAATCAATTACATTTCTTCCCCTTTGCCTTTCTAATAAGGACCACTTAGGCCCAACCTCTAGGAAATATGTATGCAAAATTTTGGTGGAGACCCAACACCCCCTTACCAAATAAAACAATCTCTTATGTTTGTATGTCTCCCCCAATTATAAGAACTCTTTCATAGTTTGTACTTCCAACCTCACCTGAAGACAAAATGGGCTTAATATAATCAAGAAAATCTAGATAACTGTAAGAATCAATACTTATTTAATAATTTTTAAAAAAAAAAAGGGATGCAAAGATAAATCAGCTTCCTACCCATTTAGGAACCATCTCCAGCATGCTAGCTCTTCATGTCTTCAGCAGCCAACCACTTCAACACACCTTGTATCAGTTGTAAAAGAAGTCAAGTTAGTGGGGAAACACTGATAAATTGTAGTGGACTACTATAAAATTAGCTTCGACATACCCAAGAGCTTTGAAACATGCTAATGTTCATGAAAATTTATATAAGTAATTTCATTGAATGTGTAACTATCAGTTTTAACATTGGGCACAATGACTTTGAAGTATCTCTTATATATTATTACAATCTCTAACATGAGATTTCTAACATAAATAGCAAAAATAATAATTTTTATCATGTCATTATATGCTAAGGAAACAAAATTTCAAAAAATTTGGAGTTTGATCAACAACATAAAAGGTTGGTGATTTTTCTAGGAATAAATGAAACCTTCTAGTTAATATAGGTTTCATATACTTTTTAGCATAATCATATTAATAAATAATCAAACGTCCATATTTTCTAGTTGTAAACTCAAACGCCACCACCTACTTAATAAGTATTCCTTGAACCTTGAAACATTAATTGTAACTTTTCATAGATTCATATTTCTAATTTGAATTCAATTAAAAGAAAATCTATATCTTGACTTTAGCTCAAGGTGCAAGGAAATGATGAATGGACTTGGTCTGAGTTTCAGACACGGTTGAATGAGACAAAAATAATAAGAAAATACATGATGGTCAGAATTTTTTGCCAAAATGAATTGGAAATGGTTTTTATTCTTTAATGGGTGAGTGGTCCTTTCACTTTTGTAAATGATTATTTCGTGAAAATTTTAACAATAACAAAGCAATGAGCAATAGACTAAATCCAAAGGAAGCTTCAAGTCAATAGATTTATATGACTTCGGTTCTTGAATGTAAGAGTGATCTTTGATATCTCATTTAAGTTCAAATTGGTTTTTAAAAGTGTGTTTTAGAATCCTTAAGTTGGTGGTGTTGTTTTTGAGAAATTAGGATTGTTTTGTATCAAATCTTGTTTTAAAACTTGGTTATGAAAATCTTGTTTAAATTTTTGAAAAATCCAAGCTTTTATGACTTGTTATATCCATTATGACCATTGGCAATCCATTACATATTGTTTAAAAATCCAATTTTAGGTATGTTAGTAATTGATTATATGTTCTTGTAATCCATCACGAAGCTATTGTCAAGCATATAATCCAATACCAGCATTATGAAATCTATTACAAAGCTTTTGAGAACTTTTTGAATTTGAATTTCATTGATATTATATTAGTAATATATATATATATATATATATATATATATGAAAAAAAATTGAGATATTTTTTAATAAAATAAAAATATTTTTGTTAACCATACTATAACATACATAAATGAAGTCAAAGAAGTTAGTAGGGTCCACAACCCTTAAAGCTCAAAACACTTTTTTCAATAATTTTTGAAATTTTTAAAATACTCTCAAAAAGTTATATATAAACTTAGTATTTGACGTTCTCAAAAAATAAAATAAATATTTGAATCTCAACATAAAATTTTTATATCACCTACAATCACTTATGAAAATTATAATTGTATTTTTATAATAATAAAATAATTATCATATATTATTTTTAAATATTTATTTTTTTAATAATCAAATGGGTGCTATTCGAGTAACTTTTATTATATCTCTAACATGTTCTATCATGCAAGAGCTCTTTGGGCTTGAGGCGAACTTGCGGGTTTCGACCAAATCCAACCTATAAAATGCGGGTTTGGGTTGAGTTGAAAAATGCCTCAATCCGTAGTTTGTGGGTCGGGTAGTAGGTTTGGAAACTTCCAACCCACGAGTACCCAACATACCCACATTTTTTTTAAAATTAAAAAAAATCATTCAGTTGTAGTTAAAAAGTCATGTAGTCATAGTTTTAATTGTGGCTAAACAACCACTGAAAAAAAAGGTCCACCTAGTGGAATGATGTCATTCCACTTTGAAACCTAACTAAAGGCAAAAGCGTTCACATATAAATTGTACACTTATTCTCATCAATCACCATTTCGGTTACTCATTCCTAAATTCCCAATTTCTCAAATAAAAAATCCAATTCTCGAACTTCCTATTTCAAGAATTATCGCGTCTTAAAAAAATAAAGAATGAAGTCAGTAATTATGTCAGTTCACATGGTATGCATGATGACATTGACTTTAATTGGTTAAAGTAATTTGTTGTTTATGAATATTGAGACCTATTAGCTTAGCTTAGTTTATTCCAGACTTAAATTAGTAAGACTTGTTAATTTGTTAAGCACTTATGTATTTTTAGTTTATTTAAGACTTATTATATTTGTATAAGATTGATTATGTGAATTAATATGTGACTTGTTATGTTTATGAAAGATATGTTATGTATAATACATTTTTGATTTCGTATTTTAACTTTTTTTTAAGAATTCTTTTAAAACATATGTCGAATTCATGGGTTCGACCAATCCAACTAACTATTCTAATAAGTAGATCAAATTAAAAAATACTATATAACCCACCAACTCATCCAGCCAGCACCCGTAATGTTGATAATAATTTAAAAAAATTTGATTAGCCCAACCTTTCATTAGATTAGGCCAAGCGACATATGGGGATAATACATTTCTTTTTTTTTGAATGTATAAAATTTTATAGAATTAAAAATTTTAAAATAAAATAATAAATAAGAGAGAGTTTTAGACAATTACAAAATAAAAAAATATTTATTTCTTTATTTTTTTTTCTCTCATTTTTATAAAACTTTCAAGTAAAAATTTACCTAAAACTTTTCTTTCCCCTTCATCTAAACATATGTTTAGTGTGGCCATATAAGAAAGAATATTATTATAGGTTAAAATAAACATACTTTCGGCATCTCAATAATAATAATAATAATAATAACATACTTTCGTCATCCTGTAAAAAAAAATAAAAACATATTTTCATCATTAAATTATAAATATGTGGTTTACTTAAATGTAGTAGGATAGCAAATTGCTGCCATATGTTGTTGTTTTAGTAGGATCACGAATTACAATCTATTTGTGACTTACAGTTCCTAAAATGAAGTTATATTAAGATAGAGATTTTGTGGCAAAAGATAGAAGATTTATTTTTGTGTTAGAAACTTTCTAAATAAGCACTCTTCACCATGATTATATCTCCAAGGTCACATTTCTTTTCCACACAAAAATGTTGGGCAAAACTTCACAATTGGTTTTTGTTGTTGTCCTTGTTTCTTTCTCTACTCTGTTTGCATCTTATTCTAATGCTTATCCCCTCTCAACCCAGGATAGATGGATTATAGATGATTCCACAGGGCAACGTACCAAACTAGTTTGTGCCAATTGGGCAGGTCACCTTCAGCCAATGTTGCCAGAGGGCCTTGACAAGCAACCATTGAGGTACCTTGTGGCTCAGGTGGTTAGACAAAAGTTCAATTGCATTCGTCTCACGTATGCAGTTTACATGTGGACACGCTATGACAATCACATTGTGAAAGATACCTTGAAGACTTTGGACATACCAGAGGTAGTGGAAGGGATAGCCAAAACCAACCCTTCTTTGTTGAAGATGACCCACATACAAGCCTTTGATGTGGTGGTTAAAGAACTTGGTGCTTATAACTTGAAGGTGTTGTTAGATAACCATGTTAGCGAGCCAAAATGGTGCTGTAATGAGGATGATGATAATGGCTTCTTTAATGACAGAAATTTTAATCCTGTGGAATGGTTGCAAGGCCTTAATTTAGCAGCCAAAAACTTTGCTGGAAATTCTGCTGTATGTATTATATAATTTATATCAGTTTTGCTATTCATACACCAATTTTTGCACACCATCTTTATACCGGTGATCTACGCACAAATAAGTGTGCAAATAACTTTTTTCAAATTTATATTGCTACATACTAAAAGTCTATAACCCAAGTTCTCTTTTCATGGACAAATAGGATGAGACATAACTGTTTGATTATGATTGCTTTTGATCAAAACAGGTAGTGGCAATGAGCTTAAGGAATGAATTGCGTGGTCCACGCCAAAATAAGGGTGATTGGTACAATTACATGGGACAAGGAGCAATAGCTATTCACAGGGTCAACCCACAGGTGCTAGTGGTTGTCTCAGGTTTGAATTATGACACTGAGTTTCAATTCTTAAAGAAAAAACCCATGAAGGTAGACCTAGGTAAAAAAATGGTCTATGAGACACATTTGTATTCTTGGTTTGGTGTTGGGACTCTCAAATTGAAAGATATCTGGAATTCACAACCATTAAACAGGATCTGTGCTAATAGCATTGAAGGGTTGGACAACCAAGCCGGGTTCCTTACCACTGGTAAGGGTGCAGCTCCTTTAATCTTGACTGAATTTGGGTTTGACCAGGAAGGTTCTACGGAGTCAGACAACAAGTTCTTGACTTGCCTCCAAACCTACCTTGTTGGGAAGGACTTAGACTGGTGCTTGTGGGCATTTCATGGTGGCTATTACCTAAGAGAAGGCAAAGTTCATCCTGATGAGTCATTTGGGGTACTGGATGCCTCTTGGAAAAAACTTAGATACACAAACTTCACTGAGAAGTTCCAACTTTTGCAAAGAAAAAATCAAGGTAAGCCTTTTGAGTTACTAGATCAAACCAATGCAACTCATGTATATAGAAAAGCTAATATACACTAGCATTTAACCAAATTTATGTTATTGATGCAGATCCTACTTCCAAAAATCCCAATGACTCTATCTTGTATTACCCCTTGAGTGGTCAATGTGTCCAAGTGAATAGCAAGAATGAACTTGAAGTGGGTAGCTGTAGGACCAAAGATAGATGGATGCATGATGGAGATGGGGCTCATATCCTTTTGGTCAGCACTAAGAAGTGCCTAACTACAGGTGGGGAAGGAATTCCAGCAACGGTTTCTGATGATTGCAAGAAGAGTTCTTGGAAATCTGTATCACTTTCCAAGCTTCATTTGGCTACCACAGATCAACATGGGGAGCACTTGTGCTTGCAGAAGGATTCCAACTCATCCAGCGTTGTGACTTCAAAATGTATTTGCATAGAAGATGATTCTACATGTTTAGACGATCCCCGAAGCCAATGGTTCAAGCTTGTTCCCACCAATTTGTAGTTTGGATCAACTGTGATTAGGATATGTATATAAACCACATAACCATTTTCATTTTACATATTGCAGCATTTTCTCTGTTAATTGTATCCAATGCTCTCTCACTCTCTATATACCATGTAGTGGTATACATGGGTTTTCAAATATCTCTTTCCATATACATATGATACCTTCCAATATACTCGAAAAAATATAGATTAAAATTAAAACAAAAAACCCTCAACTATATAAACCCCCGAGTTTAAAAATGGTGTAACTTAATCCTTAAACTTTTTATATTGTGTTATCAACACATTCTGTTAACATTTTTGTTAAATAGTTAACGTATATTGCACATGATGATTAAACACCACCTTATCAAGGGCATGGTTAAGAAAAAACTATTTTTTTTTCCTTTTTGGTTAAGAAAAACCTTAACATCAATATGGAGAGATTAACTTACATAAACGCTAGGCATTAAGAAAACATTCGTTTCTTTTTCACATAATTAATTTCACAAAACTCTATAAAATGAAGTTAAGAAAACCTTCTGAGATTCATAAAAATATGAAGTTCGATTGGCTAACCCATCCAGGGTCTTGCGTGTTCAATATATTTTTGGCATCCATGCTCCACGAAACTTACATGTCATCACAAATAAAGTTTCGTTGACTTAGGGTGTGTTTGGGATAGCTGTAAAAATTTGATTATGCTTAGTAATCGATTATTGTATAAAAGCTTTTTGTTATAATCGATTATAATTGATTCATTTTCATGTTTGGATCATTAGTTGATTTTAAGTTAATCATGCTTTTTATGCTTAAATTACTAAAATAGGTATAGAATTTAAAAAAGTATTTAATTAAGGACAAAATAGTATTTACATATCAAAATGTAAGGAATAATCCAATCTTGAAACTATAAAATACATTGAATTCATAAACATTCACAAATAAGGTTTCAAAAAAAAACTTGACTTAAATATTGTAATTAAATTTTAAAAAAAAGTGTTTATTTAATTTTAAAACATGTAGTATAGGTTATTTCCTGAATAGACCTCGTTCTTATAAGAGATAAAACAAAAATGGAGGTTGGTGATAGCCCAATTCCTAGAAAACAACCCCAGAAAAAAGCTTTTCATTTCTTTGGTCGACGAAAATGGCCGACACGTTGCAGCTATGCTCTACTCCGGTTGCGTCAAGATGTTATGCTTCCAACTTTTGATTTCTTTGTCAATTAGGGATTTAACCTCATGTCACATTTGCAATACCTATAATGAATGGGTCATTTCACAATTATTTCTATCAACTACCTAAGCGATAAAAAAAATTAAAAAAAATCATATTTACTTTACTTGTTAATCACTTGGTACCATTGATCAGTTTACATCCAATATCTATGGTCTAGACATCATGGAGTATAGATGCTCAAAATTTTTTTGAGAGCATTTAAAACAACACCAACCAGGCGATCCTTACTTGATTTGGTTCTTCATTTCTCTCTTGCCAAAACGAAGTTATTTCTTATTCGTAGGCCTGAATAATTTATATGACAAAGATTTTTCCACATATATTAACTTTGGGCTCAATTGTCACTACCCCTTTGGCTATGGCTTTTGCTTTGACTTTGGGCTACTGCCTACTGTTTTTTTCTCCTTAGTTCGACTTGACGTTTTACTCCAATTTCCTTTAACAATTACATGGCAGCCCTGATGGGAGGTTATTGCAATTCTACGTCCTGGGAAGGGACTGGCTGGTCACATCCCTTAAGAAGCTCAGTCTCCTTCACAATGTTCTTTGTTGGTTGGGATGAGAAAATGTCAGCGGTTCATCAGGGGTTATGGTTAATCGGGGGTTACGGTTTAGTTTATTTTCAGTTTATATAAGTTTGACCTATTCAGCAAACAAATTAAGTTTAGATTTTTTTTTAAATTAAATTTTTTAAAAGATTTATTTAATTATGTGTATGTTTAGAAATACTTAAGATTAGTTTTTTAGCTTTTTTTTTGAAAAAAATGTTGATTCAACTGTATTATAACATAAAATTAATTTTAGTTTTTACACTAAATTTAATGTATTAAAAATTTTTTTTAAATTTTTTTCATAATACTAAAAATTAAAACTTATGATTCTAACTTATAAATTATTTATTATAATTTGAAATGTAAATGTCATTTTGTTCTTAATTAAATAATTTTTTTAATTATTCTATATTTATTCTAGTAATTTGATGTATAAAAATAATTTTTTATACTTATTCAAACGAAACATATTAACTTAAAATTATTTTTCAATTAACATATTCAAACATAAAATGATTCAATTATAATAGATTATAATAAAAAACTTTTATACAATAATCAATTATTGGAATAATCAAATTTTTACAAATTTATCTCAAACACATATCATATAAGCTAAGACTTAAGTTTTTGAAAAAGTTTAATTTAATTAACCAGGTCAGTGTATTTTTTTAATATTTATATATAATTAAGAATTTATAATATTGACATAATTTATTAATTATATATTAGTATAATATATTTATTTTATACAAAATATAATAATTTTGTTAAAGATTATACTTACTTAAAAATTAAAAAAGTTTAAATTTCTTATCTTATATAAAGATCTTTAAGTAATATATATCTTTAAATAGAATTTTAGATTAAATTAAAATTCTATATTTTTATAAACAGGTGAGATCAAGCTAAAAAAAATTATAACGAATAACATTTCAAGTTCAAACTAACATATTTTAAAATAGACTTAAACCTATTTAGATAAAACCTAATCTAACATAGCCTATTTCCACCTTTATTTGTTTGTAGTGTCTCATGGTCTCTTAATCTCACAGGAGTTTATCTCTTCAATAACAAGCTTTCAAGTTCTATCCCTTCTTTATTGGTAATTTCTCAATGCTTCAACCTCTGGATATTCATCACAATAATTCACAAGGTAACGGAGTGTGTTAACTATTTAACATAAACGTTAACTTTGTGTGTTACCAGCACAATGTAAAATCCTTAAACTAAGGATTACACAAATTTTAAACTAAGGAGGTAACTTGCATAATGAGTATAATTACAGAAGTTTTTTCGAATTTTAACCAAAAATATATAACACATATATAAACAACACATATCCTATGTACCAAAAATATAAAATGCGTGTAAAGAAAAAAACAACAACACATATCCTGAAGGAATTATTTAAGATTAACCGATGATTCATCGAACCACAATTCGTAATTAAATTAGCGATGACGTAAAAAATCGTTTATAAGATTAAAGAGTTTCTATTCTCAACAAAATAAACTAGCTTCTATATTCCTTTATATTACCCACAGCTCTAAATACCCTAAGTGAGAAGTAGTCTCACATCAAAGTGGGGAGAAAACTCGCAAGACAAGTATAATAATAATAAATAAAAAAACTGAAGTGTGGCTTAACTTCGTGTATTTGGGTGGAAAAAGCAATATTTTTTTAGGTAGAGTTTGGCAATATTTCAAATCAAATATATATATAGGTATAATGAGGTAGGTTTTTAGATAAATATTATTTGGTTATTACTTATATTTTTAAAAATTAGTTCATATCTAAATTGAATTTGAGATAAAATTGATTTAACTGTTTGATAATCCTCAAAACTAATTCAGAATTGTTTAAGAAAAACTAATCATATAAATTAGATAGTTAGATGTAATGTTGAATGAGTTACATTCTTAAAGAGATGATCAAAATTTAAATCGTATAAAAGATAAATGTTGAAAGGGATCTCTTTAGTTGTTATACTAGATATTGAGATAAGAACAAAACATGAGATACAAAGAGAGAATAAAAAGGATGAGAGTGAGTTTACAAGAAAACTGGATTAGAAAAAAATCAACTGAAATTCATATATGAACTAGTTTTTTTTTAATTTAAGTAATAATCAACTAATATTCATCTAAAAATCAGTCTCTTTGTACCTACATATTTGGTTTTTAAATATTTTCAAACCTCCCAAAAAATTCAACTCAAATTTGATTTTTTTCTAATCGAAATTTGTTTAGACTCTCTCACCTCTTTATTTGCTCTTTTTCTTTCATATTTTGTTTTTAATATAATATTTAAATTTTAAATTTAGTTATAATTTTAAAATTGGTTTAAGATAAATTTTAACCAAATCAAACAAAGAATAAATTAGAACTAATTACAAAATAACTTGAAGTTATTACCAAAATTAATTTATAATTTCTTATTTTTATGTATTTTACGTATGAATCATTTGAGATTGTTGCAAATATCTCGTTAAACATGCAAAAAAAAAAATTAATTAGCTACATATTCTTCTATCAAAATAAATAATTTCTCATGTATACACAAGGACTATTATATTATAAATGGTATATAAACACATAATGTAATAATAATCAGGGACAAACTCACGTATTTAAGAGTAGGGATACATGCTTCTACTAAACTTTGAAACTTTTCTTTTACCTTATATAAATATATGTCATTCTAATTCTTTTATATATGTAATTTTTGTCTTTATATATAGACAAATTAATGAATTTATAGTAATAAAAAAATAAAACTCATATAATATTATTTTTTATTTTTTAACAGTATTTATGTGATTTGGTATACTTATATAATATTATCTTTTATTTTTTAACAACACTCACATGTATTTGGTATTAATATACTTAAAGTACAAAATTCTTCTTATCTTACCTTTTTTTATTTCTAAAAAAATTAGTGGTGGCAGAAATGACTTTATTTACTCAAATTCACTCGCATCTACTTCGATCACAAATATGTTTCCCTTGCTCTCTTTTGCTTCTTCTTTCATGACTGCATCGTCGATGTGCTTCTTTTCTTTATGAGAATTTTGATGTTTTTTGTTATTCTTATAAAATTTTGTGCTTTTTTTTTTCATTATGCTGAAATAGTTTTTTTTAGTGTATTTTGCTTCTAAAATCATAAATTTAGTCTTTTTATCATTGAATTCAAAAAAGTTTTGATTGCTTGGTGTTATATCATTATTGAATCTTTTTTTATGCTTTTGTAATTAATAGCATTGTTTTTGTCCCTATTGTCTAAAATTTTATGAGTCTATCACTGATAATAAAATATGCCAATAAAAAACTAATGTAATATATCTTCTTTTTGTTGAAAAAACTTAAAAATGCATAAATTTTTATTCAATTCCACATGCCATTTTCTTATTTTTGGGCATTTTTAAATCATCATAATGTTGGAATCCCAAAAGAAAAAAAACCATTGGAAGAGTGATTTTGAAAACCGTGGGCCCATAAAAGAAGGAACGTGGATAAAGAAAAAAAACAGAGAAGGAAAGAAAATTCAAAAAAGCAAGATGTGAAAAGTGAGAGAGACGAAGATAAATAACAAAACTGTCAAAAGTCAAAACACAAGTTTTTTTTTTATTATTATCTGATAAAACACGAGATGTTAAAACTTAAAAAATGATTATAAAAAAATAAAAAATAAAAAATAAAAAGTGAAACCTAAAACAAAAAGATAAGAAAGAAAGAAAGAAAGAAAGAAACCATGGGCTTGGTATTAATATCCATGGATCAAGTATTTTAGACCCGCCCACACGGAATAGAAGTAGCACCAACCCACCAACATAACCAGCACAAACAAGAAAGCAGAACCAACCCTTGTAATGCAACATAAACAACATAAGCTCGTATTCCTCGTTTCCTCACATCACTTTTTTCGAAATTTCGCTTCTGACTCCAAAATTTGAGTTTTGAGTTCGAGAGTTGCACGTACCACCGCTTCTCTTTCCCTTTTCCATCCCAAAATTCTTTCTCTCTCTTTCTTTTCTCTGCAAATCTCGCTTTTCACTGTTTTTGTCTCAATTCTTCCTTCTAACGTAAAAACGTAAGAAAGAGAGACATAGACAGAAGAAACCTATTTTTTCTGTTTTTCTCTTTCCCTCACTTCTTGTTGTTGTTGCTCTGTCCGATCAAACAAACCCTTCACTGTTTTTATTTTCTCTTGTCCCATAGAGATCTACTCGACTTGTTTTCCCAGCAAATTTTTCTGGGAAAATCTGGATAATCTGGATAACCGATAAAGTACCATTCTTTTCCCCTTTTCACTTTCTGGGTCTTCTTCATTTGCCTTCAATTCATTGTTTATCTTCATATCTTACTTCTTGTTATTATCATTTTATTATTTTTAATTGGATTGAATTTTTTTTTTTGGTTGCTTTTTTGCTTTGCAGATATGAAGAGGGCAAGGGATGATATTTATTCTGGCTCTGCCTCTCAATTCAAACGCCCCTTTGGTTCCTCACGTGCTGATTCGTATGTTTTTCTTTGATACCCTTTTTTGTATTCAATGTTTTGTATGCAAATTTTGTGTTTCTCTCTCTGGAATTGCTTGCTAACCCTTTTTTGTGCTGTGAGAATTGAGCCTATGTATCTTGTCAAGTTCATGCTTTTAGCTACCTCCATGAAGACTTCAAGCGTGTCTTTTGTGTTGTCACATGTCGTGTTTAAATTGTTGTTGAATTTCCTTAGGGTTATCTTTAATTTAACTTAAACTTACTGTGGAATGGGTTCTCTGGTGGGATCACTGGTTATAAGGAATGGATGTGTTTGGATATGGCCAAAACATTGTGGTTTGCTTAAGTCATATGTATGAATCTTAGCAAGCAAGTAATATGAGTAATGTTCTAAATTACCTCATTGATTAAGTTAGAAGATGGATAGAAGCACTGCGTGCATGTATGTGTGGACACTATTCTTTCAACGTGAGGATATTTTAAATTTTGGATAGTATGAACATTGAACAAGAAGAACATTTGATATCTTGTAGAGATTAGTGTCCTATAACTGTTAATATTCTGGGTGTCTGAAATTGTGGTTGCATTCTGTGTATGAAGCTATGGCCAAACCCCCGTCCCTGGAGGAGGAGGAGGAGGAGGAGGTAGTGGTGGTGGTGGTGGTGGTGGTGGAGGAGGTGGAGGACCAACTACTTCCCAGAAACTGACTACCAATGATGCCTTATCCTATTTGAAGGAAGTGAAAGACATGTTTCAGGACCAAAGAGAAAAATATGACATGTTCCTTGAGGTCATGAAAGATTTCAAGGCTCAAAGGTAGACTCTTAACCCATTTTACACTCTGATGATTTTGAAAAGTGGAGTGTTGTACTTAAATGATCAATGGGTCTCAGTATTTTTTGGTCCTTTTCAGGACTGACACTGCTGGTGTCATAGCAAGGGTGAAGGAGCTATTCAAAGGGCACAACAATTTGATTTTTGGATTTAATACTTTCTTGCCAAAGGGATATGAGATAACACTTGACGAGGATGAGGCTCCTCCAAAGAAAACGGTTGAATTTGAAGAAGCTATTAGTTTTGTGAACAAGATAAAGGTGAATGTGCTCCTTAGTTGAGGAGTTATTTTAGTGCTATTGTTGGTTCCCAGCCTTAATTGATAGGTTTTGCTTCCACAGAAACGATTCCAAAGTGATGAACATGTTTACAAATCATTCTTGGACATTTTGAATATGTACCGCAAAGAGCATAAGGACATTGGTGAGGTTTATAGTGAGGTAAGATGCTTTGTCCTTTTTTTGGCACTCTTTGTTGACTCTTTCATGTTACTTTTTTGTTGTTGAAATGTTTACTGTTTTTTTTTTTTTAAATTATTCTCTAGGTTGCTACCCTTTTTAAGGACCATCGAGATTTGCTCGAGGAGTTCACTAGATTCTTACCAGATACTTCTGCAGCACCTTCTACACAGCATGCTCCATATGGTCGAAATTCTTTGCAGCGCTTTAATGAGCGGATTTCTACGGCACCCATGATGCGGCAAATACAAGTAGACAAGGCAGTAAGAGTGTTCCTCTCCCCCTCTATATGAATTTTATAAACTGCTTTTTTAATGATTGGGTTACAAACTTCTTTTTACAGCAACGTTATCGACGAGACAGGCTTCTTGCTTCTCATGATCGTGATCTGAGTGTTGATCACACTGATCTGGATGATGACAAAACAATGATGAACATGCACAAGGAGCAGAGGAAACGTGAAAGTAGGGATAGGAGAATTCGTGATCACGATGAGAGAGAACCTGATCTTGATAACAGCAGGGATTTGAACTCACAACGCTTTCCTGACAAAAAGAAATCTGTCAAGAAGGCTGAAGGTTTTGGGTTGGCTTCTGACTTTACTTCTTATGATGACAAAGATACCTTAAAGAGTAAGTCACCATGCTATGCTTTGGACAAATCACATTGCTTGAACATTTTTCTTGCATTTTAGATTCATACAGTTCTTTTAGTTTACCAGTAAGCTATCTTGTTTTCAGTATGCAGTAGATTATCTATTTTTACGTTATAAAATAGTGTAATTATCAGCACTAGTGAAGTAAACCACCACCGAAGAAATTTAATTAGAGGAAAAGAAACTTTAATTACCTTTTTCTGGTGTCAAACACACAAACTGTAGATACAGAGTAAACCAGTGCGGTTGTTGAAATCGGTTCAACAGGAGAAATATTTGGGAGAACAAGAGTGTATATGTAGATCAATTGTTATGAAACTATCAAATGTACCTTGTGATATTTCCTATACTGTCATCTCTTTCTCCCTTCATATTTTGAGTTTTGAGAGATAGATAGATCTTACTACCAAGACCAATATGTGTTGAGTGTTGTAATCTAAATATTTAGAGTTAAAAAATAAATCATATGCATAATTAAATGTAGTCATCAGCAGTCGTTTGGAGTTCTAATAGTTCCTTTATTAGCATTTCTTTGGCCTGTTAGTATCTTTCTTGATTACAAGTTTGTCTGTTTTTCATTGTTAAATAATTAATGGGGAAGAAAGGACTGGATCATCATATTGACCTGTATAGTTTTCTAACCTGTTGAATTTTGGATTTCTTTTTTGTCTTCATACCAGGCATGTATAATCAAGCATTCAGTTTCTGTGAGAAAGTTAAGGAGAAGTTGAGCAGTTCAGATGACTACCAAGCATTCTTGAAGTGCCTTCATATTTTCAGCAGTGGAATAATAAAAAGGAATGATTTGCAAAATTTGGTATGTCCTAGCTTCTGCAAGTCACAGACTTAAAGTCATGCGAGAAGACATCTGTCTGATTTTACTTCTGTACTTAAGTTTTTGGTATTCTTGCTGACATTGAATCATTTTAGTTGTGTTAGTCCCTTTAGTTCTCTAGGATTTTATTAAGTTTCATTAATTGAAGTATAAAGATTAGTTGGTAGTAGTTGTGTCTCAAAATTCCAGAAGACAATTTAGAAAAAGTAATGCTTCAGCTTGACATTATTGATTACTCAATACTTTCACTGATGGTATATACTACTTTAGACAAATTAGTTGGTATTTATTTTGTGCCAATATTGACACAGGATTTAGTAGAAAAGAAAATGAAAGGGGCTTGCATACAACGTATGAAGATTTGGTTTTTACAGAAACATGCTATCTCATCTTAGAGAGTGGCATTTGTATAACAGTTTTCAAGGTCTTTGAATAAACATAAAGTGCCATGACCCGTCCACCCACCTTTTAATCTTATATAAATAAATCAACACATGAATTTCTGACAGGTCAGATGTTTTGTTAGTGAAATTCCTGTGCCCCCCAATCAGTTCATTTAATTTAGAGTTAGATAATTTGTTGTCTTAGGTAATAAAAGTGCGGTCTTTTTATTCTAGATTTCTAGTCTCACATTTTTGGCTGCAGTATCCAAATTGTTACATAATGTACTTTTAATATTGAGTTTATACCATACTAGATTGGATGCATATGGTTTTGTAAGATCCTGATGCTAGTCTATGATTGTCACAGACTCACAGTCTGCTTTGTACTTCAGATATTTAAATTATTTTCAGTTACTAAGCTCAAGATTTTGCCACCCTTCTCAGTAAAACATGAATTTAAAGTTATGTTGCAAGTATGAAGGAACTTCAAGAGTACTCCAACTTAGCCTTTTCAGTTGTATGCTAATGTAATGTCATTTTCATCAAGGTCTGTTTAGCAATTCATTGAAATAAGTGATTACATTAAATACATGAGGAGATCTAGGTAAGCTCAAAATGGATTTTGATGAAGTTTCCACCTTTTGAGAAGTATTAGCTTGTGAGTTTCTGTTGCCACTAGTATTAATCTATATCATTTGAAAATTTGCATTTCAGGTAACCGATTTACTTGGAAAGCATTCTGATCTTATGGATGAATTCAATGATTTCCTGGAGCGTTGTGAAAATATTGGTAATTCTTCTTCTTCTTCTTCTTCTTGCTATTATTATTATTATTATTATTATTAGTGTATTTTCTCATACGTTGAGGATGTATCTTGCAAATTTGTTTTTGCAGATGGGTTCCTTGCTGGTGTCATGAGTAAAAGTACGTCAACATATAATACATACCAACTGTCCTCCTTATGCTTATGCTTTTATTTCCTTTTTTCCTTTTCTTATTTTTGGGGAGGAGGGCTGTCAGATTTATGGACTGCATTACATTTTTTTGTTTTAAGGAATCATTCAGATGTTGATGTTGTTGAATTATGCAGAGTGATTTTAAATGATATTTTTTCTGTCCATATATCATTGGTCAATTTTGATGTTGCAAACATGTTGATTTCAGAGTCATTGTCTACTGATGGTCATTTATCAAGATCATCGAAGTTGGAGGATAAAGACAAAGAGCAGAAGCGTGAGGTGGATGGAGCTAAAGAGAAGGAAAGATATAGGGAGAAATACATGGCAAAATCCATTCAAGAACTTGACCTTAGTGATTGTAAACGTTGTACTCCCAGCTACCGGCTTCTGCCCACAGATGTATATAACTTATATTTGATTTCTTTTCTTGTTGGCTTTGTCAATATATGTTGTTTTTATGGAACTTCTTGGTTCTTTTTATTTATGCAGTATCCAATTCCTACGGCTAGTCAGAGATCTGAGCTTGGAGCTCAAGTATTGAATGATCACTGGGTATCTGTGACTTCAGGAAGTGAGGATTACTCTTTCAAACATATGCGCAGGAATCAGTATGAAGAAAGCTTGTTCAGATGTGAAGATGACAGGTAAAACTTGTGCTGGATTTTTAGCTTCACTTTTATTTTGGCTAGTTCATTATTTTGCATTTTAGCCTACAAAATCTTGGATTTGACAGCTTTTCTTTGATTTCATTATCCGTCCTGCCTCCTTGATCCAATGTTCATTTTGGAATCATTATTTTGTCAAAGATAGAATGTTTTAATATGTATCAAGAGATGATGATATTGTTATTTCTAATGTAGATTTGAGCTGGACATGTTATTAGAGTCTGTGAGTTCAGCTGCTAAACGTGCAGAAGAATTGTATAATAACATCAATGAAAATAAGATCAATATGGAGAATCTGAACCGTATTGAAGATCACTTTACTGGTTTGTATCAAAATAATCTCAATCTTAAATGTTAATTTCTGTTATTTATTTCTTATCCATTACTAGAACATTATGATGAATTGATTATGACGGAGACTACATATTGCAGCTCTAAATTTAAGGTGCATTGAACGTCTATATGGCGACCATGGTCTTGACGTTATAGACATATTGCGTAAAAATCCAACTCATGCTCTGCCTGTAATAATTACTCGATTGAAGCAGAAACAAGAGGAGTGGACTAGATGTCGCTCAGATTTCAATAAAGTTTGGGCTGAAATTTATGCTAAAAATCACTACAAATCACTTGATCACCGTAGCTTCTACTTCAAGCAACAAGATTCGAAGAACTTGAGCACAAAATGTAAGTTGAGCTTAAATCGTAATGATTGAATTGTAAGTTTATCTGCTTTCATTTATATTTATATTTCTTGGAAGTTGAGCTTAAATCATAATGTAAGTTTATCTTGCCATGAGCTCCATGAACATGCATCAATAAGTCAGGGTAGAACCGTAGAAATATTATACTTAGAATCAAAAGTTGCATGGGTCAGTTAGACAATTTTTTCATTGTAGTTCCTGAAGCATTGAAGCTGTCTGATGGTTACTTCTATGGCTACAATGGCCAATAATGTAATACTGGGTATAAATAATAGATATTTTGGAGTTAGCCATGGCATAAGCATGACAAAAAGTGCTTATGGAGGAAGTGCTTAATGCATGCTAAGAAAGTCATTGAACAGGAGCCACCTGCCCTCTTTTCTTTGCCATATCAGCGTTAATATTATCTTATTTTTTAGGGGGGTCATGCAGTAAGTGTAAGAATGTCAGTGATAAGGCCCATCTACTTTTCAACTCTTTCTTAGTCTTACCTGGGTGTTCATTAGAAAGTTAGAGAGAGATTGGAAAGTCCTTACTGCCTTCTGCCTAAAGTTCTTTGAAACTGTTGAAAAATTGGAGAGAGAAAATAAGGGTTTGGGAAAGTTACAGACAGATAGATTGAAGCATACTTTGCCTTTAACCCTCAACCGTGTTTATACTAAAGGTAAGAGGATATAATTTTACAGTTGTCATTCATTCAATAACCCCTCAATCAGCATCCTAATCAACAGCAATGAATTTCCTATAATCATTCCCCGAATTAATCATCCTTGGATTTAGCAGTCAATAGCTCCTTAATCCTCAAGATTCCCCTTTATTGTTTCCCATTATTCTTAACAGAAACAAATTTACAAAAGGTCCTGGAAAGTTCATTGACAAACATACTTCTTGAAATACTTTCAAATTAGTTACTCTAAGTATTTCAAGCAATTACATATTTGTTGTTAATGCAGATCTCAGAGGTGTTTAAGTAAACAAGACTTGCGGCAAATATAGATCTTAGCAGGCCTTTGCCTCCCGATCTACTAAAATTTATTAGTAACAATCTTATAAAAGCTTAAGATTTAATTGCAAGTATTAAGCATCTTTGCAAGTTTCAGTGATGTCATCCTTTTTATCCGTTTTAATATTTTATGTTCAATAATATACAGCTTTGGTGGCTGAGATTAAAGAAATTAAAGAGAAGCAGCAGAAAGAGGATGATATTCTTCAGTCTATTGCTGCTGGAAATAAACAGCCTCTAATTCCACATCTGGAATTTGAATATTCTGATACTGGGATTCATGAAGACCTGTATAAACTTGTTCGGTATTCATGTGAAGAGCTATTCTCAAGTAAGGAGTTGTTAAATAAAATTATGAGGCTCTGGAGTTCCTTCTTGGAGCCAATGCTTGGTCTTCCTTCCCAATCTCATGGGACAGAAAGGGTGGAGGACAGGAAAGCTGGGCACAATGTTCGCAATTTTGTTGCACCAAATATAGGAGCTGATGGAAGCCCTCATGGAGACTCTATTTCAATAAATTCAAGGTTACCAAAATCTGATAAGAATGAAGCTGATGGTAGAGTAACTGAAGTAAAGAATGTTCACCGGACTAGTTTAGCAGCCAATGATAAAGAAAATGTATCTGTTGGTGATGAACTTGTTTGTAGAGATGATCCGTTGATGGATAAAGGGCAGAAAAATGTAGAATGCAGTGATAAAGTCTCCGGGTTTAGTAAACAATTTGTCTCTGATGAACAAGGTGCTAAAAACAATGCATCAATTGCAGTTAGAGGAGATAATAGCCTGAGCAGAACCAACTTAGAATTGACTCCAGGTCCGCGTACAAGATAGTTGTGAAATTAATGTCCTCCATGATTTTGGTTTTTCCATTTATGTTTAGTCAATTCAATTTTTTATCATTTCTGTTTTAAATACTTAATTTTATTATTGTCAAAATACTAAGTTTTGTTTATATTTCAAGGCTGTGTCATTACTCCATCGCGACCTACTGATGCTGATGACTCTGTAGCCAAGTCTCAGAGTGCTAGTGCACCTTTGGTGGAGGTATGTGTTGATTGAGTTCTCAATTGTGGCAAATTTCAATTCCTACCTATTTTAGTAAAAGTACTTGTAACCAGTTGTGACCTATTCGCTTTCTCATTCTTGTTTTTCTCTTAAACCAAGGGATTTTTTTTTAAATTTTCAATTGATATTGGTATGTCTTTCTGCTTACGTTTGTGTTTCAGGGATGTGACATTACAGCTTCGGTTCCAGTGGCCAATGGGGTGCTAAATGAAAACAGTAAAGTTAAAAACCATGAAGAATCTGCTGGGCCTTGCAAAATTGAAAAGGAAGAGGGTGAATTATCACCAAATGGTGATTCTGAGGAGGATAACTTTGTTGCCTACGGAGATTCAAATGTGCAGTCAATAGCTAAGTCAAAGCACAATATTGAAAGAAGGAAATATCAGTCTAGAAATGGAGAGGACGAATGCTGTCCAGAGGCTGGAGGTGATAATGATGCTGATGCTGATGACGAGGACAGTGAAAATGTTTCTGAAGCTGGTGAAGATGTCTCAGGCAGTGAGTCTGCCGGTGATGAATGCTTCCGGGAAGATCATGAGGAGGAGGAAGATATAGAACATGATGATGTTGATGGTAAGGCTGAGAGTGAAGGTGAAGCTGAGGGAATGTGTGATGCACAATCTGTTGGAGGAGATGGTTCAACGTTGCCATTGTCAGAGAGGTTCCTCTCGACTGTGAAACCTCTTACAAAGCATATATCAGCAGTTTCATTTGTTGAAGAAATGAAGGATTCTAGGGTGTTTTATGGAAATGACGATTTCTATGTGCTTTTTAGGCTTCATCAAGTAAGGATAATATTAATACTTAGTGTTTGATA
This sequence comes from Ormosia semicastrata, assembly GCA_029884595.1. NCBI lineage: Eukaryota > Viridiplantae > Streptophyta > Magnoliopsida > Fabales > Fabaceae > Ormosia > Ormosia semicastrata. Next base: position 5,059,724 of record JAQQTO010000021.1, on the reverse strand, counting down.
TTGAAATTTCTTCCTTGGTGTGGATGTCTTACACTCTTTAGAACTTGGCAGATTCTTTATGAAAGGATCTTATCAGCAAAAATAAATTCAATGAGTGCAGAAATGAAATGGAAAACAAAGGATGCTAGTTCCCCAGATCCTTATTCAAGGTATATTTTTCACAACTTATACCGAGTCCCCCCCCCCTCTGAGCTCACTTTACTTTTGGATTGATTGTCCATATTTTTTAGATTCATAAATGCGTTGTACAACTTGCTTGATGGATCTGCTGAGAATGCAAAGTTTGAAGATGAATGCCGAGCAATTATTGGGAACCAGTCATATGTGTTATTCACATTGGACAAGTTAATATATAAATTGGTCAGACAGGTATATTGGTTTCTTTATCTGTCTTATTTTCCACTTGTTTTTCTTTTAAGGTTCTAAATGTTTACCTTTTCTACAGCTTCAAACTGTCGCAACCGATGAGGTAGACAGTAAACTTCTCCAATTGTATGAGTATGAAAAGTCTCGGAAACCTGGGAAATTAAACGATTCAGTATATCATGCAAATGCACATGTCATCCTTCATGAGGAGAATATATATCGTTTGCAATGTGTAGGTCCTTTGTGACTTTCCCCCCTCTCCTTAGTCTACAAAAAAAATCAGATTTGCAAATAGAACACATGTTTCTGGACTTCATAAGTTATTTTATTTTTATCTGTGGTTAATGTTATTTTCCAATGCTATCTTATTGCAGTCCTCTACCCCTTCTCGACTATCCATCCAGCTCATGGACAATATGAATGAAAAGCCTGAGGTGTTTGCTGTTTCTATTGATCCGAATTTTTCCTTTTATCTGCACAATGATTTTCTGTCTGTCTTTCCTGGCAAGAAGGAACCCCATGGCATTATACTGCATAGGTACAGATTCTGCAAGATTGAACTTTTATTTTGGTACATTACCTTATAATTTTAACATGATAGGTTCAAATATCATTATATTCTTTTTCTCTTAAAAAAAATATTTTACCAACAACTTGTTAATTCTTTATTTTCTAATTGGGGCTTTTAACATTTTGTTTGTGGATTTTATTGCATACTTCTAGCTACATGGGTATATTGATGATCACTTTCAATTAGGTGACTTGAAGAGAAACCAGAGAGGATTTTGTGTGAATTGCTTAAGGAAAATCTCCTTAGCAGCTTATATTTATACTCATTAGTCAAAGATTTACATCACTTAATAAAAAGGAAACAAATCACAAAACAGAGAGCTGGAACTGAAGACAAGGAGGAAACAGAAGCATAATAAGACGGAGATAAACGATGAAAACTCAAGAAGTTATAGATTGGGTGAGGATTTCTAGTAGATTGAGTACCTTTTCAAAGAGCAACTAAAGTTGCTTCTATTTGATTATTTCTCTCCATGGCAGCCATAGGTCATTGGCCATTATATCAACTAGACATTAAAAATGCCTTCCTTCATGGGGACCTTGAAGAAGAAATATATATGGAGCAACCACCTGCTTTTGTTGCTCAGGTTGAGTCCGGGTTGGTTTGCAAGCTACGATGATCTCTCTATGGGCTGAAAAGTCGATTAGGTCATCCCAGTTTGTCAAAACTTCAGAGAATGGTTCCTATTCTTGCAAAGTTAGAGTCTTTAAATTGTGAGTCGTGTCTACTTGGGAAGCATGTTCACGCTTCCTTTCCGAGTCAGGATAAGAGTTAAACTGATTTGTGTCAAACTGAGTCGTCTCCTTTTTCTGTTATTCATTCTAATATATGGGGTCCACTTATTACCTCTTCAGATATGTATTTTGTTTCCTTTATTGATGACTTTTCTTATTGTACTTAGTTATATTTAATGAAAGATTTTTCTGAGTTATTTTCTATAGTCAAGTCCGTTTGTACTGAAATTAATATTCAATTTAGCAAATTAAGATATTGCGAAGTGATATTGCTAAAGAATATTTTTCTACTGCATTTTGTTCATTTATGTCATCTCATGGTATTTTACATCAATCACAAGTTCTTACACACCCCAACAAAAATGGAGTAGCAGAAAGAAAAAATTACCATCTTATTGAAACTACTTGTACTCTTTTGTTACAAGCAAACATGCCTTTATGTTTTTGGGGTGATGTTGTCTTAACTACTTGCTATTTAATTAATCGCATGCTATCTTCTGTTCCTCACAACCAAGTTCCTTATTCAATTTTGTTTCCCAAAGATCCATTATATCATGTTCCTTCTTGTGTGTTTGGATGTATTTTTGTTCAGCACCTTTCTCCTGATCAATATAAGTTGTCTGCTTGTGCTATTAAATGTGTCTTTCTTGGATATTCAAGGTGATAAAAAGGATATCAGTGTTATTCTCCTATCACTACCATTGGTAAACATTTGCCGATGTCACCTTTTTTGAAGAGACACTATATTTCACCTCTTCCATTGAACCTAGTGTTATCTCCGAGGTTTTACCTGTTCCATATTTTGGTCCACCTTTGTCAACCTTGCAGGTACCATCAGCAGTATCTCTTGTAGCCTCGCCTAAGCTAACTCGTCCATATCCACCTCTTCGACCCTCATTGCATTTCAACATTGCCCACGGGCTGTCATTCCTAAGCTTGAGGTAGAAGAGAATTCTAGTGAATCATGTCCTACATCAACAGCTTCACGGTCCTCCTACTACCTACTATGGACCTGTCTGAGTCTGTTGATGACCTTCCTATTGCTCTTATGATACCAACTTGAAGAGAAATTAGAGAGGATTTTGTGTGAATTGCTTAAGGAAAATCTCCTTAGCAGCTTATATTTATATACATTAGTCAAAGATTTACATCACTTAATAAAAAGGAAACGAATCATAAAACAGATCTCTAATTGATATCTACAACCTAAAATAGAAAGTATGAAAGTGTGAACTATACAATCCCTAATTTATAGGGATACAATTATCTCAAAGAGGTGATGCATAAGTTTCTGCTTTTTATTTTGAAATACGCAGAAACAAACGCAAATATGGAGACTTAGATGAGCTTTCTGCAATATGCTCCGCCATGGAAGGTGTTAAAGTAATTAATGGATTGGAATGTAAGATAGCTTGCAACTCATCCAAGGTATGCGGCTTTTTCATACTTGTTGGTTTTCCATTTTGGCAGTTTACTGCTTTATTTATAATATTATTAGACATCTATGGAATCTTTCTTTCTCCATGTTCATCTCCTCTCTCTCTCTCTAATGATGTAGATATGCCCTTTGCCTTTGTTCCACCTTTAAAAAATGATCTCAGAAAGGAAAGCTCTAGTGAAACAAAGAGAAAGCATGGACATAGGCACATTGATTTTATGTAAATGATATGCAAATAAATCTTTGCAACTACAAAAGACAATTAATGTGTAAATATTACATTGTTATGATTTTCGTGTTAATCATTGGAGGTTTTAATTTGCATTCACAGATGATGAGTAGATGAATATCAAGTTTGAAATCACTGAAGTTTCTTATACACACACACACACACTCACTTCAAGAAACTGTTCATCTTCATCCATTTAGAATGAGTAAGTTTTTCTTGATGTGTCGTAGAATGTCAAAGAGATAGGTGTTTTGAATATGTAGGATGGATTGTAAGTTGTTGGAGAAGTGTCAGGTGTTGATGTTTAATATTTTTTTTTCACCTGTCGAGTTTATCTATAACAAAGGAATTAGGTCTGTTGTACAAGTGTTGTTGGTCTGAAGCTTGTACAACACACCAACATGATCTATTTGGAGCTTTGGCGGTGAATGTTTTATTCTCCCTAGTGCTTAATGATCATGATAACATAGGTAGGAGCCTTTAGTTGTTCTTTTAGCACCTGAATTTTTACATGCCACTGTGGGCCACTGGATTTGAGATGTTGACTGTCTAGGGTGGAACTTGAAGCACCAAACATTGACAAGGCAATTTTATCTTATGGTTTATTATTTCTTTAAAACCAATAGCCATAGAACGATGTTTTATTTTGGTTTCTTTCCACTGAGTGTTATGTTCATACTGGCATACAAACTGTGTTTTGTTTTTCTTATTTACTAGTTTCATCTGCAGATTTCTTATGTACTCGACACACAAGATTTTTTCTTCCGTCCCAGAAGGAAAAGACAAACATCATCAGGGACCACACCTTCCCAGCATCGTAGGGATAGGGAGGAAAGATTCCGCAGATTGTTGGCATTGCCATAATGATTTGTATCCTCATGGTGACTGGAACCCCGAGGTAACAAGAAGCTTCTAGAGTTGTTCTCTGACATCTATTAAACAGTTGAAGACACTCACATCCATAATTTTATGTTTATAAGAGTCTTGGTCTAGCAACCTAGGGAATCCTTAGGTTGGCAATTTTTATTTATTGTCATAATGTAACTGAATTTTTACATGAAGGGGAATGTAGATGGGAGTGTACTTGATATGTTTATGGGGTCTCATGCGTTGGTGCCTCTCCTTTGTAAATAGTTTGCTGCATAATATATTTGTAGAATATTGTTTACCAAATTGATCTTGTTCTTAATTAGCTGCAACACGGTTGCTTCCACCCTTCCAAGCTTGCATGACAGTAGTTCTTATATGTTCTTTTCATTTTGTTTCTCTCTAGTAGTTCTTATTGTTGGATTAGAGCCTCAAATGTGTTTTTCCTTTATTTCTTGACCATTATGTTTCTTCAACAATTTTCTGTCATTTGAGCCCAGTCGAGTTTTAGATGCATGAATTGTGATACGTTGGCATCAACGAGACTACTTCATAGGTCTGCGAGGCCTACACATTCCACATCATGTACACTATATTTAAATGCATTTTTACTAAACAAATTTTACAGTTATATTAACATTTAGTATTCAATGAAAAATATATAAATTAGCATTTAGTCAAAATTAGGAATATGACCGTCAGATGATGATGATTTGAGAATGAGAATTCTTCTCTCTGGGTAAGTGCCTAAAATTAAGGTAGGTTCACTGATAAAAGACAAGAAAAATGATATTATCACATTACTTTCATCGTCACATTATTATTTATATTATTTTTTAATGATTGTAATTAAATGAGAGAAAATGATAAGAAAAAAGTGATATAATTAATGATATAAAAAATAATGTAAAAAGTAATGTGAGAGAAAAATAATGTAAAAAAATCATGGGTGAAAAGACAACGAATCTTCAATTTAATTTTATAGACTTAACAATTGGTTTAATGATTGTTGAAAAAAGATCTTCGATCATTTTGAAATGGAAATGATACAAAGATTAGTGGATAAATAAATGGCACTATCAAGCGTGCCCTTTTTTTTTGGGCTATACTATCAAGCGGGGTTGAATCAGCTTTGTTTATGCTTTATTCTTTTGTAGTGTTGGTCCGACAAAAGAATGGAACATATTAATGTTGGCTATATTAAAAAAAGCTTAAATGTGTTTTTGATCATCTAAATATATTAGTTTTTATTTTGGCCGTTTAATTTTTTTTGTTATGATTTGTATTCATATAATTTTAAAATTAAGTGAAATTGATCCATGTCTTCATTTTAAAAATTAGTAAAATTGATTTAATTCAACCTTTTCATATTAAATTTTCTCTCATTTCAAGAGTTAAGAAAAATTTAATATAAAAGAGTTGAATTAAGTCAATTTCATTTACTTTTAAAATAAAGATTCAATTTCACTTATTTTTTAAATTACAGGGACATATCGTTACAAAAAAAATTTAGGCACCAAAATAAAAAATTGATATATTTAGAGAGATAAAAAAATAAAAAAAAATTATACTGACTTTTTATAAGATTTGTTTTAATTACACACAGTATTCTCTTTGTTTTGGAAATTACATCGGCTCTCCTTAATTTTCATGTGGTTGTTATACCGTCACCCCTTGTAGCTACATTCAGATTGATGACATTCAGATGGATCATTAGCTACATTAACAAATTGATGAACACGTGAGGCGCACATGACTCAATGGCTTTATTGTAATTTTTTACACTATCTTCATTTATGAAAGGAAAAAGATCATCATATACCTCTTTTAGGGGTGTATGCACTATTGACACGTCAGATTTAATGAGAGAAACTTATAAGAAAAAGTAAGTATGATGAATGGTATTGGGAGGAGTGTGAAAAGAAGTGTATACACTATTAATGGTAAGAATATCAAAACTATTTTTGAAATACTAAAATTACCCTTTCCATAAACGAGGTTGGACTTGAGCTTGAGACAGTAGATGCAAAAGGTGCAAATGCTTGGAAGTTCAACCACTGGCCAAACATGATCATGTTCATGTTCGTGTTCAACAATTCATCGTGAATCAAAAGCACCAGAGCCACAGATACATTACAGAAGAAGAAGCAATATCAGCAGATCAGATTAATGGAAGTTGTATTTGTGACCAAACCAGCTTCCCACTTCAAACTCTCTCATACTCTCAGACATCCATTCCTTTCTTCTTTCCTTTCCCACCAAGAACAATCTCTTCCCATTCGCCACAAACCCACCCACACCCCTTCCTTGCTTTATCCTCCATCCAAAACTAGCAATAACAAGCACCTAAAGATAGGGAAGATGAGTCCTATGGCAAAGTCAAACACATAATTGACAACAAAGCCCTTGATGGCGCAATCGGCATTAAGTACCTTATCGAGTGGAAAGACAACCACCCACTATCCTAGGTCCTTACCGACTTCATAACCAAGGACGTCATCGCCGAGTACGAGACTCCCTGGTGGATTGCCACTAGGAAAGTCGATGAGTCTGCCCTCAAGCGGCTCATCAAGACGTTGATGCCGAAGATGGTCGGGACGTCAAAAACATGGACGCTAATGGCTGAATTGAGGTGGAGGAAGTTATAAATAGAAATAAGGAGACAAATATTAGTAATTTGTATATATTTTTGAATGAATAAATACAAGAGGGTTAGTCTCTACTTATACAAAAAAGTTGTTGTACAGAAAAGGAAAATAATAAAATATAATTGTGTACTAAATTAATCTAATTATATACTAAATCAATTACAATCATCCCTAAAATCAATCGTGATTAATCATAATCTATAATTGATCACACTAACATCCTCCCTCAAACTCAAGTGGGTGTAGAAGAAACCAACTTGAGTTTGGAAACAAGAATGCGGAAGTGGCCAGGATGATGAGCTTTGGTGAATAGATCAGCTAGCTAATTAAGAGTACTCGCCAATGGAAAGGAGACGAAGAGCATCACGAAAAATGTGTTGACGAACGAAATGACAGTCAATCTCAATATGCTTAGTACACTCATGAAAAATATCATTGTGAGCAATCTGAATAACACTCCTATTATCACAGTAAAGAGCAATGGGAGATGACTGAGAAACACCCAAGTTGTCAAGAAGCCAATATAACTAAAGTATTTCAGATGTGGTGTCAGCTAGTGCCTGATATTATGCTTCAGTACTGGAACATGCAGTTAAAGTTTGTTTCTTATTTCTCTATGAAATAAGTGCATCAATAAGATAGATACAGTAACCAATGGTGGATCAGCGATCAGTAGGATCTCCAGCCCAGTCAGCATCAGAATAAGCATGGAGAACCAAGGATGAGTTTATTGAGAAATGAAACCCATGAAATAAAGTTCATTTTATAAACCGAATAATACGTAGAACAACAACATAATGAGTAGTGCGCAGAGCTGACATAAACTGATTGACTAGATAAACAACATATAAAAAGTCTGGACGAGTAACAGTAAGATAAATTAAGCTACCAACCAATTGCCAAAAGAGAGTAAGATCATGAAGTATAGTACCATCCAGAGGTGTAAACCTGACATTAGGTTCTAGAGAAGTAGACTCGGTGCGACTGTTTGAGAGATCGACTCGAGAAATAAAATCTGAAGCATATTTAGCTTAGGACAAATAAATACCATTAACAGAGGAAAGAATCTTAAGACCCAGAAAGTAACTGAGAGGGCCCCTTCATCTCAAAATTATGACTCAAAGATGCTTTAAGATCAGCAATACTAGAAGTATCATCACCTGTAATAATCATGTCATTAACATAAAGAAGCAGTAACACAATGTCATTATCAGTCTTACAGATAAAAAATGCTGAATCATAAGAACTAGATGAGCATCCAAGTTGACTTATGGTGGAATTGAACTTAGCAAATCAGGCTCGATGAACTTGTTTAAGACCATACAAGGCTTTGCGAAGAAAACAGACCTTGTTAGGTAGACAATAGTAACCTAGTGGTGGTTGCTTGTAGACTTCTTCTTCTAAGTCATCATTAAGAAAGACATTCTTCACATCCATCTGATTAAAAGTCCAGTTGCGAGTAACAATAATAACAAGAAGAGTACGCATTGAAGTAAGACGAGCAACTGGAGCAAATGTTTCTTCATAATATATCCCATATTCCTTAGTAAAACCTTTGGCCACCAAGCAGGCCTTGTAACGATAAATAGACCCATCAAATCAAATTTTAATTTTGTAAGCTTATTTAATCCAACAAGAGCCTTATTAAAAGGAAGATCAACCATTTCTCAAGTATCATTATTCTTCAAAGTCTGTAATTCTTTATTCATAGGTTGTTGCCAGCGAGGGTCAATGGAGGCCTCTGAATATGTCTGTGGTTCATGAAGGTGAAGCATGGTAGAAAAATAATGATAATTACAAAGGTAGGTGAGAAGATTTCTTATTATCAAAGAAAATAAAATAGAGATATAAAAAAGGAAAAAAATACTTAAATATGTTTTTGATTTTTATAAATAAAACACTTTTTAATTTTAGTTTCTCAAATATTTTTGTTTGGTTTGTGTATATAATTTTAAAAATTAATGAAATTGACTCAATTCAATTTTTTCATATTAAATTTTTTTTAGTCTTTGAAATAATATAATATTTAATATGAGGTAATTGAATTGAACTAATTTTTTCTATTTTTAAAATGTAAGTAATGATTAATTTTATTTATTTTTAAAATTATAGGAACATAAATTATAATAAAAGATTTTGAAAAATTTAAACTAAAAATTGATATATTTAGTGAAAGGAAAAATTTATTTAAACCAAAATAAAACTTATACACCGATATCAAGGACATTATGGTAGTTGCAGTCAGTAGAGATAAGTTGCTAAGATTATTTGTTAGGTCCGAGGTGGAAAATATAGAAGAGAAATCAAACCAGGAATTTGTAATATCCACTCCCTCCCTATCTTCCTCTCCTCTCCTCTCCTCTCTCTCTGTTTCCTTATTCAAATTCTCTGTCATTTCAATGGCTTCTGGTTCCATTTCTGATCCTCCTCTCCCCAGAGATTCCACCAAGAAGAAGAGGGTAACCTTCTACCTATCTCTCCCATTTTCTCTATATTCTCTTCTTCAATCATCCATTTTCTTTTTTTCAGCCCTTTTTGTTTTCTTTTATTCTTGACCCTGTTGAGCTAAAGATGTGATTTTTTTCAACCAATGAGCCATTGCATTGCATTTTCATTTGTTGGGTATTAAAGGGTAGCAATTTTTTCTTTTTTTCTTTCTATTTTTTGCTGTTTTGGAAACTTTCATTTTTTCATGGTTTCGTGATTCTTATTTCTCTCTTTTTATTGGTTGTGAATATTCAGACAAATGGGTCGGCAAAACTGAAGCAAATCAAGCTTGATGTTAGGCGCGAACAATGGCTTTCTCGAGGTAGCTTTATGATCTTCATTTTCACCTGGAAAATTGTTCATCTATACATGATGTTTTTCTCTTCTTCGTTTAATCCTTCAATGGCATTGAATTCACGAAAATGATATATATTTTTTCCCTTTTTCTGGCCAACCATTAATGTCTGAATATCGGTGTGTATAAAAGGACTTAATTTGGAGTTTCCTTTTATTTGTTAATTCTTTGCAAATGACTACCCTTGTCTCTTCATTTGTTGTAGTTGTCTTTATTTTTAGAAATATTATTTTATTTGTTTCCTTGCTCTATCTACATGCAAAATTATTACGGCTTATATGGAAATCAATATGTATGAAATCTTCTCAAAATGAACTTTTGAATTGTAATATTCAAAGTTCAAACTAAAATGATCTTTAAAGCTTGGCATGATTAGTTTTGGTAGGGCTTCTCATCTAAAATGATCACTGAAACACTATGAGTGGAAAACCATTTTACATGCAATAGTATTAAGAACCAACTCTTCCAAAAACTTAAGCTATTAGGTGAATTTTTCATTAATATTTTTCATATCTAACACACCCCCTCATGCAAGAGATAATGCACAGGCCCACCCTACTTTATGTTGAAACTGAACTTTTATTTACAAGAATGGGAGCGTCAAGAATCGAACTGCTGACCACTTGATTATAGAGGCTTTGATACCATATTAAGAACCAACTATCCCAATAGCATAAGCTGTTAGGTGAAGGCTCATGAATAGTTTTATATCTAACATGTAGTGACTTGATTTCCTAAGGCTTGATTGAAGCATCATATGTTCATGTTTTATCAATGATTCCAATTGCGCATATTTTGCTATACATAATAAATAAATAAAATCTCAAGTAAAGAAAAGCTAAAGTCTTTTTAATTAGGCCAAATTTTATTTTTTGAAAAAAATGATAGAAATATTCATGACATCATTTTTGAAATTCAAACAAGGTGTAAATATTATTTATGAGTTGTTACAAAATCCTTTGAGAGTTAGTAAGTTTTTTATATTTGTTTGTTCATTGTTGATCACACTTTTATATTTCAGTCAAAAATGGATGCAGTGTTGACTCTAATGGAAGGTTTGATTATTGTCCATCATCTAAGCACATTGCCAGTGAGGAGAATGGAGCATCAAACAAGGAAATCAGGAGGAAAAGAGGAGAGGATATCGAGGGCTCTTGCATCCAGGGCAATGATTTGGGATCCATGATAAACAGCCCCATTCAAAGTGCTTTTGACCATGATGAGTCAGGGAATGGTTTCTCTGGGAGGAGTTGCAGCAGCAGTAGCATGAGTACTTCTTTCATCAGTGAGGAAGAAGAGGATGATGGATGCCTTGATGACTGGGAGGCTGTTGCTGATGCTTTAAATGCAGATGACAATCTGCATTCCGTGGTTTCAGATTCTCCTGCAGAGCTTGAGAGGCAGTACTGCTATGCTGTTCCAGAGGCTAGTAAGAATCCTAGAGTGGATTTCTCGAAAACAAAGTTCAGCTCAGCAGTTCCTGAATCACATCCAAACTGTCAAGCTTGGAAACCTGATGATGCTCTTCGTCCTCAGTGTTTGCCCAACCTCTCAAAGCAACATAGTTCTCCATTAAATACAGACTGGCATGGTAACCACAAAACTGTACCTTGGACATGGCAAACAATCATTTCCCAACCTTCTCAATGTCCCATCTGTTATGAGGATTTAGATGTGACAGATTCAAAGTTTCTTCCTTGTTCATGTGGATTTCGTCTCTGCCTTTTTTGTCACAAAAAGATCCTTGAGGCAGATGGGCGATGTCCAGGCTGCAGAAAACTATATGATCATGTAGATGGGAATGTTGGATTCAACATAAGAGCCGAAGCATTCCACATCGCTCAATCATGCAGTATGAGTACAGGGTGCTAGATCTTAAAAGACAGATTGTGTTTCTGGAAAAATCATGTAAATGTTATCTCTTTCTCTTATCACTTAATTTATGGTTCCACACACCCCCTGCCTTCTTCTCCCCTTCCCTATTTTTCCCCCTTTCTGAAGTTAAAAGATCAATTTTCATTGAGAATATGAGTATAGTGAATAGGTAGAGGTTTAAAGCAAGAAGTTAAAAGTTTGATTTGCATTACCATGGTTTTTTGTCACATGTTAATGCAGGAAACTGAACGCTGTTATGTGAATACATAACATAATACAACTTGGAAGATTGAAATTTGAATAAAGTTTTTCTTATTTAGTTGTATAGAGTGCTCAATTCTCAAATTTGATTTATATGCTCTTTGACTCATGAAATTTCTGGTGCTTTCTAGACCTCAGCCCTTGAATTAATAATGAGAATTCTGAATATGTATTGGGTGAAATGGTGCCCAGCTGCATGTATTGATTGGTTGATTCTGAATGTGTTAGTTATCTGTGGCTGATTCTGGGCCCCCACCCTTGGAAGCACGGACACTTTAAAATGGCTGCTGTATCAACATATGTATCCATGTCGGATACTCATCAGGTCTGACTGGCCTAGTCTGCATCTTGCAGTTTTTTGTTTATCATTTTTTGTGCCATTGCAGGTGGGATATCATGATAATTGGATAAATGATAGTCTTTTATTGTGTCTACAATGACCAATGCTGACTTTTGAAACACCGTTGTCTATATTCTAATTCTCTTTAATATTTTTGCTACGAATGAAATGACTCTGTAGTAATGCTTACATTTTTAAACATAGGTGCTCATGCTAGGATTTGTGTTTCCATCTATATCTTCATAATTTATTTTTATATTAATTGTATTTAATCATGTCGTCTCATATTTTTTTAGAATTTTCCATATTGTTGTATTCATATTGTATCGTAACCGTGTCTTGTGTCGTATCCGCGCTTTCTAGCCCTCATTTGTGTTCTCATTACCTCTGAACCTATGAAGCACGGACACATTATTTTTGAGGTATGTCCGCGTATCAGACACGTGTCTGTGTCGGACATAAGGAAACGCGCGTATGGCACACGTGTCTTGCGTGTTCTAATGTGTCTGATTAAAAAATTATTATTTTCAGCTTGGACACATTTTGAACACGACTCGGACACGTCTAAGACATAGTTTGAATACGATTTATTAATATTTAAAAAAAAATAGTTTCCATGACTAACGTCCAATTAGTAAGCACATAACTCACTCAAGTCCAATCACATAACTGACATTCTAGGTCACTATTTTCACATATCAGTATTTTAAATTTTATCTTTTCACACGCCATTACTAGGCTTTTAAGTTTTATCTTTTCATACACTACTATTTTCATCTGCTCCTTCTACTTCTACTCCAACCAAGTCGTCCACTTCGTCGTCATTGAAGTTCCCTCACACTACTATTTCCTCTTGTTAATTTTTTTAATGCACATATACTTATACATGGTTAGTTCTATTAAGAGAAGTTAGTTTAAAAGATTGTTTAGAAAATGTAAATAAAAATTATGTTCTAGATTTTTTTTGAGGAGCTTACTAGATAACAAATATTGACACATATAATATATATTAAAGTATTGTAAATCTTCAAACTTTATAGAAATGATATTAATAAATTATAATTTTTTTTTTTTTTGTAATTATATATATTAAACTAAGTTCTTTAATTTATTTTAATATAAATAAATATATGTGTGTGTGTGTATGTGTCTTACAATTTTTTGAATTTAATATGCTTTCGTGTTTGTGTCGTGTCCCATGTTTGTGCCTTTGTATGTGTTTCATAGCTCTGAACTAAGGTGAGAAAGTGTAGGAGGGCAGCTCTTTATAGTTTATAGAGGTAAATACATATTTTGTTGGACCATCGTGTTCACATGCAGAAATGGCCCTTAATTAACTTGGGTGCTAAGATTAGTAGATATGACTTTTGAATTTTACACGCGTTCGTCCATATGAATCTCCAAATATCAGCATGGTTTCAGATATTCTGCTATCTGGTGGTTTGAAATTGAAATTGGCACTTGAAATTTCATTCCAACACTTAGTTAAATTTTTTCATAATTTTCATAATTTAATGATTTTACTTTTAGGCACTTATTTCATGTGGGTTATAAAGAATTTTCTAATAATGCAAGTGCACCACGTTTTTGTTCTTTAGCCAAAAGTAGCAGCTAGTGGCTATTGATTGCTGGCCTGAATGAGTAGCACATGATCTATAATTACCTGTCGGTGATTAAGATTTGATGCTACTCTGGGTTTTGTGGATGTTTGGAACTTGAAATCTAATTTATTAATTCAGAAATCAAATTAACTTGGATTAATAGGCGATTGAGAAATCTGAAAAGAAGTTCGTTCTTTTCCCCCTAATTCTTTGCTTCTTGTTTCATGAAATATTTTAAGTAACTTGTCTTGACAACTCATTGTGGTAAGCAATTTTTGGCTGCAAAATGACACATGCATACATACGTGAATTTTCTGTCCATAGAAACCAAATTTATATACAATTTTATGCTTCTAATTGTCCATTCATGTTAATCTTTCCACCGCGCCATAGATCTATTTTCTTGATGCCAATTATGATCAAGTAATGGAGAACTGAGGTATACACATTAATATGGTAGATACTCATTATATTACTAGCCATATAAGCGACAACTCTTTTTGTGGCAAAAAAATATTAATAGAGAAACGTGTATTACGGGGCCAAGATTTTATTTAATCCGAGAACGGGTAGTTATTCTTGTCTGTCTATAGTCGGTGGAGTCAGATGTTGACCCAACGCTTAACCCTCCTCTGCCTAAACGGGTATTAAGTATCAAGAAGTTTGCACCTAACCATGTTTACATAATGGGTTATTATGGTTTATCAAAATAATAATAATAATAATAATGGGTTATTATGACATATACTCACCAGTAAATGCATACCATTTTTTAAAATTTGTAGATATTAGAATGGGGAGAACTATCTTTTACTCTAAATTTTTTTTTATTAAAACAATGTTTATTTTAATTGAATCAACTCTCTCCACCTTAACATTTTTCCTGATTTAAATTATACATACTTTGCGTCCAAGAGTTATAATTTAAATGACACCAAAGTTTTGTAAGAATAACTTCATTTCAGGTCGAACACTCCTTGGTTTCATTCTATCTCTTTATATTAAATCTTAGACATCATATATTAAAAAATAAATACACTTGCTTATTAAGTGTGCAACAAAATTTATTTTTTTTACGAAGTTATATAGATAAAATACTCACATATATTGAAGGTCTGTACATCGATGACTGTAATACTTTGACTGCAGACGTTTTTTGTGCCATAAAAGTGATAGAACTATAGAAGTGTGCTTGAATTCTTGATATGTTTGGTAGAATACGCGTTTCATTGTACTGGAAGGAGGCAAGGGAGGAAAAGACAGTGCTATGCATTAAAAAAGTTTATTAAGAAAAAATAATGCACACAAGAAGTATAACTGTATAAGATGTTTCTGTTAAATACAAAACATTTTATGACCTGGGGAGTGCTTAATTGCTTTGAAATATTTCAAATATTATCAATATTTCTAGACTACTCGTCCTGCTTGCAACTTTGCAAGGTATTATTACCAGTTTACCACTTCTAACCCTTTTTATATGTTTTGTTTTCATTTCAACAAGGAGAGTTAAATCAATGTTGTTAGTTTGATTCAGCAAACTTGCGACGTGGGTCAAGAGATACACGCGTGGTTTCATTAAAAGCAGTTATAAACCCTTAAAATATAGAACAAAATAAAAGACAATGGTAGTGGGTTGAAATAGGTCAAATGATCTTTCACGGGTTTATAACTTGATTTATTTAAAACTTATCTTAGTCTGATTCATTTAATAAAAGAATCAGGTTAAGATTTTTTAAAATATTTATTTAGTTAAATAGGTCAAGTTTTAATTTAAAAAAAAACATTTTACATTTAATAGATCAGTCTATTTAATTATATATATTATTATTTTTATATATTATACAATTTTAATATTTATATAATATAATTAATTTAATAAATAATATAATTTTATTAGTCTAGATCCATTATTAGTCTATCTCATTAACTTATTTAAAAGTAGACATATTAATTTATTTAAATATCTTATTACAAAATAAGTTTTTAATAAACTTTTAGCCCAATCTAATCTTTTAAAAATATTAAATTAAACTTTAAAAATTAGCCTATATTAGATAAATAGATCAAGTTCAGACCTTACATAAACCTAACCTATTTCTATCCTTAATGTCACATGAAATATATCTGAAGAAAATATTAAAAACTTATACACATTATTAGATGTTGAATTTGATATGAATTTGAGTAAAGAATTATGATATAACACTATATAAATTTAATAATGAAAAAATAATTAGACTTTTTATATACATAACAGAAGAAAATAGGTTGGCAAGGAGAGAAATGATGATAACTAAATTAGTAATATAGATATATAATTTAGACGTGGTCGTAGCGTGTAGCCAGTCATGGACTATTTATTATTAATTTATTAAATGTGAATTCAATAAAAAGATATTCAAAGCACGTGGGCACACTAGTTCCACGTGCTATTAACTGAACCGAAAGTTGAATCCTTTAAGCAAACCGAGGTTAAATGAACATATTCTTCACCTTATTCATCTAGAAAAATTCAAAGGCCCATGAGAAGGTTCCTAGAGCCTACTTCTCAACCAAAGCCGCTTAAGGTTCCAAGTCTAACTTGTTCACATGACAGCATAAGTCATAACAACCGCGTTTCCATTCCTGTCTTCCATTTATTTATATACACTTAGACTTAGGCTTTTCTGTTGCCTTATTGAATCCAATATCTCTCATCTTCTCTTTTCTTCACTCTTTTTGTTTTATCAATTAACCTGTTTTGGTCTAAATACAAAGGTAGTGATGTTTCTTTCTAGATCAATTATTTTTGTGGTATTCTTCTCTGCTTGCCTGCTTCTCTTTCCAGCCAATGCTATTAGATCTTTTGCCAACAAGATCACACA
Source organism: Ormosia semicastrata (assembly GCA_029884595.1). NCBI lineage: Eukaryota > Viridiplantae > Streptophyta > Magnoliopsida > Fabales > Fabaceae > Ormosia > Ormosia semicastrata. The sequence goes on along the minus strand of JAQQTO010000021.1, from coordinate 5,043,088 downwards.
CAGTGGCTATGAAACTGAGGTTAAAGTTGATTCTTTTCAGCAATTCAAAGAGGCCCCAGAATACAGAAACCAGCAGAGGTGCACTGTGGTTGACACAAACAATTTGCAATTGGCATGTGATCCATCACTTGTTCATATTGCCATGACCATTGACTTGGACTACTTAAGAGGATCTATAGCTGCAGTCCATTCTGTTCTCAAACACACTTCCTGCCCTGAGAATCTGTTCTTTCATTTCATTGCCTCTGATGCAAGGTTGGATGAGTTTGCCAGGATTGTTCAGTCCTCCTTTCCTTCATTGAGATTCAAAGTTTATATGTTCAGGGAAAGTCTAGTTAAGAATCTCATATCTCCTTCAATAAGGCAAGCACTTGAGAGCCCATTGAACTATGCAAGAAGTTACCTGGCTGATTTGCTTGAGCACTGTGTTGAGAGAGTTATATATTTGGATTCTGATGTTATAGTTGTTGATGATATTCAGAAGCTGTGGAAGGTTTTATTGACTGGGTCAAGAGTCATTGGTGCTCCAGAATATTGTCATGCGAACTTCACCAGATATTTTTCCTATGAATTTTGGTCCAGTTCTGAGTTCTCTGAGGTCTTTGCAGGAAAAAGGCCTTGTTATTTCAACACTGGGGTGATGGTAATGGACTTGGTAAGGTGGAGAGAGGGTGACTACACCAGGAAGATTGAGAAATGGATGGAAATTCAGAAGGAGAGAAGGATCTATGAATTGGGTTCACTTCCTCCTTTCTTGATGGTTTTTGGTGGAGATGTTGAGGCTATTGAACACAGATGGAATCAACATGGGCTTGGAGGGGATAATGTTGCTGATAGTTGCAGGACTTTGCATCCTGGTCCAGTCAGTTTGCTGCATTGGAGCGGTAAAGGGAAGCCATGGGCAAGGCTTGATGCCAGGAAGCCATGCCCACTTGATTATCTGTGGGTACTTTATGATCTCTACATACCCCATGACCATCCAAATCATTACCACCACCACCATCACTACCACCATAGAACTGCTACCAGAACAACAGATTCTTCATTTTAGGAAATTACAAATTCATATTGGTTAATTTTGATTCATTTGTACTGACCAAGATTCTTTATTGTGTGTATAAACAGAGAACCATCAAAAAAATTTGTACTGTTTGTTGATACATCTTGTGTAGTGTAGTAACAAAGAATATCATATGGAATATGTGGATGCACAATTGCACAGAATTATTTATAAGAGGATGCGGGTCTACTTTTATTACTTCACTACTATAGAACGAATTTTGAGGGGGTCACATCCTTTTTCTCACGAAGAAAAGATGCTAGTACTACCTAGCTGTAAGTCATAAACTAAACTCATTCCATCTTTCCATTAGATAAATTCTCACCAAAAAGTTGCTTCCACCTAGAAAAAAGTCAATTAAGAGAGGGGAGGGAGGGGAAGCCAAAATGAAGATCAATTATGATCATACAATCAAGCATAGCATGGGAAAGCATAAACTACTCAAATAATCCATCATGATCTTGCCCATTGTGTTTGGTTCTGCAGAACAATAGGGAACGAAGAAAGCCAAAGCATTCATTTTCTAAAAAAAGTGCACATTATATGCTACATGTGGAAAATATCAAAGTTCTCCTTAAAGTTGGCATCTCCTTAAAGTTGGCATACATAAGTATAACTCAGGTGAATTTTGATCTGTATAGAACTAAGTTCCATAAATTAATCTGAGGAACTAAAATGTTGACAAATGTCAAATTTTTTTAATATGCACTGGTTTGGAAACAGTAATATACACATTTTTTTTATAACAGCATAAACAAAAGGGCAAAAACTCAAAAGTTCAACTGGGCGGCAGAACCCTGAAAACATTTGAGACACAAGATAGTCTAGTTGTGCTTAACATTTAATTCTTCATTAATTTTAATAAGATCTAATAATCGCTAGATTCTTTTATCTATGTGTATATAAATCATAGCATTATAATCTGCTATTTTTATTTATTCTAGTAGTTAGGGTATCTTGAGTAGTGAAGTGAAGGGGAGGAAGAAGCCAAAATGAAGACACGAGTGCTAAAGATAAAATATTATCATACAATCAAGCTAATGGGTAAGGCACGTTATAACCAGCAAAACCATCGGATACCATCAGTTGGCTTTATGAAAATCCGTTCGGATCATGGTTTTAAATTGCAGTTGCGGTCAATGTCATGGTTGCTGCGATTGCGAGCATTGCGGCTATTGCGATGCGGATTGCGGTCGTTGCGGCGTAAATTTTTTTAAGCTTGTACAAAATGTTGCGTCCGATACGGTCTGATGCGATCCGATGCGGTTGTGATGCGACCCGATGCGGTCTTAATGCGGCCGTAACGCAAAATTTTTCTGTGATTTCTTATCACACCGCAATTGCGGTCTGATGCGGTTGCTACAGTGGCCACAACCGCAATATTGCGACCACATCAGGTGATGCGGTCTGCATTTTAAAACCATGGTTCGGATTAATGTTTACCGTCCAAGGAGTGGTAGCTGAATTTTTCAACAAAGTGATCAGCTTCAATATGCAATTAATCGTGAGCATTTTTGCAGCCTTTCAATTTGGTTTGATACCTTCCAAGTAGACTCAGAAGTAGTGCCTTGTTTGTAGATCTTGCGATAAAAAAGATTGTAGAAATAAAAAGATCTAAAAGCATGTGACGATAAAAGAAGAATAAGTGGGGCTTGAGATACCACGAATTCTTGCTTGTATGAAGTGATATGACTGCCATGAACAGCCAAAAGGATACGTGCATGTTTGTATTTGATTATTTTTAAAGGAAAATTTGCCTTTTCTTTTAACGCTCTCCCAGTAAGATTTAATTGCAAATAATTTTGAAAATAAAATAAGCTAATCTAAATGCACTATAGTCCACAATGCAAAGATGTTTAGCTATTAGATCTAATGCTTAGCTATGTAAGGATTGTCATACTCCTTATACTTTTAACCATTGGATGTATAAAAAAAAAATGGTAAAGATGGATGACTAGCTACCTAATCAAAAGGTAAATTATTTGAAGATCCCAAATTCAGTTCTAAAACCCTAGATTTCCCTACTACCACCACCACCCTTACTCCTAATACCACCACCCTTACTCCTAATACCACCACCAACCCCTCTACCATGGACGATGTCTTCTCTGTCGACAAAGTTGAACTCATCAACAACACTAACTCCTCCCACCTCCATTGTCGTTGTGGCCGACCGAAGGTGGTCTCCAACTACTTCGACAAGCTACTCTCTATCGCCACGGGCAGCCCCATTGACAACAATGTCGATTTCACAATTCCTGGCAAGGTCGGGGACTCCCCGCAATGGCTTTGACCACAAAACATGGTGGAGTGGAGGAAGAAGAGCTCATAGGCTGGCTTGTGGAGGAGGTCCTTAGCGCCCTTGATGATGAGGCAGTCAGCAACGAAGATGACAATGCCGGGAGTGGTCCTTGAACCAAAAGAACAGGAACTTGCATTGCTTTAGTTATTTTTAAGTGCGATTTTTTAATTGTTTAGCTGCAGTTTTTAATTACATCTATACAACCCTTACGTTAAAAATCAATTCAAATGACATGTAAATGAACATTAACTTCTTAAATGATATCAAAAGAACATAATTGGATTCTATTATATACATTCATCAATCCCAAACCCATTTTTGTGAGATTCTAATCTACAATCAATTGATATCAAATTCTTAACACCACACTCCATAGATGTTTGGATAGAACAGGTGAACTTATCGAAATAGGTGAGATAATTCTAGCGAAGTAGGCAATGAAAATGAGATTTTGACTTTGATATTATATGAAATTTCAACCTAAAATTAACCAACATTATGTGAAGTGACCTAACAGATATATAAATCGCATCTTAAATATTGAGGCATGCGATGTAGGACTCTTAATATCTTTAATAATAAAAAAATTGCCAAACCCTGGAGATCTTGCATTTTTTCCTGTTTTGGTTACAGAATAAGCCATGAGATTAATTTGTTGTTTCACCACTTGCTCCGCTAGCAAAACCAGTTATAACTCCTAACATTAGGTAACAACCCCCCTTTAACATTTGTACCATATAATTTTCCTGCCTTGTTCACCTTTCAGTTTTGAACAATATCCAAATATCAAACCATCATAAGTATCAACATTAGGATTACAACCTCTTTCAATCATCATACATACAAGACATATCGTGAGCATATACAGTAATACACGAATACATCAACCAATACACTAAAAGGTGTATAGCCCATTGATCTGGGTTTTACAAGGAGTGCTCATAAAACATTAATAAAATTTATGCCTTTTCTATATTGGTTGATGCAATATGTGAGACAAAAAAAAAAGCTCACAATTTGAGTGATATAGCGATTGGAAAGAGGTAATAAGCCTAACGTCGTTACCTAGAATGCTTTAATGGGTAAATATTGTTTAAACAATAAAGTGAATAACGAAGCAAGAGAATTATTGTACCTTCGCCAAAAGGGGATTGATACCTAAGGTTATGAGTTACAACACACCTTCAGATCTTTCATAGTGTTGAGACGTCAGATCCAACTGTCTTTTATAAGAATACGAGGAAATTTGAAGACGGCAGGCATACCTCGGATTCAACATATACATCCTCATCTACCGCCGCCGACAGAAATCCTAGGATCTTATCCGATGGATGCTTTGCCAATGGCGAACCTGGCTTATATACATAACACATTATCCTGCTCTTCCAGAATTGCCCCTGTACTTTCTCAAATATACTATCCTGCTCTTCGCAAAATGCTCCTGTACTTTCCCAATTCTAACCAATTATAGTATCCCGCTCTTCCCAAATTGACCCTGTTCTTTTTCAGTTCTCACCAACACGATCATTTTTCTTTATCTTGAGGCTATTGAGAATTGAGTTGGGTTGATTTAAATTATTTTTGGATTTCAACGTACAACTTGTAACCGCTAATGATAAAATTAAGGAATAGATTCTTACATATCCATAATCTAATATCTAGGTGTAGTTGTTTTATAAAATTTTAAATCCATGTGTTTTCTCATTCGTATATGTTTCTACAAAAATGTTTTCATGCAAATTAGCATTATTCATAAACATTCACTTTACTCCTTAAATTAGGAATAAATCTTTTCATGTGTTTTTAAATTATAGGGTTATATGAAAAAAGAGATAGAAACAAAAATAATAAATAGGCTTCATTCATTTTGACAATAGTCTACAAACTATGTGTCTATATCTTTTTTTACATAACTCTTATGTAAAAAATTCATATGACAATGTGCGTATTTGAGATAATTGTAAAAATTAGATTATTTTAATAATTAATTATTGTATAAATTTTTTTTGCTATAATTGATTATAAGAAAAAGTTATGTTTAGATATGTTAGTTAAAAAGTGATTTTAAAATTAATATGTTTCGTTTGAATTATATAAAAAAGAATTATTTTTATGCATTAAATTATCAAAATAGATATAGAATAATTAAAAAATATTTGATTAATTAAAAAAAATTTTGATTGAGAATAAAATAATATTTATATATCACTATTGAAAATAATCTCAATAATTGTTTTATAAAATGCTCAACCAAAAGATGTACCTCCAATAACTTTTTTCTCAAAAAAAAAAACTATTGATTTTAGAAAACAAATTTCCTAAACACGTTGCACACTACGTGCAATAACTTTTACCAAATAAAAAAGATGTTCAATTTTTAAGCTGAACTAAACATGCTCAAGATCCATTCACATGTTGAATTGAATTCGTATATTAGATTTTTTAAAATAATATATTTAAAAAAGTGAAAGTTAGTGACATCGTTCGAGTTTAATTTTTATTTAAATAAACTCCTAATTTAGTTCTCTAAATATACATGTCTACTTATTATAAGAATAACTTGTAATAATCGTTAGTATTTTACTCATAAATATGAACTTATTTTATTAGTCTAGACTCAAATTGTTATAGACATTAACACAAAGTCTATTCAATATTCATATAAGTAAAAAAAAAAGGTCTATTGACAAACATTTTTATATTTTAGACTTCAGAGTCAGGGTTGAATTTCTCTCATGATTCTTCTACGACTGGCAAGATTTTTTTTTAATAGTGTGAAAAAGATGAAAAAATTTTATATTAGGTGGTTTAGATATATTAAGAGAAGACCCTTTAAAATCTCTGTAAGGATAGTAGATCATGTAGAGAATAGCTTAATAGTTAGAGATAAAGGGAGACAAAAAAAGATTATAGATGAAACGATTAAAAAAAATTAGATTTAAAAGACATTTCTGAAAACTTAGTTTATAATAAGATATAATGGCGTCATTTGATCCATGTAACCAACCATACTTAATGAGAAAATATTTAGTTGTTGTTGTTGTTGTGTAGGAAGCCAAATATCAAGAAAATTAGTGTAGAAAGACCTCAATTTTATTGTCTTAACCAATTAAGGACCTCAATTTAAAAATTTATCAATTTAGGATATAAACTTCGTTTTGGTTACCTTAAGAATCTAAACTTTAATAAAAAAATATTTTAATAATAGTTATCAATTGAAAAATAAATTTAGGGACATATATGCCATATATTTTTGTTCATATTATAAATAATTTTTATTTATTAAATTGGATATTTTGTATTTTCAATATTTTTATTAATAAAAGCATATTTAATTGTAAGTAATTTTAAAAATAAAATAAGCTAATCTAAACACACTATAATCCACAATGCAAAGATGTTTAGCTATTAGATCTAATGCTTAGCTATGTAAGGATTGTCATATTCCTTATACTTTTAACCATTGGATTAATAAAAAAAAAATAGTAAAGATGGATGACTAGTTACCTAATCAAAAGGTAAATTATTTGAAGATCCCAAATTCAGTTCTAAAACCCTAGATTTCCCTACTACCACCACCACCCTTACCCCTAACACCACCCACCAACCCCTCTACCATGGACGATATCTTCTCTGTCTACAAAGTTGAACTCATCAACAACACTACCTCCTCCCACCTCCGTTGTCGTTGCGGCTGACTGAAGGTGGTCCCTAACCACCCTAACAAGCTACTCTTTATCGCCACGGGCAGCCACATTGATAACAATGTCGATTTCATGGTTCCCGGCGAGGTCGAGGACTCCCCACAGTGGCTTTGGCCATGGAACATGGTAGAGTGGAGGAAGAAGAGCTCGTAGGCTGGCTTGTGGAGGAGGTCCTCAGCGCCCTTGATGATGAGGCAGTCTGCAACGAAGGTGACAATGCCGAGAGTGGTCCTTGAACCAAAGGAACTTGCACTGCTTTAGTTGTTTTTAAGTGCGATTTTTTAGTTGTTTAATTGTGGTTTTTAATTACGTCTATACAACCATTACTTACATTAAAATCAATTCAAATAGCATGTAAATGAACATTAGCTTCTTAAATGATATCAAAAGAATATAATTGGATTCTATTATGTAAATTCATCAATCCCAAAAGCTTTTGTGAGATACTTACTTAAAATTAATTTGCATCAAATTTTTAACACCCCTCCACAGATATTTGGGCGGTACAGATGAACCTATCGAAGTAGGCGAGATAATTCTAATGAAATAGGCGATGAAGATGATATTTTAACTTTGATACTATATGAAATTTTAACTTAAAATTAATTAGCATTAAGTGAAGTAATCCAACAGATATATAAATTACACTTTAAATATTGAAGAAGACGATGTGAGACTCTTAATACTTTTAATAATAATAAGAACTCCCAAACCCTGTAGATCTTGCATTTTTTCCTTTTTTGGTTACAGAATAAGCCATAAGAGAGATTAATTTGTTGTTTCACCACTTGCTCCGCTAGCATAACCAGTTATAACTCCTAACATCAGGTAACAACCCCCCTTTAACATTTGTACCATATAATTTTCTTGCCTTGGTCACCTTTCAGTTTTGAACAATATCCAAATATCAAACCATCATAAGTATCAACATTAGGATTGCAACCTCTTTCAATCATCATACATACAAGACATATCGTGAGCATATATAGTAATACACCAATACATCAACCAATACAATAAAAGGTGTATAGCCCATTGATCTGGGTTTTACAAGGAGTGCTCATAAAACATTAATAAAATTTATGCCTTTTCTATATTGGTTGATGGAATATGTGAAAATAAAAAAAAGCTCACAATTTGAGTGATATAGCGATTGGAAAGAGGTAATAAGCCTAACGTCGTTACCTAGAATGCTTTAATGGGTAAATATTGTTTAAACAGTAAAGTGAATAACGAAGCAAGAGAATTATTGTACCTTGGTCAAAAGGGGATTGACACCTAAGGTTATGAGTTACAACACACATTCAGATCTTTCATAGTGTTGAGACGTCAGATCCAACTGTATTTTATAAGAATACGAGGAAATTTGCAGATGGCAGGCATACCTCGGATTCAACATGTACATCTTCATCTACCGCCGCCGACAGAAATCCTAGGATCTTATCCGATGGATGCTTTGCAAATGGCGAACCTGGCTTATATACATAACACATTATGCTGCTCTTCCAGAATTGCCCCTGTACTTTCTCAAATCCCACTTCTCAGCCCAACTATAGTATCCTGCTCTTCGCAAAATGCTCCTGTACTTTCCCAATTCTAACCAATTATAGTATCCCGCTCTTCCCAAATTGACCCTGTACTTTTTCAGTTCTCACAAGACGATCGATTATTTTTCTATGGAAAAAGATACTTTTATTCTCCATTTTAGTGATACATACTTTTTCACACCTTTTAAAAAAAATTATAATTAAGTAAAAAAAGGTAATAAGAAAAAAATGATATAATTGATAACAAAAAAAAGTCAAAAAAGTAATGTAAAAAAATATAATAAAAAAATCATAATTATTTTTCAAGATAGGCTATTGAGAATTGAGTTGGGTTGATTTAAATTATTTTTGAATTTCAACGTACAACTTGTAACCGCTAATGATAAAATTAAGGAATTAATTATATAAAAAAAATTATTTTTATACATTAAATTATTAAAATAAGTATAGAATAATTAAAAAATATTTAATTAATTAAAAAAATTATTTGATTAAAAATAAAATAATATTTACATATCATTATTAAAAATAATTTTAATAACTTTTTTTATAAAATATTCAACTAACAGATGCACCTACAACAATTTTTTTCTCAAAAAATAAAAATTGTTGATTTTGAAAAGCAAATTTTTCAAACACGTTACACAATACGTGCAACAATTTTTCCCAAATAAAAAAACTATTGGTTTAGCTTTTAAGTTAAACTAAACATGCTCAAGATCCATTCACATGCTGAATTAAATTCGTAGATTAGATTTTATAAAATAATATATTTAAAAAAGTGAAAGTTAGTGACATGTTCAAGTTTAATTTTTATTTAAATAAACTTCTAATTTAGTTCTCTAAATATACATGTCTACCTATTATAAGAATAACTTGTAATAATCGTTAGTATTTTACTCATAAATATGAACGTATTTTATGACTCAAATTGTTATACACATTAACACAGTCTATTCAATATTCATTTCAGTCAAAAAAAGTCTATTAACAAACATTTTTATATTTTAGACTTCAGAAACAGGATTGAATTTATCTCATGATTCTTCTACGACTGGCAAGTTATTTTTTTTTAATAGTGTAGGGAGCCAAATATCAAAACAATTATTGTAGAAAGACCTCAATTTTTTTGTCTTAACCAATTAAGGACCTCAACTTAAAAATTTATCAATTAAGGACATAAACTTTACCAATTAAGAATCTTAACTTTAATAAAAAATATTTTAATAATATTTATCATTTGAAAAATAAATTTTGGGACATATATGCCATATATTTTTGTTCATATTATAAATAATTTTTATTTATTAAATTGGATATTTTGTCTTTTCAATATTTTTTAATAAAATTAAAGTCTTTAATTAGTAATGACAAAAGTTTCGTCCTTAAAGTATGTTTGAATGAAAGGTTTTGGAAGGAAAAGAAAGGAAATGATTATTTTTTATTTCTAAATTAATATAATTATAAATTTTTTATAAAAATAAATAAAAGATAATTGAAATATTATATAATCATATTTCATTTTATTCCTTTGTTTAAAAAAAATCTTAAATATAGAGACTATTAATTCAAAATAAAGAATAAATTATCCTTTCCATTTCCCTCAAAAACCTCAACTTCCAAACATATCATTGATTCGTTTACCATAAAAAGTTTAGGTCCTAAATTATACTTCACTCGCCAAATATCACAAATTACGGCCATGCTATTATATTTTATACCATTTTTAATAAATTACACTGTTTAACAGTGTTTGTTTACGTATTCTCAGTAGTGAATAAATTTACCATAAGCTAATCTTCAGAACTACAAGTCCATATGCTACAGCCCACAAATGATTTCTGGTTGCATAAACCAGAACTGCGCGATGCTAAGGTAATCATAGACAATTTAGAAATCGGATTTTATGATTGTTTCTTTTAAGGTTAAGCTTGAAGCAGAGATGACCAGAATTATGGTTTCCTCTTTATGTTCGAGCAGTAGCTGGCGCGGCTGATATCATGATACATCACTATTCTCCCATTCTCGTAATGGCAAGTTTGTAGGAAATAGTGCATATAAGCATGGGATGGCGTGGAAGGCGTATTTTGAAGATGCTTCAAGGCGTTTCACTTCTAGCAATGACGATTATAATATTGGAAGAAGGTTTAGTTCGGCAGATTTATTAACAAGGTGAAATAAATTTTGAACAAAACTTGATTCCAACCATTTTCTTTTAACACTTCTCTCTAACTCCTTTAATCACTTTTCATGTATCCATTAACTCAATTAAGTAAGATTAAAAGTAACAAATAAAAAGTGATTAAAAAAATTAAAATAAAGAATTGGAATAAAAGAATTAGAGCTAAATTTTATTCATAAATCTTTGCGTGCAGGAGGTAGAATGATATACTCACTTCCAAGACTCTACAGGAAAAATATTTGTGCATGTTTCCCGTCCTCAATGCGATAGTGTAGCACAAACTCTGTCCCATGTTTTCTAAACATAGTAACACATCTAACACCCTCCTTTCTCGTCAACGAAAACTGAGGGCAACCTTGTCATTCAACATCAACAACTTTCGCTATTTGTGCATGGTAGATTTTATTATTATTTTTTCCTTTCAGCCTTTTTCTTTTTCTTTTTCTTTTTGGGGGGGGGGGTTAAAAGGTAATCTAAAACCTAGATTAGTATATTGGTTTGCACTTCTAGTTGGATTCAACTGAGAGTAGATGCTCCAACCTTGACACATGAATGTAGTTCATGTCACTAACGGGAAGCATGCCTCTATCTTCCATTCATCTGCCTGCATATCTAGCTAAGCTACAACAGAAGTCAATATTTTACCACATTTTTTGGCAGAAGGAAACACTTCATTTTCGATTCAACAGTGATGATTCCGCAAGCACTGAACCATCACGGCATCACTGATAACTAGTCTCCAACAAAATTGTTACCGTGGCAGCCCATGTTATTCACATAACCACTCACCAACACCAAAACAATGAAGAGGGGAGGGGATAAGCATGCAGCTAACATGCAGAGCACAAACTCTCAGTTTGAACGGAGATTTCCTAACAAGAAAAATATTTACACATGGTTCTTACAATGATTCAAAGTACCCTGCCCAACAGCTTGAATAGAATAAGAACAGTGCTCCTTTTACATCCAATCTTGTTTCAAACGCATGGTGCGATGTTATCTTTTCCATAACCACATGATTCATGCAAGCAGAAACATGAAACAGTGCCAGATATTTCAATGTGGTATGCTTTGATGTTTGGTATGATGAATCCAGAGAAAAGTGCTAAAAGCAAGGAGTGCACGTGATTATTCCATACGCTCAGTTTTTCATTGAATAATATTACTGTTATTATAGAAAAACTTTTCTGGGGAGGGGAGAGAAATGAAAAGAAAAAAGAGGAAGAAAAGAATATACATGCCTTCCACCTTCTTCTCTACAACAGTCCCACAACACAGCTCAGATGCAATCTGTTTTCCAACCCTCTTAGGTGATGCCCCAGTAACATACACCTGCCAATGGAAAGAAAACCTCAATATGATCAGACACAAAAAAGGACTTGACTGGCAAAAGAAACAGGAGCTCAATAGAATAGGGAGGGAGGGAGGGAGGGAGGGAAGTATGTATCTGTGTGCTTACGGAATGAATGGGCAAATTTCAGGGGCATGCATATAATTAAGTTGAGGATATGACTCACTCAGAACTAAGCAAAAATTTTTGAAGGGCAATGAGAATGAGATATACTAACCAGAAAAGCAACTTTGCTAGGTAATCACGAGAAGTGCCTACGGTATCACTAAACTCATTACCACTGTCTGGGTGATCTTTTTTGTTTCCTTCTTGTACTGATTGTTCCATAAAATTAGAACTAGAATCATCCCCAAAGAATCTTCTCAATACGTTCTGAACAAGTTGGTGAATTATATCCTCCACTTCTATTGACGAAGGTCGAGACAGTTCAGTCACCTGTCAAGACAAGTTAAAATTGAAATGATTCATAAAACAAGATTCAGTACTTACATGAATGGAAATAAGCAAGAGGGAGGAGAGGGCAGGACTTTTTGCAATCTAACTTTAAAGCACTAGTTTCAATTGCAAGGGAATAAAAATTAAAAAGTTGTGACACATTACCATATCAGGATCCAGAGTACGAAGATATTCCAACAAATTGTTGCGGTTTCCTCTGTCATATTCTAATTGCATTATTTCCTGCTTCTGGGCATTCAGCTCCTAAAACAATAACAACATTCTCATATTGCCTTTGACTCTTTGAGCATGCCTTTTAAATTATCTCATATGAGTACCGAAACCATTTCTTTTGGAGCACAGACTACAGAGGGTGAAAATAAAGTTAATCTTTGGACTACACAACAGGGGTGGTGCCTTATTCATATTGTGGACACAAGACCACCATGAGGCCATTGCATGGCACCTTAATAATGTGGTGTCAAGCCTAAGAAGCCAAAGGAGGCATTTCTTTTCATTCTTGCGGAAAGATATTTCCTTTGTGGAAGCAAATCAAATTATTTATAGTTTTACTTGAAGTTAAATCCAGATTACTATTAGTGGAAACCAGACTGAGCCAAATATACTCGGCACACACATAAGAAGCAACCATTTTACAAGCACTAAGAATAATTCACCCATTAAGGTGAGGCCTTTTATCCAAATTACCAATATACTAACTCAAAATTCAAGTTACCCCAACAAAAATTTTATAAAAAAAAACCCTCAAAATTCAACTTACCAAGCTCACACATAAAAAGCAAACAAGCACTAAGAACAATTCATCCATTAAAGCGGGGTCTTTCTTCCAAACTCCCAATACACTAACTCAAAATTCAACAAAGGCATCTCACTAGCAGAATCAACTAATCAGACATGGCCGATACTCTAAAACTTAAAGTGCTTCGACAATCATTGCATTGAAAAATTGAACTAAACATAAAAGAAAAAGGTGTTATTACCTCCTTCACGTTTGTCAACTCAGATTGCAACTGCTGAATGTAATTCAGAGCCTGAGGAGGCAAATCTTCAAACACTCTCGGGCTGCTGCTGCAACTGTCCAAATCCTTGAACCCCAAATCAGAAACAACCTCAATTTTCCCATCCTCCACTTCCGAAACCTCCGAACGCGTCTCACAATTCGACCCAACACAAGAAGACGATATATCCAGATTCCTCATTAGGGACATCCTGTACTCCGCATTCCACAGAGTGTACCTAAAAAATCAATACAAACAGTTCAATAAAAAGAAAGAAAGAAAATCTCAACTTTACACACAAAAATCTCAGTACGTGTGAATTAATTTCTTTCGTGTTGAAAATAGCTTATAATTAACAGACAACTTTTGGAAAAAAAAAAAACAAATTTTCTCACAAAATTAACCACAACCATCATCACCGAAATCCGAAATTGTTCACTAAAATCACAAAAATCTCAGTGCGAGTTTGAATTAGCTTATTTTGTACTCAATACAGCTTATAATCAAAATCTTACTGAGCTTTTGAAACAAAAAAAAAAGCAATTTCCCTCTCAAAATTATAATCAAGACCAAACAAGCATCGAAATTCATCACCAAAATCCGAAATTGTTCACTAAAATCACAAAAATCTCCGTGTTTGAATTAGCTAATTTTGTACTCAATACAGCTTATAATAAAAATCTCACTGAGTTTTTTCCCAAGAAAAAAAAACAATTCTTCTCGCAAAATTATAATGAAAACCAAAGATACATTGAAATTCATCACCAAAATCCGAAATTATTGGCTAGAATCGCTACCCCGTGATGATAGAAGAGACAAGAAGGCGATGGAGGGGTTGCTTGGAAGCGTTAACGGTGACGGAGAATTGATCGGAGGGAAGCAATCCGAGCATGGTGGAGATGGTTTGTTTCATGGAGTCTCTGGCAGAGTCAGAGACGCCTTTGGAGATGACGGAGTTATCGAGAGGCTCGATGCGTTTGAGCATGTTGGCGATGACGGTGAAGCCGCGGTCGAAGGTGGATTTGCGGGTTGAAACGACGTCGTCGGAGAAGAAGCCGTCAACGCCGGAGACGAGGCAGCAGGTGACGGAGGCGGAGGAGGGGAGACGGCGGCGACGGAGGAAGAAGGGAGGGGGAGGTTTGGGAGGGTGGTGGAGAGGGTGAAGGGAGAGGTTGGTGAGGCGTGAGAGAATGAAGGGTCTCGATGAGGTCGCCATGGAAAGAGAAACAACAACGTTTGTGTGTGTGTGTTTGTAAATAACTGCGGCACCTACCAACGAATCTACCCTTAATCTTAGCGTTAGCTACCACCACCAACACTATTTTGTGTCTATGTTAATGTTTTTGTTTGTGTAGTAGTAATTGGTAACTGGTTTGCTTGCTTATTACTTAAAAAGTAATAGCTCCTTTTTTTTCTGCTATTTTACAATTAAAATATGTTTAATTTGTTTAATTTATTTATAAAATTATTTTGTGTGTTATAAATATACTGTAATTATATATAAAATAATTTGATATTTTAAACTAACTTAACATATAATATAAAAATGATAGACATATTTAATTGTACATGAAATATTTTTTTTACACGCTTGATTACTGTTTACTGTCATTGTTTTGACACTTGGATTTGATCGAATAATTTAATCGGTTGAGCCGTAAATTGATAATATTATTGGTTTAATTATTTTTTAAGGAGTATTTATTGATTTTTCATTCTTATTTTATTTATTTATTTATTTTAGTCTAATAGTTAAAATTAAATTATTTAATAAAAAATTAATAAAATAATAGTATTAATAGATACTAAAGAATGTAATAAATACTCTCTATTCTTTATTATTTTTTAAGTAAGTTCTTATTTTCATTTTTAAAAATACAAGTATTATTATTTTAATTTTTATAAATTTAGTTACTTAATAATTATATAAAATGTTATCAACTTAATTTTTTTAAAATTGAGATAAATGAATATAATGAATTTCTAATTTAGCAACATATTTAATGACATTTTATATAATTTAAACACTAAATTAATAATAAATTAATAAAAAAATATTTGAAGTACATTATAAAATGACTAAATTAATTAGGGGTGCACAAAAACCCAACTAAAAATTGGTTCGGGTAATGGATCCGTTCAAAAACCAAAACATTAAAGAAATGCCGACCATGACCCGACTTCGATTATTAAATAACGTCGTTTGCTTTAAAGTGCACAACCCGACCAACCCGATTACCCAACCCGACCAACCCGATTATCCAACCCGCGAACCCGACCAACCCGATTACCCAACCCGAACCAACTCGATTCCAATCGGGTTGGTTCGGTTCGGGTCGCTCAAAAAAAAATTTCACAACCCGACCCGACCTCATTTAATTGGTTTGAATTTTTTTTACCCCCAAACCCAACTCAACCCGACCCGTGATCACCCCTAAAATTAATAACTAAAATCTTTCAAAAACGAAAACATTATGGTTATATCTTTAGAACACGAAAATAAAAAATTACTATTAATAACTGGTTTTTTAGTATATAGATTAATGGGTCATGTTATTGATACTTTTTATTTAATTATTCACATTTTTTATTAATTATTCATAATTTAATGAAAAATTAAAATTATAATTAGCTAATAAGGTGTATATATAAATAATTAGAAATACTAATAATCTTACTCTCTATTAATAGAAAAACTCTTATATAAACTTGGTATAATATTTATATTAGGTACACTAGACTAATTATAATATTAATTATGATAATTAATTAAAATTATTTATTAATTAATTATAATAATTATTTATTAATTAATAATATAATTAATCTAATACATTCAACTTAGTTATTATTATTGTATCTATTCATATTTTTTATTAATTATTTTAAATTTAATAAGAAATTAAAATTATAATTAGCTAGTAAGGTATATATAAAAATAATTAGAAATACTAATAATTTTACTCTCAAAATTCTTATATAAATTTAATATAATATTTATGTTAAATACATTAGACTAATTATAATATTAATTAAGATAATTAATTAACATTTTATTAATTAATTATAATAATTATTAATGAATTAATAATATAATTTATCTAATACACTAAATTTAAATACGTCAAATTTATGCAACCATTTCTTCCCTTGTTGACCTACTGAAACCAGTTAAATACAAATTCTCCCCGGGTTGAACTCGGGATTCGAAAGATACAAGGAACGAGGAATGAGGATAAATGTGTCCCTAACATCTGAGTAAATTACAGATTCCCCCTTGTACTGTTTATCTGCTTTGACAAGGAGAATCTGTAGATGTTGCTCTTTGTTGCCTTGCCAACCTCACACCACATACACCAAATCAGAAAACAAATAGATAACGTTTCTCAAGAAAGGAGATAATAAATGATGATACTAAAATAGAAATAAAACTAGTTAGTAGTTTGCACGAATTTTTTTAAAGTTTTAATCTTTATTATAATTTTAAAACTTAATTTTTAATAAAAAATATGATTATTTTTAAGATATTTGTTAAAAAAATTAAAATAAGAAATTTTAAATGAAAAATAAAGTATTTTTAATATTCAATGCATTAAATATTCTATTTTTTATAAACAAAATATTTTAATTTCTTAACAAGTATATTTAAAGCAATCTTTAGAAAAATTCATTTTTAATATATTATACATTTATAGCATGTTATGAATTAAACTCTTTAAATTGATGCTATTTTATTTTAAAGATATAGAGAAATAAAAAGAATAAATTTTTTATATTAGTTTAACTATGTATAAAAGCATTATACGTAAGGGTGTCTGCTGAGTGGGTTGAGCGAAAAAAATCTCCTTAACCTGATTCGCTCGAGAATGAGTTGGGTTAGGTCGAACCCGTGAGTTCGACATTTTTATTTTTAAAAAAAATTATTGAAAAAAAGTTAAAATACAAAATGTAATAAATTAACACAATAAATCTTAATCTCAAACATAATAGATCTCAATCTAACAAATTAATATCATAAGTCTCAACTGACCTTACTCGAATATAATAAGTTTTAATTTCAAATAAATTAAACATCATAAGTCAATAAGTGCATAACAAATTAATAATTAATAAATCTTACTAAGTTTAGAATAAATTAAATAAAATTAATCATAACTCAAACAACAAATTAGTCTAATCAATTCAAGTAAGTGTCATCACACATGTCATATGTATTGATATAATCATTGACTTTACTCTTTATTTTTTTCATATACTCTTTATTATCTAAACTACTTTTACTAAAAAAAAAAGGTGGATGAGTCGAGTTTGCGTGGGTTGGACGTGTTCCAACTCGCTACTCGACTCACATACTATAGGTTGAAGTATTTTTAAACTCAACTCAATCTATGAACTCAACTCCACTGGTATTTTATGGGTTGAATTGGGTCAAAATTCACGAATTTATGAGTTGACTTAACTCACTAGACACTCTTAATTATACGTATTAATTGTGAACTTACAGAAAAAGTTTTTTTTATGAATTCTAAAAATAAGTAATTAAAATTGTCTTTTAATAACTAAATAAATGATAATAGAATTTATCCTACAAGAAATTGGGACAAAAAGAAAGGTTTGGGACAAAAAAAAAGGTTTGGGACAAAAAATGAATTTTGTATAGTCAATTAAGAATGTAACGAAGAAAGAAGATTTGAGACAAAAAATAATTGTGTAGTCAACTAAGAAGGTGATGTGGCTAGCCGAGAGAAATTAGGTAAATAATATTGTTCACTCTCAAAATAGAATAAATGTGATTTAAGGAGGGAGAGAATATCCAAAAAGGATAATTTACTCTCAAAAGAGAGTACTCAAATTTATAATATAGAGGTAGATTATGTGATATTGCACAAAGGCTTGTAGTTTAAATTCCACAATTTTTATTTCGTGTTTTTTGAAGAGTTTGTAGCTTAACTGGTATTAGACCAAGAGTTTGTTTGGATGTAATTATTTTAATGAAAAATAATTTTTATTAAAAAAATATTTTTTACATTTCTATCATGTTTGGATGAGTTTTTTTTAAAGAAAATAAAGCACTAAAAAAGTTTTTTTTTCTAATTAAATGTTGGTGCTTCTCAAAAAAATATTTTTTTATCACATGAAGAAGTTGTTCAAACATTAAAAGAAATACTTGTCGAATATTACATCTAAACATAAAATAATTTTTTAAAAATATATTAAAAAAATCACTTAAAAAATTATTTTATTTTAAAAACTTATCCAAACGAGTCATATTTTAGTTAAAGTGTAATGTTATTGAAGGTTCAATTTTCTATTAAATTATTTATTATCGTGATTTTGAGATCATATTTCATTTAATCCGGTTTATATTAAAAAAATTATGACATTAGTTTTATTTATATAGAAACTAATTTATTGACGGGCATTTCTTGTTAGTCAATGTATATTTTTATTTTCAATTAAGATAAAATAAATAATAAATAATAATGAAGAAAGTTGAAAGTTGATTATAAATTTGATTATTAAAAAATATTATTTATAATTTTTTTATATTAATTAATTAAATGATAAATAATGGCATTTTGAAAAATAAATATATTGAAAAACAAATATTAAAATGGAAAATCTATTTATATATTATTATATATAGAAGAAGACTGGCGTATTTTGTATATATATAGATATATAGATTAGTTCAACATACTTATAGATTAGAAAAAAATTACTAACACGCCACAATCGATTCAAGAATCTCTTATCATAACATTTTACAAAAATAATATTGATATTTAAGGAAAATCCTTTATCATAGTTAATGTGATAAAGGAGAAATATAATAACTTTTTTATAGTAAAATAACTCATTAATGGATAAAGAATTCCAATTAATTAACACTTATTAGAAATATTAACAAGATCAATAATCATATTTAATTTGTTCCCCATAAATTTTCATTGAAGGATAATTAATTAGAGTTTAGAATTAGAATTAGATTTTTTAATTCTAATTTTTATGTTTGAAATGTCATTTAAAATTAAAATTGTAATTCCATAAATTAATTTTATAAAATTGAAAAACAATTACGTTAAATCTTTCTCAATTCTTAACCTATACCATAAGAATTATTAATTCCATCACTTAAAAATTAAACTCTCTCTCTCTCTTCACATTTATTTATGAGCAATCATATTTATTGAGATTTTATATTTATATAAAAAAAATTATTCGTTTATTTATATAAAAATTATTATAATAACTATTTTTTTTTTTTAAAATTCATGAAAAATTTCTTTATGAAAAAAATGATTATTATATTATAAAAATATTATTGTATGAATTTTTTTATTAATTTTAATTTTGTAAATAATTTTTTAATATTTTAGATCATACCTTTAAATAATAAATTTATAATTGAATTTAGAATTACAATTTTTATTTTAATTTTTTGACAACTCTAAACATAAAATTTAAGATTCTAAACTAATTTTAATTATGAAAGAATTGAAATTAAAATTAAAATTTTATATTTCAATTCAAATTCTACTATCCAAACGATCCATTAATGAAAACTCGTTTGGGTCATTCCATCACGATTTGTCAAACCCAACACAATCTTGAGGCTTAGTTGATAAAAATATCTGTGTTAAACCTTGAACATCACTTTTGGGAGCATTTAAGTTCCATGTTGAATGAATATATGAGTAAAATATCTTTTATAATAATTTAAGTAATTTTTTTTGAACTAATTTTTGAGATGGAGTTTGGCTCAATTATTTTAATATAGTATTAGAGCATATTCTAGTAGTGATGTTAGGTTACTCGTAGATATCTAATCATACAAATTTCATGTTCTAAATGTCCAATCTTAAACGTGAATAGGTATGTTAAGTTCCAGCATAATATATAGGTAAAGTATCCATTATAATAACTTGAACAGCTCCCTCTCATTGAGTTAACTTTTAATATAGAGTTAATTTATGTTATTCTAATATGAGCTAAGAAAAAAAACATTAAACATCAAGTGTTTTTCCCAAAAAATGAAAAAAAAAAGAAAAGATAAGTGGAATAACACGCAAAACTTTAAGTAACACAAAACAAGATGTTACTGACTTACAGTGTTTAGGACCTATTTGATATGTCGTCTAAGATTTAATAAAATAAGTTAATATAATATATTATAATTTTTTCAATTGTTAGTATAAATATTATATAATATAAGTTTATTTATCAAATTTTTTTATAAATTAAAATAATTAATCATTTAATCAAGTTTTTAAAAATAAAATTAAATTTAATTAAATTTTAATGTATAAATTCTTACGAAAACATTTTCATTATAATTATAAACATTCATATCCTTAATTTTTACATATTAAACTTTATATTATTAAAATTTATACTATCTAGCTCTATATTTTCAAATCTAATATTATAAAATTTTATTTTATCCTTTATATCAAACGGCCGTTAAGTCATCAATTATATCCGCCAACGCCAAACGGATCTCAAATTTATTTTCAAAGATGGCAATCACTTAGCCAGCGAAGAGAAGTACAGGAAACGACAAAGACTTTAAAAGGAAACAAAAAGTACGCATCTAAGGTAGGTCCCCATTCCAATACGAAACACCATAAAACTCACTCAGCACCAGAAAATGGACGAAACTCCAAAGCAGCGGGTTGTGGCTTAGATTGCTAAGCTGACGTGTCTTTCATGGTGGCTTACGCTTAACACCATAAATAATCTGATTTTTAACTCAACTTCCCTCAACATGTTCCTGCTGATAATCGTATCAGTGATGATAATTTCCCACTCCAAAAAATGCAATTTGAGATGGTGCTTACCATGCTGACTTATTTGACTTACATAACAATTTCAGCACAAGTTATGCAAGATACAAGTCTACCAAAAGTTTTCTTGTTTTTTTTAAATATATAAATGTGCAAATTAATACTTATTTATTTAAATTTTGAATTTTCAATTTTCAATTAAAATAAAAAAAATTTACATTTTTAAAATTTAAATAATTAGTCATTGCCAGTTTGACACCAAATCACAAAGCATAGCCGGTGGCAAAATGTCAGAAAAATAAATTTTAAATTTATTTTTTTATATTTATTACATTTATTTTATTAATTAAATTATAATATGTGTATATTTTAAAAAAATATTAATAAATATATATCATAACTTAATTAATAAAATAGATATAATAAATATAAAAAAATAACATTAAGTTTTATACATATGCCAAAATCACTTGCCTTTGTGTTGTCTCTTTGGTTATTACCAACCAGTGGACTGCAAAGCATTGCAATAGGCAGTTGAACTAGTTTTTTCTTTTATTTTTTAATGCAATTATGAATTTATGACTCTTGTCAACTTGACTATAAATTTATTATAAATATAGTTATTAGCTTTTTGTTTTTTTTTTAATTATGGCGGCTTTGCAGTATGTTTTGTTATGAATATTGGAATACTGTGTTTGTTGTTAACTATGATTGAATTGGGCAACTCGGCCTGATTTGATGTAGAATCGGTGACTTGGATGGGTTTTGTGAACCACCAAGTCAGTGTCGAAAAAAAAAATGTCGTAGTTGTTTTCCTCAATTTGACATAAAGAACCTCTCCATCTAGATGTTGCCGAGCTCGTGGCAGTGCAGTTATAGGTAGCTTGAGTTCGGTAGGTGGGTCTCGATGCAGGTGGGTTTGGTTTCTTTAGCAATGGGTTTTGGTCATCGGCTATGAATAAGAGTGAGATTCAAGGATTAGGTTTCTCTAGGAATGGGTCTCGATGCAAGTGGTGTGTGAGGGAGAGTGGCGACTAGTGAGATTAAAGGAGAAATGAAAAAGTGGTTAGGGTTATGGTAATGTGGATAGTGGATTTGGTGGGTTGTTTTTACGTTGTGCTCAGTCTTTGTTATTGGGTTGTGACTTTGCTACAAGTACAGTACTTGGGATTTTGTTAAAGAAGTCTAAGTCATGGCATATTTTTGGACCCAACATTAATTGGTTACATAATTGGACCATCTCATCCATTATATATATATATATATATATATTAAATTTAAATTATCTTGTTCAACTAGTTTGACCAATAATCCATTGATTCAGTATCTTGACCAAGTCAATGACATATTCGAGTTTTATAACTATGCATTTAGTATCATAGAGAGAAAAGAAAGGAAAAGAGCATGATAGAAAAGAAAAGAAAGGAAGAGAGAGTGGAAGAGTTGTCACCCTCTTATTTGGTATCATCAAATGGAAAAGAAAGAAGACTTCCCTTCTTTTGTTTGGTTTCATCAAGGAAAAAAAATGAAAATGCATGTAAGTAAATATATATGTAAGTAAATTTTGATGGGACCGATAAAAGAATCTCATTTCCCTCCCTTTTCATCCATCAACCAAGGGATGCAAATTTTGTGGGTCTTATGAAAAATGCATCCTTTCAAATCCCTTCCTCCCTACATACCAAACAAGAGATGAGTACAATACTTTCCCTTTTTTCCTTTCATTTCCACTAAAAAATGGTATATCAAACAAACCCTTTGGTATCATGGAGGGAAATGAATGTGATGGAAAAGAAAAGAAATGAAAGAAAAAAAAAGCAGAGTAGTTATCATTTCCCTTGTTTGGTATCATCTAATAGAAAAGAAAGGAAACTTCGCTTCTTTTATTTGGTTTCGTCAAGGTAAAGAATGGAAATACATATAAATAAATGTCAAATTACTTTATTACCATCAAGAACTCATAACATCATGAAATAATTACAAAAAATATGTAATTTTTGGGTTTGTTAATTTTAACAAAAAAATATTGGATTAAAAAAAAATCGTTCAAACAAATAAATGCATTGGAAAATCCAAATATTATTCAACCATGATTAAACATGGCAACACTTTCTAGTGTTCTTGCGTTCTTCAACTTTGGAGTGAACGGATAGAGTGGGAAAATAAAATTTCAGTAGTCAAAACCATCTTTTCCCTTCCAATCTGTCTCACAAAAGACGGATGAGAAAAACATAGGTCCCACGGATAATGTATCCCTCTAAGTTCCTTTCCTTCCTATTATTAAGTAGTTACAAAACGAGGGAAAGAATCGTTCGATAACCTTTTCCTTTCTTTTCCTTTCACGAAGGGCATACCAAACAGAGCCTTAGTCTCTTATCTTATCACGCTCTGTAGTCTTATTCACATGCATTTTTTTATTGCGGCCAAGTGGTATCTAGGGTTGCTTACGCGTGTCTTGACTAATTCATCTCCCCGATTTGATAGTCTGGTCAAAGACAAGCTATCCACATCGAGACTAGGGGATTCACAAGGATATTCATTGCGGCCTAATTCCAAGAAATTGACATAATTAGGATTCGAACCTATAACTGTGCACTTATCCATATATCAAATGCTCGCCCACTTCGGGGCCAACCCTTTAGGGTTTTAGTCTTATTCACACACACACACACACATATAGTACATTGGAAAAGTAAAAGAGTAGACTAATATGAAGATGGAAAACTCCTAAAACATCAGCTATGAGCAGAGTTAGAAGGCCAGGAGGGGGCGATTCCCAGACTCTATATTACTCTAGACCAAAAGGTCCCTTCTTGGCTAACAAATCAGTGCAAAAATTCGCTTCCCTATTAACATGAGTGGGCTTAACTTCCCAATCCTAACTCATGATAGTCTAAATGTTAGCAATAATAGTTGCATAATAATGATATTTCAATTGTGAAGTGGTTGAAACCAACCTATAAGCCTCCATGGAATTAGATTCACACCAAACTTTTCTGAACCTAAGCTCCAAAGCAAGAAGAAAACTATATTTGATAGCCATTGGTTCAGCTAACAAAATTTCAGGATAAATAATGTAACCACTAAAACTTGAGATCCAATCCCCTGAAGAATTCTGGATAAGCCCATTATAGCCAGCCCAAGGAGGTGATCCCATGCAGCTCCCATCGACATTCAGTTTGACCATGTCTGATTTAGGTTTCTACCATTTTATCTCGCTGGGAGAAGAAGTAACAAGGGAGGTGTCCTCTAACCAGTGTGCAACATTAGCAAGAGTTAAGTGGATTTGTCAAAGAACCCAATCAATGCTCCAAGGTTGATTGTCCAAAATCATATTACGCCAACACCAAGACCACCAAATCACAGACAAAAAGAGTGAAGTGTGTTATCCTTGTACATTATGGGAAACCCAAGGTACAACATCTTCTTAGAAGAATTCGTGATAAAAGTCAAACCCATATCTGAGCCAAAGTTCCTTAGCATATGCACAGTGTCACGAAGGCAATGACTAACACTCTTTTCATGGCCATGACACCTAAGGCAAAGGTTTGTAGACGTAATATGTCTATAGAGTCTCAATAGGTTTGTTAGGGATGAAGAATAAAGGATAAACCAAATTAGAAACTTGAATTTCTCAAGAGCTTTCAATTTCTAAATCCAGTTCTAAGATACATTAGGATCCCAAGTCTTTTGATGAGACAATAACCAAGAATATGTTGTTGAAGTCGTGTCGATACCACTGCAATGAGCTATCCACTTCCAACAATCCTCAACTAGACCAAAATCAGGGATCAAGATCGAAGTGATTTGTTCACTGATATCAATAGAAATGTTCATTTGCAACATGTCAAATTTCCATTCTTCGTTGTGCTAGATGTCCTGCACTTGGATATTTGAATCAGAAATATGGAAAAATTTTATTGTGTTACAGAGATATCCATTCTTGAACCAGTAGTCATACCAAAAGGATTTGTCTCCATTACCAATATGAAAATGGAACCCATCCTTTAGAATGTCAATCGCTTTGCAGATGGTTCCAAATGCAAGAACTTTGAGATGAGCAAGTAAAGGTATACAAAACACACTGACCCTTGGGATATTTACGAGTAAGTAGTTAGACCCACAACCCTTCAGTCTCATTTAAGACTTTCCAGACTAACTTCCCCAATAATGCAACATTTGCCACTCTAGTATCACAGATTCTAAGACCCCCAAACTGTCTAGGAGATGTTATGACATTCCACTTAACTAGGTTAAGACCTCTAGATCCCTCCTTTGCATCCCAGATAAATCAATGAGTTATCCTATCAATATCAGTACAAATGGTTGTAGGAGCTATATAGTTTGGATATGATGGAATGATATAAATGACATGATAGAATTTGCCAAGCATACCCTTCCAGCCTTATCGAGGAGTTTACCTTTCCCTGATGTAAGTCTAAATTGAAGCTTTTCCAAGATTAGGAAAAAATCAACTCTCTTCGGTCTTCCCTTCAGGAGGGGAAATCCTAAATATCTACCTAGATCATTAGCAATATGAATATATGAGATGGTAGAGAGCACATCCTTTTTATGTCTAGTAGTAGAAGTAAAGAACATGACATAGGACTTTTCCAAATTAACTTTTAGGCCAGAGGTTAGGCAAAAATCCTGGAGAGTATGAATAATAATTCTAACCTACGAGCTCTTGGCTTTGCAAAATAGGAGAACATCATCTACGAAGAAGAGATGAGATATGTCAAGGCCACCTCTAGAAATATGAATAGGTTGCCACAAATTATCTGAAACCTTCTTTTGAATCATTAATGTCAATTTCTCCATACATAACACAAAAAGGTCAGGGAACATTTGTTGTGTCAAATCTGCAAGTGCATGGGTCGTCAAAAAGTATTAAAATGATGAGTAGAGTATTGTTTTCACAAGGATCATGTGAATACCAAACTACGACAAATTTAATTATTTAGACGATAAAAAATAGGAATAAAGTGCAATTAAAAAAGAATAGTAAAATAACTAACAAAACTAACAAGTCTAGGAATAAAGTTCAACCAAGCATTAAAGACCTAGAATTAGGAATCCACTGCAATTACCCATCATGATGAACATCTCCTTTATTAATGATTAATTATGTTTTGAAGGTAGTTTATCTTAAATTATTTAAAGCACAATCTCTTAGCACTAAAAACGTCTTAAAACTAAATCAACCACATTCTCATGGTAATTTTTTAAATTAGTTAAAATTTATTAAACTCTTTAATATCTTGCTAACCTTCTAAGGATCAAGCCTGCTTGTATAGGTCTTAATTCTCGAGTTTAATTTCTAAATTATCAAGCATTAGACTTCATCTCTCGATTCTTCACCTAATACCTAAGATCATGCAAATATGGCTGACAACATATCCCAAGCATTAAAAATCCTAGGAATGAATCAAAAGTAATAATTATTTTATTAATAAAGAGAGAAATCAAATATTCAATATAATAGAGTAAAGAGTTTCATCTTAACCCTAGAAAAAGGGAAATTAACCACACATGATAATTAAAGCACAAACAAGAACAATAGATAGAGAAACAATCATGATTCTATAACAACCATGATTCTATCCAAACAAAATAAGAAAATAGTGTATTCTTCACTCAACCTTCTTAATTAGTCTCCAAGTAATGAAAAGATGTTGATTGGATTTAGGAAACTTAATTAATTGGTCCCCAAGTAATGAAAAGATGCTTAGTGGGTCCCCAAGTAATGAAAATATCTTAATTAGATTTAAGAAACTTAATTTTTGTAACTTCACACACCCGTGTGTGGCTCCACACATGGGGTATCCCGTGGAAGCTTCTAGTTGAACATTTTTAGCAGGAAAAAGTGGGAATTTGACTTCTTGGTCTTCATGAAAGTTTTAACTCTCCTTCTTAGCTTTCCAATACCATGGGAATCACATTATTTTGACTTCCGTAGCTCAAGTTACGCCTATTTTATAGCACAAAGGTCAAGAACTCTACGAATCATAGCGTTGTTGATTCCGAGTTCAAATCCCTTAGAATGAACCCATCCAAGTCTTCATGAAACCATACCAAATCATCCACTTTGAGCCTAAAATCATAGAGAAAGGACAAATTCAAATTACCAAGGATAATCAAATAATTAGTGGCATAAATCCTTATAAAACTTATCTAAATTCATATCAAATTAAGCATAAGATGTGTGTATTTTACCGACATACCAACATTAGATCCCCTTGTCTGAGGCCTTTGGTAGGAGAAAAATAATCTAATTTGGACTCATTCCAAATAATAGATAACTAGAGGAACAAACACATCCAATAATTAGATTAACTATAATTTATGGAAATCCAAAATCAAGAAAAATACCTTCCAAAAAATTCCAACCCACTCTATCATAGGCTTTCTCTAGGTTAATTTTGAAGGTCACCATCCATTTTCTACTGCAGGTTTTATGCATATAATGGAACAACTCTTGAGCTATAATGACATTATCAATTGTGCCCTTGCCAAGAATAAAGCTGCTTTGCAAAAGACCTACTAAGTCATCCAAAAAAGGTTTAAGACAATTAATTAGAACCTTAATAACAATCTTATACAAAACATTGTAGAGGCTTATTGGTCTAAAATGCTTTAAGTGGGAGGGTTGATCTACTTTTGGAATTAAGACAATAAGCGTTTCTGTTAACCGTTGATCCAAGCTACCATTAGCAAAGGAATCTCAAACAAGATGTTATACATAATCTCCAACCACCTCCTAATACTTCTTAAAGAAGAATAGTTGAAAGCCATCCAATCTTGAAATTTTGAAAGACTTCATAGCCATGACAACATTCTTCACCTCAGATTTGGAGACGAGTCTAGTCAACATAAGACACCCTTGCTCACAGAGCCTATGAATGTTCAGTAAAGGCAATGGCCAAGGCATCACTTGTTCATTGGGGGCAAATAAGATTTTATAAAACCTCATAGTTTCCTCTTTTGGAATTACCTCATCTGTACACCAAGCACCATCTTCCGAGAAAAGGGCATGAATTGTATTTCTCTTTCTCCTAACCACCATTTGAATGTGGAAGAATTTAGTGTTGTGGTCTCCAAATTTAAGTCAATTTTCATGAGATTTTTTATACCACAAATACTCTTCATGTGCAAGGACTTCATTGTACTCTTGTTGGAGTTGTTTCTCAAGCCTTATTAACTAATTAGAATCATACAATCCTAAACTTTTCTGGAGACCTTTTAATCTAGCCTCAATACTTCTTTTTCTCTTAGATATGTTACCAAAGACATTTTTATTGAAAATAAAATAATCATGTTTCACCTTTTTTAGACTTTGAATAGCATCATGGCCTCCTCTTTTCCAAGCATTATGAACAACCTAGGAGAAATCTTTGTGGGTTGTCCATGCCACTTGGAAGCGGAAAGGATGAGAACCCTTTTGGCCAGCAACTCCACCACATCTAAGAAGGATAGGAGAGTGGTTAGAATGTAGTCGGCAGAGATTCTCAAGAAAAACTTCTGGGAAAGCTTCTCGCCAAGCACAATAAGCTAAGGCCCAGTTAATCTTTTAGAAATACTTTAACCACCATGCATCCTTCTAAACCATGTAAAAGAAGTACCAATAGCCCCTAAGTCAAGAAGATTACAATCCTCCATTATAGAAGCAAAAACAGTAGTTTGTCTAACAAATATAAGTTTATATTGTATGATATGAGTGCCAAATATTATATAAAATCTAATATGATTTGGTTTAATTTTATTTCCTATGCCAAATAAGATAATGTGTGTTGTACATCCATAATTTCATTAGGGTTGATTATTATTAAATAATTTAAGACAACATAATCAAAGGAACAACATGGGAGCAATATATATTGAAATATACTATGCATATGCATATATGTTTGTTATTGTAAGTTGTATATAAACTACATTTATTTTTCTTCCTATGCATCTCGAAAATGTATTTATCACTTGAGCTCAAAGAGCCAAGACCTCCTAAAAGCTTCTCTAACATTAGAACAAAAACAAACCAAACATGCAACATAAAATAGGATTCATAATAATAAACTAACATAACAAGGGCATTTGCTTCACATGTTGCGAAGGTGCCCAATGACATCCCCTAAAATTTATGGGGTCATAGGTTTCCCAATGCAGGCATCAGCTTCAACTTCATAAACATGTGCCTATTCTCTGTATTGTAATTTGTGCATAGACCATAGTTTTGCTCTATATGTCCATCACATGTATCTGCCTCACAATCTACATAAAACACAAGAATAAATCATTTTTAGGTAGATATAAATTTGCTTTTTAGTTACCAACTATTAATTAGTTAAAAATATGACAAAAGGAAAAGAAATTAAAGAAAAAATGTTGAGACCTCAGGTCCATTGATTATAGACAGATCAAAATCAATGACTATGAAATCAAAGCGGGCACCAACTGCTAAAATTTCTAGTGCATCTTGAGCACGATTCGCAACTAATGTATCAATGCCTATTGATAACAACATTGACTACTCTATGTGCCTGGATGTAATCACATCTTCCACTAACAATGCAATGTTCATGAAAGGAATCTCTTTTGATGGGGGCGCTTTCTGAAGGGCAGTTTCTTCTCCTCAGAGTTTCTTTGTTATTTAAATCCTATGGTGCAAGCCAAGGTTTGATAAATCGATATAATTTTTGCACAATAGAAATAGAAAATTAGCCTATATAAAAAAATGAAGTGGCTAGCAACAAATACTAGTTTAAACAACTAGTTTTAAATGAACACAAGAACCACATATAAGTTTTTGAATGTTTCAAGGAGGCAACAAACTAAACTTCAACATTCCATGATATAACCCCAACAAATAAGGTGAATGCTCTACAAGAAACCACAATGTAGAATAGTAGTAATTGCAAAGAAAATGCATAACAATCTTTCAAACACTTGTTAGGCACAATAAAGTAAATTTGCAACACCACTATGAACTTTGCAAGGAGCCAGTGAACTCTATATGGAAACCTGTCTATAACTTTCGATCTATCAATTTCCTTGTAATCAACAATGCTTGGTCATAGGTTTATATAGACAGTGCATTGTAAATCTTTTTCTTTTCCAACCATTTTCAGTGGGCACATTCTACATCTAAAGGAAAAGCATAAATATTTAATTTAATTTTGTTCAACTAATAATGTGATATTTCTATATAATATCATCTAGTCATGCATTACCATTCCAAATCATTAAAGAAGTTTGACTATCACACCAGCTATTTAAGAAGTCAAATTCTTTAAGTGGTGTGCCAAGACATTATTGAATAATAGTATAACAACTTTACATTAACAGTGAGTCAAATTTAAACTTAAAGCATAAAGAGCATTGAAACATACCAACGACTCAAAAATCGCAATAAAATAGCCATTGCAAATAATATTAGAAAATCTAATAGCCAGATCTCATTATCTTAATCCATGTAGAAAGTGAGGTTTCACACATTATTACTTTTATTTGCATTAAATTCAATTATTATTAATTGCTCTTTCGTTCACACACAAATATGGATATATTTTGTTGACATGGATATCACGTGACCATGATATAAAAAGTAAAAGTTGCCAGTGAAGGTTATCTCAATTAGTAGAATTGAATTATATCAATTCAAAAGTCTTAATTAATTCTTGCTAATGATCCTTCATTAGTAGGTCATCTCTCTCTCTATATATAAAGATTGTAAGCCTTTGCTTAAGCTTGTAGCATGCTTTGACATTGAATGAGATAGCCTCACATCCCCTAAACAATTGCAACAAAAAAAAAAAGGAGAGGGTAGAATACTCACATTAGTCAAATATTTAAATTTTCAATTTTTTTCACTTTTAGTGATGTTGTCTAGTGGTTTACATTAGTTAGGTTAGGCCATGTTGAACCTAGCTCAGTACTGGCCTAAAATTTTTATTGGACTAATTTGTATGGCCTAGTCTTGGAACATATTAAGGTTTGGATTAGATTAGGCTAGATTTAAGCCAATTTAATATTTTTGGTATATAAAAGCTTAAGATAAAAGGAGATTTTTCCAATTTTAAGGTTAGGATTAACTATCAACATCACTAAAGATTTATAATGTGATTATTAATTGCTTATCAATAAAAAATTTTAAATTTAAACTCAAGTCGTATAATTATTACAAGCAAAAAATTGATCAAGTGAGTTAACTACCGTTGGCAAGCTAACCCAATTTAGATACACAAAATACTTTTTTATGTAATGTTTTGGTTATTTTTCCACTACTTTTATAAATTTGCGTATACCTACCACTTTTGGCCATGTCAAGATTTAACCCACTTGACAGATGTGTAATAAATAAGTAAAGGATATAATAGCTATAATTATGGAGAATTTAAATTAATAATTAGTTATCTAAAATTTGAATTTAATTTTCTATTCTTTAGTTAAAAAATAAAAATTTCTATATTCTAATTTTTTAATAATTAGTCAATGACGCCAAAGTGCAAAGCATAGTCGGTGGCAAATTGCCAAAATCACAGCCTTTGTGCTCGTCTCTTTGGTCATTGTTAGGCCACCGCATAGCAGTAAGTATCTTCACCTGTCACTCGATCATCCCGATGAAGAAAGATATATACAAATTTATTTTACAAGATTCATTATAATGGGTTATAGAATCTACTAATTTAATTTCAATCAAATTATGTCTTTCTCTTTTTAACATAATCTTGTTTTGTTATTTTACTAATAGGAAATAATCTTAATCCCACCGCATAGCATGGCAAGTGCCAAGTGAATGTGGAACCAATTTATTTTATGAGTTTTACCATCAAGTGTTCTTAAGAAATTCAAAAATAAAAAATTTTATACATAAAATAGAGTTTTTTTAATTTCCAATGCATTAAATATTTTTTTCATAAAAAAATTATTTTAAATTTTTAACAAACTTGTTAGCAAAACTCTTATTATAATTTCTTTTATGCAATTCTAAATTTATGACTTTTATTAACTTGACTATACATTTAATATAAATATAGTTTATTAGCTGTGCTTAGTTATTTTTCTATTTTGCGGCTGCTTTGTAGTATGTTTTGTTATAAATATTGCTATTTGTTTTATGTTTAGTATTTATTAAAGTACATGCAACCCTAAAAGAAAACTTCAACAGAGTATAATTTCTTCACTTTCAAAAAGTTATTGAACTCGTTTGGATTATTTTTTTTAAGAAAAAAAAAATACTCTTTCCAATTTGGTATGTTTGGATGTGCATTTTTTTTTAAAGAAGTTAAAATTGTGTTTCTTTCTTCTATCTAATTTTTTTTTAAAAAGAATTATGAAATGAAGTAAATATAAATAAAAGTACTTTCCAAATATTCTTATATTTTTTTTTACAAGAAAAAAGTTTATATAAAAAAGGACCTTTTCAAGAATCTCATTCAAAACGGTTGATTGTCTAATTATAAATTATGACTTCTTTAATCAAGTACAAAAATTAACGGCAAAGAATACCCACACAAGTTTATCGTAGCTTAGTCCAAAAACGTATGAAAATGCTTGTCCCTTGTGGGAATAGAAGGATGAAATACTGAAATATAAGCGATTTGTGAACAGTTAACATCCACATTCAATTGAGTGGATATATCTCCAATCTCATAATCTATATTTCTCTCCTTTTTTTTTTTTCCAGCTAGCCATAACGCCTACAGGAAAGCCATTTTTTTTCTTAAAAAACCAAAGGGAAGCCACTTTTTAGTTTTAGTTCATTTGGTGCACTAAAAAGATGAGTACATCTACTTTCATATATTTATACACACGTCACTTTATATTTATATAATTTTTATTATTTAATTATAATTAGTTTTATTTCAGTTTTTATGCATTTATACTTTGATTTTGACATATATCTCTAACATAATTAAAGTGATGTGTTTTTATTTAGCATTTTTATAAAAAAATAAAGGGTAAAAGCACTAAATTTGTTATATATTTGGAAATATCTATAGATATATCTATATTACATAAGTAAAATTTCCTAGAGAGGCAATTAACAATAATATTAATTAATTATCAAAGTAAATATGAAATTATTTTGAGAAGTAATTAATTAAATTATTAAGTATTAACTATTAATTTTTGTGTACGTATAACTTTGTTTGAAACTTAAGAGAAAGATTATTATTAACATATAACTAATATCAATCTAGAAAATTATTAATAATATTAAAAAGCTAAAACAAAAATAAAGAGTAAAATCATATGGATTTTAATTTAATAAAAAGTCATTTTACATGTAAAAATAAATTAATTTTTTATGATATTTATGCAACTTACATATAAGTGTAAAACTATTTATATAAACTTAAATAAATAGTGCACTCCGAAATTGCCACAGACAAGAAAGAACAAAAATTGAATCATACAATTATTAAATTTAGAATGAGTCTCTCTATTACTCCTTATAATATTATATAAGTATGTTTACAACAATTCATTTTGTATTAGAAAACTTTCATTCAAACATTTTTCCTTTAAAGTTTGATTATTAGCTTTTTTGAAAATAAAATAAGTTAATTCACCCATGTAATATATATTTATTTTTTGTTTTGTTTCTTAGAGTATTTATCCACTCAATAAATAAGAAACTAATTTTTTAAAGTATAGTTAATGTCTAAACATGAAGCTCTCCTAATGATATTATTTTCAAACATATAAATTTTAAGATTAAACTCAAAATTACATACTTAAAGAATATGAGTCCATTTTACTCGGACCAAAAGACGTTAGTAATATATATTTATTCTTTAAATGAAAAACTCATACTACCAATTGAATTTAAAATAACCCGTGCACAGGAAAAAATAACCAGTATATAAGTAAAATAGACTTCAAAAACATTAATGAAACTATATTATTAAATATGTAAATATTACTATTAAATTATAACTATTAATGACACTATATTATTATTAAATTCCAACAATTAATGACACTTTATATTATTAAATATATAAATATTATTATTAAATTCCAACTAATAACCGATACCATATTATTAAATATGTTATTAAATATTATCATTAAACTTCCTTTAAAAATATTATTATTAAATTACTACTATTAATGACACTGTAGTATTATTAAATTCCAACAATTAATGACACTTTATATTATTAAATATATAAATATTAGTATTAAGTCCCAACTATTAATGATACTATATTATTAAATATTATCATTTAAATTTCCTTTCAAAAATATTATTATTAAATTACAACTATTAATAGCACTATGTTATTTTTAAATTCCAACAATTAATGACAATTTATATTATTAAATATATAAGTATTATTATTAAATTCCAATTATTAATGACAATATATTATTAAATATTATCATTAAATTTCCTTTTAAAAAACTCTATATATTATTAAATATCACATATGAAATATTAACTTTTTAAAGAATACAATTTAAGAGGATCGGGTGCATTGTGTTCTTCAAATAATACAATTTAAAATGCATAAAATTATAAAGATATATATGATCGCCTAAGTATATATATAATTTTAAGAGAGCTTTGTTTATAATTTAAGGTCTATTTGGTATGTATCAATGGTGTGGAAAAGAAAGGAAAGTAGGTGAGGATTAACCCCTTTCCTTGTTTGGTATTAATTTATTAATGGAAAAGAAATGATTGGATGAATGGTGTTTTCATGGGGTCAACAATTTTTTTCATCCTTTCCTTTGGGATGGATTGGGAGGGAAATGAAGAGATCAAATTTGAGATTCCTATTTTAATCACATTTTTTTGTAATGATTTCATAATTTATGAGTCTTGATGGGTAATAAAGTAATTTAATATTTATTAATATACATTTCCATTCTTCCATTGATAAAACCAAACAAAGGAAGAGAAGCTCCTTTCTTTTCCATTGAGTGATTCCTAACAAGGGGCTCCTTCACTCTCTCTTCCTTTCCTTTTTATTATATTCCTTTTCTTTCTTTTCTCTTTTATGATATCAAACACACCTTAAGAGGAAATTCATAAATATAGGATTGAGTTAAAAAAAATTATTAAATAAATTATAGGTTTTTTTTATGTCATAAAAACACTCGCATAATATTTTTTTATGAGACTAAAATGTATATTTATAAGTTTGATCTATTTGAACTATTTATAAGATTAATTCCTATTCAACTGTGAGATTAGGAGTATGAGCTTTGTTTAAAACTAAATTAAAACTCTTGTTTATAAGATATTTATTACTTTCTTTTTTAAGAAATTAGAAGCATTCACGATATTAAACATTTCTTAATCATTATTCTTAAAACTCTCTTTAACAAAATACAAAAATAAAAAATTCTTTTTGTACAAAAGCCCAACCCAACGGTAATGATGATGGGTGATTGGATGGTAGTAATGATGAATACATTGATGAGTTTCGTTATTTGAACAGCAAGAATACAATATTTACACGACACTCTATTTATACATGCATATAATATATTTATTTTAATTTGGTATACGGTGTACCAGTGGCACAACTTGAACCAAAACTTTGGAAGGGCAAGAACTTGAACACTACATATAAATTAAGTTTGCTTCTAAGCTTTATTGATGATACATATAGGTATTCTATTTTTATTCAAATATACAAGTTTTTGGAGTGAGATTACTCAGATTTTGAGTTGAGAAATAAGGCAACACTTTAACTTAAAGAAAAACTATGTAAAGAATATAAGTTCAAAACAGTTTGGAGGGGCAACCGCCAACCCCACCCAAACTAGGTTCCGTCAGTGCGGTGTATGAGAATAATAAACTACATTTATGTGCAACATGATGTCTTAGGCGAGTACCGTATTCTCGGTATTCAAAAAATATATATTTTTGTACATTTATAGGATGGCCTGTATGGAAATAGTTATAATAGAGGTGAAAAGCGTAAGTTGATTTGGTGTCAATGAAGTGATAGTGGCAACTTGGAAAAAGTACCTGGTTTCTTATCTTATGTAGTATTATTACTCTTATTCACAGAAAAAAATATATGAAAAACACAGAAGAAAAAGTGACATTCGAATAAGTTTATATTATATGAAATAAGCACCAAATATTATATAAAATTGAATATGATTTAGTTTAATTTTATTTGGTATGCCAAATGAGATAACGTGTCGGACATCCATAATTACAGCAGAGGTGATTATTAAATAGTGAAAAGCAACATAAGCAATAGTACAACATATGCATATATATATATATATATTATTAAAAGTTACAACTAAATTACATTTATTTTTCTTCTCATATATCAAGAAAAATTATTTATCACTTGAACTCTAAGAGTCAGGACCTGTCCTAAAAGCTTCACTGATATTCGGGCAAAAACAAACCAAACATGCAACATGAAATAGAACTCATAATAATAAACTAGTATAAGAAGGGCATTTGCTTCACATGTTGCGAAGGTGTCCAATGACTTCCTCTAAAATTTCTGGGGTCATAGGTTTCTCAATGCAGGCATTAGCTCCTGCTTCATAAAACATGTGTCTATTCTCTAGATTGTAATTTGTGCACAGACCCAAAAACTTGCTTTGTATGCCCATCACACGTATCTGCCTCACGAACTACATAAAACATAAGAACAAATCAATTTTAGGTAAATACAAATTTGTTTATCAACTATTAGTTAGTTCAAAATGTGACAAAGAGAAAAGAAAAAAAAATGGTGATACCTCAGGTCCATTGATTATGGCCAGATCAAAATCAACGACTATGAAGTCAAAGCGGGCACCAGCCACCAAAATTTCTAGTGCATCTTGTACACTGTTTACAGCCAGTGTATCAATGCCTAGTGATAACAATATTGACTGCTCCATGAGCCTAGATGCAGTCATATCATCCACTAGCAATGCAGTGTTCATGAAAGGAATCTCTTTTGATGGGCGCTTTCTGAGGGGTAATTTCTTCTCCTCAGAGTTTCTTTGTCGTTTAAATCCTGTAGTGCAAGCCATGGTTTGATAAATCGATATAGTTTCTGCACAAAAGAAAAATAGGAAATTAGCCTATATAAAAAATCAAGTGGCGGGCAACAAATACTAGTTTAAATAAAACTAGATTTAAATGAACACATGCACCAACATATAAGTTCTAAATGTTTCAAGGACGCAACAAATTGATGAATATCAACCCGAAGACTGATTTTGAAGGTTGAAGTAGAAATAAACTTCAGCATTCCATGATGTAATTACCCACAACTAATAAAGTGAATGCTCTTAAAGAGAGGTGATCAACAAGAAACCTCAATGTGAAAAGGTAGTTACTGCAAAGAAAATGCATAGCAATCTTGCATACAGTGCAAATTGTTAGGCACAAAAAGTAAAGTTGCAATACCACTATAAAGCTTTGGAAGGAGCTAATGAACCCTATATGAAAACTTGCCTATAACTCTTGATCTATCAATTTCCTTGTCCTCAATAATGCCTGGTCATGAGCTTATATAGACAGTGCATTGGAAACCTTTTCCCTTTCCTATCATTTTCAGTGGGTAAAATCTACATCTAAGGGAAAAGCATAAGGATTTAATTTAATTTTGATCTACTATTAGTAGGAGTGTTCACTGTTCGATTTGAATCGATTTTGAGTAAAAAAACCAACAAATCCAAACAATATTATTTACAATGGTTTAAATTAGATTTGATTGATTACATTTTGAAAATATATAGAACATGTTTGGTTCATCTTAACTTTTTTTTTTTTACCTTTTAAGCTGTTGCTTAATAAAGCAACATGTTTGGCATTATCATGAAAAAATTCCAACAGCTTTTTTCTTGAGAAAAATGCTGTTGGACAAGAATCTCTTGGTTAAACATTTTATAAAAAAGTT
Source organism: Ormosia semicastrata (assembly GCA_029884595.1). Classification (NCBI taxonomy): domain Eukaryota; kingdom Viridiplantae; phylum Streptophyta; class Magnoliopsida; order Fabales; family Fabaceae; genus Ormosia; species Ormosia semicastrata. The sequence goes on along the minus strand of JAQQTO010000021.1, from coordinate 5,004,821 downwards.
GTTGAGATTATTTTCAATAGTGATATACAAATACCATTTTGTTCTTAATTGAATAATTTTTTTAATCAATTAAATAATTTTTTTAATTACTCTATACTTATTTTGATAATTTGATGCATAAAAGTAATTCTTTTTTATATTATCTAAACGAAACAGATTAGTTTAAAATCACTTTTCAACTAACATATCTAAATATAAAACTTTTTTCTTATAATCGATTATAACAAAACGTTTTTATACAATAATTGATTATTGAAATAATCTAATTTTTATAGCTATCCCAAATACACACCTAATCTAAACTGATTTATCAATTTAATTGGTTTTTTACCAAACAATTTTAAGCCTAGAATATTATGTGTTAAAAGCAATTTAACCTAATAAAAAAAATAAAGGAAATAAAAAATAGAAATAATCCATTTCAAATACCTAAAATAATATTTAATCAAATAAAGTGAGAGAAGTATGCAAAAAATTAGAATTATTATAAATAAAAATATAAACTCAATAACTAATAAATATATTATATAATGTTAATCGGTTTGGATTGGATTAGATCGATTTAAAAAATTAAAACAAAAAAATTGATCTAATTCAATTGGTTTTAAAAAAATAAAACAAAAAAAAATAAATTTATTCAATTTTGATTGAATTTTGATTTTTCGGTTCGATTTTTAGTTCAATTTTCAGTATAAATTAGATTTGAACACCTCCAACTATTAGTGTAAAATTTCTATATAATATCATCTAGTCATGTATTTCCAAATCACTATAAAGGAATTTGACTATTTCAGCAACTACTTAAGAAGTCAAATTCTTTTAGTGATATACCAACACATCATTGAATAATAGTATAACAACTTTACATTGACAAAGGAACAAATATAAACTTAAAGCATAAAGAGCATCCTAAAGTACCAGCGAATCCAGATTCTCAATAAAATAGCTGTGGAAGATTATATTGCAAAATCTAGCAACAAGATTGAGATTTCACATATTATTACTTTTAATTGCATTAATGTCAATAATTATTAATTGCTTTGTCGTTTGCACACAAATATGGATATATTTTGTTGACATGAACACCACGTTACCACGATATAAAATGTAGAAGATCGATGAGAGTTGATTCAACTAGCAGAGAATTGAACAATGTAAAATTTCAGGGGGCAAAATCTGCATCTAAGGGAAAAGCATATGAATTTAATTTAATTTTGATCCCCTTCCGGTTTAAAACTTCTATACAATATCATCTAGTCATGTATTATCAAAATTATCAAAGAGTTTGACTATCATAATAGCTACTTAGGAAGTTAAATTCTTTTTGTGATGCACTAACACATCATTAAATAATAGTAAAAACAACTTTACATTGATAATGAATCAAATTTAAACTTAAAGCATAAATAGCACTGTAATGTATCAGCGAATCCCAATTCGCAATAAAATTGTTGTGGAACAAAATCTAGCAGCCAAATACCATAATCTTAATCCAAGTAGCTAGAAAGTGAGATTTCTCAAATTGTTACTTTTAATTGCATTAAATTCAATATTTATTAATTGCTCTATTGTTCACACGCAAATATGGATATGTTCTGTTGACATGAACACCATGTGACCATGATATAAAAAGTAGAAGTTATTAATGATGGTTAACTCAACTAGCAAAATCGAACTAGGTAAAATTTTTCTGTGGGCAAAAGTTTGCATCTAAGGGAAATATGGATAATTATTTAATTTAATTTTAATCTACTACTAGTATAAAATGTCTATATAATATTGTTTAGTCCTAGGTTGTTGGGTTTCTTGGACTAGAATCAATTCACTGTAATAATCTCTTTTAAGCTTGGATGCGTTGGAAAGGAGGGTAAGTACTTGCAAGACACTCTTAATGCTCAAATCAGTGAGAGTGCAAGATAAGTGCATGAGTGAGAAAATATCCTTATTCTCATGGCCATAGTAGCTATTTATAGTGGATTGAGTCCTGAGAACTAAGTATGTTTCAAGGATATTATGGTCATAACAGGTGCCTTGGAGGAAGTTACCTGGCAGCTCTCTAGGCTTGTGTGCCGACCTATAATTGGTTCCCTAGAGGGTTCATTCTTTTTACTGGGGATGAGTGGTTATATCCTATTAAACATTGGGCTTGGCCTTATTAGACCCAAACCCTAGTCCAGATCAAATATCATCATGTAATGTATTACCAAATTATGAAAGGAGTTTGACTATCACAATAGCTACTTAAGAAGTCAAATTCTTTTAGTGATATACCAATACATCATTGAATGATAGTATAACAAATTTACATTGACAATGGATCAAATTTAAACCTAAAGCATAAAGAGGTCGTAACATACCAGCAAATCCAAATTCATAATAAAATGGCCGTGAAATATTATATTACAAAATCGACCAGCCATATTTCATCATCTTAATCCAAGTAGAAAGTGAGATTTCATGAATTGTTAGCTTTGTTTGCATTAAATTCAACAATTTTATTAATGGCTCTGTCGTTCACACTCAAATATGGATATTTCTTGTTAACACGAACACAGGTTAACTCAACTAGCAGAATCAAACTATATTGATTCAAAAGTCTAGACTGATTCATGTTTGTGATTCTTCATTGGTAGGTCATCTTTAAGAAAAATTATAAGCCTTCGCTTACGCTTGTGTGACATGTCTTGACCTTGGAATGAGATAACCTTACATATCTTAAACATTAATTTCAAAAAAAAAAATTGAAAGTAGAATCACTCACTTTAGTCAAATATTTTAATTTTTAGTTTTTTCCTCGCTTTTAGTAATTTTGTCTAGTAGTGTACGTGAGTTGAGTTAAGTTAGATTGAACCAAACCCAATATTGATTTGAAATTTTGGTTGGACTAATTTTTATAACCCAATTCTAGACCATAATAATTAATAAGGTTCGTTGTTAGGCCAAGTCAAGACCGAGTCAAACCTAATCTAATACATAAAAGAATTTCTTATGTAATATTGTTTTGGTTATTTTCTCGCTACTTTTATAAATTTGCATATACCTACTATTTTTGCCTATGCCAAGACTCAACCTAACTGATAGTGGCATAATAAGTGAAGGACATGTTAGCAAAAACTATAGAATCATAATAGTTTATCAAAATTCAAGATTTGAACAAAATGTTACGACAACATATAAGAATTTTTTTTGAAATAGAATATATTTATGTATTACTAGGCCGAGTCAAGGGTGGCCCGAATATGATTTGGCCCTGGCTTGAAAAAATATACAAAGCCTAAATTAATTGACTGGCCCTAACATAAACATCTAAAGCCAAAGTCGAGTCTTCGAGCCAGACTAGGTCTTGTATACCCTAATTTAGTCGACCCTTACCAATCAATTAGAATTTTTATATGTTTTCATAACCTTTTATTATAGCTCTGATTAGGAAAATTATGAAAAAAAAATATTTATTATAATATATTATCTTTAAATAAAGGGACAATTAATATGAATTGACTTGAGTTAAAATTATATACAATAATGTTGAGTAAATAGTCAAATTGGTTATCGAAAGATTTGCTGCCCATCTTATTAGTCCTTGAGTAATTTAAGTCCCTTTTGTGGTCCCTATGAGAAAATCCATTGACAAATTAGTCCAAATGTTAACTTTGCTATGTTTTAGTTAAAAAAAAGGTGATGATTTGACAATATCCACAAACTTAAATATTATTTATCCTCAAGTAAAAAAGAAAAAAAATTAAAAACAAGAAAAGAAAAAAAATGAATAAAACTCAAAACATGCAGACTCAAAAATGACAATACTGATTATTGAAAATCATTTGTATTCTCATAAACTACTTCACAATCTCATTTCAATGTATCACACATATACAATCCAATTGTTACATTGATTTTCACATGCAACTCTCATGCACAAATGACTTCCCAATAGACATAAATGTAAGACCAATTCTTACTAATAAAGTACAAGCTCGAATAGGTTTATAAATATATAAATACACATTAGACTCGCATCCATAAAGTTATTTTTCATCTTTCTCTATTAATGTAAATAACACATAACCAATGATCAAAATGGTCTTTTAAAGCTTGTAATGTAAGGTCAAGGGTAAGGGCTAAGAAAGAAATGGTATGATAAATAAAACAAAAGTTGAAATACAAAATCATACATTTCAAAATTCAAGCCACAAAAATATTTAATAAGTGTAAAACGGAGCATAAGAATCGACACTTTATTTCTTTATTTTTTTCTCTTTTATTTTTTTTCCTTTTTTTTATAACTTCCACTTCCAAACTTATTTTTTTGCAATACATTGGTGAATTTTTTTTTATAGCTCCTTAAATATTTCATGTACAAAAAATAATTAAAGTTTGAATAATAAAATAATACAATATATGCACTCAACAAAGGGTTTGTAAGAGAGGAATATTCTTTTTTAATCATGGGTATGAGAAAAGAAAAATGTGGGTAAAGCAAAGAAATATAGGTCAAACATAAACAAGGCTGCAAAAGGGACCTAGGGATATAATGTGTGTACAAGTTGGTTTGAACGGCTCAAATGGTCCAAAGAAGAGCCTTATCATTTCCTTAATCATACATTGTTTAGGATTTCGCCTCAAGAGGGAATCTAACAACTTCTAGATACAAAAATTCCACACACATGCATTCTCATAAACTTTCTCTAAGTCTGACATGTATTTATATCTCATAGTCTAACAAACATAAAGATGAGAAATACATTCATACATAATTGAAACAATAGAGATAAACATAACTCTCGAATTCTCATGTGATTTCCCAAGAAAAGAGATCAGTTTATGCAGTCATCATATATTCAATTCAACAAACCGGTATGTACATTAAATGACTCAAAACATAATATGATGACGATGAGAAAATAAAATCAATAAGAACAAGTAACAAAATGCGAAAATAAAATACAAAAGGAAAGAGAAAAAAAATCTTTTTGGCGGCTGACAGCTATATATATCCCCCTACAAAGGTTTCGAACTCAAGGAGGCACCTAAGTCGACTCAACATTAACAAACTTCAAAACCAAAATAGAAAAATGTTAGTAAATAAAATAAGGAATAACAAAATAATAGCAAAAACAAATAACAAATTTGAAAACAAAATTAAAAAGTAAGGAAAAAGAAAGAAAAATTGGGTTGCCTCCCAAAAAGCGACTGTTTAACGTTATTAGCTCGACGTTGCCTTTTGTTTTCTTTTATTGTCATTTCAATCTCCGGATCAAATAGTAGTGAACTAGGGTCATTTGTGCCTCACATAAAACAAAACACCAATAATAATTAGAAATAAAAATTAACAATTAAAGTAAAAGTAACAAAATGAAAATAAAAAAAATAAAGCCTAGAGTAGTACTCTTCCTAAATACTAATGATATTGATAAAAGTCTAATTCTCCGGTAACGGCACTAAAAATTTGTTGTGATATTGGCAAGTGCACCAAATTGCAAAAGTAATAAATGATGAGTAAGATATCATTTTCACGAGGAATTAGTTTACCAAGTATCACTTCTCTAATATTAATACTATCTAGGCAACCAATAATTAAGAGTGATTCAAAATTGACATTTAGGTTTAAGGGTTTGATTTTATTTATAATATTTGGGGTAAAAACTGACATTTTTATGCTCAGGAGACCTCACATGGTCATGTCTAAGCTCGACATGGCCGTGTGAGCTTAAAAAATAGCGTAACTTCAACATAGAAGGGAGATATGACTGTGTGACATAGAGACACGACCGTGTCTCTTAAAAAAATAGACAAAAGCATTTTCCAAGTTAGACACAACCTTGTCTAACTCCTCAATTGCTCACAAAGGCCCTATCTAAGCTAAAATAATATTCTCTTGCTCCGAAAACGCAGTGTCTTCGCCTGCTTTCACTCCAAATGTGATAAATCTCATTCAATCTACAAAAATAATAAAAATGATAAGGATTCATTCAAAATTCAATAATAAACATAAGCAAATCACCATAATTTATTCACTATAAGACTATAAAATATAGGATTATCACTTTCCTTTATGGCTTTCTAGAAGATGAGGTATATGTTGAGCAACCAACTGGCATTGTAGTAGAAGGGCATGAAGATAAAGTCTTGAGATTGAAGAAGGTATTATATAGGTTGAAGCAAGTACCAAGAACATGGAATAGTCATATCGACAAGTATTTTCAAGATAACGGCTTTGTTCGATGCGTTCATGACTATGCTCTTTATGTTAAAGCATATAATAATGGAGATATTTTGCTTGTTTGTCTTTATGTTAATAATCTTATTTTCACCGGAACTAATCCTACTTTGTCTGAAGGATTCAAAAAAGCTTTGGCACATGAATTTGAGATGACTGATATTGGGCATGTCATACTATTTAGGCCTAGAGGTGAAGCAAATGAAAGATAAGATTTTTATTTCTCAAGAAGTCTATGCAAAGGAGATTTTGAAGAAATTCAACATGTTTGATTGTAACTCTGTGAATACATTTGTGGAATGTAGAGTTAAATTGTCAAAGTTTGATGATGGAGTGAAAGAAGATTCCACCATTTTCAAAAGCCTTGTGAGAAGCTTAAGATACTTGACTTCGACAAGACCTGACATTCTTTTTGCGGTTAGAGTAGTGAGTCGCTACATGGAATTACCTACTTCTACACTTATGAAAGTTGCTTGGAGGATTCTTCGTTACCTAAAAGGTACAATTGATTTTGGGCTATTTTATTCATTTTCTAATGATTTCAAGCTTGTAGGACATTGTGTAACACTCTAATTCTAAATACTGTAGTATACCCTAAGTATACTAAGTAAACAGAATTACGTATGTCACTTTAAACTTAAAACATAATTTACAACATGTACAATAACTATTAACGAGTAATTATATAGAGCCTTTAATAAAAGTAAGAGAGCTAGACATTTTACACATCTAGAAACTTGCTCTTTACCATACAATCAACTGATATGTCTGAGATTACAAACTTTGCAAAACTAATTATATGAACTTAATTACAGGACCATTAATATAAATACAGAGCTAAAATAATTATATTAATAACTTAACCAAGTCTTCATCTCCTTGCTCTACACATTACTTGAATCCTCATCTGAATTTATCATGGAAAACATAAAAGGAACTGGGGTGAGAATTAATAATTCTCAGTAGTAAGTTTGAAATCATGACATCATGGTAAATCCAGCTGCTTCGGGGAAAAATCAAGTTCAATACAATATATGGAAAAGTGGCATAAGTCAAAACTCAATCATTTCCCTTCCCGAGGCAGACAGTTCATTTAATGATAAAAACATTATAAACATCACACTATGACCAACATAATTAAACATACTTGCTCATAAAGTATAAAAGACAATTTAATGATTTCATAACAATCAATTTAAATAACATATACTATAAACATTTATCAGCATACTAAGAACATTACCTAACTCACTTTAAGTATTATTCCCAACCTTTTAGAACTACATTTTATCTTCAATCTTCACATTTAATGAAGACAAGACAATTGCCCATACAATTGTCATTTTATATAATGCATGGTAATGTATGATTATAGCTAATGAATGCCCTAAAGTATGCTCATGCTATGATTTTAAAAGATTTTATCTTTGAAAACACATGTTATTTGAATATTTCTAGGAAGCCCTTTTATTCCAAGAAACCTTTTTGTTCATTGTATTGTTATGGGTAAGCAGGACGCCATTTTGTTCCTTGCGCTATCAAACATTTAATACTTTGGCACTTAGAGCCCTTTTGTCCAAGCTGCTTGGAGCCCTTTTGTCCAAGCCATAATTTACAATACATAGAAACATCAAATAACAAGTTTGAAAACAAAACATGCAAGAGTACTAAAAACATTTCCTTCTTTCATGTTACGTAATCATACTTTTCCTTACACAATAGAGAAACAATACCATAATCATTAAACTTTCTCTTTATACATTATCATACATGCTTGTAGAGAGGGATTTGTTCAACCTCATCTACCTTTATCATTTCTTTTATATTGCTTCCCAAAATCATGCTTATCAACATCATTAGATAACATGTATAAATCATTATATTTCTGAACATTACATTCATACCTTGGCTCAATGCCTCATTCCTATCATCATTTAGCATCTTAATCATCATTGTTACCATTAATTTCTTACAAAGGATAAACAATGATGCATATCCTTTAAATATATCATTTTGACATAACATTGCATTAGAAATCAATTCCCGAATTAAATAAGTCAAAGCTCATGTTTCACCCTCATCATATCATTAATCATACCTTAATATGTCCAATTAGATCATTTAATAACAACACATAACGAATTACATAGCAAAATCCATCAAACAAGCATTTTGGCATATTTTTTACAGAGGGCCCCATTCCTCAGTGCCGTGGCTCCCACTCCTTGAGCAGGAAATTTCTGCAACCTGAAAGGGGAGTGTCGCGGCTCCCATTCTGAGTATGCCGCGGCTCCCCTACTTATTTTCAAGTTCTGCAGAATTCTTTTGCAGAACTTCAACCGAGAATCACCATTTTAACAATTCCAAATGATTTCCACCTATAAACCTAATCCTTAAACACCTCGAAACATCAATCACAACACATCTATGATTTCTCTAACATCTATACTTGATTTTAGTGAACCAAAATCCTAACTCAAACTCATAACAAATCAAAGGCATACTTATGCTTAAAATCAACCTTATACTTCAACTAAACAAAAATAAACTAACTTCACCCCTTTAATGAAAAACAAGTATAGAAACCCCAAATTATCAACTAAACTCAAGGTTTATTTTCTTGTAAAAACTCAAACAATTGAAAGAAATGAAATAATAGAGTTGAAGAAAGATTTCCTCTACCTCACTTGTCTCCAAGCTTGAATTTCTTCTTGTTCTTTCTCTCTTTCTTTCTTTCTTTTCCCCACCGTTTCTTCCTCTATTTTTCTCTCTCTTCATTTTTCCTCTACTGGAGACGCGTGAGAGAGATGAGAAAGATGAGAAAAAATCTCATCTTTTAAAGATGACATTAAGGGCAATTTTGTCCTTTTGCTAATTTCGTATCTGCTAAAAACACTTTGATCTTACTAAATTAAGTTTCCTTCCTTCCAACAACCTTCGAATAAATTATAGATCCATATAAATTCTTATTTCATTATTTTCATAATTTTTCATATCTGCTGTACTTCAATCCGGTACTTAAACACTCACTCGGTTTCCTTAAAAATATTAAACTGACTCTGTTTGACCTCAAAATTTATATACATCTTCTTTCACACATTTGAAACCTAAAAATAAATTTTTCATATTTATTTTAATTATATATTTATGCTATTTTTCTGAGTTAAAATAGTTATTTTGTATGTTCTGTGTTGTGGCAAAATGTTTAAATTAACTCAAAATATCAAAAAAATTAGCAGACATGTTAAACAAGTATCAAGTTACCTCTGTAACCTTATACAAACCTAACATGTGTAAAAAGGAGGTGTTACACATTATGATAGTGATTTTGTGGGAGATATTGATGATAGAAAGAGCACTGCCAGTTTCGTATTCTTTATGAGAGATTGCGCTATTTCATGGGGTTCTAAAAAATAATCCATTGTCACACTTTCAACTTGTGAGTTCCAGTATGTGGCGGCAACTTCTTGCACTTGTCATGTTATATGACTTAGAAGGTTGTTGAAAGAAATTTATTTCCCACAAGAAGAAGCAATAAAGATTTGTGTTGATAACAAGTCTGCACTATCTCTTGCTAAAAATTCAGTGTACCATGATCGAAGTAAGCACATCGACACAAGGTTCTATTTTATTAGAAAATATATTGACAACAAAGTGATTGATCTCAAATATGTGAAGACACAAAATTAAATTGCTAATATTTTTACTAAGTCTCTCAAGTTTGAAGAATTTTAAAAATTGCGAGCAAGACTTAGAATAAAGAAGAAGACTTCAAATTAAGGGGGAATGTTGATTAAAAATAATAATTTGAAGTTAATAGAATTTTAGTGGTTATGTGATCTTTGATGTGGTAGCTATTGTGAGTTATGAAAGTTATGAGAGTTATTCTATAAGTAATGAAGAATTATGGTGTGTTATATGTCATTAGGAAGAATTATTTCATTGGAGTTATGTAGTTATAGGATGATTTATTTCATGAGTTAAAGAAAAATTATTATTATTAATTAGGGAGAGTTATAGAATGTGTAAGATCTCTTTCACTTTTATAAGTATCCTATGTACTTTAGAGTTTGTTGAATAGGAAATAAAAAAAATTATAAAGTATCTCTTCTATTATTCTTCCACACTAACAGTAACAATCTCGAAGGCAATGGAAAACATCCTCCTCAGCCTGATGACATGGTTGGCACAGAGGAGTTAGGGCGAGACCACACTTGAATCTAACGCTGTTGGTGGGAAGAGCCTCATGGCACACTAACCAGATATGGAGTCAAATTTTATCTAGACCATTAACACGTCAGATATCCACGACCAAGAATTCGCCATGCTGAGAGTATCACTTGTAGCAACCAATGATAAGTAGAATTAGTTTAGTACAATCTAGCGGATGATTGAGCCTACTTTAAAGAATCATTAACTTGAGCTTCAGTAGCCACATAAATCGAAAGCAGATGATGCTTGATATAATCAGGAAGCTGGCTAGCCAAGATATCAAGGTTCCAAGTATAGTTAAACCATATGTCCCTCACTTTTAGATCTACATCCTGAATATTCACAACCTCAACATGGTCACAGATAGGACCTTTCTCAGTCTAATTATCATACCATAGAGAAGAGTTACCATTTTTGACCCTAATAGAGAAACCATATTTCAAACGAGAAGCAGTTTTAAATATTGCCTTCCAAAGGTGAGACAAGTTGCTACTTGGCACACAGTCTAGGATGTTTCTTCCTCTAAGATACTTTTGAGAAAACACTTACACCCAAAGCTTGTTTTTACTGTGGATCATGTCCCAAACTAACTTGCCAAGCAAATACACATTACTTAGTCTAGCTATCCGAGTGCCCAAGCCACCTTGTTGTCTTGTCCTTGTCTTCCACACAAATCTTCTAATAGTAGAATCTATGTTGTCACACACAGATATTGTGGTAACCATAGACCTTGCATGGTGTAGGGACAGAGGATAAAATAGACTTGGCCAAAGTAACCTTCCCAACCTTATTGAGCAACCTGCCTTTTCAAGAAGCTAACTTTATACGTAACTTTTCACTAATAAAGTTAAATTAATCTTTCCTAGTTCTCCCATGTATAGGAGGAAAACCAAGATATTTGCCTAAGTCACCAATGAATCTTATAGAAGAAATACCCATGAATTTATCTTTTTTAGCATGTGACACAATATAGGAAGTAAAAGCCCTAGATTTATCGACATTCACCTTTAGGCCCGAAGCCATGCAAAAATCAATAATCACAGAAGACATTAAATGAACTTGAGAAGCTTTAGCCTTCACAAATAAAAGAACATGATCCGTGAAGAATAAATGAGAGATATTGGGGCCTCCTCTAGCTACCTTAACCGAGCACCAATTATTGGGCTCAACCTTTTTAGTAATGGCAATCGCCAATTTTTCCAAACAAAGAACATAAAGATAAGGAGAAAGGGGATCACCCTGTCTAAGGCCTCTCCTAGGAATAAACATGTGATATTTACAAGTGCACCAAATTACAAAAGTAATAAATAATGAGTAAGATATCATTCCTATGAGGAATTAGTTTACCAAGTACCACTTCTCTAATATCAATACTATCTAGGCAATCAATAATTAAGAGTGATTCAAAATAATTAAAGATACAAAATTATAGAAGACAAAAACATATAAGAATGCACAAAATTAAAACACTAGGGATCTGATTTCACTTAATTCAACAATCTATCATAGACAATAGAATAGCTTTGAGACCTTCATTTTAATTAATTTATAGTCATTCAATTGATGAGGAGAATCCCTTAATTAATTAAAACTCAATTCTTTGGCGAGTTAATTCTCTTTAATTATCAAAGCCTAATCAATTCTTTGATCTAAACCCCAACTCTTAAAGGCGTGACATTCACTCTATGAATTCTCATAAAAAATACCACAATTCTCCCACACAACCTATAACACTATTCCTAGATGATTATAAATCATGACACTTATTATTTATGGTCTAAGTCATATGCAAACCTTCTGATTCTACACACATCTCACTAGATCAATTTATGAGTGACCAATTCATTAAAGAATTAAGAACCATAATAAGCATTAAGAACCATAACAAACACTCAAATTGAATATAAAAAAAATTAATTAAAAATTTAATTTTAATACATGTCAATTGAATCAAGTTATATCTTCGCCCTAGAAACACATGAATTTAGCTACGCATGATAAAAGAGAAGAAGAGATAGGAAGATGAAAAAGAATTCATCATGATAGAACAGTAGAAAAGAAACCAAAGCGCCTTCAATGGTAATTTGATCTCCAACTCCATGAGAGCTCCATGACGGTCCCTCCTCCTCTCCTAAGGCTCGTCCCCTCATTGCCTTTGAGCCTCTCAATAATCTATATTTTTATGTGTATTTTATGAACAAAAAGAGAGCTGGTTTGCTAAACTCATTTTTTCTTTTTTTATAGAACAGCTAACAACTTTTTGTATCTAACTTAGACGATTTTTCTCACCCTTTAGATGGCTGAATCTGCCGTCAATCTCAATAGATAATTTGTAGGATTTTCTGTTAACTTTTCAATGCTATAAACAACGCGTAGATCTGATATCTGTAACCCAAGATATGACTCAATTAATGATGAATGGTCAAGATAGTGCGAGAATCTAAATCAAATCTCTTTTAGAATTCTTATCCAATCTTCAATATTAATGACAGCTTAATTACAGAAAGTTGTCAACATGAAATTTGTAGACCGCTTTCTTAACTTTCAAACACCACTAGAATCAGGTATATCACATATTTATAAAGGAAGTTATCCTAAATTTACTGAGACAGATTTGTTGGTGTATGCCCTAGAGGCCAATACATTTTCTGTATTTACATACATTCTATTATGCCATTTTATATATGAGACATTTCATTTATTATGTTCTTTTTTTGATAAACATAATAAAGTCCTTAGAATAGTAAATTTGATGTCATAGGACATCAAGTGGATGACTTGATCGTGAGATCCTTTTGGTTACAACACTATTCTTAAATGTCCCTAGTCAAATATTATTATTAATTAGGACAATAATAATACATTGAGATTAGTATGTGCATAGACTGATGACCACATCTCACGGGTCATGGATATGAGATATCAAGTCTTTACATGGGTACATATTAAAGTAATGATGTACTGGACTGACCCACCATGAGAACACTACATGGATCGTTACGTGAGTGTCATAAGTGATTCTCATAGTGACAATGGTGTCTGTAGTCCTTTGACCTGAACTCACTACGATTCCTATATGAGGAGTTGTGTGTTTTAATGCCATCAAACGTCATTTGTAACAAGGTGATTATAAAGTTGGTTATTGGACATACCGCGAATCATGCAGAGGGATGTGAGTGACCTAGATGAGATTTGTCACTCCTACACAACATGAGCGATATCTTTAGGCCCCCTGATTGAGTGAGACTTCAAAATGCATGACCATGCTCAAATGAGTCAATATGAGATATTGATCTCATTTGTTGTTACAAAGTCTACTCGAGTATCAGAAAACGAATGATTGGACTATACAAGGGTGACACATTCCATGCCTTGTGTTCAATCTAGATATCTTGACAAAGGGACTAAACGACACAGAAACATTGGTCACGGAAAGGTTATGTCAAATCACTGACATTCTTATTACTTGGGTAGCAAGGATGTGTTGCTAGATACCGCTCACTGCTTGTAATATTAAAATGAGATTTTAATATTACTGCCAACGTAATAAGAACCTGCAGGGTCACACACATAGAGCAGACTAAAATTGGAGCAATGGATCCAACTTGGACTCAGATTCAAATATGGGCCAGACTCATAACAGATGGGTCTAGAGTTGCACAGCTTACCTTGCTGCTGCTCACACTCACTTAAGGCAGTCACTATTATAAATAGTACTGCTAAGGGGGCTGCTAATATATACAATTCAGAACCCTAGCTGCACCTACAGAAAAGTGAGTGAGAGAGCGACAGGTTTCTTCTCTTCTCTTCGCAGCTAGCACTGTGTGAGAGACGTGAAGCTCCTCTTTGCGGACGTTGGACGTTTGTGAGTCTATTCGTGTGGATACTGCAGAGACATCGTTTCTATTACGGTGTTGGTGATTCACGCTTTAAGAGGTAAATCATTTAAAAAAAAAATCAAATTATGGCTTTTTCGCATGGATCCTCGGTGGGAATCCCTGTTTTCCACTACGTGTTTGATCCGCAATTCCCAACAAGATTTGATAGCGATACTTTCCTTAATTAATCTTTGACCAAATCTCTTGTTTCCTATTTCTTTTTGTTGAATTCATATAAATTAGTAAACAAATATCCCACTCAAATTAAGAAATTCCTTGAGATTCTTGCATTAAACGCAGCGATACTTGGTCATCAAATAGAGATTGTTTGCACTCCAATTAAGAATCTAACTTGATCATTCCTTAAATTCTTACAAAATACAATAAAAATACATTTAATTCAGTAGGCTCAGAATTCACTCAATATCATAAATAAATAGTATAATTCTTATATCAAAATATTCAAATCCTTTAAATATTTATCTTTAGAATTTCTTATTTATGCATAAAATTTGATAATTTATCTTAAAAATTCAAATAATCATAGGTGAAGAGATAATTATTGAAAAATAAATTAAAAAATAAAAATAAATAAAAATAAACAAAAATTAAATAAATATAAATTAAAAATCCTAATAAATAAACTCAAAAGATGAGTGTATTTTACCCCCATCAAAACACCGAAAGTTTCTCATCATTCCAAAGCATGGTGAAGGAAGAAGAGCAAACGCAATGCATGATGAGGGAGATACAAGCTTGAGGAAAACCAAAATCCTATAGTGTACATCTCAAAAACCTTCAGTCAACTTTGTCATAGGCCTTTTCCAGATCCAACTTAAAAATAAGGTCACCAACCTGTTGTTTTGAATTAGCCATATGATGCATAACTTTCTGAGCAATGATAGCATTATCAATTATCCCCCTACCAAGAATGAAGCTACTTTGCAAAGGCCCAATCAACTCCCTAAGGAAGGGTCTGAGTCTATTGACCAAAACTTTGGTTATAAGCTTATAAACTACATTACAAAAAGAGATGGACCTAAATTCCTTAAAGGATTTAGGACAATCAACTTTTAGAATAAGAACAATCAAAACTCCACCAACAAAGGCAACTTTAACTAGCCGCCAAACTCCATCCCCCATTATATGCCAATAACGTTTGAAAAAGTACAATTGAAAACAATCAGGTCCCAAAGATTTAAAAGGGTTCATAAACTTTAACACATTAAAAACCTCCTCCTTAGTAACAGGCGCCATAGGATGACTATGAGCATCCTGGTTAAGTTTTGGGCAAGGAATAAACTCAAGCAATTGCGGCTGAACCTACTCAGTACTACAAAGTAACTTTTGGAAGAACTTGACAACTTCCTCCTTAAGAATAGTAGCATTAGAACACCAAATCCCGTTATCCAACAAAATACTACTCACACGATTTCTTTTGTGACAAACAATAGTTTGAGTATGGAAAAAGGCAGTGTTCCTATCACCATGCTTTACCCACCTTTCCCTAGACTTTTGGAACCATATAAGCTCTTCCTATTTTAGAACATGATTGTACTCATCTTGAAGAGCTTGCTCAAGGATAGTAAGGGCCACCAAGTCAAGATCCTCCAACTTGGCCTGTACCCCCTTAATACGTGCTTCCAGACAACGTTTCTTTCTAAAGACATTCCCAAAAACCTCCATATTAAATTTCATAGAATCTTCACGAATGGCTTCAAGACCATGGATGATACTACCATGGCCGCTCGTCCAAGCCTCACCAATGACACTATCATATTTAGGATGGGTGGACCAAGCTGCCTCAAATCGGAAAGATCTCTTACCCAACCTTCTGAATTCCACCCCCCCACAACGCAAAAGAAGTGGGTTATGGTCTGAACGGTGCCTTTTTAAGATTTGTACCTGAGCATTAGGAAAAGAAGCTCTCCAAAGGCAATCACCCAAGCCTCTATCCAAACGTTTGGACAGTCTACGAACTCTATTCACATTCCTGTGCCAAGTAAACTGACTACCAATAGAACCAATATCCATGAGGTTACAAGCATCAACCATGCTAGCAAAATTATTCGCCTGAGCCATAGAAAAATCACCGCCTTTAACCTTTGATGGAAGCAATATATCATTAAAATCTCCCAAGAAGAACTAAGGGTCATCAATAGAAGCTCGAAGATTTTTCAAATACTCCCAAAACACACCTCGGATAGAAGGCATTAAACTTCATACACAATAATGCTAGCATACATAGCAGTGCAAGCCCAACGTTTACTAGCTCTGCTTATCTTATCAGTGATGACTTGATAATAAATGTCCAAAATATCTTAGTAAACCCACCATTGTTGGACAAAATTCAGATACCACTCGAATGATCTCTAGCTTCATTCAGTGTTATTGGGGAATAATCAAGTTAGATTTAGATTCTTTCAATTTTTTTTATCTTAAGCGGTCAATTGTAAAAAAAAAATGATACAAAAATTATAAAAGAAATTTTATACTAATAATTAAGTCTCATTAATAATTTTTTTAAGTTTTTCTTTCTCTTATAATTAACTCCTTAAGAGTGAGAAAAATTGAGTAAATCCAAATCTAGCCAAGCCGATTCCGAAAAGCATCAACTCTTGAAAACTAGATATGAGGTTCAAACAAAAACACCGAAGATGGATTATATCTCCCGAAAATCAAAACTGAAATGTTATATAATTATCAAATTTAAAAGTAAGCATAGTTAAAATACAGAACAATATAAATATATATATATATATATAACCAAAGAATAATTTTACATTTTTGCCCTCACTTTAATACTTTTCTAATGTATTGTGCATACAGTATAAAAGAATATTAATAATATATTTTTTTAAATATTTTTAATATTTATTTTATTATTAATTCATTTCATATTATTAAAAAAATTATTAAAAAATATTAATAATATTTACTTTTAAATTAATAATAAAATAAATATTAAAAATAATGTCAAAAAAAGTGTTACTCCCCGTTTTCGTCACGTTATTACAGCACAACAAAACATCGACAGCTTCCACAATATACATTGACAATTCCAAAGCGCTAAAAAAATATGCCAATATGATCCAATGGTTGGTACGCACGCTTTGGTCTCCACACTCAGGATCAGGAATCTCCTCCACATTGACATTGATCCTTCTAGTTCTACCCCCAAATCCCATGATCCATTCCACCCTCAAGACTTGATTTTGGAGACTCCACATCGTGAACCTCACCAATTCCAAACTGGGTCTTCTTCTCTTTCTCGTCCTCTTCCCATCACCACCACACAAGAGATCCCCATTTCATGTGAACACTTAGAAAAAAAAGAAAAACACATTTTTCCATTTCTTAGAGAGAGAAAGAGAAGAGAGGAGAGAGAAAGAAAGCCATGGCCTTCTCCGTTGGCAGCACCAGGCGTGGAGGAAGCTGGAGTCAATCGATCCTTCCATCAACAAACCCCAAATCCAAGATACCCAGAAAGCCAAGAAGGAGAACAGTGCTCAAAGATTTCATCTTTGCCAATTTCTTCACCATTGGCCTCGTTTTCTCCCTCTCTTTGTTCCTCCTTATTCTCCTCAAATATGGGGTCCCAAAACCCATCACTTCCCACTTCAGAACCCGTTCCACTCGCTACAGGAAACCCTTTAACAGAAAACCCGTTTTGCTGAGTGATAGGAATGGTGGGAACTATAGCCTCTTGGCTACTAGTGTTGACATCACCACCAAGGGTTTGTATGATAAGATTGAGTTCTTGGATGTGGATGGTGGGGCTTGGAAGCAAGGTTGGAGTGTGACTTATAGAGGGAATGAGTGGGATTCTGAGAAACTGAAGGTGTTTGTGGTGCCACATTCCCATAATGATCCTGGTTGGAAGCTCACTGTGGAGGAATACTATGATAGACAGTCTAGGCATATACTTGATACCATTGTTGAAACACTTCAGAAGGTGAAATTTTGATCCTTTTTTATTTGGTAGTATTGAAGTTTTTTATTTTTTTCATTACTTCATGAAATTATGATATAATATTTTATTGAATAATTTGGAGTGATTGAGTAAATGTATGTTGATGGGTTGTGAGTGACAAATGGTAAGGTTAAAATGGTTGCTTGTTTATTCCTTCGTGAAACTATGATAATATTGCATTGGCTCAACTGGTAGGATCGAACAACGTTTGGGTTTGATTCTTGCCTCTGGACTTTCATTGGTAGGTCATATGTAAGTAACACTGTAAGTCTTCGCTGAGTTTTGTGGCATGCACCAACCTTGAAATCCCCCTAAACTTTCTTTACCCAAAAACAAAATGTGACAATATTTTATTGAATAATTTGGAGTGATTGAGTAAATGTATGTTGGTGGGTTGTGAGTGAAAAATGGTAAGGTTAAATGGTACAAAATTTCTGGATCGAACTAGTTAACTTGCTTCTTCAAAGCTGCAAAATATATACTGGGGCATTGCATGTGATAACAAAATGGTACAACTTAAAAGTACATTTTGTTTTCTTGATTTAAGAATATTTAAATGTTAGATTAGAAGAGATAAAAAAAGCCTCACTGAAATGGAAAGATATTCGGTGTAAACCTGTCAGTTGCATAGATCATTCTTCTTTGGTTGTTTGCCATTTTTATTCTTCTGTTTGAGAGCAACTTGAATCATGATATTGATTGGATGATTGGGATTTGTAGGATCCTCGCCGGAAGTTCATATGGGAAGAGATGTCATACTTAGAGAGATGGTGGAGGGATGCCACAGATGAGATGAAGGAATCATTCATCAATTTAGTAAATAATGGACAGTTAGAAATTGTTGGAGGTGGCTGGGTGATGAATGATGAGGTAATGTAATGTTGATCTTATAACTCTTATCTTATTTACAGCAATAGCATTTGTAGGTATATTCTATAACTCCAGATGTAGCTTCGTTCCTGTTGAAGTAATTATAATGAGAATTTGTGGAAGGTAGGTTCTGGAATACTTTTCATCATAATTTTTTTGTTACTTGGGCTTTATAAATTTAAGGTGCTTCCAATTTTCTCTCATGTTAATGAAGTGCATGCTCTAGAAACATACATGTCTATGGAATAATTATGTCTAAATAAGAACCTCATCAAAGGAAAAACTTTAAAAAGGATTTAGATCTAAATGGCCTCTCGGAAGATTTGGTTTATGATAGAACATAATAGCGTTGTTTAATCCATATAGTCGACCCCACCTATTGGGAAAAAGCTTTGGTTGTTGTTGTTGTAAGAACCTCATCAAAGCTTTCCTGTTAATGAAGTTGGTTAGTGGTGGCCCCCATGGTTTATTTTTGGAAATTTGACTTTAAAATTGTTTTCTCCTTTATGCAGGCCAATTCCCATTATTTTGCTATAATTGAACAGGTATGCTGAAAGCTTTGTCTAGCTTTGCAATTACATATATGTTTTTGGCTGTTTTGCTACAATTTTTTAGTTGATCATTATTTCAGTAATAGGGACAGTCCATTTATGTTTTAGGTTTTCCTATTAACTTGTATCACTGTGCTTGACGTTTGGCTGGCATGCTGATGGATATGATTCCTTCCACACTCTTTTAGCCATTCGGTAAAATTACTGAGGAAATGGTTCTTTATATGAATGTAACAAGTGATTTATTCTGATTAAAGGTTGTTAGTTATTGTATTGAAGACTGGAATATGTGTTGGTTAATACTGGTACATGCTAGGTATAGATAACTTCTGTGTGTTTTGTGATGCTATTATTTATTATTATTATTATTATTTGGATAGAATTTGTGATGCTATTATTTTGAAGTTATGACTTTTAGTTAGTCATTTGGGACACATTCTATTATGTACCTAATAATACTGGTGATGATAAAAGTTAAAGCCATTATTTTTGTACTTATCCATTTTTTGGGTTAACTTAATCAGGCGTTATAATATGATTACTTGATTAGTAGATTGATGCAAAAATATGTTTGATTTTTTTTTCCTCAACCAAATAAATTCTTTTTCCTGGAGGCGTCTATATTTTTTTACTATCAATTTATTATCTAGGCTTTTTTCTTATTTGGATAAACATGTTTTATTTTTGTTGTAATATTCTATGAATCGTGCTGTATTTTCTTAATTTAGTTTATCATTCAAAATGGCATCTCAGACATGTTGTTGCAAGCAGTAACACCAAATAAGCCAAAGTTACTGTATATATTGGTCATGTAAACTTCTAGAGAGCATAACTCTTCTCAATACAACTGAACTCAGTATCAATGGAACTTGTTCTCTCTTTAAGTTTGTGTACGCACGTAGTATTCATTCATTAGAAGAGCAAATTATGTTTCCATGTTTCAATCTGTTCCTGTCGTGTGATTTCTTGTTCATGTCAGACAATGATCCTTTAGCTCTAGAGATTTGTATGTTATTTTGGATGGTGCTTAATCTTGGGACAATTATGTATCAGATGGCAGAAGGAAATATGTGGTTGAATGACACCATTGGGTTCGTTCCTAAAAATTCTTGGGCCATAGATCCATTTGGTTACTCACCTACCATGGCATATCTTCTGCGTCGAATGGGTTTTGATAACATGCTTATCCAGAGGACCCATTATGAGCTGAAGAAGGAACTTGCATGGCATAAGAATCTAGAATACATATGGCGTCAAAGCTGGGATGCAGGGGAAACCACTGATATATTTGTCCATATGATGCCCTTTTATTCATATGATATACCTCATACTTGTGGCCCAGAGCCTGCTATTTGTTGTCAGTTTGACTTTGCACGCATGCAGGGTTTTGTTTATGAACATTGCCCATGGGGACAACATCCTGTGGAGACCACTCCAGAAAATGTTCAGGAAAGGGCACTTAAATTACTGGATCAATACAGGAAAAAGTCTACTTTGTACCGAACAAATACTCTTCTTGTTCCTCTTGGAGATGATTTTCGCTATATCAATGTTGAAGAAGCAGAAGCCCAATTCAGAAATTACCAATTGTTGTTTGACCATATCAATTCAAACCCCAGTTTGAATGCAGAGGCGAAGTTTGGTACTTTGGAAGACTACTTTCAAACCCTGCGCGAGGAAGCAGAAAGAATAAATTACACGTCTCCTGGTGAAATAGGCTCTGGTCTACTTGAAGGTTTTCCTTCTCTTTCTGGTGACTTTTTTACTTATTCTGATCGGCAACAAGACTACTGGAGTGGTTATTATGTTTCACGGCCCTTCTTCAAGGCTGTTGATAGGGTACTAGAGCAGACACTTCGTGCCACAGAAATGATGGTAGCTCTAATACTTGGGTTCTGCCGGAGATCAAATTGTGAGAAGTTTTCAATGGGGTTTTCCTATAAGTTGACCGCTGCTAGAAGGAACTTAGCCCTTTTTCAGCATCATGATGGGGTAACTGGTACTGCAAAAGATCATGTGGTTATGGACTACGGAACTCGAATGCATACTTCATTACAGGATTTGCAGATCTTTATGTCGAAGGCAATTGAGCCACTTCTTGGAATCCGCTATGAGAAATTAGATCAAAGTCCTTCCCAGTTTGAGCCAGCACTGGTGAGATCTAGATATGATGCTCAGCCATTGCATAAAGTGATTAGTATTAGTGAGGGTACTTACCAAACAGTGGTCTTTTTTAATCCTTTGGAGCAAACTAGAGAAGAAGTTGTGATGGTTGTTGTTGACAGTCCTGACATTATTGTGGTTGACTCTAACTGGAGTTGTGTTCAAAGCCAAATTTCTCCTGACTTGCAGCATCATAATAGCAAGATCTTTACTGGGAGGCATCGGGTTTATTGGGAAGCTTCTGTTCCTGCAATGGGGTTGGAAACATATTATATTGTCAATGGTTTCATTGGTTGTGAAAAGGCCAGGCCTGCAAAATTGAAAATTTTCTCTAAATCTAGTTCGGTTCCCTGTCCTACTCCATACACTTGCGAACAAATTGAAGCTGATGTGGCTGAAATTGAAAATCAGCATCAAAAACTAACTTTTGATGTAAGGTATGGTTTGTTGCAGAAGATAATCTTAAAAAATAGTTCCCCAAATATTGTAAATGAGGAAATTGGTATGTATTCTAGTTCGGGTAGTGGGGCATACTTGTTTAAGCCCAATGGTGATGCCCAGCCTATTATTGAAGAAGGTGGGCAGTTACTGATCTCAGAGGGCCTTTTACTGCAGGAAGTATACTCATATCCAAGGACAGCTTGGGAGAATGCCCCCATTTCTCATAGCACCCGTATATATAATGGAGAGAATACAGTCCAAGGGTTTGTCATTGAAAAGGAATATCATGTTGAGCTTCTTGGCCATGATTTCAATGATAAGGAGTTGATAGTTAGATATAAAACAGATATTGATAACAAAAGGATTTTTTATTCTGATTTAAATGGATTTCAGATGAGCCGAAGAGAAACTTATGACAAGATTCCTCTGCAAGGCAATTACTACCCTATGCCCTCACTTGCATTCATACAAGGATCCAATGGTCGGCGGTTTTCTGTCCATTCCCAGCAATCATTGGGTGTGGCAAGTCTTAAAGATGGATGGCTAGAGATAATGCTTGACCGCCGTTTGGTAAATGATGATGGTCGTGGTCTGGGCCAAGGAGTGATGGATAACCGTGTAATGAATGTTGTCTTCCACATAACTGTGGAAGCCAATATTTCCACCATTTCAAATTTGGTTTCCAGCTCTTTCCCTTATAGCCCTTCTCTTTTCTCTCACCGTGCTGGTTCTCAGTTGAACTATCCATTACATGCATTCATTGCCAAGAAGCCGCAGGAATTATCTGTGAAGCCACCACCTAGATCTTTTTCTCCTCTGGCTGCTCCCTTGCCATGTGATTTGCACATAGTGAACTTTAAGGTTCCCAAGCCTTTAAAATTTTTGCAGCAACCTCCTGAAGGTTCTAGATTTGCTCTAATTTTGCACAGGCGTCATTGGGATTCTTCATACTGTCGGAAGGGAAGATCACAATGCACTAATCTGGCTGATGACCCTGTGAATCTGTTCACTATTTTCAAGGATCTTACAGTCTCGAAGGCTAAATCAACTTCCTTGAATCTTTTGCATGAAGACCCTGAAGTAATGGGATTCACAGAGCAGTTTGGAGATCTTGCGCAAGAGGGGCATGTTGCCATATCTCCAATGGAAATACAGGCCTACAAGTTGGAGTTGCGGCCACAACAATAGAATATTCATTACTGAATTGTTGCTGCTGATTGAAGATGAACCACAAGGAAGCAAAATTTGTTACTGCTTCATTAATGGTAGGGATGAATTATTCTTGGACTGCTTTCTCATTTATACATGAGTTTTAAGGTGGTGCAGGTAAGAGAATGTGAGGAAACGTCCGGGCTGGAGGAGTTACCTTGGTTGATGAAGTGTGACACTGGACTTTTGTAGATTTCTGTAATAAAAACATGGATGAGATTATAGCATCTGCGGCTCCTTGTTTGTTTAGTATGTTGCTGTAGCATTTGTTTACGTTTTGCTGAAACTTACAGTCAAAAGATTAGTTTTGCGTTATTGACATACATGTTATTGTATAACACTTCTCTTACAGGCTAGTGATACTTGTACAGATCTGATACCTCTTATCTATGCAAAGGAGTGATTCTTCTTTGGATGTGGGTTCAACAATTTGCAAAACTAATACTCTATATTCTTCACAGTTATGAAAATAAATTTGCAAAGTTGACATTAAGGAACAAGTTTTAAATCTGTCAGCCTTATAACTCTGAATGACCCTGATTTGCATTTCTCCCAAAGTATTGGTGATTCACCGCTTCTGGGTTTATTTATTTATTTATTTATTCATTTTTTATATTTGACATTTGAAGCCAGGCATTTCAAAGCAGCCATGTTACCAATTGAATAAAAATTATACACTTGGGGCAGGCATACGGTATTGGAAACTAGGGCGATTTTTTGTTTATTCAAAGAAATTATGGATGCTGACAAATATCGCGGATAGAATTTAACTTGAGGAATAATGTTTGTTGCACATTTCTAAGTCTCACATCCCCATACATATATATACTCACATCATTGAGGTGACAAAATCAGTGTGTGTGAAGAAAATAAGATGCGGTCAATACTATGATGGTGGAAACAATGTAAATGTGTATACGTAGTATTATTCTAACTAACTCAAGTGCACATTTGAATAAGGTGTTAAACAGTTTCAGGGTGTAGACATACATAGAGCACAAACGAAAGAAGGGTGATGTTAAATCTACATAAAAGTGCAGCAGGAGGAGTATATTGTGAGCAGCTCTGCTCAAGGTCTCAAGTTTAGGTAGAATAGGAAGGTCCCATATGGTATGTGTCCCAGAGAAGGTGAGATTTGGCCATTAATCTGCTGCAATAGAAAATAAACTGATTTAAAAGAGAAGGAAACATAAGATGAAATGCACCAAAGAAGGTCAGATTTTTATAGTACACTAATGAATGATGGCTAAGAGTGTAGCTTGAACGTTGTGAATAATGTTCAGTCAGATTTTTATTCCAACACAAATTAGTAGACGTTTACAATGCTCTTAACAAGTTTTTGAGAATTAATGCTCCAAAGAAATTACCTATTTCTACAGGTAATCCACCATTGACTTTTTTTTTTTAAACAAAAAACTATCACAAATTTTTTTTCTTTTCTTTCCACCTCGCGGTGGATGATGGCGACACAATGGGGCTGGTTTGACGTGGTTTTAGGTTGGTTGGCTCGTGGTGGTGGCTGAACGCTTGGGTGAGGCAAGGTGTCGAGGAGGGGCGAAGGTGGTTTTGAGTGTTGGATCTAGCAGATCTAGTGGTTTTGGTGGTGCGACGTCGTGCATGGCACGGTGGCTTGGACGGCGGAAGACAACAGTTCTAGTGCTGATCTGGTGCGAAGAGGGGGCAGAGCTGTGCGACTTGGGGTGGAGATGGCTTGGCTGGTGATGGTGGCTGATGGTACGCTCGCCAACGAACGCGACCGCACCACGGTCAACACGTTTTTCATCTTTTCTTTGGAACACTTGCTTCAACATGTTGTCCATGTTTTTGGAAGAGAATCTCCAGCGCTAGAGAAAAACTCCGGCGGTTTTGACCTTTGTAGAGTTCAAAGTTTTTCCCGGTGATGAGGTGGATGACATCTCTGGCGGTATAGAGAGGCCTGCTGAAACTGTAGTCAGAAGTGATCATGGCGGCCGACGAAGAAAGTGAAGGGAGGGGTGGGAGGTCGCTCTAAAAAAGAAAAAAAAAGGAATTTGAGAGAGAAAAAAAAGAAAGGAATTTGTTATTGTTTACCTGTTAACAATGTTGTAGGTAAAACACAGTTACCGTTGATTGATTTTTCTATAAAATCAATTAATTTTTCCACAAAATCAATGGTGAAAAAATGTGGAGCATCCATGCTCCTAATTCTTTTAGGGGCATTTAAAACATCTCCCACAAATTGTAAGTTTTACAAAGCAGCAGTGCTCGAATGTCAAATACCAAATTGGTAATTTACTAAAACAGAAAGTACTCGGGAAGTCAAGAAGGATACATGAGCTACCCGTTTAGCTCAACAAGTAAATCAGAATCTTAATTCTTCTTTTACAATAATGGCATTGCTAATTTTATATTACAAGTCCTAGTTCTTTAAAATAATTATATGCCCCAGCTAATTGTTGTATCTCAAGATTCTTGCATATATGTTACAAACATGTTTGAATCTAATGCATCGGAACTAAACTCCGTTTGTAAGAAGAAAAACTGTCAAAATTTTATGCTTACCAAAGTAGACACTCTTTAGCCGTCAAGGTTCATTTGTGGCCTATAAATTATGCTGATTGGGAATTAACCTTATTGATATCGACTATCGCGTGAGAAGTCGCTGAACTGGTTTATTATGGCAAAAGGACCTTTACGTGTTATTCATGTAAGTTGTTTAGTAAAGAATTCCAGTGGAACAGGTTTTCTTTTTTTTTCTTTTGTTATCGAAATCTTGCTTAATGCACGAGTTGTGGAGCTTTTCAGCTGTGTAAGTGAAGTCTGTTTAAAGTATAAACTCACTTAAAACGTTTTACTTTTTCTTGTTCATGTAAGTTTTCAAGGCAAACTCTGAAAACATGATATTAAGGTTCAGGGGTTCAGCATTGAACTTAAATGATCACTTTCTCATATTAGAACTGTTAGAAAGGGACAGCTTCCATTAAGATAAAAGTTCCGAAGTAGGCATGCTTAATTATTGAAGTTGTGCAAGAAACAGCCATGTGTGTGAGTTTGTCATAAGATTGAAGCAACGTTGTTAGAATAGGAAGACACTAAATTAATGAGATTTATGGTTCAGTTTCAACCGATTAAACTGACTGCTCAAACCGTATAACAATAAAAACAAACCACATGCAATATAAAATGTGAAAAAAAAATTTACTTTAAATTCAATGGTTGGTTGAACAAGTTAAACCAACCAATTCAACCGAATTTTAACTGATTTTAACCAATTTTGACAAGTGTGAGTGATCTAACTGTGAATTCAGTTATGAGACTAAACCATAACTAGTTAAGTGTCTAGTTCACGGTCAGACCAGTCAGATTGTCCGGTCCGTCTAGTTTTGACAACACTGGATTGAAGTAAACAATATAGGTCTTGTATTCAACATATATAGGCATTCCAGATATTATGTTGTTACTTGCTAATACAAGGTTCTAGTCAGAAGTTTGATTTACAATTTAATAATTGGTTTTATTGGTCCATTGTGGAGGATAGAGAAAAATATATTGAAATGTCCATATATAAGCCAAAAATTCTAGGCCCTTCATGTATGATGTGGCATTTAAAGTGAGTATTTCCTTGTTCCTGGAGCTGAACTTTAATTTATCACTCCTAAAAGAAAACAAATTAGAGATAGAAATGGGAAAACCAATATGGCAACACTTCAAACCTCTTCTTTTGATGAGTAACTAGTAAAACTTTTTTTCGGTATTATAAGATGATTTCTTCTTGTACACTGACATTAAGAGTCTTATTGGGAAGAACAATGCTGTTGATCACCACCACCTCATCTTCAACTGTCACAGCTTCTCCTAAAATTATTATAGGGGAAAAAAAGAAACTATGTTCATTACTGACCAATGTAGCAGGATATCAACTTTGAGAACCAGTGATATGGAATAAATAAAAGGCAATTTCGTACCAAAAAAATAATAAATAAATGAAAGGCAATTAAGCGGGCAGGTATGTGTACCTAGGATGGTTATGCCAAGCTTTGCATTGTAGTCACCATCAGCCTGAACCATTCAATTCACTATTGGTCAGCCACAGTAAGCTTGAGTGGTTAAAACTTCAAACAACAAAGGATTAAACAAGTTTTTCACCGCCAATTAAAATTTCAATTCTCTCACAGACATACTGATTGTCCAAACTTTTCCTTTTATTCAAAATTTTCTCTTTATTTTTGCTTTATCCTCTTTATCACTAGTTTTAAAAATGTACTGAACTTGCCTGCACACGTGACCATCTTCCGATCGATGACTTCCATCCAACAATAGAATTTATAACAACAGCATTTTCCTGTCAGGAGAAAAAACACATTTGTTTAATGTTTGTATATTGAAAAAATCACACACCTTAGGCATCCAGTTCCTTACCTTAATTTCAACATCATCCAAGATGATACAACTGATTAACCTGACGCCAGCACCTACTCGAACATTTGCCGAGATAGAAACATTGGGACCAATCTGTTCAAGAAAGAAAAGAAAACGTAGGTTTATTTTATATTTCATGCAAAGTATTCAGGCTCAGAAATATGAGTTAACCAGAAAATTTGGTTTTCTGACAATTTTTACTTACAGACAACATTTATAAATGCAATATGCACGGTTCATCTGAATAAAAATCTTGCCATCATAATTTGACCATGAAATAGCCACACTAACAAGTTAATTCCTAGAAATCTATAATGGCATCAATGCACCCCATAAAACAAGTTTTTCATTGCTGATCCACAATAACTTTTGAAAAATTTTATTAAACAGTATTTCACGTTCTTTTATAATAAATTTTCATTACAGACACAATACAACAGTTTCTTAAGTCACAAATTTCCCAATGGGGCCTCAATATAATGATTCATAGTATTTGGAAATATCATATAACTCTAGTCAAGCCTTTTCCTTTTAAGCATGGATCTACTTAATCTACTCCCTCAGCATTTCAGCAGGTTGTTACTGCTTAGTCTTTAGTAGTTTACAGCAGAAAATGCATCAATGTATTACCACTATTTTAAATCTTTTCTAAAAGAGGAAAGGATTTACAATCTTATATAGGCAAGAATGGAACTACCTTTGCAGATGGATGAACTTTTGCAGATGGATGAATATATACATCACCAACAATTGTAGCATTCCTTTTACCATCTCCACTGGCCAAAAGATGGGGTGAGGTATACTCGAATTGAGCAAGATACAACGCCGAGCATTTCAAAGACATTCTGTTCAGGTCAAGTGAATACTATAAGCAAAACCCAATAAAGGTCCAAGATTAAAGCTTAAGGCAATATTAAGATACCACACAACCCTACCCCGGAGTTTTAATTTGCTCCCAGAAATCCAATGTCTCATATGTATACAGTTGCTTTTTTCCAGCTAGAGGAGATAATATATCTTGATCCAGTCTTACAAAATCTGAAGGAAGAGTCCTGAAGGAAAAATATATCCATAAACCCTTGAAGATATTGCAGTTTTCAAAAGGATTAAAAAAAATGTGCAATGCAAAGGATGACTACTTTGGAATCAATTTGACATGTGTCTGGATTTTCATTGACTCATCAACAAGTAGAAGAATGAAAAGCAATGGGGGTCAGATATTTGTATGATAATGAGCAAGATTACTTTAATCCCTAAAAGAGAAAAACCAAGTAGTCAGGTGTAGAGACTGTTTTCACATTTGACTCACATCTGAACCAACAGGTTATTAGGGATGCATATCTATGCATGCTACTAATTTTTTTTCTTGAATTTCATTAAAAAAAATTCAAAATAATTAGTGGTATTGAATCAACCTTGTGGCAGATTGAAGTGCTTCAAAGCTGGAGACACGACGTAGATTAGCTGCAGTGCAGTGAATAAAATCAAGTCAATATCCAGTTGTGCAAGTTTACTGTGAATAGCACATAAAATAAACTAAGCTGATATAGTGAAGGCAAAAGCATGCAGATTTTTTAGTTCTCAGACATGCACACATCATAGATAAAAAAAAATGTCATGTTATAGATACATCAAATATAATGCAGCAGAGTTTAAATTGTTTGCTGCTTTACTATGCAGAGAACCTTCCTGTCATATTAAAATATGAAGTATCCCACATTTTCTTCTCTGATTAACAATAAAAAATTCATTATGAAATTAGAAAGGGCTAGGTCCACACTTTTTTCCAAATAATATTTGTTTTAACTTCAATTAAACCCAGTAATGCAATAAATAGATAAATTGATAAGACATTTGTCTACATGTCTGCTTGGAAAATGCAATAGCTGGGCTAGTCAATAAATTTTTTGTTTTGGGCATAAACAAAAAAGATAAGGCCACTCCCAATTTTGCAATCTATAGGCCAATACGCTCCCAGTAAGCCAATAAATACAATTGATTTGGATGCTTGGAATTTGAAAGATAAGTAGTTCATGACGAGTTAAACAAATACCAGTTTGACACCAACTTTGTTTCAGCACAGACAGAAATTAAAAGACAGACAATAAAGGACAAAATAAAATGTATATATTTTGTAAGACCTATGTGTTATTAACAATATCTTGTAAAAGAAAGAACTGAATAACGAACAGAAGCAGGGAAAAACATGTATTATTATGTGCACTCGTGTGTACTTGTTTACGTGTTTGTGCTCTTGAAGATGTGAAGCCACAGTAAAACAAGAATGAAACCATACTTGTTCTATGCATTACTTATTGCTTAAAATTTTACAGGTTGAAGCCAAGTCAAATCTTGTGTAGTAGGGAACCAATTCATTAGACATATATAACCCTTTTATGATTGAAGATTTTGAAATTGTGATGGAAAGAGACACCAACCTCTGCCTTCTCGATTCATAGATACATGTTGGATAGCAGTAAAAATATCAGGGGTGAAAATGTAGACACCGCAATTTATCAGATCGCTAACCTACATATTTAAAAATGGTTAATCTTCTCAAGGCATAGTCAGAAACAAGAGAAGTATAAGTTATACCAATCAAGCTCCAGCCGTGGATTTTTTTTTCTTGGAAAATAAAAAAAAAAAAATGAAGAGAAACAAACCAAACTGAATACTCACAAAAGTCTCAGGTTTCTCTGTATAATGCAGCAATTCATTAGTGGTTGGATCAGCAACCAACTCACCGAACTGGTTGGCAGATTCAGCAGAAACCTACACATGACATCCCCAACCCCAGAAGGAGAATGAAAAAATGGTTTTGCAATGAAAGACAAGGATGCATCTATACAGAGACATATCACCATCTGTATCCATTTAAATGCACATGGATATACATGCAATACTTTTTTATGCACTAACCTTGATTACCAACATTGTCCCCATCCCACCATATCTTCTATGGGCTTCTGCAAAAGGAAACAAGAAATATTTCAGTAGTGCCATGCTTCTGAAGAACTACTATTCCTTAATAGCAACACACTTACCAAGCATGGATGGTAGCGGAAAACTGCAGCAAACATCACAATTTAGCAGAAAGATATGTGACTGTAATCAAATTGTAGCCTATCTATTAGAACTCAGACATAAAGCATTCAAAATTTAATCCACAATATAATGTAAAAGCAGTCATAATAAGAGCAGTGTTTCTAACTGGGCTGTCTTCCATGATAATATCTCTGAAGTAGTAAAGGCCACCTGCTGAACCATGTGGTTTATCCTCCTTCAAATATCTAGATGAATATTAGTAACACACCATGGTCAGGTCCAGCATTCAACAGAGCTTACAAACCTACTTTTTTTTAAGCTGCAAATTAATACAGTAGTCACCTTACTGGTAATTTCAGCTCATTTGAAATTGAAGAGACATATAGAGCGAATTCTCGCTCCTCATAGAATCCAATCAGATATATTTGAACCAAATTTGGTATCTGTAGAAGACAAAACTAGTAAGTAAAAATACTTTAAACCTTTTAAGTCATATCATCTCCTCTTCATCCATTGAACCATCTCTATGCTAAAATTCAATTTGAATTTTAGACTAAAGGAGATCAAATCTCATATATCAGTGTCTATATTGAGAAACCCACGTTTTTTTGAAAAAAAAAAGATATAAAACAAGTATGCAAGTCAACATTGAAATTGAAAGTTCCTTCTAGTTTTCTGAATTTGGTAATTTAGGAACAGTATGAAGGGTTGTTAAGGAGAAAAAGAAGCAAACCCTTTTACAAGCAGAAATAGGATGATGAACCATTGGCTGTCCAGCCAAAGGGAAAAGGGGTTTTGGAGTATTGAAGGAAAGAGGCCTAAATCTGGTCCCTGCAGAAACAATTGCAGCAAAGGGATATAACAAAGGGAATCCCAAAATCCCAAATGAACAAAAGACTGTAACTTTGATCAGAAAGCAAGCAAAGAATTGAAATACCTTTAGTGGGTCCACCCACCATAATCACAGCAACCACCTTCTCAGAGCTCTCCATGTCCAAAGCACAGATCTTTAGCTCATAAACCAAACTTGTGAGTGTGGAGTAGAATGTTTGTTTGATTTGAATTCTGGGATTTGAGCCTCAAGTCAGCTTTGCTTCTAAGTCAGAGTGTTGGTTCCAAGACAGACGTTGGTTTGTTTTGGCCTTTGGGTCTCTTTCTGCGCCTTGTGTTGTTTGTGTGGCTCTAACTTTACAGTTGGCCAGAGTTTGGACTGATAGCCAGTTCGGTCAGATACCTAGTATATGCCAAATGAATAGTTATAGAAGTCAGCATTTGGTTTAGTTTAGGAGACAAAGTAGAGAAAATAATAATAATAATAATACTTTTCCGAAAAAATTATAAAAGTTACGATAACTCATTAAAAATCCATTTTTTAAATTAAAAATTACCTTATAATGTTAAGAATATGGTAAAAAAAACCATTAAATGTTTTGATTTGAGTGGTAGAGAGTTCAGTTTTTTAAATATATGATTTTAAATTTAATATTAAAGTTTATGTATATAAAACTAATATTATTGAGAAAGATTTATATTTAAATACTTAATTATATTTTAAGAAATTAATTTTTTATTTATTAAATAAAAAAATATTATAAAAAATATTATTATGAATCAGATAAAAAATATATATATAGTATTGTGATTATTTTATTAATTTTTAATATTTAACGGTGCTGTTTTTTTTAAAAAAATACATTGTTGCACTAGCGCCAACCTTTTTTCGATCGGTCAACTACTAGCACCTAACCTAAACAAGTTAAATACTTGAGGAAAATAATTTCAAAGAGGTATCAAAATAAAATTTGGCCCATAAAACAACCTATTCGGCCTATTAAATATGGTAGGTGAAACTGATAATTCAGTAGCCCATTAATAATATGGCCTTTTTTTGTCCACCCCAAACCCATGAGCTCATCTGGGTTAGCCCATTAAGTAGTACAAATGTTGGACCTTTCAAAAGTGCTCCTTCTAACAACTCTCTCCTTTTTACCCCAGAGCCATGTTCAGCAATCATTAAATTCAGTTCCAGTCCCTAAATTTGGTTCTACAAAACTTTATTTGAGAGTTTTAAAATGCCAAGGTAAACGCCTATTTTTTGTTCAAAAATTGAGGAATGAAGAACACGTGGATAATTCCCAATAAACTTCCAAACAAAGTCAATGAAAAAATATCCAAACATAGGGTAAATTTGTTTCTACAAACCTACCAAGGTAAAAGGGCCACCCAATAGTTAATGAGGATTGGATCAACTAATATCACCCAATTACATCAACCAAATGGAGGATTCGATTTCTACCGGTGACCTAAATTAGTAAGTATTATGTGAATTGTTCGAATTTTTTAAATTTAATCTAAATTTTAAAAAATAAATTAAAAAATGTTTAAAATTATAAAAAAAAAAAAAAGATATGTATAATTAATTTATTTAGGCATAAACTAAAAAATATAAATTAAAAGAAAAAATATTCAAAAATTGAAAGGAAAATATTCATAATTATTTTAAAATAGAATTTGAATTTAAAATTTAAAAAAGTTAAAAACAACATATGTCATTATATAAAGAAAAGTAAAGTAATAGAATAAATTACTTTTAAAAGAATGTACTGTAATCTATTATATAAGGGTAGATTCTCGTTGAAACATGTTGAATATTTTCACCTTGAAATGATGCAACTTTCTCTCTTCTTTAAACTTTTTTCTTAAAAAAAAAAATTTGATCCTTTGCACTATCCAAGCATAGGCAATATTTTCTTTAATGCTACAAGTAAACCGAACTGGTTCTTTTGAGAAGATCCATTTTCTGTTTGATCCATTTCGTTTGAAACTGTGGGATTGATATCTTCAATAAGAAGTGAATAAATAGTTCAAAATGTTAAAGGTGCAGCTTGTCATGCGGCAAAAGCACTTAGCCTTGGCGATGCCTTCCCAAGAGAGCTGAGAATATAATCAGGCAAGAGCAATCTATAATGTTATGTGATATTCTCTTCAAATAATAATACGTTATGGTTTGGTCTTTATAATAAAATATGAGTTGTCATTGACAGTCTATATATCAAGAACAAAATTACAAATAATAAATTAGTTTTGAGTGAAGATTATATCTATTTTATTCTCTTGATAAATCCATTACTATTTTTGGGTACTAAGATCAATTGTTTTTTTATTACGATTGTAAGTGATGTTGTGCTTTTATTTTAATAATTTTTATTTTAGTAAAAGAAAATATAATGTTATGTTTATATTTTGTGATTAATCGTGAATTTCTATTTCCATGACACTAGATGAGAAGTAGAAGAGAAGGGAAAAGAGAAATCAATTTTTAAAAAATCATAGGCTCATATCATACAAGATGAAGAAGGAATGCAACTTACAAGTACCTTTGTCAATACTGGAAAAATTAGTCACAATATCCTTTTCTCTAGTAGCAAATGCCAATTTCCCACCAACCGTTTGACCAACCCATAATTGTAGAATAACAACAAAAACAGAACCAAAGCCCAAGCCAGAAGCCATTCCCTCTTGCACACCACAACAGATATAGCTTGATATTTAGCTTTAGCTTGTTCCCCGCCAGCGAATGATGCAAACACAAAAGACAACAGGTAGGTAGAATAGAAGATACAGCATGACAACGGTTAGAAGCCATTGCTTGATGAATGCACAAAAATATCCAAGGATGCCACTAACTGTAACAAAGGAAATAAACAAAAAAAAAAAAAATTAAACTTAAAACTCAGAATTTTGATGGTTAGAGGAAATGGAGATGTTTAAAACTTCTACGATGGTTCTTTATTATACCTTCTCACCAGTGGCATCTTGAATCACCCCTCTGTCTGGCATATAGCAATCTTTTTCTTTCTTTCTCTTCTTCCTTTTGGTGTCATGATAGGCCGAATTAGTTACTATAAGTTACACGGTAAGCATTATCAAGTATCATCAGAGAATATGAAGTACTTGGAAAAAAAATGATGCAACAAAGGAACCCACAGCCAAGAAAATTTCAGAGGCATCTGAGCACAAAATTAATTTCGAATGTTCTCATCATTTTATTATTATATTACTATTAATCTTATCTACGCGTTGCACGGAATATTTTATATTTTATATTAATAATTTTATTAAAAAATTTAATTTTTAGAGTAATTTTTTCAGAAACTTCACATAATAATTTTACTGTATTTAATTATTACTAATTGATTCATCTTTCTTTCTTTTTACCAATATTACACTCTAAAAATGTTGTATTTTTTAGAATAATAATTTTACTATATGTTATTATTACTATTTGATTTATTTATTTTTGTTACCGATACAGACACCCGGATATTGTTTTCTTTTTTTTTTTATTATTCCATGTTTTCTTTTAAAGTTTAACATAATGTTTATTTAATGTTTAGTATTTTTATTTAAAATAAATTTTTACCTTTTTAATTCAATCTTTTATATACTATCATTACTATTTTTTTATGTGAATATACTATCACCATTATTACTTGATTATTGTTGTTTTTTTTATTTTTTATTCTATTATTTTCTTTTAAAATTTAAATTAATTTTTACTTTTTAATTAATATTTATTATTTATATTAAAAACAAATGGTTAATTCTCCATACAATTTTACATTATTTTTTGTTTTCCAGAATATTTCCTTATCTGATAGATGAGAGATTAATCTCCCAGGATACGATTAAGCGTCTAAGTTAGGACCCCTCTCAATAATATTATTTTCATACACATGAATCATATGATCGAACCTAACACCACATGCTTAAAGGATCTGGGCCATCCTACTCAGACCAACACATGTTGATTGTAATTTTACATTATACTATCACTATTACATGATGAATTTTTATCTTATGCACATTAACGCTTTGTCTTTTTTTAGATTCAGTATTCCATCAATTTCTTTCAAGATTCATATGTAGTTAATGATATTATTAAATGCTTCTTAAGGCAATTTTATTATACAAAATATATATTAATTTTAGTAATAAAAAATATTAAGAATAAAATATTAAAAATTATTAATAATTTTATTCTTGAAAAAAGCTTAAAATTTGGATAAAAATTTAACACATCATATACTAAGTAAGATATTTGTTTACTATGTTATCTTATAAATATATTTATTATTTATAAAAACTTAGACAAATCTTATGTTAATATTATTTGTTTAAATAAAACAATTATATTATCAATAAAATATACATCAATTAAATAAAACTATAAATATTATTCAAATATTCTTATCATTAGAACTTGTAAGATTAAAATTAAAATTTAAAGACAATAGATTTTATAAATATGAAAAATGATAATATATAAAGGGCATTTTATTAATGCCTGTTTTTAATTTTTTTTATTTATGATTAATATATGTAATAAATTATGTATTTTTATTATTTATTAAAATTAAAAAGTTAGAAAAGTTGAAAAGTCATAAAAGATTTGAAAGAGAAGAATGAAAAACAAAAAAGGAAAATAAAGTCTCTATAATTAAAAAATGAAAATAAAAATTGAAAAATTTCAAAAATGCCATATGACAATTTTAGTAGAATAACTTTTATATACTATATATTATAAATTATAGATAGATAAATGAATTATAACAGTAAAATTGCTAAACTGATACAAAAGATTTACCAAAAAAAAAAAAACTGATACAAAAGGAATTGAGGAGAAAACTTGAAATCATTTCAATCCAATTATAATAAGTACCCATTTGACTTTTGGAATAGAGTATGGAATTAAAGTTTAGAATTGAAATTGAATCTCTTAATTCTAATTTTTATGATTTGAATACTATTTATAATTAGAATTGTAATTCCATAAATCAATTCTATAGAATTGAAAAATAACTAAGTTAAGTTTTTCTTAATTTTTAATTTATACTTCAAGAATTGCTAATTTCATAACTTAAAAATTAAACTCTCTCTTCACATTTATTTATGAATAATAATATTTATTGAGATTCTATATATATTTATATAAAAAATTATATTTTATAAAAAATTATTTTTATATATAAAAAATTATTATAATAGCTACTTTTTTCTAAAAAATTCATGAAAATTTTCTTTATGAAAAAAATATGACTATTATATTATAAAAATATTATTATATGAATATTTTTATTAATTTTAATTTTGTAAATAATTTTTTAATATTTTAAATCTTACATTTAAGTAATAAAATTATAACTGAATTTAGAATTATAATTTTTTATTATAATTCTTTAACAACCCCATATATAAAATTTAAAATTCTAAATTAATATGATTAAAATTAAAATTTTATATTTCAATTCTAATTCAACTATTTAAATGAACCGTAAAATAGATTGATTGATTGGACTCTTAAATTACATCTACTTTCGTTATGAAAAGTGCTATATTATATGGTTTCAATTAATTTAGCTCGTAATGAGTCCGATGCATAATTGAAATTTGTCTTCACTAAATTAAGGAGAGAGGAGAGGGTGTAGACGTTGTATGAAGATGCCTACTTTCTGGTGGGTGCCCAAATAAATGGCAAAGTGACAATTTATATGATTGTGCTATGTGATTATTATCTTTATTATTATTATTATTATTATTTTGTAATACCTAAGTTCCACATTGTGGGACTCAGTTGAGGGCCTCGGCCTCCTATGGGGTCGGGAGAGGAAGGAAGGGGTGGAGAGTGAAAATTCTTGTGTAATTTTTCTTTTTCTTTTTTGGGAGAATCTTGTGCCATTAAATTGAAGATAGGAAAGTAGTGTGAGGATCGAATCCTTGCAATTCTCCTATCATATTTTCAGCTCCTAACTACTGATTGAGCTGTCAAAACAGGACACTAATTTTGATTTTAGTGTGTTCCAACAATTTTTCATCATTGTCTGGCCATATTAATTTATCGAAATAATTTTAAACTTTTAGAGGATTTTCAACGAAATTTAAATGAAAAGAATGAGATTATGAAGGGTCAT
Organism: Ormosia semicastrata; assembly: GCA_029884595.1. Taxonomy (NCBI): domain Eukaryota; kingdom Viridiplantae; phylum Streptophyta; class Magnoliopsida; order Fabales; family Fabaceae; genus Ormosia; species Ormosia semicastrata. The sequence goes on along the minus strand of JAQQTO010000021.1, from coordinate 4,966,893 downwards.
TATACCATATATGGAATCCAGCTTTTAAATATCATATAATTCGTGCTACAAATGTTTTTATAACACATTTAATAGTTCTTATTCCTTGGTGCAGCAGAATAGCCGGTGATGCTTGGAAGTGACAAAATCCCTTGGCCTTAACATTCATCCAACTAAAGTAACAATTTCAAAAAAAATTGGAATACTGAGAACATCAAAATAGTACTCCTTCCTTACTTTTTAAAGTCAGCATAAGGATTAAAGATAAATTAAATAGTCCTAAATATATGGAAATATGTATGATGTAATGTGACTAAACTAACATTTGTCTCACCTTATTAATTTTCTCTATTCTCTTCAATAAGTATTGGAGAGATATTCTAAAAATGATAAAAATAAATTAATTGTAAAGATTATTAAGTTTAGTTGAAATGAGAGTAACGTTGAAAAAAAGTAATTAATATTTTTTCAATATTTTCAAATAACAAATAATTTTAGACAAATAAAATTTTTTAAAAAGACAATTTTTAAAAGATATAGGGAATAAATGGATTTATTCGTTTTTCAAGAAAAGAAAACATAAACCAATTGCCAAAAAAAAAAAAGGAAACATAAACCGTTTCTACCAAAATGGCATCTGGCATCATTTGCTGATAATATGGTTAAGGTTCCGTTGGTTTTTGAGTCACACTTGAAGGTAGAGATAAAAATGATCAGAGAAGAGTTTGCAAACTAAGTGGTTTTTGTATAAGTTAGTATTGATCCAATCTCTACTCACTCGAAATCCAATGTATCTTACTTGATCAATCTCTACTCACTCGAAATCACATTTTAAAAGTGTATAACATCTTATATAGTTGTTTTTTGTTTTGACGAGTTATATAATTGTTATTGTAATAACTTCTTTTAAATTTCACATTAACAATCCATTAAAATTAAACCTTTTTTTTAACAAAATCAAAACCGGCCTTACTTTTATATCTTCTCTATGATGTTCTTTCTCTTTTTTATGATGATTTAGTCTTTTCTTTGGGGTGTTTTTTTAATGGGAGGTACCGTCCATATGATTCGCCGGTACCTCTCTTCATTTTTTTCTTTACTTTTCTAATTTTTTAGAATAAATTTATTCAAAATTTGTGATATTTTGAATAGATCTAAAGAGTTTAGTTTTGAATTTCATAAATATGTCTATTATTGTGATAGATCTGAATTTTTTAGCTTTGATTATCTTAGGTCAATCGCATGTATTCATTTTATGAAACAATATGAGTTTTAGATTTATTAAGAAAAAAATTGTGATACTCTCTACAGATGACAACATATTATGCGTTGATCTCTATAATAAAAATTATGTCATCATTAATAGTTTATAAACCAAGAACAAAATTAACAAAATTACAAACTGGACGCTGAACTTTTATTTTAATGAATTTTGTTTTATTGTAAAAATTTAACTTTCTTTATATTGCTTGGAAAGTTATTTATAATACATATCACACAACCAAACTAATGAGTAATAAAGATGCATGATTGGGTAATGAGCCTTAGCTCAGTTGACACCGTTGCTCCTTGTGTGCAAGGAGGGACAACTTCGATTCCCATCCAATGCCACTCCTTCTTCTCCTTTCCGTGGGACCCTTTGTGGGACATAACTGCTGAGGCCTCTCCTAAGCCTGTGATGGGGCCTAGTACAAAAAAAAAACATGCATATGACTGGAAACCATTTTTTCCCCTTACTTATTTACCAATATAATATGATGCCTCCAATATTTGTAATATAGCACATGTTAAATTTTTCTGTGGTAACCAAGAAACCTTTGTTCTTAGAAAAAACAACAAACAAGGAAAACTAAAATTGGAAAGAGGTTTAAAACGATCTCTGAAGTTGAACAATTCCAACCAGCTTCAGCATTCCTTGGAGATACTTTAGCAACTATGAAACTCCCTTAACCGCAATCATCGCTCATTCAGAAACAGACTTTCGTCCCATGATCAAATTAAACAAAGCTTTTTGTCGTATACTATAAATTTGATGAGCCTGAATCTTTATTGTGCCGGAAACCAGAGGGCTACCATGAGGTTATGGATCTTGTTTTGTCAACATCTATAGCTATTTTGTTGCCAACTTAATTTTGTGGATTCAAACGGAGTGCATACTTCCAAGAAATCTAGAGGTAACAATATTCTCTTTATTTTAACTCAGAATATTCATCATTACTGCTTTAGTTAATTAACACTAGATACCATAATTTCACCATTTTTTTTATTACCACTGTATGTTTCCACATCTTATACATACTGCCCCCATTAATCTTTGTCATCATTTGATGAGTGTGAGCAGCACTACTGTAAACGACAAATAACTGTGTCATGATTTGTTTTAATCCTTCTTTCTCTCTTTTGCTTTCTCGTTTCTTTTGGGGGGCTAATCTTTATGTAGAAATAAGAGATTCTTAAATGTTATCAGAAAAAGAGAAAATTTCTGACTGATTAATAAAAAATGTAGTTAAAATATGAGATAATAATAGTTCATTAAAAATGTAATTAAAATAAGAGATAATAATAATCCATAAAATTAGTATGTCACATATTTAATGATACAAAAGTAAAAAAAAATCTCTTATTCAAATAACACCTAAAAAAACTCCATTGCCTTTTTATTAAGGATTTTGAAACCATAGTCCCATATTATTGAAGCAATGAGACACCTCAATTAGGGAAAACTTTAGTGGTCAATTCTGGGATCACTTACTCAAAGGTGGATAATCAATCCACACAATCTGATCTTATTGTCTCTTTCAAAAATAGGCAATAGCCTATTTGAAGCAAATTGCCAAATTGAAGACCTCCTTCTAGTCCCGTTTAGTGGAAATTAAAGCTGGTCTAGCTGTGAATCCCTTTTTTATCACATCTTGATAGGAGCACGTCGTTCACAATTATTTGATCTACAACTCGCTGGGCCTCACTTTCTGTCCTAAAAAGCATTCCCATTACTTACTCCATGCATACTGGTCTGCTTAGCCTGATAAGCATAATGGTACGGCTTTCATTACTCTTAAAACCTATAACGCCATTGTCAGTGACTTTCATGCTTGGCTTAATAATTTCATTCTCTCACGAAACAAAGTTTATATTTTATAAAGAGTAATGTTACATAGTCAAGAATATGTCGAGATTCAAGAATAGTAGTTAGATAAGTCAAAATAGTAGAGATTACTGGTTTATCTAAAGGTTAAAAACAATGTCAAATCATTTAACCAAAACTTATGGCAAAAAATTTCTGGCCATTTATTTACAAATAATACAATTAGATGTAGATAATGTGTGTTTCCCTTTTTTAAAATGTTTTTGTGCGTGTGGATAACATTGCTCTTAAAGATTAAATCTACAGGAGAAATAAAGCATTTGCTTGTGTACACAGTATAGAAAAATGTTTGGACTATGCAGCTTTTCCTTTTAGTTGTAAAACACCTTTTGCTTTTTGAAAAAAGAAACAATGGACTACTTACGTAATGTTAGTCGCAGATTTCATGTGATTGAGTTGAGCTAGAACAAGGAGTGGCAAGAAAGAAGGAAAGATACAGTAAAATGCCATTGACATAGAATTGCAATACATAAGTGTAGTGTAGATATCCGCAAGATAATTTTCTGAATTTTTTTTTCTAAATTTATGTGTAGAGCTGATAGCACTTAATTTATTTTTTTGACAAGCAGATAGCACTTAATTAATAGAAAGCTCACTAGTGATTTGAATTTGGATAATTACAATAGTATAAAATGATAGTGATACTATCCATATTTACCAACTAAAGTATAAGCTCAGATAGCATCATAAATTTATTTCATCAACTAAAACTTCGATAAAGCGACAGTGATACTATCCATATTTACCAATAGGAAGGGTTAACATCGGCCAAGAAAAAACAATGGCATTATTTTTTACCCCAATTTGCTGAAAGGCAAAGCCAAGTGATTGAACAAACAGTGCGTAAGCGCACTCATGCCAACATTGTGTTCCTTGACTAGGTGTCAACTGACGAATTTGAACATCACATCAAAATAATAATAATAAATAAATAAATAAAAGAAAAAAAAATCTGTAGAATTTTAACAAACACAACTATTGCAATCGTGACAGTAAAATTTGACACCCAGAAACCCAATGGGCTATTGCTTCATAGCCAAGGGATTATTCAATATATGGAAAAATTCTTGGGAAATTTCAGTTTATAATTATTTCCTTTATAAGGGAGTTAATTAGCAAGATGACTTTATGAGTATAGAGAATTTAACGTGGTTCACTAAGTCATATACTTATGTTTATTTTAAAGGATAAAACACTTCTACTATGAGAGAAAAATAATATAAAAATAATCATGGAGTTAAAAAAATCATAACTCATCCAAAACCTCTTATGCTATCTCTCATAATTTGAAGAATTCCTTTCTCACTTGTTATCTTTCTGTGTCACAATACACTTAGGTCATTGATTTATTTTTAGTTAAGCCTCATTGGTCTCCAAAACTTCTTAGAACGTGTTTGGCTTGTTTTTTTTTTGTCATTTTCAATTAATACGTTTTCATTACTAATTACAAAATTGCCTCATTATTTTTATTTTATTTCTTATTTTCAAATTTTTTGTAAAAGAATTGGTGAAAACAATCATGAAAACATAAAACAAATGAAAATATTGTGGTGTTTTTATAATTAGTAGTGAAAACATATTAACTAAAAATAAAAATAGAAAACATAACCAAAAAAGAAGAAAACAAACCAAACACCCTCTTAGTTTTAAGGTTTCTAAATTCTAACAAATTTTCAAATCTTTAGATTTTCACATCTTTCATATTCTCTCAAATCTTTAATTTAGATTTTTTAAATCACTAACAATATACTTACTAAGGATAAACATAAACAAATCAAATCCTTATCAAGATACATGAGCCATTTTCTCAACAAATCTCCACGATAGCGAATGTCTTGCCATCTTAAAAATTTATAATAGCTCCATTTTGATCCAAACCACCTAGTCAAGTGTTAACCTTCATGAACACCATGAAGAACTATTACTTGTTAAAAATCACAAATTAGAAAATATCATCAACCTTTTTCATGCATGCCAACTATACATAACCTGAATCAACCTTGACCATGGCTCCACCTGATTTGAATATCTTGGCCTAGGGGTGAAACTACATGTAGCCTTAGGGGGACAGTCGCACTTGTAGGCTAAAAAACTTTACATATTTTGCTTGAACTTTCTTTAAGAAAATTTTATATATTTTGTTAAATTTATAATATTATGAACAATCTGCACCCCCAAAGATATTGATCTAGTTCTATCCCAGTCTTGACCAATGAACATGTGTAGCCCCACAAATTCCATTATCATCTTTGAATTCCATCCATTCCCTTTGGTGCTTTTGCCAAGCCTAGTTGAACAACAATGTCCTTCACCTCCCCCACGCAGAAGCCTTTCATGAGTATTCAATGATCAATGATCTTTCTCCGAACACACCAAGTCCACTTTTCAAGAGCCACAAATATTTTAACGTGTTACCACTCTTTTACCATATTGTTCGTAACTTAGACTAGACCACTTATCAAGTCTACTTTTTTCTAAGAGCCATGTCATACGTGTTACCTTTCTTAACCATACATCAAGCTACACCTTTACACATGATACATCTCATCATAGGGTAGGGTCACCTAATCGTATAGTCGTTCATCAATCACTATTTCTCTAATGCTCATCCCAACCAAATTGAATTATCGGCTCACACTACAACAAAATTGACATAAGGGAACACTTTGCAAGCGTACTCATAACGTTTGACATAAGGGGATGTTTTGCAAGTGAATTCATAGGGTTTGACATAAAGGGACACTTTGCAATCACTATTTCTCTAATACTCATCAAGTGTACCCAAATTGAATTATCGACATGTCCTTTGCAATCGACATAAGGCAACACTTTATAAGCATACTATAGAGTGAAAAAGAAAAGCGTAGCTTTGATATTACTTGTTGGGATTGTTATCAAAGGACACTTCAATATATTTTAGGGTACACTTTTAAAGGGTTACTATAGGCCAATTTTGTTGTAGTGCATGTCTCAACCGATCTGAACTATCTACTTTGATACTACTTATTGGGGTTATTATGGAGAGTTTATTAACAAGATGACAACATGAGTAGACACAAAAATTTAATGTGTTTTGATAAGTCACGACTACATCAACCTTAGATGATAAAATAGTTCCACTATGGAAAAAAAATTATTAGAATAATCATGGAGTTAACAAACCTAGCTTATACATAAAGTCTCTTGTACACCCTGTCTCACACTCACAACTCAGAGAATCCCTCTATTATTAGTTCTCTCTCTGTCTCACTATACACTTAGACCATTAGTTCTATTTATAAGCCTCCATGGTCTCCAAAATTCCTTAGTTTCTTAAATTATTTTCCAAATCTTGTAGATTTAAAAAAATCCTTCATATTCTCTCACATCTTTAATTTAGATTTTATAAACCACCAAGGATATACTTGTTAATGGTAAACATAAATAAAAGATTTTTTTAACCAAGATATTCCCATAGACATTCCTGGTAGTTAATTAAAGCCCTCCCTAAATAGCGAGTTAAGTAATCAAACCCCTAATCCTTATCTTTATCAAGATTCATCAACAAATTTCCCAACAATTTGTACTACGCAAGCTTTTTCTTTCGTTTTTAAAACAGCTTTTGCTTTTTGAAAAAAAAAAAAGAAACAATGGACTAGTTACGTAATGTTGGTTTCAGATTTCATTTGATTGAGTTAAGCAGGACCAGGAGTGACAAGAAAGAAGGAAAGATATAGTAGAATGTCATTGACACAAAATTACAACAAACATATGCAGTATAGATATACGCAAGATAATTTTCCAAAAAAAATAATCTAAAATATGTGTAGTGCAGATAGCCCTTAATTAATAGAAAGCTCCGTAGATTTGAATTTGGATAATTACAGAAGTATAAGATTTCATATAATATCAACAATTTGCACCCTCAATTTATTTCATCAACTAAGACTTCAAAAAAGTGATAGTGATACTATCCATATTTACGGATGCGAACGGTTAACGTTGGCCAAGAAAAACAAATGGCATTATTTTTTTTTTACTCAATTTGCTGGAAGGCAAAAACAAGGGATTGAACAAACAGTGCGTAAGCGCACTCATGCCAACATTATTTTCCTTGCCTAGGTGTCAACTGAGGAATTCCAACGTCACAGCAAAAAAAAAAAAGGAAAAAAATAACTGAAGAATTTTAACAAGCACAATTGTAGCAGTCATGATGCTGTTACAGTCAAATTTGATACCCAAAAACCCAATGAACTATTGCTTGATAGCCAAGGGATTATTCAGTGAATAGAAAAACTCTTGGAAAAATTCAGTTTATAATTTTTTAATTTATAAATTAATGTTCTTAATTTGTTCTTGCAATAGGACTTTATGATTATAGAATAAATCTAAACTGTTGAGTTCACAAAATAAATATAAATTATGTTTAGATAAAAACTTAAGTCTCTTTTTTTATGTTTATTATATTTATTATACTAATCAAGTTACAATATGTATTTATTAATATTTTTCTCTTATTTTTTTTTTTAAAAAAATATACATATATTATAATTTAATTGATAAAATAAATATAATAAATATAAAAAATAGACTTAAATTTTGTTCTTATGTCTATACGAAAATTTATTCAACGAACCATGTCATGAACAGATTATTTACTCGTAGCACATTTAATAATTCATATACACATATCCTGTCACCCCACTACAGTTTGAAACCATAATTAAACAAAGTGGTGTCCATCTCTGTGAAGCACTAAACATTAAAGAGAAGAAGATATATGCATTGTAGATGTTATCCTCTGTCTGCTCATTGGGTAGTTTGGAAAAATATCAATCTTTTGAATGTTCCTATGTACTCTCATCTTGAAATGTGTACATTCTCTTATAAATCATACAAAGTAATTGAAGTGCCAAGGTTTTCTTTGAATAAAATAATTTTTTTATTAGTATTATTGAATATATACTATTTTAATTACGTTTGACTTGAATTCTTTAAAATGAATTTTTACTTTGAGAAAAAACGTAAGAGATCTCAAATGAAAAAATAAAAATGGTTGGTATTAGGGGTGCACAAGAAAACTAATAAATCGAACTGAACCTATGAATCAAATTGAACTGAACTACAAATAATTAAATAATTTAAAACTGGTTCTTTTCAATCCAATTTCTTTTTAGCTCCAACCAGATATGGCCATTCTTTTTGCATGTGGTTTGGTTAACTAATAATAACCAAACCAAACTAGTTGATGAGCCCTCAACTCAAATCCATTAAGTTGCAAACTTGCAACACAACAACAACCATACCACACGCAATAGTTAATAGGTGATTTGCAGCTCCAAGATGCCACCGCCTATCCTCCCTAACCCATCGCCACAGTTAGGGCTGCATAACCTGAATCAATGACCCGCACACCCGACCAATCCGACTCGACCCGATTAAAAATATCCGAGTTGGTTTCAGTCATCGGGTCAGTTCGGGTTGACCTGAATAAACCTGGCCTCTCATTGGTTCGGGTTACGGGTTTAGGAGACCAACCCGATGACCCGACCCGATGACCTGTGGAACGACGTCGTTTTGCCTAAATTCAAGTCTCATTTTATTCCATTTCCACAACCCGAACTGGTGATCCGCGAACCCGACCAACCAACCGATCACAATCGAGGTTCGGTTACTTGGGTTTTTTCCCAAACCCGACCCGACCCGACCCGACCCGACCCGACATTACCTAATTAGTTTGGACTTGTTCCCCTAAACCCGAACCAACCTGACCCGTGATCACCCCTAGCCACAAAGGTGGGGCCTGCTCAAAATCATACAAGGTAAAAAATGAACACGTGACAAGTTTATCAAAGAAGATCTAATGAAATCCTCGGACTCACACAACGCAATATATCGAATGCATGCAAAACATACGAAAAAATCTAAGTTTTAACGTGGAAATTACCGAGGGAAAAATTTTCACTATATTAAGGATAATTACAATATCATCTTCACACTTTCTCAAGAGATACAAATATAGTGTTTTCCAGTGAGATCTCTCTTCTCTAATACTACAATTTTATATGATTGCAGTACCAAAAAATAATAAAGATAATACCCAAATTTTCCTAGTGTATTTTCTCACACCTCACTCTTTAGGATTTATTCACACTCTATTTTTCTCTCACTACTAAAAGCTCCCGTTGCTTCTGCTTGATTATATGTCTCGAATGGAGAATTGTTCTTCTATTTATAGAGAGTCAATGCATGTATTGTTATTAATGCAGCACCTCACCATCCAATTACCACCAAGCAACAATCACCAAGCACCGAAAGTTCTGTAGCAGAAAAAGAAGTCTTTCTCCTTTTGTTGACCAAAAGAATTATGGTTGAACCTCACAATTCTCCCCCTCCAGCCATTGGGGAAAATGATCTTGAAACATTCATCTGGGATCCATGCCGATCAACTCAGCACAAAGTTGAAGTTTTTCATGTGCAACAACTTTTGTCATCATGTCAGTAGAGTTTTTATCAGTGTGAATCTTTTCCAACTTAAACTATTGTTCCTCCACCACTTGACGTAACCAATGGTATCTAACATCAATGTGCTTAGTATGAGAGTAATACATCACATTTTTACTTAAATGCAAAGCGCTTTGAGTGTCACAATAGATAACAGACCTTTCCTACTTTATTCCCAATTGCTGAAGAAATCTTTTTAACCAAAACATTTCTTTTCATGCTTCGGTCATAGCAACATACTCTGCTTCAGTAGTAGATAAGGCAACACACTTATGCAATTTAGATTGCCAAGACACAGCACCCCCTGCAAAAGTAAGCAATAATCCTGAGGTAGATTTCCTACTATCAAGATCTTCTGTCATATATGCATCTGCATAACTTTCCAGAATCGGTTTTGATCCTCCAAAGCACAAGCACATTCTAGAGCTACCTTTCAAATATCTCAAGATCCATTTTACAGCTTCCCAATGATCTTTACTAGGATTGGAAAGAAACCTACTAATAACTCTAACTGCATGAGCGATATCTGGCTGAATACAAACCATGGCATGCATCAAACTCCCAACTACAAAGGAGTAAGGTATAACAACCATATCTTTCTTTTCTTCCTGAGAAGTGGGGCAACTTCTTTTACTGAGTTTGAAGTGATTGGCCAACGATGTGTTAACTGGCTTAGCATTCTTCATATTGAATCTTTCTAGAACCCGTTCTACATATTGTTTTTGTGATAACCATAGCTTTCTAGATTTCCAGTCTCACAAAATCTACATGCCCAGAATTTGCTTTGCAGGGCCTAGATCTTTCATATTAAAGGATTTTGATAACTCCTTTTTCAAATCACTAACCATCTTCGCATCTTGTCCCATTACTAGTATATTGTCTACATATAATAGAAGGATGATGAATTTGTTACTTGGAAAAGCTCTAACATATACACAATAGTCTGCATCAGTCTTGGTATATCTATGACTTATCATGAAAGAGTCAAATTTCTTGTACCATTGTCCAAAAGCTTGCTTCAATCCATAAAGACTATTCTTTAATATGCAAACCATATGCTTCTTTCCAGTCTCCTCAAATCTTTCTGGTTAATCCATGTAAATCTCTTCCTCCAAATCACCATAGAGAAATGCAGTCTTCACATCTAATTGCTCAAGCTCCAGATTCAAGCTAGTTGTCAATCCGAGTATGACTCGAATATAACTCATTTTGACAACTAGAGAGAAGATCTCATCAAAATCTATTCCTTGTTTCTGTCCAAAACCTTTCACGATCAAGCGAGCTTTGTATTTCACTAGTTGGTTGCCATCTTTCTTAAGCTTGAACACCCATTTGTTCTTCAAGGCTTTCCTCCCTTCCAAAAGTTCCACAAGCTCATAAGTGTTATTTTTATGCAAGGAATCTATCTCTTCTTGCATTGCTTTCATCCACTGGATTTTATTCTCATAAGTTTAAACTTCTTCAAAACTTTCTGGCTCTCCCTCATTAGTTAGAAGGATGAATTCAGAACTAGGGTACTTGATCGATGGACGACGCTCTCTATTAGATCTTCTGAGTTGTGGTGTAGGGGTTGCTCCTCCTGTTTGGCACCTTCTCCATCTTCAACATCATCTGTTGCTGGCTCATCATCAACCCTATGTTCTAGAAATTCTCCCCCTCCTGTGGCATTTCCTTTAGGAAGAGATATTTGTGTAAAATTGACATTACCACCAGATTCATTGATTTTCTCTAGTACAACAAGATCTAACATAGTTTCTTGCTCATGGAACACTACATCTCTGCTTCTAACAATCTTTTTCTTTTTCGGATCCTATAACCTATAGCCAAATTCTTCATCTTCGTAGACTAAAAATATACAGGGAATGACTCTATCATCAAGGTTTTGTCTATGTTCCTTACTTACATGAGCAAAGGCTTTGCATCCAAACACCTTCAAATGAGAGTAGCTAATATCATGTCCAAACTATACTCTCTCTAGAATGTCAAAGCCCAAAGGAACAGACGGAGATCTGTTAATCAAGTAGCATGCGGTTTGAATAGCTTCACCCCAGAATAGCTTAGACAGTTTAGCCATTCTCAGTATACATCTAATTTTTTCCATAATGGTTCTATTGATTCTTTCGGCCACATCATTATGTTGTGGGGTGCCAAGAACCGTCTTCTCATGTCTGATGCCATGTTCAGAACAATAATTCCTGAATTCATGGGAGGTGTACTCACCCTCATTGTCACTATGAAGACACTTCAAAGATTTCCTTGTTTCTCTCTCCACCATGGCATGAAACTTTTTAAAGTATTAAAACACCTAGTATTTTCTCTTTAGAAAGCACACCTACACTTTCCGTGAAGTATCATCAATAAACATTACAAAATATCTACTACCACTAAGAGTCTCCACCTCTATGGGACCACATACATCTGAGTAAACCATATTCAAAATATTCTCTTTCAGCTTTGAAGTTTTGCTAAAAGAAACTCTATGATGCTTACCAAATAAACAGTGATCACAAGGACTTAACCTTGTACCTTTGAGGGAAGGAATAAGGGATTTCCTTGCCAAAATATGCAATCTTTTTTCACTTAAATGAGCCAGTCTTTTGTGCTATAAATTTGGTGAAGCATCATCCTCAACTGCATTCAACTTGTCTCTGATCTACTTGACTTGAGTCTTGTATAATGTATTATACATCATTCCTCTAGCAACAATCATGGAGCCTTTGAAAAGCTTCCATTTGCCATCACCAAAGTTACTGTGATATCCAGTTAGATCCAAAGCATGCACAGAGATCAGATTTAAGCGTAGATTAGGCACATGTCGTAGGTCTTTCAATGTTATTGTACAACTAATATTGGTTTGAATGCACGCATCACCAACCCCCACAATATCCACATTGTTACTATTGCCCATCTTTACTTTGCCAAAGTCTCCTTCTTTGTACATCGTAAAGAATTCCTTATTAGGAGTGACATGATATGATGCTGCTGAGTCAATGACTCATTCTACATATGAATCTGCAACATGGCATTCTTATTCTCCGATAGAAGGTAACACCCCTTCCTTATTAGTCACATGGGTTGTGGAATTCTCATCATCAGCTATATTTTGATTCCTCTTATTTGTCTTGTCTTTATTCTTCCAAGCTTTACAATTCCTTTTTATATGTCCTTCTCCACAGTGATAACACTTGAATTTTCTTCTTAACTGGGACTGCGATCTATCTTTGGATTTCTTATACCGACCTCTGCTTTTACTTCTCCCCCTGTTCTCTGTAACAAGGGCTTAGGAATTATCTGTTCTCAAGTCTTTTCTTCTGGTTTCTTCATTAAACATACTATCTTTGACTTGGACCAAAGATAATTTTCCATTCAGAGCAGAGTTACTTAATGACACCACCAAAGTTTCCCAACTATCTGGCAAAGAACTCAAAAGTAGCAATGCCTGTAATTCGTCTTCCAGCACTAGCTTCATGGTAATCAACTGATTTACCAAATCGTGGAAGTCACTCAAGTGTTCAGCAACCGATCTTCCTTCTCTGTACTTTAAGTTCACCAACTTTCTAATTGCGAAAACTTTATTCTGTGCGGTCTTCTTTTCATAAAGCTCTTGGAAATTCTTCCACAGAGTATGGGCATTGGTCTCTGTGGCCATATGGTGGAACACGCTAATATCCACCAATTGCTTAATTATTCCAATAACCTTTCGGTGCATCTTTTTCCAATCATCAGGCGTCATGTTATCTGGCTTTGCATCTCTCTTTTCCACAGGATCATACAAATCCTTGTAGGAAAGTATATCCTCCATTTTTGGCTTCCAAATGGAGTAATTTGAGGTTGTCAATTTGATTATGGTGCCTGTGTTCTCCTCCATTTAATTTATACAGCACGATCTAGAGCTCAACTAGGAACTCTGATACCACTTGTCGGACTTAAGAATTGATTCACAGTGTAAACTAAATGAGATTGCGACGTGACAAGTGAATACCAAAGAAGATCTAATAGAGCTAGATCCTCAGACTCGCATAGCGCAGCGGTACTGAATGCATGCAAAACATACAGAAAAAGAACACCAAATTTTAATGTGAAAAATGCTCCAATATTGAGGAAAAAACTACGAGACAAACTCCAAAAAAATTTACTATATTAAGGATAATTATAATATCTTCTCCATACTCTCTCAAGATATACAAATATAATGTTTCCTAGTGAGACCCCTATTCTCTAATACTACAATTTTATGTAATTGCAGTACCAAAAAATAATAGAGATAATAGCCAAATTCTCTTGGTATATTTTCTTACACCTCATTCTTTAGGATTTACTTACATTTTATTTTTCTCTCACTACCAAAAGCTCCTGTTGCTTCTGCTTGATTGTATGTCTCGAATAGAGGAATTGCTCTTCTATTTATAGAGAGTCAATGCATGCATTGTTGTTAATGCAACACCTCACCATCCAACTGCCACCAAGCAATAATCACCAAGCACCGAAAGTTCTGCAGAAAGAAAAGAAGTCTTCCTCCTTTTGTTGACCAAAAGTATTATGGTTGGACCTCACAAGGCCATCGTCAAATTTGAAGCTACAACCATCGGATCTAAAATCGCAGTCACCTCACACACCTTTCGCGCCTTCATCAATGTCGTAAGGGTAACCACCATACTCCGTAGGTGCTAGTTGCGGCACACCAAAAGGAGGAGCGTAGTAGGAACCACGCGCATGATAGTTAGGTTCTCTAATGGTGACGCTAACATCAACCTTGCCTTATAGCCTACTGGATGGTCGCTTCAGCATGAGGATGTAACACCCTCCTTAGGGCATCACATTTCTGACTCCCGACTCATAATTTGAAAAGAAGTTCGCACAAAGTTTGAGTTATAAAAGATGAGTTTCAAAAATTTTTCTTTACTGAAACATAAATTTACTGAAAATATTAGGTAATATTGAAAATCATATTTTAACTATTCATTATGTAATATTGACACTAATTAATATCACAATTTAAAGAGAAATATAAAATTAACAGACTTATTTTTTTTTTACAGTAGCAAATCCCATGACGGGTTTTACTTAATAGCACGGTACAACACTAACAGTAAATCTTAACATACTCGTTCATTCTCTTGTATCAACTTGATGCATCGAACTTTACTCCTTGTCTACCCTAAGACATCTTCGAACTTGAGACAAATGCCACTTTTCAATGTTTCCATCAATCTCTGAGTATCTACCACTCGTTATGTCTAAGACAACTCATTCCTTCTACTGTATAATTTTAACAATACAGACAAAGCAAAACAATATAACAAAGAGGTGAGATCACCTATACCAATACCAACATGGCAGCACAGAGATAACACAAATAGCAATATCAAACAGATAGATCATACCACAATTATGATTATGTCATCAACATTAATCAACTATCATCTTCCAATCATTTATCAATTCAATTATCATAAACAATAATTATGATAATGCCCTCAACATTATCATCATCATTATCCAAGTATTCAAAACAATTGTCATAACCAATATTCTTCAATTAATATATCATACAGATATAAATGCTTAGATTTATGCATATGCACAAAGACTCAGTTTATCAAAAACAACTCCATGGAGATTTTCACAATTTCGAGAAGAATGCTCTGTTAATTGTCACCTTAGCCCAAAGACAATCTCCCGGTCGTTGAAAAGAATTGTGTTCTTGTCGGGTATCGTCAATGCGTTGCAACGGATCAGACGCCAAGTGGCACAGTGGTACTCGCTAACTGCCCATGGTCGACCGTCAGGTGCGCTCGACGCCCCAAGATCCATCATTGACCTCACTATCAATTCTCATTCCCTCTTCAACCACAATGGCCATAATAGCTATTAGCTATATTTTATACAATGCACGAATATATCAATTAAGTCCAACCCCAAAGGGCCAAATCTTTTCAATTTCATTTGTTCAATGTAATCATATGCTTCAACGCATATTTTATACAATGCACCAATATATCAAGGTAAGTCCAACCCCAAAGGGCCAAATCTTTTCAATTTCATTTGTTCAATGTAATCATATGCTTCAATGCATATTTTTTTCAATGCACGTATAATGCACCAAATCCAATCACAGACATATCTTTCCAATGCATGTATAATGCACCAAATGCCAATCACAGGCAAAACATGTCATTTTCTCACACAGCATCCATATACTGGTTCTACAATATTTATACTGTATTTTTAACAGGAAAATCATATTATCACATTTTCATAGTTATAAAATTCTTTCGTCGTGTTTTCACAAAATTGCGCAACATTTTCATTTCATTTTCACAATTCCAAAATGTTTCTGTTACGCTTTCACAATACTGTAACTCTTCTGTTGTACCTTTAAATCACGTATTAAATTTTTCAACTTTTTTCTCAATCGCATAAAAATATACATTTCTCAAATCGCATAATGATTTTTCATCATTTTCAAAATTGCGTAACTTAAAAATCATTCTTTTAAGTTGCGTAAATCATTTTTCATCATTCTTAAAATATTTAAAACACTTTCCAAATCACATAATGATTTTTCGTCATTTTCACAATCACGTAAAAATATTCTCTCATTATTTAATCATGTAGTGATTTTTCAACAGTAGTTCAAATTACGTAAAATATTTAAACGTAATTCAAATCACTTAAAAATATTTCAACGCATCTCCAATCGCGTAGTAATATTTTATCATATTTCAAATCGCATAAAAATATTTTACTGTATTTCCAAACGCTTGGAAATATTTTACTATATTTCAAATCACGTACTTTAAAAATTACATTACAGAAAATATTTCTCATTTCTTCAAAAATTTCATTTCAACTTTCCTCAAAATAATATGACTTTATACTTTATTTAATACATTTTCTTTACTCAAGAAAATCTTTTTTCACATTTCTTTACTCAAGAAATCTTTTTCCAAAACATAATTCACAAAATCACTTTTCCATTGATATAAATCAACGTTTCAAAACTTAACATTTTCTAACGTACTTCAAAACTCAAAAATAAGTTATACGTTAGTAGATTTTCATAATACCACTATATTCTTCATTTTTCCCAAATCATTTCCAAACACAACCTTCTTCAAAATAAATTGAAGTTTGAAAACATTCTTGTTTTCAAAAACTTAGTTTCTCAAGTGATTAAAGTGCTCTGATTCCCTTTTCAAATTCTTGTATTAAATCAAGTTACGTTTCCACTTTGAAAATCACTTTGTTCATAAAAATCAAGGCATTACAAGCCTTCAAAAATGTGGACATGACTATTGAAACCATCAAATATTTTTCCTTTTAAATTGATATGATTTTACACAAATAAAATCATTAAAAATTTTGTTTTCAAAACCGCAAGACTTATGGTTATAAATCCAAACTCATTTGTTCAAATTCATTTTTATTTTCTTTACAAATTTCTTTTTTTTACTTTCTTTGCAAATCCTTTTTCACTTTCTTTGCAAATTTTTAAAATCATCATTACTATTTTCATTTAAATCTTATGTTTTGTAAAACACTTAGAAACTTTTTACACAAAATAAATCAATAAAAATTCCTCAAGAACCATGTTCTTGTACTCTTTGAAAAATAAACTCTTTGTTTATTTTCCTTGTTTTTCTAAACATCCATTTTCATCATTCATGAAAATATTCATTTATGAACACCTATCTTGAGGTGTCTTAACCGATATTCACCATGTTTCTAGGGATCAAAAATTAATTCCCTTGTTCTTGAATTTTTTTAATATGAACCCTAATCAAGGACATCAAAACCGTAGTCTTTCCTTGGCCATTGGGACCAAAAATTAATTTTCTTTCCATCATCAAATCATGGCATACACGTACATACACATTATATATATATATATATCAAAAGCATGCCATATTATCATCATGCCTAGTATAAGCATACCATCAAAACCATAAAATCATACAAAGCATATCAAGTATAAGCAAATAATTCAAAGCTCATAAAACATACATAAATTATTACATGACCATGGATTGGAATCCTCACATGGATTCACCATCCATCAAATATAAGACCATCTCTCACCACCGTGCTTGGTTGGTGAGATGGATCTCCCTCTTACCTCTTGAAGATCCTCAAAAACTCATTGTTTTGTTTCTTTTTTCAAGTCCTTCACCACCAAGGGCTTCTCAAATACAAAACAAAATATATAGAAATTAGTATACTAAGCTTGATTAAGAGGAACCATGGATCAAACATGGTTTAGATCATGAAAAAGAAGAGAAGAAATGAAGTCTTCTTATACTTCACCTCAAAAATCCAATAACTTTGATCTTGAAGAAAGTCCATGAAGATGAATGATTTAGAGAAAATCTCCAACATGAAAGTTGCTTAGAATATCATGTAGATTCAAGATTTATGGTTGGATGAAATTAAAAGAGATTGGAGAGTGGTTTTAGGTGTCTTGACCGAATGGTTTCTCTTAAAGCACAAAGATGAAATTTTTGATTTTTGATAGAAACTTGAAGGTTGGATTTGAAACTCAAGATGAATGATTTTGGAAAAATTTTCTAAATGAAAAGTGTTTAGAATATTGTTTAGCTTTAGGAAATGGTGAGAGTGAAAATTATAGGTGATGGATAGTGTATTTGGTGGTGGAGACCGAACCTATGGAGGAAAAAGGAAGGAAAAATGATGCTTTGGTTCTTGGGATTTTTGAGAGAAAAGATGAAAGCTTTTTGGATGAGAGAGAAAATGAAATTTGTGAGATTGAATTATGGAAGGCTGCTGCCGTGAATGGGTAGTGAAATTAGAGGATTTGCTTGACTCAAAATATCACCAATTGGATGCACATGGAGTAGCACATGACATAGGTCATCAATTTGACTTGTATGGATATTATGGATGGTTCAAGAACCATATAGATGACTCCTCCAAGCTGCTGCAAACCGTGGGACTCCTTGGGGTTTTAGGGACATTAATTTGTTTTAATTCAAGTCTAATTACTTGCTAATCAAATCACTAGTTAATTAGGTTTAGTTTCCTAACCAATCTTAATTAATTATCCAATTACATAATTGATTAATTAGACATATAATTGTATATATTATATCCTCAATTAAAATTAGGATATCTAATTAAGAATTAAATTATAACAATTTAACATTTAATTTAGTTTACTTAACTTGTTAATTAGGCCATTAGATTAACCAAATTAGGATTAATTAGTGACTAATCAAATTAAAGCTACTATAGTTGACTTCATCTTTTTCTTTGGCCTAAAAAGGCTACTCAAAATTGTCTCCTCCTTCCTATGCATTCTCCAAAACCGTCCCCCCTCTTCCTAATGCATTCATGAAGTTATCATCATTATTAGCCACCATCTAGAGCATTTCTAGCCATTGATTAATTCAATGGTTAGGATTTAGGTAGACTTTTGATTTAGAAGACTTAATCAAGGCCATTAGATCTTTTTCCTTTAAATTCTAACCATTAGATGTGCCTCCAAAATGAAGGGTCAAGATTACTCCTTCTTACTTTTAATCCAAGGGTTATAATTAGTCTTTGCTACTTTTTAAGACCAAATCTCCATCCTTGATTAATTCTTCATCCAATGGTCATAAATGGTATTTTTCACTTTTACAAGACCAATTCTACACCGTTGATTAAATCTACGGTTGATATTGAAGCCTTCCTTATTAAGCTTGTCTAGATTAAATCTCTACCATTGATTAGATCAATGGTTAACATCCAATGTTTCTTTATTAGATTTATTTCTCAACTGTTGATTAAATCAAGATCAAGTCTCCACCGTTAATTAAATCAATGGTGGATATCCAAACCACCAATGTTGACTTAAGCAATATAATTTCTATTTTTATCTACTAAAAATCCCACGAAAGAATATATTTACTGTATTTTTATTACCCGATAATTAAATACAGTGCCAAATACAATACAAAAAAATTTTTAAAACTGTTTCTGGATTCAGGTTTAGTAAGATCCCCTATTTCCGTCTAAATAGTACAAATTTTTCTATGCGTAGAAAAATTTTCACTTTGTGGGACCCACCTGGGCCCACGTAAGGCCACTGAGCCCACCTAGGACCACCTGGGCCCACATACAGTCAAAAAAAATTCATAATCATCCACAAAAATCACAAATATTAGAAAATTCACAAATATCAAATCAGATCACGTAAAATAATTAAAACTTAACGGTAAAAAATAAATTACGTAAAGTTTTCTCTGACCCGAAAATTTTTATTTTCCTGACACGGAGTAAATCACTCAAAACGATCAAATACGCTGACGGAATAATCAAAATAATTTTACAGTATCCAAAAATTACTAAACAGTAAAATTCTGTTAACTGTCAAAATTACTGTTTAAGAGATAGAAAATTTTGGGGTGTTACAGAGAATGCGGGTGGTGCACTCGCCGATTGCGATGTTGCTGAGGTTGAGTCTAGCAGAGCCGATGAGCGGCTTGGTGTCTTCTTCGGAGTCGGTGTGGACGATGTTGATGTGGAGAGTGAGGTTGTATAGGGGCTCAGACTCATGGCCTTAAAGGCAATACTGAGGCGGGGCTGTGGTGGCAGAGGACGGATTCTGAGCTGCTATTGCTACTTGAGTGACACTGTGAATGGAAACAGTTATGTGATCGAACTTGGTATTTCCTCTTTGTGCACCATTGTGAATGTTCGAATCCATCAACGACTTGAACTCGAGAGAGAACATCATCGTCGTCCATCCATTGTGAAAGTTCCAGTAGCAACCATCATTAACGGTGAAGATAGCAAAAAAATTTTTGGCATGGAGTCAGATTCAATCTTATGTTTGAATCGGTAGAACTATTATGTACAGAACTGATTAACCAGTTAACTAAACTAAAAAAGCCTGTTTATGAAATTTGGTTTTTATTTCTTGTAAGAGAAAAACAACTTGGTTCATGTTTTAGAAACCACATTTATGGTTTCAGTTCAATTCGGTTCAGTTTTTCAAATTAACTGAATCATGCATAGGCCTAATTGGTATTACATATACATGCATAACAAATTATGAACTTATCATAATATAATCATTTGATTTTTTTTATCAATAATTTAGATTTCTTATTTTTCTCTTTAAAGTTAATCTCTTAATGTAGATGAACTAAATTCTAACTTACGTAAGTAACTATCTTCTTCTAATTTAATTATATTTTTAATATTATAATTGAGAGAGTACACTCTCAATAGAAAGTTCATATTCCAAAGGCATCTAAGAATTTGTTGTACTCATGAGCTGCTCCTCTTTTTATTTTAACCTCCCATACTCTGTCTCTATCTCTATCTGTTCATGCCGTGTATGCTTGCTTGTGGAGGTTGTGTGTGCATGTGTGGCGTGCTTGGCCTCTAGCTTAACATATAGCGTGGTGATAGTAAGTTGGTAACAAATGAGCACATGAAATCAGTACACTTCCAATGCGGTTGTGGCCAGTGAGTACTCTCAAACTTTTGTATACTTATTATAAGTAAAAATAAAAGGTTGGATTGGAAAGGCAATTTACTAAAGTCATAAAAATGGTTAAACATAAAAGAAGATAAATGACATTATGATGGCACAAAAAGGAAGCCACACCATATTGGAATCTTTTTTTTTTTTTTGGTCCCTTGATGATGATAGAGTAGGACAAGTACTTCTATAGCTCCCACAAAGTGGTTCGGTCCAATTGACCATTTTTATATGCACAAAGGAGGAGTAACTTTACCAAATCCCAATTGGCTACCATTTAAACAAGCTTACCGGCCCCACCTACTGTTTCATTTTTCTAGTGATTGAAGCATAGGGAAATAGAACTAGGATTAGTGTAACCTCACTACAGATTTTGCCGATGAAATTTTTACCTGGCTAGATAGGTTGGGCATCTTTTTTCTTTTTTTAGTAATGTAGTTTACAGACAGTTTTACTCAATCATATCTAAGTGATAATCATATATCTAAGTAACTTTATTTTTCTTGTCAACTACAGCTCATAATAACTTTGTTCAGCACGGGCAAAAGTCAAGAAATTAATAAGAAGGGGGGGGGGGAATAAATGCATATATAACTAATATATGTGTTTTCATTTTAATTGAAAATGTTAACCGAAATGACTAAACTCCAAAAGTCATACATGTATTAGTATATTGATATTTATTGATCATATTTTTGTTTTAATTGTTAGTTTTAGATCATTTCATTTTTTATGTTAGGATAATTGATCCAACTTCTAAGGAAAAAAGTTAGACGAAAGCTAATTACTATAAATGATTCTAATTCAAAAACTTATGTAAATAATAAATAATTTGTCTATGGTATGCAATTGTGACAATAAGCTAAACACACGGAATTCACTTAATTTGCATACGATTTGTAGTAGCTAGTATTTTATTAATTTTTTCATGTGAAAAAGTCTAGTCACTTGAATCATAGCCTTATCATATCAACACCTCCATGTTCGAGGTTATAAACTCATAATATTTGCAAGGAAGAGTTTTGACTCTAATTCTGAGAAGAGTTATCTTTCTCTAACTTTCTTAATATATTATTATGTATTTATTTTATTATTTACTCATATCATTTAACTTAAATTAATAAACAGATGATAATAAATTAAAAAAATTAGAAGGAGAGGAGTCAAGTTCTGTTCTATTTGCAATAAGATTCTTGATTGGGTTACGTGGAACAGGCAGTGGCATTGGACGTGTCAAGCATGCAACGTGTCAATGTGGTATAACCTGCGAGGGAAGAGGGTGCTTCACTTGAATCCACCTAACGCTATACACGATTGGCCTGATCCCTTGTCAACCTCGGTAATGCAATTACAACACCATTTCACAAACTGAAAGTGCTCTAAGTTTTGCACTTATCTCGTGACGAATAATAACACTGTACAGCTACCAGCAAAGCAAGAAACGTTTCTGGGTTGCTTTTGGTGTGCATAGTGCGTATCGCAAAGTGAAAGTTTATTGTCCCATTAAGGAGCTAAAGACATATCATAGTTGCTATATATATATAATACAATCTACAAAGCCATTCAAAGCTGAACCTTGAAGGGTCAAATTGTGAAAGAAAAGTGGTACTGTTGGTGTTCGGTGGTGGGGGTGAATTAACAGTAATTTGTGCTGAAAAGGCCAAAACAAGATCATGATCAAGAAGCAGAACCCACTTTGGTTTGTATTCTTGTTGCCCTCTTACTTAGTTAACTTTAGAGAGTGCAGGGTTGGTTGCTTTAATTTCTAGGTGCATTTGGTATTATCTCTTTTCTCATGGCCGGCGGACACAGACTCCAGAGGCTCAACAAGTCATGGATTCTCCTCATAGGTAAGCATATTTATCTTCTGCTTTCTCATTTTCAATCATATTGCACATGAATTTGCTCAAGATTGAGCACAATAGTTGTTGTACTGAAGCATGCATGAATGACAAAAGGGAAGTATCCAAATCCCATTATTGATTTTGTCTCCAAATGTCTTATACTCTAACCCTGCGTTTGTTTCTCACACAAATGGACCTCCATAGAGTATTATTGGAGCTGAACTCATTCAAAAACATATAAAAGTGGTCCTCACTCTAGCATCTCTTGATATTAGAAAAGAGCCAGAGTCAGGAGTCTATCCAATATTCTATAGTTCTTGCCTTTCTGATTTTGTATTATGTCAAATATTGTTTTATTTATTTATTTTGGGTGGGAAATTTTGGGGTAAAAATTTAACTTTTACTTGTTTGTGGTGCCACTTTGACAGCCATTGCAGGTATAGAGAGGTTTGCATTTAAGGGAGTAGCATCCAATTTGGTAACTTACCTAACTGATGTTGTGAACCTAAGCAACTCATCTGCAGCAAAGATGGTAAACAGTTGGATCGGATTCACCTCCATAATGCCGTTGCTGGTGGCACCTATTGCTGATGCTTATTGGCACAAATATTCCACCATAATGGCCTCGTCTTTCCTCTATTTTATGGTGAGTCACCCTCCACAAGTTTATTTTCTCCCTTTTACATTTATATATTTTGAAACCAAACTCCCTTACTTTATATTTGAAATTTTTCGTACAATATTAAATATCAGTTATATATTGGAACTTTCCCTATACCTCTTTCAGTTTTCTTTCATCATAAATTTAAGGTTTTGTTAAGAAATGTCTTAACAGCACATATTAAAAAATCAAAAATAAAATTATTAAAAAAAATTATAAATATTTAATATCTTAAAAATTTAAAAAATATTAAATGTTTTTAAATAATTAAAATGAATAATAAATATTATTTTTATTCCTTAACATTATTTTAAGATACATATAAACAAAATGAGTTTATATTTGACTCGTATACATGTAGCTGGTAATTAATTTAGCTGCCTTACTTGTGTATAATATATTATTAGGAAATCCATTGAGTTTGTTGGAGTCTGAGTCACAACCACTTACCTTATTTAAGGATATATGAGATTAGTGTCCTCTAGTTTATTGGACCGATTAGGAAAAATTGCAGTAATTGATGTTTTCAAAGATTCAGGATGCCCCTTCTCAATTAATGAGGATTTAGCCTTGTGTGTCACCGTAGTGCCATATTGTTGTGCTATTCAAACTTCAAAGTCAGATTCTACCTCAACCAGAATATCTATCCAAATCTTGATTAAATACGAAAATTGATACAAAGATTTTCATAATTTCTCCCTGCTTTGTTTTTTAACAATGAGATTTTCTTTTACAAGAGCAAAACAAATTGACACGAGACGTAAGTGAAACTAATATCAGAAACTAAAAATGTCTAACGAAATATTCCAAACACAGAATAAAAGTAAATTCCTCAGCTTGAAGATAATCCTTTATAGCCTGCAACAAGCAGTCTTCGGGACTGAATTTGCAATTTTTGACTCTACACTTCCTCTACTTCCACAAGTGGTAAATAATAATATCCATGTCACCTTCCCAATAGTTACTCAAAAATTGATGAGGTTTTGTTACATTTTTTTAAAACGAAATATTCTTGTATAAACTTGGAGCAAATTAGGTACATTAGGTCAATAAATTCATAGAGTAAATTAGGATTATTTACTAACCAATTATATTAGTTATCTATCAATTAATATTAATATTATGATTAACTTAGTACACCTAACTTGATATATCATGATTATGCAAGAATTTCTCACCTAAAATATCTTTATAATAATTATCCTAATACTTATAAAAAAAGTATTGAATGAAAAAAAGTAAATATATTTAATATCTTAAGATGATAAAAAATATTTAATATTTTTTTCATTCAAGATTAAGATGATTATATTAAGAGAAAAATTATTAAAAAAATTATTGCACAAACCTAGAGCACCCAAGTTAAGAATGCTAGACTAATCACATCATTAATTAATAGATAAGTAATACTATAGTTAATTAGTAATTAGAGAAATTTCTGCATAAACCTATAGTACTTAAGTTAAGTGTACTAAGTCAATTATATTATTAATTATAATAAATTATGGTAACAAATTACTAATTAACTATAATAATTATTTATTAATTAATGATGTGATTAGTTTATTACACTTAACTTAGATATTCTAGATTTATATAAAAAAATTTCAATAACTAGTTATCATAATTTATGATTAATGATTAATGATTAATGATGTTATTGGTCTGACAGTGCACCCAACTTGATGGTTAAGGTAGTTCAAAAAAACGATTTAAGGTTAGTACAAGACTTTAGAATTATTCAAAATTGAAACACATAAAAATTATTGTTTGGTGTGCTTCCCCAAGTGATAAATAATAAAAATTTGTTATATTTTTTAAAAAATTTTTTAATAATTCTCTTAATATTTAATAAAAAAATTTAAATACAAAAATAAATACATTCAATGTTTTAAAAATAAAAAAAATTAATATCTTTTTTATTTAATAATTAAGAGAATTAATTAAAATGATTTATAATTATTCAAATAATAATATCCTTGCCACGTTGCCAATAGTAACTTCAAAATTGATACACATACAAAATTTTGTTTTGTGTGCTTATTAAGAAGGTTATCATTGTTGAGTGGGTTGAGTGATAGTTTGAAACTTAAACTGCTCATCAAAACAGTGAGTTTGGTCAAGAAAAATTTTCCCTTTAACCCAACTCCCTCATGAATAAGTTTGGTTGGGTTAAATTTGTGGGTTTGACATACATTAAAAATTTTTTCTCTCTTGCTAAAATAATTGTTGAAATATAACGTTAAGAATATACTCTCTATCACATTTCTTTTAACGCAATATCTTTCACACTCTTTTTAACATACTATCTTTTATTGAGTCACGCCATACATTAAAATAACATTCAATCTCTATTAGCATATAATCAATTCGATTAAATTTTGATTATAATCGTAAGTATTATTTAATTGTGATTAGTCGTGTAATAAAATAACATTTAATCTCGATTAGCGTATAATTAACTCGATTAACGTGTAATCAACTTTGAATGACGTGTAATCAAGTTTAAGTATTATTTTAGTGTGTGACGTGACTCATTAGAAGAGTGTGTGTTGAAAGAAGTGTGATAGAGAATGTGTTCCTATCACTCCTCAATTATCGAAATATTAAATAAAAAATTTATTACACATAATACATATTAATTAGATTTTCACTATAATGATCCGTTAGATGATTTATGAGTTTTTCATTACTATTTTATTAGTCATACTCTTAATGTGATCACAATGCCTACACTTAAAATTTTAATTGTCACTATTAAAATGTTAAAAGAAAATAAAATGAAATGACACAATAGTTAAATGACTTTCATAAAAAAAAAATTACTTAGAGAGGTTGGGTTTATGCGAGTTGACTCTTTCCAAACTCGCTACTCGACCCGTATAACTTATGGATGAGAGTGATTTTAACATGACACAATCCACATACCCAATCCTTTTTAAGTTGAATTGAGTCAGTAGATTCGTAAGTTAACCTAAGCCGCTGATACCCTTTAGTATAATGGTAACAATGACATTTGAAACTATGACTTCATTCAAACTACTCAAACTCCTCACCACTAGCCCAATCACAGTGGCTTCATGTTGTCATCGTTTATGTCCTCTGTTTTGTTCATTTTTCATGTCTTAGATTTTTTCTTATCTTTACATGAAAATAGCAACCTCTTGACAGAGTCCGATTTCTAAAAAGAACTGTTCTGCCAAGAAAAAATTGGATCGTTGATATGCAGTTTCACCAAGTACACACAATACGATTAACAGAAGGAAATAATGCCAGTATAATTACAAAAACTGCTAATTTCTGGTTATAGGGAAGCTACCTTACTGTTAAAAATACTTATTGCATGATGATGTTCTTTAGGTCAAATTATTTTGTGCCTTAAGTCTTAACCAATATGTGTGTAACTTTCTTGCATGGAAATTCATATGCTTGTGCTGTAGAACGGAAGCAATTGTCCTGTGTAAGAAGTGAAACAAAATGATAATATGAAAAACGATCATGTCTAACTTTACTTTTGAGAAGAAGTATACCTCTTTTCCTTGTTAAGTTATTCAATTAAGCACTTAAGCACCACATGCTAAAAAGTGATCATTATTGAAAAATCCCTCAATAAAATTACTTAATGTTATTAACCAATTATAAAGTTAGGACACCATATTCTGATGTCTATATGATCTGATAAATTCATCGCATAAAAGATCATTTATTCACCAAAAAGAATAAGTAAAACCGAATTATAGTGATTTTGAGCTGTTGGTTTCTTATGCATATGATTGTCAGTAGGATTACATCAATGAAGTGAGCAGTGAGCAAATTTTCATATTATTGGTAAGAGGTCTTGTTGTGGCACACGTACAATGCACTAGGTAGCACTTTTTGGTTGCTTCTGTTAGTTAATTTGAATTTTCAACGTTTCCTCAATCATAAGTTAACTACATTTTCTTTTGTGTTCTCTTCTTAGGGACTTGCAGCATTGACATCAACAGCACTGGCAAGATCATGGCATCATAGAAACAGAACAATGTCTTCTTCATTTCTCTCTTTGTCTCTCTACTTGATTTCATTGGGCCAAGGTGGATATAACCCATCTCTGCAAGCCTTTGGAGCAGATCAATTTGATGACGAGGAAGAATTGCCTTGTAGCAAAGATGAAAAAAGTTCCAAGAGAAAAACACTCTTCTTCCAGTGGTGGTATTTTGGCATTTGTAGTGGAAGCCTAATGGGTGTTACAGTCATGTCCTACATCCAAGATACCTTTGGCTGGGTAATAGGTTTTGCCATCCCTGCAATTTCAATGGTTCTGTCTATTTTAATTTTCTCATGTGGAAGCCCCATATATGTATATAAACAACATGATGACCATCAAGCTAAGAAGCCCTTCAGGAACATATTTCAAGCTATAAAGGCATCTGCATTGAAATGCTTCCATTGTGGAATTGCCCTACCAAATGACAAGTCTGAAGTCGTGGAGCTAGAGTAAGTTACCACTTTCACATACAGAAAGTTAACATTTACTATAGCTTATGCAAAGTACTTACAACAGAATATTGTTTTTTCTTGTGATAGGCTTCAAGACATATCCCTTTGTCCTGAAAACTTGGAAAGCCTTAAGGATTTGAGTAAGGATCCTAAAAGTAGCGTGCATCTGCTAGCAAATGCTAAGGTTGTGCTGCGGCTTTTGCCCATATGGACAATGCTTCTTATGTTTGCAGTGATTTTCCAGCAGCCTGCCACTTTTTTTACAAAACAAGGCATGACAATGAAGAGGAACATTGGAGATTTCAAGATCCCACCAGCCACACTCCAAAGTGCTATTACATTGTCCATCATACTATTGATGCCATTATATGACAGAATATTTATACCAGTTACTCAGCTGATTACTCGTCAGGACAAAGGTATAAGTGTAACACAAAGGATGGGAATTGGAATGGTCCTCTCAATCATAGCCATGGTTATTGCAGCTCTAGTTGAAATGAGAAGGCTTGAGATTGGGAGGGCATTGAGAAGTGTAGGGTCACAATCAGAAACAGTGCCTCTAAGCATTTTCTGGTTGTTACCACAGTACATTCTTCTTGGCATTTCAGACATTTTCACAGTTGTTGGTATGCAGGAGTTCTTTTATGGTGAAGTTCCCAAGACAATGAGAACAATGGGAATTGCCTTGTACACTAGTGTTTTTGGGGTTGGAAGCTTTGTGAGTGCACTGTTGATTACACTAGTTGAAGTATACACAAGTTCAAAAGGAATACCCAATTGGTTCTCTGATGATATGAGTGAAGCACGCCTGGACAATTACTATTGGCTTCTAGTCTGGTTGAGTGCAGTGAGCTTGCTATTGTATGCATTGCTGTGTAAATATTACCACAATAGGAGTGACTCAGATAGTGAAAATTGAGTTTTCTTTTTCTTTTTCTTTTCAAGTGTTATTTTGTTTTAAGTTTCCTTTTCCTTTTCCTTTTGGGTTGGAGGAATAATGCCTGATAGAAAATTATAAGATGTATATTATCTCACATCACAATGAAGTGGTAGAATTAGAAAATAAGGTGATACTAGTTATAATTAGATGTTAATGTTAAAATCTTTATGTGAGGTGATATGTATATAAATATGTGTAGATAGTATTATTCGTATTGAAGTTTATTGAACTAGTAGTTTGTTGAAATAATTGACCTAATATTGAATAACATTAATTGTATGAAAAAAATTTGTTAGTAAGAGGGAAAATTAAAAAGAAAAAATTAAAAAATTGTCAAGATATTTTTTAGGTAATAAAAGATTTAAGATATTATTTTTTAAAATATATTTTTACCTATTTCTTTTTTACTCTATCAAGTATATGAGAATGAATAAAATTTGACTCTAATCCTGAGAAGAACTATCTCTTTTCAACCTCTTTAATTTATTAGTATATATTCATTAACTTAATTAAGTGATATAAACGAATAATAAAATGAACATATAACAACAAATTAAGAAAATTGAAAAAAGATAAAGATTTGAGCCAAATTTTTTTCTATGGGAATTAGACCTGCTAAAACTGATTTCCCCCTTCTAAAAAATCACACATACGAAAGGTTATGAGCTTGGTATAAACATCTAGATAAATGGGAGTATATAGCTACATAAGGCCAAGAATTTCAACATTTTTTTCCGAAGAAAGATATTTTATTTCACTGTGGCCCAAAGGCAAGAAAAGTTGAAATAGAAAACGGGAAAAAGGTAAGTGCAGTGACAGTACAACCGCAAGTAGGGGTGTAAATTAGTTCGGATAATCGACCAATCCGATTAATTTAAACTGAACTAATTAAATTGGTTCGGTTTGGTTTGGATATATTAATTGGTTCGGATAAAATCCAAACCAATTAAAGTTTAATTGGTTCGGTTCTCGGATTTGAAATTTCAAAACCGAATCAACCCGAACCAAACCAAACCATATATTTATATATTTTATTTTTAAAAAAAATTTATGTTACAACATTTTTTGGCTACTACTTATTTTTCTTTATTTTTTGTAATACTTTCTCAGCTTTCAACTCCTAAAACGTCGTTTTCGTTCAACATAGAAGGCTAGAAAACTCCTCTGCCAAAATATTCGGTTCTACTCACCAGCATTGCAGTTCTGGCTAGGCATATGCTATCAGGTGCTATTATAAAAACTCTTGGAGATGTGAGAAACTTGAAAACTTTCGATCTTTCCTTCAACCAACTCTCTGGATCCATTCCTATTGAACTTCAAAATTTACATATCATTCAACTTTTGAACCTCTCTTATAATGATTTAGAAGGAATCATTCCTAATGGTGGAGTTTTCCAAAAACTTTCTGTCGTCCATTTAGAAGGTAATAAAAAACTTTGCTTGTATTTTGCATGTGAGCCTCATGGCCATGGAAGAAGGCATGTTAGACATTACATCATCAGAGCCACAGTGGTAACATTGATATTATGTTTAACAATTTGCTTGCTACTATACATAAAGAACAGAAAAGTGAAAGTAACAGCAACAATATCATCTAAACTTGGAAGCTTGGAAATGATGAATTGACTTTAAATGCGCTAGTATTGACTTTAAAAAAAAAATTCTGATTCTAGTTTATGAGTACTTAAGTAATGAGAGCTTGAAAGATTGGATTAAGGGGAAGAGAAAGCATGCAAATGAAAATGAGTTGAACCTTATGGAGAGACTGAATATAGATATTGATGCTGCTTGTGCATTGGATTACCTGCACAATGATAGTGAAGTTCCTATTGTGCATTGTGATTTGAAGCCTAACAACATTCTCTTGGATGAAAATATGACTGCAAAGGTTGGAGACTTTGGATTCGCTAGGTTGCTGATTCAAAGTTCAACTAATCAAGTCTTCATTAGCTTCACTCATGTCATTAGGGGTTCAATTGGTTACATATATACCTTCATGTTAGTAGCCTCACAACTTTCTTTTAATTGAATAGTAGTAGTATACAACTTGTCAAGTTAAATCTCTCTTGAAATTTTTTTTAACTTATTCAAATATAATTTCTTAATACAAATATCAATATGTTTCTTTGTTTCCTTTTTATGAACCTTTTAATACACATTTTAAAATATGAAATAATTATTAGTGTTCAAATTAATAAGATTGATTCTATTTCTAAAATTTTTTTCATTAGTTTATTTTGTATTTTTTTATGAAAAACTAATTATTTAGTTAATTTTTGTATTAAAAAAATAGCCAACCCGATTACCCGAACCAAACCAATCCATAGATATTCAGTTCGGTTTGGTTCGGATTTGGCTATCAAAAAATACGAAAATCAAACTAAACCAAACCAATTGATTTTGATTTGTTCGGATTTATTTTCCCTCAAAAACCAAACCAAACCACCCACTTACATGTAACACCCTAACTCTGATACCAACTAATGTAACAACCTAGTTAGGGCATCACATTTCTGACTTCCGACTCATAATCTGAAAATAAGTTCGCACAAAGTTTGAGTTATAAAAGATGGGTTTCGAAATTTCTTCTTTACTGAAACGTAAATTTACTGAAAATATTAGATAATATTGAAAATCATATTTCAACTATTCATTATGCAATATTGACACCAATTAATATCACAATTTAAAGAGAAATATAAAATTAACAGACTTATTTTTTTTTTCACAAGAGTGCAAACCCATGACGGGTCCTACTTAATAGCACGCGATACAACACTAACAAGAAACTTTAACATACTTATTCCTTTTTCTCATCCATCTTGATGCATCGGACATCTGTTTCTTTGTCAACACTGCACACCTTCGAGTCTTGAATGTCCATTCCTTATTGTTGTCACCAATCTCAGAGTATCCATCGCCCGTTATGTCTAAGACAACTCGATCTTTCTATTATTTGATTTTAACAAGATGCATACACAACAAAACAAAGATAATAAAGAGGTGAGATCACCTACACCAATATCAACATGGCAGCACAGAGATAACATAAACAGCAATATTATACAGATAGATCAGACCATAAACATGCTATCAGCATTAATCAACTATCATCACCTAATCATTTATCAGTTCAATCATCATCCAAGTACTCAAAACAATTGTCATAACCAATAACCAATATTCCTCAATTTATATATCACACAGGTATAAATGCTCAGATTTATGCATATGTACAAAGACTCAGTTTATCAAAAACAACTCCATGGAGGTTTTCACAATTTCGAGAAGAA
Source organism: Ormosia semicastrata (assembly GCA_029884595.1). Lineage (NCBI taxonomy): Eukaryota > Viridiplantae > Streptophyta > Magnoliopsida > Fabales > Fabaceae > Ormosia > Ormosia semicastrata. The sequence continues at coordinate 4,934,578 of JAQQTO010000021.1, read as the reverse complement.
TGCTCTAGTCAATTGTCAGCCTTAACCCAAAGACAATCTCCCAGTTGTTGAAAAGAATCGTGTTCTTGTCGGGTATCGTCAATGCGTTGCAAAAAGATCGCATCGCCAAGTGGTACAGTACTTGCTTAACCGTCCACTGGTCAACCGCCGCGCCTTGACGCCCCAAGATCCATCATAGACCTCACTATCAATTCTCATTCCCTCTTCAACCACAAGGGCCATAATAGCTATTAGCTATATTTTATACAATGCACAAATATATCAGTGCAAGTCCAACCCCAAAGAGCCAAATCTTTTCAATTTCATTTCTTCAATTTATATCATATGCTTCAATGCATGTATAATGCACCAAATCCATTCACAGGCATCTCTTTCCAATGCATACAAAATGCATCAAATACCAGTCATAGGCAAAACACGTCATTTTCTCATACAGTGTCCATACACTGGTTAAACAATAATTATACTGTATTTTTAACACAAAATCATGTTATCATGCTTTCATAGTTATAAAACACTTTCGCCGTATTTTCACAAGATTGCGCAACATTTTCATTATGTTTTCACAATTAAAAAATGTTTACATTACGTTTTCAAAATATCGTAACACTTCATTACATTTTCAAAATTTTGAAACGTTTACATTATATTTTCACAATACCGTAAAAATATTCTATTACTTTTAAATCACATAGTGATTTTTCAACAAGATATGTCAAATATTTAAACTCACGTAAAATATTTAAACGTAATTCAAATCACGTAGAAATATTTTAACATATTTTAAATCGCATAGGAATATTTTACTATATTCTAAATCATTTTTAAGATACGTAAATCATTTTTTACCACAATTCTATTACAAAAAATATTTCTTAACCTTCAAAAATTCCATTTCATCCTTTCTCAAAATATTATGACTTTGTACTTCATTTTTCACATTTTCTTATTCAAGAAAATCTTTTTCCACGTTTCTTTACTCAAGAAATTCTTTTTCAAATATAATCCACAAAATTACTTTTCCATTGATATAAATCAATGTTTCAAATCTTAAAATTTTCAAATGTACTTCAAAACTTGAAAATAAGTTATACTTGAGTAAATTCTCAAAATACCATTATATTCTCCATTTTTTCCCAAATCATTTCCAAATTAACCTACTTCAAAATAAAATGAAATTTGAAAACATTTTCAATTACAAAACTTAATTTTTCAAGTGAGTAAAATACTCTGATTCCCTTTTCAAATTTCTTGTATTAAATCAATTATATTTCCACTTGGAAAATTACTTTGTTTCATCAAAATCTAGGCACTACAAGCCTTAAAAAACGTGGACATGACTATTGAAAATTATCAAAACGTTTTTCCTTCTAAATTGATATGGTTTTACACAAACAAAACCATTAAAATTTTATTTTCAAAACTGAAGTACCGATGGTTATAAAAATCAAATCCATTTGTTCAAATCCTTTTTCACTTTCTTTACAAATCATTTTTCACTTTCTTTGCAAATCCTTATTCACTTTCTTTGCAAATCCTTAAAATCAATGTTTGCCCGTTTCATTCAAAACTCATATTTAGAAAAACACTTAGGATCTTTTTATACAAAATAAATCAATAAAAATTTCTCAAAGATCGTATTCTTGTTCACAAAATCACTTTTTATTGATCTAGTCTTACAAAATCACATTTAGTTGATTTAATTATTGTTTCTAACTTTAAATTTCTTAACGTTTTCCAAAACTCAATAAATAAATTCTACGTTAGTAAATTTAAGTTACAAACATTTTCTTTTATATTTCTAAATCACTTCTAAAATTAATTCTCTTTAAAATAATTTGAAGTTCAACACCTTCAATCTCCCTTTTTCCTTTATTTATGAAAATTTCACTTGATAACACTTTAATTCCCTTTTCAAAAATCCTTATTGAAAAATTCTTATATTTTATAACATCAAAACATTTTTCTAAATTATCAAAACTTTATAGATGGTCATTGGAACCATGAAATATTTTCTTCTAACTTAAATAAATTTCATTCTTGTTTCTACACAAAATAAATCAATAAAATTTCATTCTAAAATTTGTGTTCATGTTTTCTTAAAAAAAAACCTTTAGTTCATTTTTCATACTCCTCAAATCAATCCAATTTTATTCTTCCATAAACATATTAATTTGTAAACACCTATTTTGAGGTGTCTTGGCCGAAATTTTCATTGTTCTAGTGATCAAAATTTAATTTCCTTGTTCTTGAAAATTTTCAACATTGACCCAAATCAAGGGCATCAAAACCGTAACTCTTCCTTGGCCATTGGAACCAAGATCAATTTTCTTTTCATCCACACATCATGGCATACATATATATATATATATTTAATCATAAATATCACAAATATGTCATATACTCATCATGCATATTATAAGTATACTATCAAAGTCATAAAATCATGCAAAGCATATTAAGCATAGACAAAAATAATCAAAGCACAAGAAAATAAAGCAAAGCTCATAAACACACAATTAATTATTACATAACCATGGATTGAAATTCTCACATGAATTCACAATTCATAAAATATAAGACCATCTCCCACCACCATAATTGGTTGGTGAGATGGATCTCCCTCTTACCTCTTGAAGATCCTTAAAGCTTCTTGATTTTGCTTCTCTTTCCAAGTCCTTCAACACCAAGTGCTTCTCAAATTCAAAACAAAATTCATAGAAATTAGTATACTAAGCTTGATTAAGAGGAACCATGGATCAAACATGGTTTAGATCATGAAAAAGAAAAGAATAAATGAAGTTTCCTTACACTTCACCAACAAGAACTCTAGAACTTGATCTTAGTAAAAGTCCTTCAAGATGAAAAATTTAGAGAAAGTCTTCAACATGAAAGTTGTTTAGAATAAGGTAAGGATTCAAGATCTATGGTTGGATTAAATTAAACAAACCATGGAACAATCATGGCTTAGAAAATCATAAACATGAATTTAAACCATAAAAATCAAAGTTTATCTCTAGGAAAGTAAGGTAAAAGTGGGATTTTGAAGCACTTAGAGTGGAATTTTGGGAAAACTTTCTAAATGAAAAGTGTTTAGAATGGTGTTTAGCTTTAGAAATAATGAGAGTGAAAATTATAGTGATGGATAGTGTATTTGGGTGTAGAGACCGAACCAATGGAGAGAAAATGGAAGGAAAAATGGTTGCTTGGTTCTTGGGATTTTGAGAGAATAAGATGGAGGCTTTTTTTTGGTGAAGTAGAAAAATGAATATGGAGAGTGTGACCAAAGGTGCTGCTGCCGTGGGAGTGAAAGAATGGAGAGATATGAATTCATTTGGCATAATTGAAGGCTATCACATGATCTTATGAAAGTCTTCCACTTTGTCATCTTTTTCTTTACTAAAAAGGCTATACAAGCGTGTCTAAACATGTCTCCTCCTTCCTAACACTCCAAAACCGTCCCCCTTCATCATGCACTCCAAAGTTGTCATAATTACTTGCTAATTGATTAGTTAATTCATTAGATTAAGTTTCCTAATTAATCTTAACTAATTTTCTAATTACATAACTAATTAATTAGACATATTATTTCATATATTTAATCTCTAATTAAAATTAGGATATCTAATTAAGAATTAGATTATAACAATTTAACATTTAATTTAGTTTACTTGGCTTGTTAATTAGGCCATTATTTGAAGCATTTCTAGCCATTGATTAATTCAATGGTTAGGATTTAGGTAGACTTTTGATTTTTAGAAGACTAAATCTAAGCCATTGGATCTTTCTCCTTTAAATTCTAGCCATTAGATGTGTCTCCAAAATAAAGGGTCAAGATTACTTCTTCTTACTTTTAATCCAAGGGTCATAATTAGTCTTTGCTACTTTTTAAGACCAAATCTCCACCCTTGATTAATTCTTTATCCAATGGTCATAAATGGTCTTTGTCACTTTTTAAGACTAAATCTCCACCATTGATCAATTCTAAATCCAATGGTTGTAAATGGTCACTTTATATAATTAATTTTACACCGTTGATTAAATCTACGGTTGATATTGAAACTTGCCTAATTAAGTTTATTCTCACACCATTGATTAAATCAATGATGATTATCCAATGTTTCTTTATTAAATTTATTTCTTAACCGTTAATTAAATCAATGGTAGATATCCAAACCACCAGTGTTGACTTAAGCAATATAATTTCTATTTTTATCTACTAAAAACCCCACGAAAGAATATATTTATTGTATTTTTATCACCCGATAAATTAAATACAAAGACAAAACACAGTACAAGAAATTTTCTAAAACTATTTTTAGATTCAGGTTTAGTAAGATCCCCTGTCTCCATCTAAATAGTATAAATTTTTCTATGCGTAGAAAAATTTTCACTTTGCGGGACCCACCTGGGCCCACGTAAGGTCACCTGGGTCCACCTAGGACCACCCGGGCCCACATACAGTCAAAAATTTCATAATCATCCATAAAATCACAAAAATTAGAAAACGCACAAATATCAAATCAGATTACGTAAAATAATTACCTAATGGTAAAAATTAAATTACGTAAAGTTTTTCCCAGCTCAAAAATTTTTATTTTCCTGACACGGAGTAAATCACTCAAAACGATCAAATACGCTAATGGAATAAACAAAATAATTTTACAGTATCCAGAAATTACTAAACAGTAAAATTCTATTAACTGTCAAAATTACTATTTAAAATATAAGAAATTTGGGGTGTTACAATACTCCCCATCTTTATAGAAATTTCGTCCTCGAAATTTCATGACCATGATTTCACACCCTCGGAATAAATACGGATATGGTGATTTCCTCTTATTTTTCAATTCTCATGAAGCTTCCTCTTGTACGTCTTGCCATACTATTCTAATCCCACAAAATCTATTTGCTGATGTTCAACTTCTCCGATCAAACAGATATCTCGACTCCTATCATAGAGATTTTGTTGGTTATTACTGAAGATGTTGAATTTTACTCCAGAAAGAAAGAATTTCCATATCTCTGATATCAACATAACAACAACCGATCTTCATTCATGCCTAGAATAGTTTTTCTCAGATAATTTTTAACTAATGTAATGTATTACTTAAAATTTTCTTATTCTCGTATCACTATATATTCTAGATTTTTGCTTTTAACAGGAAATGTCTCACTAACCGAGTTCTTCTTTCCACAGCACGATACCAGATACTTCCGTAAAAAAAAAAATTCTACGATTTTCCATTACTGTCTTAAATTTTTGCCATAGAAGAATTGTTCTAATCTTTTGAAGAATTCACCACGCTTCTGTTGCGTTACTCAGATACGTTAACACGGATACAAATATAGAATATCCTTTCTTGCAAGATATTCCTTCAGTTGCAGGAGATGAAAGAAAACATCATGGAAGATAACAAAACGAATCGAACCTGTTATCGAACATATCCAGCAAAGAATTGGATGTAACCCGATTTTCAAAAATGATTTTTCTCTGGATTACTCACACTCTGTTGAAATAATCTCATTGGATATGGTTGGAAAATAACTAATCCATTTTCAAAGATCACGTCTGTTTATGAAACAGATCAAACTAACACAAAAATTTTGAATAACAGACTAAACTAATATAAAGATTTGATCTATAACAACAATTTGAATAACTTGAATAGCTTGATTAACTAAGAATAGAAATAGAAGTAAACAAATCAGAGGATAACGAATAACTCTAACATATAATTGATCTACTCAATCATATGTTATAAGGAATAAGTTATTCATAGAAATATTCAGTATGGTTTATAGGATTAGCTCTAATGACGCAATCTCCATTGTTTAAATCTTTCGCTCAGAACAATCCCGTTCCATTCAGAGTAACAACTTTCCTTACTATCTAAAATTTTTACTAATAGAAAACTCTGTTTTCAAAGAACACATCAGAGATTATACTCTTTGAAAACGTGTCCAACTTTTCCATAAATTGTTTTCTTGACGTACATTCCTTCATTTAAGTACTTTCTTTCACATCACTTATTGCTTTTGGTTTCCTCAATGGTTGTAAATTCATCTTCCGTCGAAATCAATTACTTTCTCAATATCCTAAAAAAAATACCAGGTTCCAAAATTACGAAATCTTATATTCCAAGACTGATTCTCTTCCATCAGATTCTAAACTTCAACTTCCAGTTTCCATCGAACAATGGTCCTTTGTTCGTGCAAATCGTTTTTTCCACAATGCTCACGTTACTCCCAAGTCAGAATCGCATTACTAGTAACATGTTTCACTTCCACACAAGTATAACTATCCCGAGCCATTCTCTTTTTTTTTTTTTTTAGGCGTGCGGATCGAAATACAATGGATCTAATATCCATTATAAACAACAATATTTTCTTTTGGAAAAACGAACACAGAGAACACAACACAAGCAAAATAGACCTAACCACAAACCCCAAAAGACTCAAATATACCAACTAATGTAACACCCTAGCTCTGATACCAACTAATGTAACAACCTAGCTAGGGCATCACATTTCTGACTTTTGACTCATAATCTGAAAATAAGTTCGCACAAAGTTTGAGTTATAAAAGATGGGTTTTGAAATTTCTTCTTTACTGAAATGTAAATTTACTGAAAATATTAGGTAATATTGAAAATCATATTTCAACTATTCATTATGCAATATTGACACCAATTAATATCACAATTTAAAGAGAAATATAAAATTAACAGACTTATTTTTTTTAACAAGAGTAAACCCCATGACGGGTCCTACTTAATAGCACGGTACAACACTAACAAGAAATTTTAACATACTTATTCCTTTTTCTGTCCATCTTGATGCATCAGACATCTGTTTCTTTGTCAACACTGCACACCTTCGAGTCTTGAATGTCCACTCCTTATTGTTGTCATCAATCTCAGAGTATCCATCGCCCGTTATGTCTAAGACAACTCGATCTTTCTATTATTTGATTTTAACAGTATAGACATAGCAAAACAGCATAATAAAGAGGTGAGATCACCTACACCAATACCAACATTGCAGCATAGAGATAATATAAACAGCAATATTATACAGATAGATCATACCATAATCATGCTATCAGCATTAATCAACTATCATCATCTAATCATTTATCAGTTCAATCATCATCCAAGTACTCAAAATAATTGTCATAACTAATAACCAATATTCCTCAATTTATATATCACACAAGTATAAATGCTCAGATTTATGCATATGTACAAAGACTCAGTTTATCAAAAACAACTCCATGGAGGTTTTCACAATTTCGAGAAGAATGCTCTGGTCAATTGTCAGCCTTAACCTAAAGACAATCTCCCAGTTGTTGAAAAGAATCGTGTTCTTGTCGGGTATCGTCAATGCGTTGCAACGGACTGCATCGCCAAGTGGTACAGGGTACTTGCCAATTGTCCACTGATCGACCGCCGCGCCTTGACGCCCCCAAGATCCATCATAGACCTCACTATCAATTCTCATTCCCTCTTCAACCACAAGGGTCATAATAGCTATTAGCTATATTTTATACAATGCACGAATATATCAGTGCAAGTCCAACCCCAAAGGGCCAAATCTTTTCAATTTCATTTGTTCAATTTATATCATATGCTTCAACGCATACTTTTCCAATGCATGTATAATGCACCAAATCCATTCACATGCATCTCTTTCCAATGCATACAAAATGCATCAAATACCAGTCATAGGCAAAACACGTCATTTTCTCATACAGTGTCCATACACTGGTTAAACAATAATTATACTGTAGTTTCAACACAAAATCATGTTATCATGTTTTCATAGTTATAAAACACTTTCGCCGTATTTTTACAAGATTGCGCAACATTTTCATTGTGTTTTCACAATTCCAAAATGTTGCTGTTACGTTTTTAAAATATCGTAACACTTCTGTTACGTTTTCAAAATTTTGAAACGTTTCTGTTATATTTTCACAATACCGTAAAAATATTCTATTACTTTTAAATCACATAGTGATTTTTCAACAGTATGTCAAATATTTAAACTCACATAAAATATTTAAACGTAATTCAAATCACGTAGAAATATTTTAACATATTTTAAATCGCATAGGAATATTTTACTATATTCTAAATCGTTTTTAAGATACGTAAATCATTTTTCACCACAATTCTATTACGAAAAATATTTCTTAACCTTCAAAAATTTCATTTCATCCTTTCTCAAAATATTATGACTTTGTACTTCATTTTTCACATTTTCTTACTCAAGAAAATCTTTTTCACGCTTTCTTTACTCAAGAAATTCTTTTTCAAATATAATCCACAAAATTACTTTTCCATTGATATAAATCAATGTTTCAAATCTTAAAATTTTCAAATGTACTTCAAAACTTGAAAATAAGTTATACTTGAGTAAATTCTCAAAATACCATTATATTCTCTATTTTTTCCCAAATCATTTCCAAATTAACCTACTTCAAAATAAATTGAAGTTTGAAAACATTTTCGTTTACAAAACTTAATTTTTCAAGTGAGTAAAATACTCTGATTCCCTTTTTCAAATTTCTTGTATTAAATCAATTATATTTCCACTTGAAAAATTACTTTGTTTCATCAAAATCTAGACATTACAAGCCTTCAAAAACGTGGACATGACTATTGAAAATTATCAAAATGTTTTTCCTTCTAAATTGATATGGTTTTACACAAACAAAACCATTAAAATTTTATTTTCAAAACCGAAGTACCGATGGTTATAAAAACCAAATCCATTTGTTCAAATCCTTTTTCACTTTCTTTACAAATCCTTTTTCACTTTCTTTGCAAATCCTTATTCACTTTCTTTGCAAATCCTTAAAATCAATGTTTGCCCGTTTCATTCAAAACTCATATTTAGAAAAACACTTAGGATCTTTTTACACAAAATAAATTAATAAAAATTTCTCAAAGACCGTATTCTTGTTCACAAAATCACTTTTTATTGATCTAGTCTTACAAAATCACATTTAGTTGATTTAATTATTGTTTCTAACTTTAAATTTCCTAACGTTTTCCAAAACTCAATAAATAAATTCTACGTTAGTAAATTTAAGTTACAAATATTTTCTTTTATATTTCTAAATCACTTCTAAAATTAATTCTCTTTAAAATAATTTGAAGTTCAACACCTTCAATCTCCCTTTTTCCTTTATTTATGAAAATTTCACTTGATAACACTTTAATTCCCTTTTCAAAAATTCTTATTGAAAAATTCTTATATTTTATAACATCAAAACATTTTTCTAAATTATCAAAACTTTATAGATGGCCATTGGAACCATGAAATACTTTCTTCTATCTTAAATAAATTTCATTCTTGTTTCTACACAAAATAAATCAATAAAATTTCATTCTAAAATTTGTGTTCATGTTTTCTTAAAAAAAAACTTTTAGTTCATTTTCCATACTCCTCAAATCAATCCAATTTTATTCTTCCATAAACATATTAATTTATAAACACCTATTTTGAGGTGTCTTGGCCGAAATTCTCATTGTTCTAGGGATCAAAATTTAATTTCCTTGTTCTTGAAAATTTTCAACATTGACCCAAATCAAGGGCATCAAAATCGTAACTCTTCCTTGGCCATTGGAACCAAGATCAATTTTCTTTTCATCCACACATTATGGCATACATATATATATATATATATATATATATATATATATATATTATCATAAATATCACAAACATGCCATATACTCATCATGCATATTATAAGTATACTATCAAAGCTATAAAATCATGCAAAGCATATTAAGCATAGAAAAAATAATTAAGGCACAAGAAAATAAAACAAAGCTCATAAACACACAATTAATTATTACATAACCATGGATTGAAATTCTCACATGAATTCACAATTCATAAAATATAAGACCATCTCCCACCACCATAATTGGTTGGTGAGATGGATCTCCTCTCTTACCTCTTGAAGATCCTCAAAGCTTCTTGATTTTGCTTCTCTTTCCAAGTCCTTCAACACCAAGGGCTTCTCAAATTCAAAACAAAATACATAGAAATTAGTATACTAAGCTTGATTAAGAGGAACCATGGATCAAACATGGTTTAGATCATGAAAAAAAAAAGAATAAATGAAGTTTCCTTACACTTCACCAACAAGAACTCTAGAACTTGATCTTAGTAAAAGTCCTTCAAGATGAAAAATTTAGAGAAAGTCTTCAACATGAAAGTTGTTTAGAATAAGGTAAGGATTCAAGATCTATGGTTGGATTAAATTAAACAAACCATGGAACAATCATGGCTTAGAAAATCATAAACATGAATTTAAACCATAAAAATCAAAGTTTATCTCTAGGAAAGTAAGGTAAAAGTGGGATTTTGAAGCACTTAGAGTGGGATTTTGGGAAAACTTTCTAAATGAAAAGTGTTTAGAATGGTGTTTAGCTTTAGGAAGTAATGAGAGTGAAAATTATAAGTGATGGATAGTGTATTTGGGTGTAGAGACCGAACCAATGGAGAGAAAATGAAAGGAAAAATGGTTGCTTGGTTCTTGGGATTTTGAGAGAATAAGATGGAGGCTTTTTTGGTGACGTAGAAAAATGAATATGGAGAGTGTGACCAAAGGTGCTGCTGCCGTGGGAGTGAAAGAATGGAGAGATATGAATTCATTTGGCATAATTGAAGCGCTATCACATGATCGCAAAAGTCTTTTCCACTTTGTCATCTTTTTTTTTCTTTAACCTAAAAAGGCTATACAAGCATGTCTAAACATGTCTCCTCCTTCCTAACACTCCAAAACCGTCCCCCTTCATCATGCACTCCAAAGTTGTCATAATTACTTGCTAATTGATTAGTTAATTCATTAGATTAAGTTTCCTAATTAATCTTAACTAATTTTCTAATTACATAACTAATTAATTAGACATATTATTTCATATATTTAATCTCTAATTAAAATTAGGATATCTAATTAAGAATTAGATTATAACAATTTAACATTTAATTTAGTTTACTTGGCTTGTTAATTAGGCCATTATTTGAAGCATTTCTAGCCATTGATTAATTCAATGGTTAGGATTTAGGTAGACTTTTGATTTTTAGAAGACTAAATCTAAGTTATTGGATCTTTCTCCTTTAAATTCTAGCCATTAGATGTGTCTCCAAAATAAAGGGTCAAGATTACTTCTTCTTACTTTTAATCCAAGGGTCATAATTAGTCTTTCTACTTTTTAAGACCAAATCTCCACCCTTGATTAATTCTTTATCCAATGGTAATAAATGGTCTTTGTCACTTTTTAAGACCAAATCTCCACCATTGATCAATTCTAAATCCAATGGTTGTAAATGGTCACTTTATATAATTAATTTTACACCGTTGATTAAATCTACGGTTGATATTGAAGCTTGCCTAATTAAGTTTATTCTCACACTATTGATTAAATCAATGATGATTATCCAATGTTTCTTTATTAAATTTATTTCTTAACCGTTAATTAAATCAATGGTAGATATCCAAACCACCAGTGTTGACTTAAGCAATATAATTTCTATTTTTATCTACTAAAAACCCCACGAAAGAATATATTTATTGTATTTTTATCACCCGATAAATTAAATACAGCACAAAACACAGTACAAGAAATTTTCTAAAACTATTTTTAGATTCAGGTTTAGTAAGATCCCCTGTCTCCATCTAAATAGTATAAATTTTTCTATGCGTAGAAAAATTTTCACTTTGCGGGACCCACCTGGGCCCACGTAAGGTCACCTGGGTCCACCTAGGACCACCCGGACTCACATACAGTCAAAAATTTCATAATCATCCATAAAATCACAAAAATTAAAAAACGCACAAATATCAAATCAGATTACGTAAAATAATTACCTAATGGTAAAAATTAAATTACGTAAAGTTTTCCCCGGCCCAAAAATTTTTATTTTCCTGACACGGAGTAAATCACTCAAAACGATCAAATACGCTAATGGAATAAACAAAATAATTTTACAGTATCCAGAAATTACTAAACAGTAAAATTCTGTTAACTGTCAAAATTACTATTTAAAATATAAGAAATTTGGGGTGTTACAATACTCCCCATCTTTATAGAAATTTCGTCCTCGAAATTTCATGACCATGATTTCACACCCTCGGAATAAATACGGATATGGTGATTTCATCTTATTTTTCAATTCTCATGAAGCTTCCTCTTGTACGTCTTGCCATACTATTCTAATCCCACAAAATCTATTTGCTGATGTTCAACTTCTCCTGATCAAACAGATATCTCAGACTCCTATCATAGAGATTTTGTTGGTTATTACTGAAGATGTTGAATTTTACTCCAGAAAGAAAGAATTTCCATATCTCTGATATCAACATAACAACAACCGATCTTCATTCATGCCTAGAATAGTTTTTCTCAGATAATTTTCAACTAATGTAATGTATTACTTAAAATTTTCTTATTCTCGTATCACTATATATTCTAGATTTTTGCTTTTAACAGGAAATGTCTCACTAACCGAGTTCTTCTTTCCGCAGCACGATACCAGATACTTCCGTAAAAAAAAATTCTATGATTTTCCATTACTGTCTTAAATTTTTGCCATAGAAGAATTGTTCCAATCTTTTGAAGAATTCACCACGCTTCTGTTGCGTTACTCAGATACGTTAACACGGATACAAATATAGAATATCCTTTCTTGCAAGATATTCCTTCAGTTGCAGGAGATGAAAGAAAACATCATGGAAGATAACAAAATGAATCGAACCTGTTATCGAACATATCCAGCAAAGAATTGGATGTAACCCGATTTTCAAAAATGATTTTTCTCTGGATTACTCACACTCTGTTGAAATAATCTCATTGGATATGGTTGGAAAATAACTAATCCATTTCCAAAGATCACGTCTGTTTATGAAACAGATCAAACTAACACAAAAATTTTGAATAACAGACCAAACTAATATAAAGATTTGATCTATAACAACAATTTGAATAACTTGAATAGCTCGATTAGCTAAGAATAGAAATAAAAGTAAACAAATCAGAGGATAACGAATAACTCTAACATATAATTGATCTACTCAATCATATGTTATAAGGAATAAGTTATTCATAGAAATATTCAGTATGGTTTATAGGATTAGCTCTAATGACGCAATCTCCATTGTTTAAATCTTTCGCTCAGAACAATCCCATTCCATTCAGAGTAACAACTTTCCTTACTATCTAAAATTTTTACTAATAGAAAACTCTGTTTTCAAAGAACACATCAGAGATTATACTCTTTGAAAACGTGTCCAACTTTTCCATAAATTGTTTTCTTGACGTACATTCCTTCATTTAAGTACTTTCTTTCACATCACTTATTGCTTTTGGTTTCCTCAATGGTTGTAAATTCATCTTCCGTCGAAATCAATTACTTTCTCAATATCCTAAAAAAAATACCAGGTTCCAAAATTACGAAATCTTATATTCCAAGACTGATTTCTCTTCCGTCGATTCTAAACTTCAACTTCCGGTTTCCACGAAATGGTCCTTTGTTCGTGCAAATCTTTTCCACAATGCTCACGTTACTCCCGTAGCTGTAACTGCATTACTAGTAACATGTTTCACTTCCACACAAGTATAACTATCCTGAGCCATTCTCTTTTTTTTTTTAAGGCGTGCGGATCGAAATACAATGGATCTAATATCCATTATAAACAACAATATTTTCTTTTGGAAAAACGAACATAGAGAACACAACACAAGCAAAATAGACCTAACCACAAACCCCAAAAGACTCAAATCGTGCTCTGATACCAACTAATGTAACACCCTAGCTCTGATACCAACTAATGTAACAACCTAGCTAGGGCATCACATTTCTGACTTTTGACTCATAATCTGAAAATAAGTTCGCACAAAGTTTGAGTTATAAAAGATGGGTTTTGAAATTTCTTCTTTACTGAAACGTAAATTTACTGAAAATATTAGGTAATATTGAAAATCATATTTCAACTATTCATTATGCAATATTGACACCAATTAATATCACAATTTAAAGAGAAATATAAAATTAACAGACTTATTTTTTTTAACAGTAGCAAACCCCATGACGGGTCCTACTTAATAGCACGGTACAACACTAACAAGAAATTTTAACATACTTATTCCTTTTTCTGTCCATCTTGATGCATCAGACATCTGTTTCTTTGTCAACACTGCACACCTTCGAGTCTTGAATGTCCACTCCTTATTGTTGTCATCAATCTCAGAGTATCCATCGCCCGTTATGTCTAAGACAACTCGATCTTTCTATTATTTGATTTTAACAGTATAGACATAGCAAAACAGCATAATAAAGAGGTGAGATCACCTACACCAATACTAACATTGCAGCACAGAGATAATATAAACAGCAATATTATACAGATAGATCATACCATAATCATGCTATCAGCATTAATCAACTATCATCATCTAATCATTTATCAGTTCAATCATCATCCAAGTACTCAAAATAATTGTCATAACCAATAACCAATATTCCTCAATTTATATATCACACAAGTATAAATGCTCAGATTTATGCATATGTACAAAGACTCAGTTTATCAAAAACAACTCTATGGAGGTTTTCACAATTTCGAGAAGAATGCTCTGGTCAATTGTCAGCCTTAACCCAAAGACAATCTCCCAGTTGTTGAAAAGAATCGTGTTCTTGTCGGGTATCGTCAATGCGTTGCAACGGACTGCATCGCCAAGTGGTACAGGGTACTTGCCAATTGTCCACTGATCGACCGCCGCGCCTTGACGCCCCCAAGATCCATCATAGACCTCACTATCAATTCTCATTCCCTCTTCAACCACACGGGTCATAATAGCTATTAGCTATATTTTATACAATGCACGAATATATCAAGTGTAAGTCCAACCCCAAAGGGCCAAATCTTTTCAATTTCATTTGTTCAATTTATATCATATGCTTCAACGCATACTTTTCCAATGCATGTATAATGCACCAAATCCATTCACATGCATCTCTTTCCAATGCATACAAAATGCATCAAATACCAAATCATAGGCAAAACACGTCATTTTTTCTCATACAAAGTGTCCATACATCGGTTAAACAATAATTATACTATATTTTCAACACAAAATC
This sequence comes from Ormosia semicastrata, assembly GCA_029884595.1. Classification (NCBI taxonomy): domain Eukaryota; kingdom Viridiplantae; phylum Streptophyta; class Magnoliopsida; order Fabales; family Fabaceae; genus Ormosia; species Ormosia semicastrata. The sequence continues at coordinate 4,919,419 of JAQQTO010000021.1, read as the reverse complement.
ATGTTATCATGTTTTCATAGTTATAAAACACTTTCGCCAGTATTTTTACAAGATTGCGCAACATTTTCATTGTGTTTTCACAATTCCAAAATGTTTCAAGCATTGCTTTTAAAATATCGTAACACTTCATTACGTTTTCAAAATTTTGAAACATTTCGTTATATTTTCACAATACCGTAAAAATATTCTATTACTTTTAAATCACATAGTGATTTTTCAACAAGATATGTCAAATATTTAAACTCACATAAAATATTTAAACGTAATTCAAATCACGTAGAAATATTTTAACATATTTTAAATCGCATAGGAATATTTTACTATATTCTAAATCATTTTTAAGATACGTAAATCATTTTTCACCACAATTCTATTACGAAAAATATTTCTTAACCTTCAAAAATTTCATTTCATCCTTTCTCAAAATATTATGACTTTGTACTTCATTTTTCACATTTTCTTACTCAAGAAAATCTTTTTCCACGTTTCTTTACTCAAGAAATTCTTTTTCAAATATAATCCACAAAATTACTTTTCCATTGATATAAATCAATGTTTCAAATCTTAAAATTTCCAAATGTACTTCAAAACTTGAAAATAAGTTATACTTGAGTAAATTCTCAAAATACCATTATATTCTCTATTTTTTTCCAAATCATTTTCAAATTAACCTACTTCAAAATAAATTGAAGTTTGAAAACATTTTCGTTTACAAAACTTAATTTTTCAAGTGAGTAAAATACTCTGATTCCCTTTTCAAATTTCTTGTATTAAATCAATTATATTTCCACTTGAAAAATTACTTTGTTTCATCAAAATCTAGGCATTACAAGCCTTCAAAAACGTGGACATGACTATTGAAAATTATCAAAATATTTTTCCTTCTAAATTGATATGGTTTTACACAAACAAAACCATTAAAATTTTATTTTCAAAACCGAAGTACCGATGGTTATAAAAACCAAATCCATTTGTTCAAATCCTTTTTCACTTTCTTTACAAATCCTTTTTCACTTTCTTTGCAAATCCTTATTCACTTTCTTTGCAAATCCTTAAAATCAATGTTTGCCCGTTTCATTCAAAACTCATATTTAGAAAAATACTTAGGATCTTTTTACACAAAACAAATCAATAAAAATTTCTCAAAGACCGTATTCTTGTTCACAAAATCACTTTTTATTGATCTAGTCTTACAAAATCACATTTAGTTGATTTAATTATTGTTTCTAACTTTAAATTTCCTAACATTTTCCAAAACTCAACAAATAAATTCTACGTTAGTAAATTTAAGTTACAAACATTTTCTTTTATATTTCTAAATCACTTCTAAAATTAATTCTCTTTAAAATAATTTGAAGTTCAACACCTTCAATCTCCCTTTTTCCTTTATTTATGAAAATTTCACTTGATAACACTTTAATTCCCTTTTCAAAAATTCTTATTGAAAAATTCTTATATTTTATAACATCAAAACATTTTTCTAAATTATCAAAACTTTATAGATAGCCATTGGAACCATGAAATATTTTCTTCTATCTTAAATAAATTCCATTCTTGTTTCTACACAAAATAAATCAATAAAATTTTATTCTAAAATTTGTGTTCATGTTTTCTTAAAAAAAAAACTTTTAGTTCATTTTTCATACTCCTCAAATCAATCCAATTTTATTCTTCCATAAACATATTAATTTATAAACACCTATTTTGAGGTGTCTTGGCCGAAATTCTCATTGTTCTAGGGATCAAAATTTAATTTCCTTATTCTTGAAAATTTTCAACATTGACCCAAATCAAGGGCATCAAAATCGTAACTCTTCCTTGGCCATTGGAACCAAGATCAATTTTCTTTTCATCCACACATTATGGCATACATATATATATATATATTTTATCATAAATATCACAAACATGCCATATACTCATCATGCATATTATAAGTATACTATCAAAGCCATAAAATCATGCAAAGCATATTAAGCATAGAAAAAAATAATCAAAGCACAAGAAAATAAAACAAAGCTCATAAACACACAATTAATTATTACATAACCATGGATTGAAATTCTCACATGAATTCACAATTCATAAAATATAAGACCATCTCCCACCACCATAATTGGTTGGTGAGATGGATCTCCCTCTTACCTCTTGAAGATCCTCAAAGCTTCTTGATTTTGCTTCTCTTTCCAAGTCCTTTAACACCAAGTGCTTCTCAAATTCAAAACAAAATACATAGAAATTAGTATACTAAGCTTGATTAAGAGGAACCATGGATCAAACATGATTTAGATCATGAAAAAGAAAAGAATAAATGAAGTTTCCTTACACTTCACCAACAAGAACTCTAGAACTTGATCTTAGTAAAAGTCCTTCAAGATGAAAAATTTAGAGAAAGTCTTCAACATGAAAGTTGTTTAGAATAAGGTAAGGATTCAAGATCTATGGTTGGATTAAATTAAACAAATCATGGAACAATCATGACTTAGAAAATCATAAACTGAATTTAAACCATAAAAACCAAAGTTTATCTCTAGGAAAATAAGGTAAAAGTGGGATTTTGAAGCACTTAGAGTGGGATTTTGGGAAAAGTTTCTAAATGAAAAGTGTTTAGAATGGTGTTTAGCTTTAGGAAATGATGAGAGTGAAAATTATAGGTGATGGATAGTGTATTTGGGTGTAGAGACCGAACCAATGGAGAGAAAATGGAAGGAAAAATGGTTGCTTGGTTCTTGGGATTTTGAGAGAATAAGATGGAGGATTTTTTTGGTGAAGTAGAAAAATGAATATGGAGAGTGTGACCAAAGGTGCTGCTGCCGTGGGAGTGAAAGAATGGAGAGATATGAATACATTTGGCATAATTGAAGGCTATCACACGATCACAAAGTCTTTCACTTTCTCTTTTTTTCTTTACTTGGCCTAAAAAGTTATACAAGATGTCTAAACACGTTCTCCACCTTCCTAATACTCCAAAACCGTCCCCCTTCATCATGCACTCCAAAGTTATCATAATTACTTGCTAATTGATTAGTTAATTCATTAGATTAAGTTTCCTAATTAATCTTAATTAATTTTTAATTACATAACTAATTAATTAGACATATTATTTCATATATTTAATTTCTCTAATTAAAATTAGGATATCTAATTAAGAATTAGATTATAACAATTTAACATTTAATTTAGTTTACTTGGCTTGTTAATTAGGTCATTATTTGAAGCATTTCTAGCCATTGATTAATTCAATGGTTAGGATTTAGAGACTTTTGATTTTTAGAAGACTAAATCTAAGCCATTGGATCTTTCTCCTTTAAATTCTAGCCATTAGATGTGTCTCCAAAATAAATGGTCAAGATTACTTCTTCTTACTTTTAATCCAAGGGTCATAATTAGTCTTTGCTACTTTTTAAACCAAATCTCCACCCTTGATTAATTCTTCATCCAATGGTCATAAATGGTCTTTGTCACTTTTTAAGATCAAATCTCCACCCTTGATCAATTCTAAATCCAATGGTTGTAAATGGTCATTTTATATAATTAATTTTACACCGTTGATTAAATCTACGGTTGATATTGAAGTTTGCTTTAATTAAGTTTATTCTCACACCATTGATTAAATCAATGATGATTATCCAACTTCTTTATTAAATTTATTTCTTAACCGTTAATTAAATCAATGGTAGATATCCAAACCACCAGTGTTGACTTAAGTAATATAATTTCTATTTTTATCTACTAAAAATCCCACGAAAGAATATATTTACTGTATTTTTATAACCCGATAAATTAAATACAAAGACAAAATACAAGACAAGAAATTTTCTAAACTGTTCCTGGATTCAGGGTTTAGTAAAATCTCCCTGTCTCCGTCTAAATAAGACAAATTTTTCTATGCGTAAAAAATTTTTTCACTTTCTGACCCACCTGGCCCATGTAAGGTCACCTGGGCCCACCTAGAACCACCCGGACCCACATACAGTCAAAAATTTCATAATCATCCATAAAATCACAAAAATTAGAAAACGCACAAATATCAAATCAGATTACGTAGCATAATTACCTAATGGTAAAAATTAAATTATGTAAAGTTTTTTCCGACCCAAAAATTTTTATTTTTCGACACGGAGTAAATCACTCAAAACGATCAAATACTGCTAATGGAATAAACAAAATAATTTTACAGTATCCTAAAATTACTAAACAATAAAATTCTGTTAACTGTCAAAATTACTATTTAAGATATAAGAAATTTAGGGTGTTACATTACACCCCTAACCGCAAGGCATACTCAGAGTGCTCTAGGTGTCAGGGGTTACTCTCAATTTTTTGATTATAATTGTCGTGATTGATTGGACCTGAATTTGGTGAGAAATGGCATGGGTGGCTTTGTAGGTGACTGGGCTCTGTTGTTTGCTACGACTTGCTCAATCCTGTGGCAACAGCGGAATAGCATTATTTTTGAGGGGGCTGGAGATCCAGTTAGTGCTATCCCCATCAAGGCAGCGTCTCCTGCTGCGGATTACGGACATTTTATCAAATTATTTTTAATGGTAAAATTATTTATTAAATTATTATATTTTTTAAATTATTTATTAAAATATTACACTTTTAATTACATTGATTTTTTTATTTTATATTTTACGTATATGATTGGCACAACACATGTAGAAATGTCAACAAGCTTGATATTTTTTACTTGGTAATGTCATACATAATGATATTATTTATGCGAAAGTGCTTAAGTAAATGACGTTTTACACAACGATAATAATAATAAAAATATTAGGAGACTCCTAAATCAATTAATTGATTAATTAATTTTTTTGGTATTAATGTAGAAACGTATTAAATTTTACACCTACAACGAAAATGAAAAATAAATTACAAAACCAAGAGTCTCTTAATTTTATGAATGCCTATTAAATTTTTGATATTAATGTGGAAGCGTATTAAATTTTTTCATTGAAAATTCATGCATGACTCATTATTATTGCACAAATTTTGTGATTAGTTTTACGTACCAACAAATTAGAAATAGGCATTGATTATATAAAAAAAATGGAAATATAATAAAACAGATTGAAAGACTCTTCTCCGGCCATTCATAAACATTATTGAGTGGTAACAGAGCAAGAGGCATAGGAGAGAGAGAAAAAGAGAGAAATAGTGGGAGTATAAAAAGCTGTCGTAGGAGAGAGAAAAAATGAAAAGAAACGAGAAAAATACGACTATGCATGAACTTATGTTTTTAATACGACTTATTTTTTAGGAGAGAATTCACTGGGAACTTATGTATTTTTTTTAAAACTTTTTTCTCGAGAGAATCTTGAATTCAATTATGAGTTTCAGATCAAAATAACCAGTCATGCATGAAACTCCAATTATAAAATTTAATACGCCTCTACATTAATATCAAAAGTTTAATAGGCTTTCATAAAATTCAGAGATTCTTGATTTTTTTTTCATTTTTGTTGCGGGTGTAAAATTGGGAATAACAAAATTTAATATGCCTTCACATTAATACTAAAAAAAATTAATTAATTAATTAATTTAGGTGACTTTTGATTTTTTAATTTTTATTTTATTTTCATTGCTGTAAAATGTCATCCACTTAGGTGCTTTCACATAGATAACGACATTCTTTAAGTGCTTTCACGTGAGTAACATCATTTATGTTGACACTTTCATGTGGATAATATCATCTACGTTGACACTTTCATGTAAATAACGCCAACGAGTTAACGCTTCCACGTGAATAATACCAAACACGCTGACATTATCAATGTAAAAGTGTCAACGTAGACAGAAAAAATATAAAAAATAACATTAGACAAAAATATAATATTTTGATATATAATTTTAAAAGAATAATATTTTAATAAATAATTTTGTCATATTGATAAAAAAGCCGCAGATTATGATCATGTCTTGGCAAATTTACACCGTGCACATGATTCTATTCCATCGTATCATACCATCAACATTTCTTGGTCACCTCCTCCTCAAGGTTGGATCGAGAATTAAGATAAATGTGCGGATGGGGCTGTTTTCGTTGAAGCTTTAAACTTGTGGTGGCATCATTCTTAATGAGGAGGGAGCTTTTATTGCTGCCTTTGTGTCCAATCTTTATTACAACTCAGAGTGGAGAGAATGAATTGCTGTGACTTTTCATTTAACTGAATGAAATTTATACAATTGCTTATATTGAGTACATACTCTAACAAACTTTCACAAGCTATAACTAACTTACTAATTGAAAAGGGTATTCTAACTAATTAACTCTAAGCTTTAAATTAAATTGATAAGTAATGATTGATATAGCTAGTGTAAGACTCCCCCTTAAAGTGAGAAGTAAATGTCTAAAGTTCCCAGCTTGGACAGTAACTGATGGAACAAGGGAGCTTGGACTGACTTAGTAAGAAGATCAGCTAACTGATGCTTGGATTGGACATGGACCAACTTGATAAAATCAGCATTCACTTCTTCTCGGACAAAGTGGCAATTAATTTCCACGTGTTTGAATCTCTCATAGAAGGTTGGATTGGAGGCTAAATGGATTGCAGCCAAGTTATCGCAAAAAACCATGACTGAAGGAACATGAACATCAAAATCCTTAAGCAAGTTGTGAACCCAAGTTAATTCACTAGAAACACTTGCCAATGCACGATATTTAGTCTCTGCAGAACTTCTTGATACAGTGGGTTGTTTCTTTGATTTTCAGGAGATGAGAGAATTCTCTAGAAACACACAATAACCTGCTGTAGATCTAGGTGGTGATTGGCAACTTGCTTTGGTGCTGATTGAGATCGATGGTGGTGGGGTGGTCGGAGCGTGAGGAACGGTGGCTGATTCTTGTGGGTCTGCTGGGTTGCAGGGGTTTGTGCTAATTGGAAGTTTTGTGCTTTGATTGGCGTTATGGTGGCTAAGTTAGGTTGTGGGTGGTGATTCTCTGTGTGATTTGATGGCTCTGCTTTCTTGATTGTGGACGCTGGTGCGTCTGGTCTGCTGGGGTGCAATTGATTCGTGGGTTTCAGTAGCTTGAACGATGGGTTTTGGGTTCCTGAGGCGGTGGTCAGTGGCGGTGACGAGTTTGATGGTTTACCGTGGCGCACCACCGTCTCCCCTCACCGTGCCACCGCCTCTACCACAAGTCGAGCCACTTCACCAATGCACCAGCCGAACTAGAGCAGCCATCACTGCCATTTCCTATGGTTTTTGTTTTGTTTTTTTTTTTCGGTTGCATTTTTTGGGTTAGAAGAGAGAATATTCTAGCCGTTGCCTCGTGTAAAATGGGGCGGAGTGTTAATTTCACTTGAGAATGGGGTTAAGTGCAATTTCAACAAACTTCAAGGGAGGTTTGTGTTATTTAGCCCGCAGCAGGCTATGTTAATTTTTTGCTTAGAATCCCATCTTTGCTTTGCTTGCTTCAACCTCATCACAATCTCACTCTCCACGCATAGCATAGACTCTCATGGTGCTCATATTGACTCCTCGTTTCGGATGGTTTTCGAGAAGCTAAGCGAAGATGGGTACCCAAAGCCCAAAACAGAGATCACTAAGTGAAATTCAGAGTTCATAAACAAGAAAAATAAGAAATCAAAGGCCAACACAAACCAAACAAATACACCCCACATTCTCTGCAACAAAAAACAACACCACTGAATTGGCCACAACCAGCTCCCAATCACCCAGAAATAAGAACCTCAACTGAGAACCAGAAACCAAGATAGACCAGCCACGCATCACGCAAAAATCAGTCCCTGCTAGCCACAAGCCAGACCTTTCGCCCAAATCACCAACACCTTTGACTTCGAGTACCACCATGCCACCAAGCACTGCACTTCCACATAACAAAAATTTCCTATCACCAACACAAACAAACCAACAATTGTCTATGCACACCTAAGCTCAAATCAAGCACCCGTGCATACCCCTCTTAAACCAGTAGTCATCACCTCAGTCCTCAACCTCACTGTGCTACAAGAACACGGAACCATTGTGCTCTGCTTCAGCTAGCAATGCCCTTGTGCCCTTTCTTTTTGTGATTTAAGTTCATCTGGGATCATTAGGTGGTGTTACTCTTATTTAATTGGGAGTTGGGCAGTAAGGTTAGTGGAGGTCTGATAGTTCTTTATTCGAGTCAATAACCAAACTCTATATATCTCTCTTCAAGTGAGGGACAAAACTCCTCAATTCTCATTCATTTTCAACCTTTACAATTTTAATGTTTTCCTATTTATACAATAACCAAGTAATTAAATGAAACTAACTAAATCAATAATGTGACTAACTAAAGTAACACTGTACAAATCCTATCAAGGTTCAGGATATCTTTATTACTATGTTAGTAGGCTATAATTACCGAAATCTATGAATATAACATTTCAAAGCACCAGGAAGAAAATAAAATAAAATGAAAATAAACACCCAAATTCATGTTGCCTAAGTTGTAAGTTGGCCAATAAAGGAATGGAAGCCTATAAAAGTTGAGCGGTGCTAATTTTTAGGAACTGAAATGCAGACTAAGAAGGAGATAAGAGAGAATAGGCAATCGGCATAGAGGAGAAGACGAATGCCACTACTGTTTGTAGTGACTGACTTGCAATTATATTTTTTTCATATGTTATACCTCTTCTACATATAAGTAGATAACCAATCATCAGTGACAGCCGTTGACATTTTTTGTCCCAGATCAACGGTGGACGCTTCATTGAACATCCATGCTCCACATTTTCTTCTGAGCATATGAAAGGTTTCTCGTAATTATGGCTGCTGCTAATATACACCCAACTATGTTAGGGTGTATAATATATCTTCTATTTTATTAGCAAGTAAGTTATTTTTTGGTTTTATGTTTTTTTTATACATTACTATTGCCACTCGTTGTCCCCGGCCACCGTTTATCGTCGGCCGATCACCATTTTCTGCCATCACCTTTTTTTTTTTCAGGTTATAATGTTTATTTTTTTAAGTTGTATAATCACAGTAAATAATATTAATTAAAATTATATTAATTTTTATATTTTTTTATAAATAATTGTATATATTAAAAATTTTATATATTTTAACGATAATATTTATACATAATAATGTTTTTTTAAAAAAACTCCTTACAATTTTTTTCGTGTGATCACAGCGTAAGGAGTTATTAAAAATTTTTTTTAACGATAATATTATTAAATTTTAACGATAAAAAAATATTATCAAATTTTAATTGGTAATATTTACACACAATAATATTTTTAAAAAAACATTTTTTCTAAAATTATAATTATGTAGATGTTAAAAATCTTATAAATTTTAACTGATAATATTTACACAATTATATAACTTAAAAAAAAATCAATAAGTTACTAGTCATTCACCATAATCGTTGATGTATTTTTGAACATAACCAACTACTTTGATTCACAAGGCTCGTCATTATATTTAACTTAGGTTCTGTTTTACATGTTGCCTAAATGTTTTGGAGCATCCATGCTCCATGAAGTCTATATCGTTGATGATAGATCCAAAATGATCAATGACTTTGAATTAAACTTGGAACCGACTTAACATGTAAGTTTGGGGTTTGGGGTTTGGGGTTTGGTGTTTGCCCTCCACTTTCTCCGGCATCAACAAAACTTACCGGCAAGAAACGAATAGGTTGTTGTCTCTCACGTCCAGTGCCAACGCGCCACCACTGATGGCTAGCTTTCAACTCCCATCATGACAGCTCAGCTACCATATTTTCCGACGAGGCCGCGGACCTGCTCCTTCATCTTCTCCGGCGTTGTCGAGCTCAGATACTAACTCCTCCATCTTTTCTGATGAGGTTGTCGTCCTGCTCCTTCGTCTTCTTTAGCATTGTTGAGCTCAAATCCTAACTCCTCCATCTTTTTGAAAAACCTCAAGCTCAGATCTGACGTTGTCAAATTCGACATCCTCTAACTCAGAACCAGCATTGTCGAGTTCGGCAATCCTTTAACTTAGATATGGTGTTGTCAAAGTTTAGATGAGGTTGATCTGTAGCACATGACTCGCAGCAATGGCAGAGGAAGAGATCGGCGACCCATCGACGCCAAAGAGGGTGGAGGGGAAAGTCGCCATCCGAGAAGAGTAATAGTGATGATGAGTAAAGGTTAAACACACTTATAAATAAGGAAAAATACATTAAATCTAAAAAGAAAAAAAAAATACAGTCTACACTTTAAACTAAGATCTTTAGTTTTATTTTTGGCTGACAACTATCATGTTTAACAGTTTAAATCTTTCATAACGGAAATCAACATAAAAAATAATGTAATTTGAAGAGTGTATTATGTCTCTTCTACTACTCTTAAAGTAAATATAAAATTACCATTACTTATAGGACCATCATGGTATGGACAACTATAAAGGAACTTACGACAAACTTGTGATTGAGAGAAACATATGACAAGATCTGATAAATTTGAACAAATTATAGAAAAATATACCAAAAATAAAAAGGAAATGGTGAGACTGTCACTTGAGGAAGAGAACGATATACCCAGCTCTTGCACTCTTACAAAAGGGAAGCTCATAACAAACGAGACCACACATTAATGTGAAGGAGTTTAAATTAAAATATATCACATATGATGTTGCATAAATGTAACATAACATGTATGTTACACGATAGAATTAATCAATTTAATCTCTCGAAAATAATAACTCTTACACAGCCGTTTTTTTTTTATGTCTTATACAGCCGTTTTAGTTATTAAGAGATGTTTTTCGAAATAAGCTATTATGAAATGTTCCTTGGCCCTTATTATGCAACTCATCTCCGTTTCCTGCCATTAATTATTTATCACGTATCAGCACATAATTAATGAGCATAAAGCCATGAAACCTTGAATTATTATGGACTTAAGACAGTTTCATCTCCTTAATTCGGCAAAATTTACTCTTGATAGCCGTTTGGCCCTTAATTTTCCCTTAACTATGTTTAGCTTTTTTTTTTTTTTTGAATTTTATTATGCAAAAATATAAGAAATATTTGTTCTATGAATGAATAGCTATTCATATAACAGATTATATAATTCTTAGTTTCTTACTACAATACAACCATATCTATTCTTAAGAGATAAAAGCATGGCCTTTCTTTTTAATTGTCTGCATCACAAAGAAGATACATTCCCCATTAGTCTTTCTACATAATAACTACGTAAGTAACAAATCACGGAGTTAGGAAGCCACTAAAACCTATGCTAGTGGCGAAAGAATTGGATAGATTGTACAAGGTCATTAGTTCAAACCTTAGTGCTTCTACTCTACTAAATAAACAAATCATGGACTAATGAAATAAATAGCAACAAATGTAACATACTATGTACAGTGTATGAATTTGAAAAACGAAATAAAAAAGGAAGAAAGAAACGGCCTATAAATAGGCATTTTGATTGAGCGTTGTGCCCACCCTGGATTTTAAGAGGGTGAGTTACTTGGTTGGGTGTTTTGTTTTTGGTTTTGTAGGTTTATTCACGAAAGTGACCGGGGAAAATGTTTTATATAAATCTAAATGTAATTACTCAGCAATTTACAACTTTGGGGACTCAAATTCTGACACGGGAACCACTTCTGCAGCATTCACAATGGTTTACCCTCCCAATGGCGAAAGCTTTCCTGGAAGTTTTCCAACAAGAAGTTGTGATGGCCGTCTTATCATAGATTTCATCAGTAAGAGCATACCAAGCTTTACACCATATCACATTTTCACAAATTTTTGGTTGATCTACACATAAATTCATGATTGCATAGCACACTTGCATGACAAAGCTTTTTTTCTCCATTTAAATCTCTCACTGATGTTAATTTCAATATGAACCTATTTAGCTGAAGAATTGAAGCTGCCATACCTGAGTGCATATTTGGACTCAATTGGATCAAGCTACAATCATGGGGCAAACTTCGCAGGCGGCGGTTCATCCATTCGTCAGGGCGGCTTTAGTCCATTCTTTCTTGAGCTTCAAATATCTCAATTCATACAGTTCAAGTCTAGGACAATGGCTCTCTATAATCAAAGCTCTCACAACAGTTAGTTTTTGTCCCTCTATTCATGTTCTTTAATGTTATACATGCCGTATGTTTATATGTTCTCTAATGTTCCTTTAGACACACACACACTTGAGGTAATTAGTGTGAAAGTCAACTATTTTTAATGACATGATAATGTGTGATTAGATGATAATGTAAAAAAAATTTACACACACACTTAAGGTAACTAGTGTGAGAGTCAACTATTTTTAGTGTGAGAGTCAACTATTTTTAATGACATGATATATAGTGTATTGATTAAATAACAATGTAAAAAACTTTTACACACACACTTGAGGTAATTAGTGTGAGAGTCAACTATTTTTAATGTCATGATAGTGTATGATTAGATGGCAATGTAAAAAACTTTTACATTGATAATATATCAAAATTAAATTCATATATAAAACTTTTACACATACACACATTTGAGGTAATTAGTGTGAAAGTCAACTATTTTTAATGACATGATAGTGTATAATTAGATGACAATGTAAAAAACTTTTATATTGAGAATATATCAAAATTAAATCCATATATAAAAGTCATTATATTATCATATTTGATATTAGTTATATGTTTTTAAGTATTTAAATGTTATAATTTGTTAAGTATTTATGAAGGTAAAATGTTTACTCATCACTTAACAAATATTGGTATATTGGTATATATAGGATGCGTTTGTTTGTACTTTTTTACAAGAAAAATATTATTTTAATAAAAAACACTTTTCAAGTATTTTTAATTGTTTAGATAAAATTATTAAAATAAGCAGAATCTAAAAATAATCAATTTTTTATTTTTTATTTTTTATTTTTTATGAGAAGTTAAAATATGGTACTTTTGTAAAAATGTAGAAAAGTATATGAGAGATAAAAAAAAGTACTTTTTATTATCTTAAAATTATTTTTTTTAAAAATTTATCCAAACGCAATTATAATATGCTTCTTATAACTTCTCCTTTTCATCCATTATAATTTGAGCTACACTGTTCAATTGATCATCCATTTTCCACAAACCCATCCTACCTATTCTCTACAGAGGATATTACAAATGAGTGATACAACATTAATATTTCATCCCTAATCTAAATATAAAAATTTAATTTAAATATATTATCAGTATAAGAAAATTTTTACATTATCAATTAATGATGTATTATCATATCATTTAATGAGTTTGATATATTATATAGTTGTTGATATAATTAATCTTATTAAATGATATATCAACACAAAACTAAATGACATTATAAAAAATTTCACATTAACAGTGCATCAAAATAAAACTCACATTTCAATTGAGTTGAACTTATAAATTTTGTATACTAGGTCTACATGTTGAAGTACCCAATATTTCAAGTACCCAAGATTTAAATTATTGAATAGTCTTCTCATCCATAATTTTGATCAAAATGGGTCACTATAAAATTAAACCAAGAAGGCCTTAAATAGATCGGGTCAAGAGCACTGAAGCAGAAAGAGGGTTGGAAGGGGCCCTCAAAACATTACTAAATTTTTTTTGAAGTTTTTTGTGAATTTTTTTAAAAAATTTCTATGCAATTTGGCCCCCACAAACAATTTTTGTGTAGACTTTGGCACCCCAAGCTACAAATCCTGCCTCAGCCCCTAGTCATGAGTCTTATAATGCAACCGTAGATTATTAACGAATTCCTATTTGATTGTGCTCATTTTACTACAGATAAAAGATGCAAGTAGATGGGGCATTCATAAACAAGAATGATAATGATTATGATATATGCATTGTGTTACAGTAGCAGATACATCTTTCAAAAGCAGGCTACCGAAGTCCATGGACCTCTCCAAGGCCCTATACACTATAGATATTGGTCAGAACGATCTAAGCTTTGGTTTGTTGACCTCGGATCATCAATCAGTTAGAGAATCAATTCCTGATATACTGAGCCATTTCTCCCAAGGAGTTCAGGTAAACAGCAAAGCTTTTTGGGTTTCCTCATATTTTAATTTGATTTTTTTGAGTGTGATTGCGAAGAATGAAAAATTAAACATTGAAAATGAAGATTCTATATTTACATTTCAATCTTACTTTCTCCGTTTCACAATATCTGCCAGCTTACGTTTTTGTACACAAAAATAAGAATATTATTATACTCTCAATTTTAGAGAAATATAATTATATTGGACAAAATTATTCACTAACTTCATTAATGCTCTCTTATTCCACATAATGGAAATACCGAGATACAATGATCAAGTTAGAAAAAAATACTCATGAAGAATAGTTCAAGGTAATAAGTAACTTAAATTTTAAAAAAATAACTCTTGTGACGAAATCACATAATCTTTGTGTTTTTGTAGTTGAAGGAGAATTAATTCCATAGATAGTTCAAATGAATTAAACTTATAGAGATACTTTGTGATCTAACAAAAAAAAATTTTAAAAAATAATTAATGTGTTTTTTTTAAAGCAACAAATAAAATTAAACAAAATTTATTCTTTAAAACTACATATATTTTTAAACGGAAGGGCGTATTTAATAACCTAATCAATTTTGGATTATCAACAACAATTCCTTCCATTTTTTTGCTCATACTAAATACACCTTTTATCTAACACTTGTCTTGGGTTTTGCTTCAGCAACTATACAATGAAGGGGCTAGATTCTTTTGGATACATAATACAGGCGCATTTGGATGTTTGCCACGAACAAACCCGAAGTACAAGCCGAATCCTGCAGACTTGGATTCTGCTGGTTGTAGAAAATCGGAGAATGAGATTGCTCAGGAGTTTAACAGGCAGCTTAAGGACCTTGTGCTTGAGCTAAGGAAAAAATTCCCTGCTGCAAAGTTTACCTACGTTGACGTCTACTCAGCCAAATATGAATTAACCAAAAATGCAAGGAATCAAGGTGATTTTAGTTTCTAATTATATTACCATGTGCATGATAAAGATGGTATATAAATTATTCATGTTAAAGATAAATGGTTTTACATATTAATCTTTTTTTTTCACATCACTTTTACATCATCGATTTATAGAAATTAGTCTATTATTTGCTTCTATATACCTGTGTACTGTATGATGTAATCTATATATTTAAGTAGTAAATGGAGTAAAGTAAAAGCAACGGTCAAATATTATTATTACCCTAAATTGAATTATATGTTTGTATTGGGGTAGGTTTTGTTAATCCAAAGAGATTCTGCTGTGGCACAACCAAAAGCATGTACATTGATTGTGGAACAAAGAAAATTACAAATGGAAAAGAGTACCATATATGTACGAATCCATCAAAGTACATTACCTGGGACGGGGTTCACTACTCTGAAGCAGCAAACCGGTGGCTTGCTACACTCATTGTAAATGGCTCCTTCTCTGAGCCACCAGTCCCTATAGGGATGGCTTGTAATTAAGGTTATTTGCCCCTAGTTACGTAAAAAGGAGATTGGAGTATGGAGTACCAAACAAAGGTTACAAATTCAAATTGCGATATCAAAAGATTTATTGATGTTGAAAGAATCAAATAGTTAAATACAAAACAAGAATAGAGCACTAGATTGACTTTCCTAATGACCGATTTGAGCAAACCAATTTTTTGGGCTGGGCTGGGCTGATCCGGCATCAGCCCGGGTTAATTTTTCTTGGACCTAAAACAATATAGATTAGCCCAAAATGATTTTGGAACTGAAAAGGTGTTGGGTCATTTACGTAGTTTCCACAAGGATAAAAATGTTCATTTGTCTGAAAATGCTCATGTCCATTTCATTGACCTAATTAAACATAAAAATGAATGGCCCATTCTGTTATGTTCGCTCAAACCAAACGGACCTGAGTGTCAACAAACGAATATTCGGATATTGATTCTCCACATCTCTCAGTGCAAAAATGTCAACAACAATATCAAACTTAGATCAATATCCGACATACAAATGACTATTTGTTAATATCGAAGGACGATGTTGTTTAATAGTTATCGGTGCGCACAACAACTCAAACATGTGCACAAGAAGAAATAATGGGGCATGTTTGGAAGAGGATGTTAACAACTCAAACATATGCACATGAAGAAATAATGGGACGTGTTTCAAAGATGATGTGAAGTTGTGACTTGTGAACAACTAACTTGAGGATGAAAGTAAGTTTTTTTTTTTCAAGACACTGTTTTAGTACTTAGAGGGAGTTGTTAAATATTTATTAAATGATTATATAACAAATGTTTTAAAGTTTATTAAATACAAATAGCTACTAAAGGGAAATGTTTACCATGCTCCAAAAAATCTTTGGAAAGCCATAAATCTTGTCCAAAATTTGATTAATGGCTAATATTATATACTTGTAACTTTGATAATAGATAATATTTTGTAGAATGGCTAATTACAAAGTTAGTCCTTAAAAACTTGAAATATTATGTTTAAAATTTGCAAATAAGTCCCAAATAATATTTTTCTTCATTTACCAATATCCATGGAAAAACATGAGAATGAAGGTGCTTATAAACTTAGCTCCTACTCGGTTTTGGAATCGACACAACAACATTAACATGTCAAGGAAAAATAAGTCTGCAACTCTGCATTGGTCTTCGATCTTCTAACACAAAATTGGTCTTTTGATTCTTTATTTCCCCAAAAACATGAGCTTACAAAGGCATAGAAGATGAAAGATAGGCCAGGAAAAAATTTTAAAAATAGAAAAAAATAAAAAATAAAAAATATACATTTGCAATGAGATAGAATTCATAATATGTTTTCCCTTTTCTTCTACATTGCTAACTTTCATAGACGACCAATTGTTGGAGAACGCATCACCACCAACCACAGTCATCGAAGAACACGTTGTCGGCCAATCACAGACCTTTCTTTAGATTTCCAGTTGAACAATTGAAACATAGAAAAAAGGTTTATCTCTCTCCTGCAACTAGAGTTGACAAAACGGGTTCAACCCGTTGGATTAACCTGTCAACCTATTATTTTTTTGCAGGTTGAATTCAAGGATTGAACTCATATTCTTTTTTCAACCCGCATAACTCATCTCGCTTAACTCGCAGGTTAAGTAGGGCAGGGGCGGGTTAGCCCATCGGGTTAGCTCTTTTCTTTTAAAAAAAAGTAATAAGTATACTATAAATGAAAAGTTCTTTGATATTATATAATTTATATTTGAATATTTAATTAAACTATTTTAAAAATTATTTTTTAGATATATGGTTTGTAATTTTTTACCATTATTGTTTATTATTTTTTAAATTTTTTATAGTATTTTTTAATTTTTTATATAATTTTTTTTTTTTTAGGTTTGATTAAGCGGGTTGACCCGCCAACTCGTCTACTTTTTCTCATTTTATCTTTTATGCGGGCCAACCCACCAACCCACCTTAAAACGGGGTGGGTTGGCTCTTCTAACCCATTTCTTAAAACGGGCCAACCTGCCCCTCCCTGCATTTTAGGGTTTAGGGTCAGGGCAAGGCGGGGCGGGTTGGCTCGTTTCGCTAGCTCTACCTGCAACTTTCTCCGTCCAAAATTTTCTTTCCAAAAGGAGAAAAACAAGATTTTTCTTTTTTTTATATTAAAATGACTGAACAAATGTTTCTTTTTGGGAAAAGAAGAGTTTTTTTCTCCCTTAAATTAGAGGTGCAAAGCTTGAGGTTTAACATGGATTCAATCGCTCCTCCCTACCCCTTTTGCCATCCCCAACAAAAATTGGTGACTACTAACTACTAGTGGCTTTTGAGCAGTTCTAGAAGAGATTTTTGAGTCATCGTTGGTGGACCTTGGTGCTGGAATGGGTGGTGCCACAAGATGGGGAACCTCACCATCCCTAGCACACACCTTGCTCGTCCATTGGTGGATGACAATTGCAGGCTATAGGCCACTTTCACGCACATTAAGTTTCCGTTTCCCTACTCACGAACCAACTAGCTTTACACCATGGCTGAAACTTTTAGTTACAGGGACTTATAATCTAAAAAGCAATAACTTAGGACTTCTTTAATAAATAACAAGAAACATAATATAAAAATATATATCTTAATTGCAATTGGTAATCACCTGGAAAAAGTATGGAGCATCCATGCTCCAAAGATTGTTTGGAGCATGGTAAACGCTTCTGCTACTAAAGAAATTCTTAAAAACTCACTCTGATACCAAATCAAGAGAAAAAACATTGGTATCTGAATAATGCCCTCTTTGCGATGGTGGGAAAATGGTAACTATTTGTCATATCTTGTTTCACTAAATAATCCAACTTCGAAAAGATAGACCATTATTGAGTTCTCATTGAGAAAGGGTTTGTCTAACGAGTATCTTAAGGGTATTTGTTAAGGAAGTAAAAATATAGAATGTATTAAATGAAAAGTAAAGTATACAATGAATTGAATACTTAAAAAGTTATATTTTTCATTTGATACTTTCTATCTTTTAGTCCTTAATAAGTGCCCAACAATACCCATTAAGAAAATATTAAAATGTGTTTAATTAGCTAATTTGAACTACTTGCTTTGTTTTGGGAACATGGAGAGCATTTAACTTTGTCCTTTCGATGTTTATGAAATACTTACTCAATGATTGAAGGAAAATTCTATGGTACTATGATGGATATGATACTCAGGATGAGTTATTGAATGTTGATTTTATAATAAATGTTTAAAATTATATTTAAAACAATCAACAACCAATGAAACGTTTACTGCATACCATACCCTAAAAAAGAGATAGGTACCATAAAATTACATTTGACTAAAATGACATTTAAAAGGGACTTTTGAAATAGTCATTAATTGTGATACCATTTGGAGATTCAGGTGAATTTATTAAGGAGGTAAACCAAAGTTTAAGGTCTCTTTGGTGTTGATACTCAAAGTTGTCAAAAACATATTTGGGCTTTGAATTGCACTTTTGAGTTAGAGCTTAATGAGTCAAATAAAGAAAGGATAAATAATAATAAAAAGTAAAAAGTGAGGAAAAAAAGAGATGGAAAAAGAACTTTTAAATTTGAAGAGAAAGGATAAAATATAAAGAAAAGAGAGAGAGTCAAAAACCACTAAAGGATAAAAGATAAAGAAAAAGAATTAAGAGAAAAAAACATAAAGGTAGTGAGAAAGAAAAAAGTATCAACTTATAGATCATAATCATCAATAGAAATGGTAGGGTTATTGACACTTTAATATGTCAATTCACATTCTTTACTTTTCATATAAAAATTAAAAAATAAATAATGTATATATGAAATATTATAGTACCTATAACCCTATCCCTCTAAATCTCTCGGCCATAGTTGTAGGTAGTCTTCTTTCCCATTTTACATGTTTCAGTGGCTAATAATATATCTTGAATGACATGGTTATGTTCTTTTCTTTTACGTGAGGCCCAACCCCTTCTTCCTTTGTTTTTCACATTCACATTTAGAAGTTCAATCACCATCTCATGTAATAGCAGCATAGGCACAATAAAATGGCTTTGATTTTCGTAAGGCCTTGATTTGTGCATTTATTCCTCTTTCACGTTCACATGTGTTCCTCTAGATGTATTAATGCTTTTGAGTTTGCATCGTAGCAGATGCTGTTATGCTGCCTTTTTTTTTTTTCTTTTTCTTTTCTCTTATATGCTTTAACATAATTTTTAATTTAATTGTTGGCTAAATTACATTTTTTATTATTTGGTATGTTGCATTATTTTTAATCATTTTTAATTATAAATTAAGATCTAATGATGGAATAATCAAATTTAAATGTGGCGATGACTATGCTTTGACTTTTTGGAGATAAAGAGTTCCTCTTTAGTTTGGTTAAGTGCGCTGATAGGATAAAACAAGTCTCTAATACAATCTTATCCTATACATTAAATTGTCATTTAATATTTAGAGTGGTGTTTTTAATATGGGTTAAAGACTCAATGAGGAAATAATCAAAATTAGTTGTGGTGATAGTGATATTTTGACTTTCCAAAAGTAGGGTGTACCTCTTTAGTTTGCCAAGTGTGTTGGTGGACTATAGAAGATCACCAATAAAAAGTCTTTTGCTATGTCTCATTCTGATATTTTTTATTCTTTTGATAATTTGGCATATGCATATATCACTCAAACTTCAAATATTACAACCTTGTAAAATAAAATTTCAAAATATAGCTGACAATGGAAAATGAGGAGAGTATCGGGGTATCGATCAACTAAAACTATTTTCAGTACTTTTAAGCAATTATTAGGGGTGTTCATTGGATCGAATTGACTCGATGAACATAAAAAAACCAATCCAAACCAATTAAATTGGTTTGGTAATTGGTTCGAGTAATTGGATAAAATCGAGTCAAACCTGACCAAACCCAATCAGTTTTGGTTTGGTTCATAGGTTGAGAAGATTTGAAATCGACCATCCAATACTCGACCCATAGACTTGATGCACATGTGATGCATTTTCATCTTTCAGTTAGGTTAATGGTTTTCATTCCATTGTCTGATCTCTTACTTTCACTCCTCTTTCATTTAAGACCATTGTTCTCTCCCATCCACCAACCCAAGCTCTACATGCAAGGCTGCCACTTGCAACAACGTCCGGTGACTCATGACGATGACTGGTGACTCACACAACCACCAACACCAAGCCATAAGGCTAGCTATGAGATGAAACTAATTTTAGATGTCATGCAAGTCGTGACCTTAGGATTCCAGATTCCATATCTCCTTTGCTAACCTCGATTTCCAGTCTGGTAATTAGGTTTGTTTTCATAGAATAATGGTTATTTAGACACTTATTTCCTATCATAATCATTTATCATTATTGATAATATGCTTCACAAAATGAGACATGTAAAAATAAAAGATAAAACATTTTTGCAAATAAATAATAATGGACCAGTTTAATTAATATTAAAGGTAACACTAGATTAAATAGGTAATTATTCTTAGAACGGATGATATAGGGTGCTAACATCTTCCCTACCCATAATCCACCCCTGAACCTGAACTCTAAAATGTAGACCATTTTCTAGGTGTCTAATTGCCCCATTTTATTTTTTAAATAGAAGACGATTGGTGACGACTCCATTCATTTGGATGCATGTGAATTACATCCATAATTTGTCACTCTATACTGCACTGTGCCAAGGACGTTACAACATTTGGTATGAGATGCTAGAATGGAAAGGAAAGGAGGTAATGATTAGACATGATCCCTTATTTGGTATAAAAGTATAGGTAAAAGGAAGGGACTTGAATGGAAAGAGTTTTTATGGACCCTACAATTTTCTATCCTTTCCCAATCCAGTGGAATAGAAGGGAAAGGAAGAGAATAGAAGTGTTTTGGTGGCCCCATTATATACTTACATACATTTTCATTTATTTATTTACATGAGCTTCCACTTTTTTTATTGATGAAACCAAACAAAGAAAGTGAAATATCAATTCTTTTCAATTGGATGATACCAAATAAGAGGCGTAATAACTCCTTCACTTTTCCCTTTCTTTTCTTTTCTATTGTATCCATTCTTTTTCGTTCCTTTCTATGATATCAAACAAACCCTTAGGGGTATTTGGTTCAAGAGTTGATTTTTTATTCTTGGGAGTAGAACTTTTGGGAATACTATTATAAGGAATGATATTCTTGGAAATTTATCAAACCTATGTTTGGTTGATTTTGACCATTCATGGGAATATTATAAACTATTCCTAAGAATCTTATATTCCTATGTTTGGTTTAAGACAATACTCCTAGGAATATTTGTGATATTCTAAAAATATCCCTAGTAACTAGCAAATCTAACAATCAAGTGAGAGAAAACCTTCACTATTTGCACATCTAACATATTAAAGAAGATTTAATCTTTACAAAACTTCAAAATCAAAACTCTAAAACCAAGTAATCTAATTCAACAAAAAATAATCTTTACACACCCCCCAAACCAAATCTATAAGAACCAAAATAGTCTGGAATGCTGGATAAAATCCAAACCTCATTTCCTTTGGCAATGAAAAATGAACTGCTATTTGGGTTGTTTGTGGAAATTCTCATCGTGTAGGTTGGCTGTGTCTTATGGTGTGGGTTTCATTCGCTGTCATCAACACGAACTACCACTACTGCTGCCGCCATGGATCCACAACCCCTTCATCATTTGGGTTGGCTAGTTCTCGTCGTTTGTCGTCTAGGTCTCACTTGAGGTTGTCAACATGAATCTTCGTCCGTCGTTGCCATAGATCCACAGTGTTGGCTAGGTTGCACGCCACCACAAATCCACAGTGTTAGTTAGGTTTCATGGTCGCCCTTCGTCGTTTGGTTGGATGGTTCTTGTTGTTCGTCATTTGGGTCACGTTGGGCAGAGATGACAGAAATGGAGATGGAGAAAGATGATAGAGGAGAATAGTAGACGTAGATGGAGAAAGATGAGGCAAGAGAGTCTTTTGATAAAATTAAAATTATTCCCTTGGCATGGGAATGAACTTAACTCTTCTCCTTTGATGAGAATGATTTTATGGGAATTCTAATTAAAAAATATGCTTGGGAATAAGTTTTGGGTGTGAATGATTTTTCAAATCTCATACCATACATGAGATTTTTTTTTCCAACTTAAGATTCCTGAAAATATAAAAGTTAATGTTGAACCAAACATACCCTTTAAGAAATGAGATGTTGTCTCATTCCAAGATCAAATATGCCACTAATATTAGCAAGTATACTCTATAAATGGCCTACTAATTAAAAATCTTAATTTGAATCCAAAACCTTTTTATCAACATTATTCAATCTGATCAATTAAGCAACCCTCATCTATCTCATTCTATTATAATAGATTTTTGTTAACATTTCACCCATTTCTTTCATCTCTTCATTTTGGGTGGAGGGGGAATTTTCATCAATCACTTTTCTTCAAAATTTTCTCGTACAATCATCAAAGAGTCTTAAAAAAGAGATTTTATTTTAGCCAGGTGTCTTCATAAAGGAGTTATTCACAGTTCTTTTCTTCCACTTTGACATCTCTCAAAGGACGAAGTGACACGAAGTATTCCTTGAATTAGCAATTGTAGAACATTTTTCTCCCCAAATTCGTCACTGTGTAAGGAAAAATTATTAAAATGTTACCAAACAATCGATATTATGGAAGGGCAAGAAAAAGAATATATCATAGCGGTCATTATCAAGAGATCATACAGCGACATCTTGACATTAAAATATTTGTACCATCAGGCCGAAAGGGATTGACTGTAGCTGCTTTTTTTAACTTTGCTTAACGTTATATAAATTAACATTTAAAAAATAAAAAAATAAAATTGTGGAATTATATAAAAAATTAATGATAGTATAAATTTTAAAAATTTGAAAACATATCTCGTCAAAAAAAATTGAAAATATAAAAATTGATATAAATTTTTTGTATACAAAATTATTAATTTTACTCTGTAACATTAACATTCGAATGAATAGTGATCATTTGATCAACCAGACCTAACCACAACTGCAAATGTGCAGTGACCTATTATGCACAAGTGCAAACCACAGCGTCTACAATTAGATGCATGATGCTTCCCAACAATTCTATTATTTTGCTTGTTATATATTCACAAATGGGAGTTGGCTCATCAGGTTGAACTTCTATTTATGACAACTATATAGTTGGAATCTAGTTATTCTTCATTGTTAGTAAATAATCTGTGATTACTGTAAATCCTAATTAAGGTTGGTAGTATGTTGTGATATTAAAATTAAACTTTTTCTTTAAAGAGGAAAAAAAGAAAGAGAATATGTTCTTATGTCTTACCAGAAAGCATAAGTGTGTCCCAAACAATTCAATATAATAGGAAGAAAGCCAAAAAAAAAAGTACTCTAAAATAGAACGAAAAATTAAAGTAACTGGTAGCAAGAGCCAGCTTTGCCGACACTAAATCACTTTTATCTTCTCTTCCTTTAGTTAACCTCGAATGCAACCTTGTAGTGTGATTCAAAGGAGGCAAATTATCATACATCAAAAAAGTTCAGTCTTATGTAACAATCAAGCTTAACGTATCTTCTCCAAATGAAGTCCAACTTTTCCAGATTATTTGATGTGTTTCATTTCCTTCTTGAAATAAAATTCACCACCGAGCAGCTAGTAATTAAAATTGTGACAATTCCCTCTCTCTATAAACCGTTCTTGAGGACATGAATCGAATGCGAATTTGGAAGCTAATAACTCCAAACATGAAACAACTAGGCACGGTTAAATTGGAGATAAAGAAGTTCCTGCAAGATTTGATATGACACCTAAAAACATTCCGGGTATTAATATTTAGTTGCATATACCTTCTGCAAAATGCAAATAGTTTCTGTTATAAAACCAACGAATATAAGATAAAGCTGAGACACGATTCATGGATCTCTAAAAGCAATACATGAACGTCTGGTTGAACATACACATATACCATTTAAATTATATTCATACTTATACTAAGCACAGAGTAAGGGATGGCTACATGGAATTGGTGGAAGCGGTTGATATCTACAGATGGTTGAGTTGATTCAGTAGAGAGAGGAGACCATGCTCTACATGAAACCCTCTATACCCTTTATTCCTGATTGAAGTAAAACCAACAACTACAACATAGCAGGTGGTCTTTTCTGTGAGGAGAAAGACTCAGCATGATCAGGATTCAGGAGCGACAAATATATGGAGCACACCTAGCCCACCTGAAAAACTTCCAGTAATGCCTCTTCTTACTTTTCCCAGGAGAAAGACCAAACTCTGATTCATTTCTGTTCAACATCTCCCACATCACACGAATATCCTCATATTCACAAGCCCTCACATCATGCCGTAGCTTCAGCAGCCCTGCACATTTTCCAAACACAATACCTCTAATTTAAGCTACTTGCAGTTTTTCCCATTAACCTAAACAAAATCTTGACACAAGGAACCAATAACAGAACAACATTAACTTCTAAATTCTATTCTAATATCACTATAACCCCGTTTCCCCAATCTTAAATTAAACCAAATAAAAAAGCTTAATCAAATCTTTAACATAAATAACATTACTAAAATTATTAACAGAGTCACTCTGGCTCTTGCATCCTCATAATTGCCTAAAATTCCCAGCATCTACCACCATTTCTTGTCCCTCCTAATTACTCCAACAAACCCATACTTCTTACATATATCATCAAATTAATAATGAATAAAGACATACAATTTGTTACTCCATATCATAGTCATGAAACATAACAATTCAAGCAAGACCACTTCACTACTAAGCATTCAAATGCTAATAGCAACTTTTAATTACATAAAAAATCATAACCTCAGCCACTAAATCGGCAAAACAGTCTAACCAAGCAAGGTTGTATTTGGATTATAGTTTACACAATCTGAGTTTCATCCACAAATAATTGAGTTGTGTTTGAACATGAATTTAGCTCTCAAATCATGGTTTGAGTGGAAATAAAAAAAATTCATAATAATTATTTTATTTTGAGTCAAACCGTAATTTGAAAACTATAATAATCCAAAATAACAAGGTAGAAATACGAGTGAGGACAGAGGACTATCTACCAGTTTTGCGAATCCCAAGGCGGGTGGCGATGCCGACCCAAACCCTTCGCACGGGGTACATCATGTTGTGCCACCACTCCACCCGCCGAGAAAATTTCAGCTCCTCCATCTTCCACCGCGGGAGGTGAACCACCCTCACCACGAGTTCAAAATGCTAATTCAACACACCCAAATTAAAATCCAAGAAATGTGATTTTTATTTTTAAAAAAAATGAGAATCCCAGCATTATTAAAAGAATATAAAGTTCCCAAAAAACAAAAAAAGTGAGAAAAAGTAAAGTGGTTAGAAAAAGAGTGGCGGAGGGAGTAACTAACTTATGAAGCTGTGTTTCCTCGGCAGAAGAGAGGGACGGTTGCGTTTGTGAGGAGCGGAACGAAACGAGGAATCAGATTCATTCAATTTCATAGGAGTGAGTGACCCTTCGATTCTTCAACGACCTCCAACCGACAACACCATCGTGGATCTGCCACGTGTCGGTCTATGGATCCGAGGCTGAGCTGTGAGGTTTCGTTGAGATTGAGACGTGCACTCTCCCAAGTATGTGGAGTGCTATTATTGGTGGTCGTTTCTTATGGTTCGTACAGCCATGTGATTATATTATACTTTGTGGCCCCCACATTCGAGATTTTATTCAGTCGTTTTAGGCCCACAAGGTAATCAAACATTGCTGTCATTATTTTATTGGTTGACAGAGTTCACTAAACAAACAGATTTTTTCTTTAATTTTTTTAAATTTTACTGTAGTTTTAACTAGGATTATTTATTACCTGACCCGATGTACAAACATGCATTTATTCGAAGTTAATTAGGATAATTTCAAGATCCAAAAATCAAAATGTATTTTTGAGTCAAGTTTGAGTTGTATATGAGTTGATCCAACCCGAACCATTGTCATCCAAAATTTTAAAACTTTGACTTTTTTTAATCAGAGATAAATAATAAATTTGTTTGATTTAAATTAATATTTTTTATGCAACATTATAATATATATATATATATATATATATATATATCAATTTGATTTTATTTCAAAATATATTATAAAACAACATTTAGTTTTGTCATAAAATAATTATAAAAGACTCAAGAGACAAAAAAGAATTAGAGAAAAATACAGATTAAAGGAAATAATTGATTAATATCAAATGAATGTGTAACAATAGACACCCAATGGTGAAGTATTTAAAAACAAATCATATCATAATCAGATACAAGTCTTTCTATAATTTTATCATAATCTAAGTGATAAGTTTAAATCTAAATCATGATAAGATAATAGTTAAATATCTACATTTCCTAACACTATTCTTTAGATGTTCATTAGGAATATGACTCATTAAAATCTTAGAAAAAAAAACTCAATGGAAAAAAATTCTTAACAAAAGAAAAAGAATACAATATCCTTTATATGAGAATTGTCTCATTTAAAAACCTCAAGAAGGAAAACCTTATGGGACCAAACTTTGATCAAAGAGAAAAGAGTACAATATTCTCCCCCTCTTAATTGAGTCACTTGAGTTATCTGAATTGACATATTATCCTCCTATTGAAAGCATTACTTGAACAAATCTGTTGAGCATAAATTTTTGCTTTCTTTTGAATATCACGTGCATGTGCATGGAAAGTTGTCTCCTTTAATATATCCTCAAGTTGAGTTATGCAAGTATTGTCTTCATATAAAACAGTTTCATCCTAATATGATAATCCACAAGAATCTCAAATATAGAAAATCGTTGCTTTTAACCATAAACATTAAGGACTTGCTTTATAAATTACGATTATCTCTACATGATTTGAATAAGTAGCTAGTGAGTATAGTTTGATTTGTAGATCTTCATGATCTAATTATATTTCTACTTGTAAATAAATAACTTGTTTGATACATTATTTTATATGAATCGGATAAATATCATTCATATGAATATTCAATTTAGTTGTGATATATATTCATATAAAATAATCACATATCAATCATTCATCAGAGATATCAAAGGATATACTTATTTTCCCTCAAATAACTCCTTATTGGAAATGAACTATTTCTTGCTAATAAAATTACAAGAAAATACTATATTAGGTCATGCATTATTATCAATATGTATAAAATGCTTCTATAGCACAAATTTATAGTACTTCAGGATCAAGGGCTTTTTTTGTTATCTTCTTGGTGTCGAAAATGATTCTTTTGTCATATAATCATATTTAACGACCTAACAACTATTGATGTACTTAATGGGATGTGATTTGCTCATTTAAAGTCACTTAACAATATTTTCTATATAATTGATTTAATGAGCAAAAATTCCAATTACTAAATGCTAGATCTACATGCCGAGACAAAATTTTGTCTTTTAAAAAATCTTTCATTTTTCGATATTTCTTTAGATATTTTATAATTTTGGAAAAATTTCAATCTAATTATGATTTTATTCTAATCCAAGTGATAAGTTTAAATCTAAATCGTGATAAGATATACCCATATTTCATAAAAAGTTTTAGTTTTTTATTTTTAAAACTTAATAACTTAGTTATATATAATGTTCAAATTTATGTGTTTTATCTAAATATTGAGTTGTCATGGTCTCAGCTTAATTATTAATCGAGTTATAACCAAGTTTAGTTTAAGTTAGAAAAATTAACTATAAATTAGTCATGATCGAATAAAGTTAAATTTAGCCTAACTTATCTCATAAACACCCCCTAATTTTAAGCTATTAGATAAAGGGACTAAAGACTTACAAGGAGAAGAAAAGCTAGCCGAACTCAAGATCTACATCTTGGAAAACTTAGCTTAACACTAATAATACTTGTTTGCTTGAGTTTTGGAGCTCCCAACTTTATATTGTTCATTTCATTATGGAATTTTATTTATTTAGTCCCGATAGACAAAGAAAGTTGGAATTTAACCCGACTAAGGAATTTTTCTAAGGGGGATCCAGCCTTGGCCTACACAATTGGTGGGCCAGTTGGATACCATTAGGCTGAAGCAAATTAGGGCATGTTTGATTTCTTTTCTATTTTTATTAGTAATTATAAAGATGTGACTTTATTTTTTTATTTTTTTTTTATATTTTGTGAAGAAAATGATAAATACAAGAAAATTTTATTTTTCTCATTTTTTTCATAAAAATCTAAAAATAAAAAATAAAATGAAAATAATGTGTCAATTTTATAATTATTAATAAAAATATATCACATGAACATAAAAACATAAAACAATCCAAACATCCCTAAGTTATACATTTTATGGTGCACTGCATTATATATAGTAATGATAATTTCACCACTCTAAATATTAAGTTATACTTACACCAAAATCATGTCAAATTGTACAGTTTGTATGAAACAATCATTTAAGCAAATTGAAATGGTTAATTATATTTAGATTGGTGGTTAAATAAATTTGATATTTAATTAATAATTGGTGGTTAAATAAATTTGATATTTAATTAATAAAAAGTTATCTAAAGCTTGTCAAGCATTATTCGTTTGAGATAACGTGAAAATTTTCCTATGAAAGATTGGTGAGTGTTCTTCAAAGTTCAAAAACACAAGTACAAATAAAAAAAACTTGCTCTGTTTGATTTAGATTTTAGTTAAATTAATTTTAAAAGAATTGATATCAAAAGAAGTTATTTGAGTACCAATGCTTAATTGGTTGATTCAAGTAATTCGATATTTGTTCTCCTTAAGTAAAATTTTAAATTTGAGTCTTATGAATAAAAAAATAAATAAATGCTAGAAAAGTTTTATATTTTTTTGTAGTTTAACTCGACTCGACTCTTAATTATTCGAAGTTCAATGCGATTTTTGGATATCAAAGAATTTTTTAAAAAAATTATTTGAGTTTAGAAATGATATTTTAGATGTTAGTTTAGAATAATTAATTTTGTTTGGA